>JBBPBQ010020321.1:19954593-20108217 GCA_037974755.1 Cicer yamashitae | reverse complement strand
ATATTACATTAAATTAATTATATTATATTATATGTTTATTTTAATTATATTATATAATATTATAATTAAAATAAAATTAATATAATATTAACTACAATTATATTAGTATTAAATAATGATTAAAATAATCTATCACCTAATATATATTTTATTTATTTTAAGTTATAATGAACAAAATCTAAAGCGTAAAAGGAGATTTTAGTTAAAATTATAAAGCTTAAATCTAAAGTTATTTTATACTAATATAATTAATTTAATAATAATAAATAAATAAAACAGAAGATTTTAGTGATTTTTTGAAACAGAAAATGAAAATTAATTTAATAATAATAAATAAATAAAATAGAAGATTAATAAATTTTATGTTATTGAAGTGAAAAAATTTTAAACATTACTTGACATAAGTTTATTATTAATAAAGATCAATTTGTATGTTATTTTATATTTAAGGAGATTTTTGGATATTGCAGGGATGAAATTCAAAAAAATATTTTTCATGGACTAAAACTGAAAAAGTATTATATTTACAGGGACCAAAAACCGTTTCCCTTTGTCAGTTAACGTTTTTGTAACGTCCACTTAACGTTAAGGACCAAAAATAAATTTTTTTTTGATATTACAGGGATGTAAACAAAAAAAAAAATATTACGAAGACCAAAATCAAAAAATGTTATATTTACAGGGACCAAAAACATATTTAAACCAAAATTTTATTACTATGATTGTAACTCAATATCATATTACACCAAAGTATGTTAGAACAAATAATGGCCTGAATTTTTACTTCCTTCCTTTTATGATTCTAAAGGGATAATACACCAAAAAATTTGTGTTGAATCCCCCTAACAAAATGAGCGTGTGGAAAGAAAACATCAACATATCTTGAATGTTGGAAGAGTTCTTCTTTTAAAATCTAAGCTTCCTAAAATCTTCTGGTCATATGCCTTATTACATGCTACCTTTATTATAAACAGAATCACTACATCACTTATTGGATATAAATCACCATTTCAAATTTTGTATGATACTGTATCTGCTTTAAGTGATTTTAAAATCTTTGAATCATTATGTTATGCCTCAATTTTACAAGTTCACAGGACATTTATCCAAAAAAAAATAAACAAAATGAATTCTAATTTAAAACTTCCAAACATACTAAAATCTGAGGTGAAGTCTTTGGAATCACTTTGTATTCTTAATTTTGTTTATTTATTTTAGTCATTGATCTTTTATAAGTTTTTTTTATAAGCAAATGTTAGTAAATTAGTTGTTATGTTAGTTTTTCGAGGTTGAACTCGAGTCTTCCTACTTGAAACTCCTCCTTAGCTCATCAAGCGAACTAGTTACACGAGACCTTTATCTTTTATAAGTGATGAACTTTGGTCATTTTCAAAATAATCCTTAACAACAACAAAAACAATAACAATATTTTGCCATTGCAATTTTGTCCGACAACCGTCAATACTTGTCCATTATAATTAATATCTTTTAAAAAAACATTCATTCAACCAAATAACAGGTATGCTCTTAAAAATAATATACATGCATCTTATGAACTATATGTAAACTCTTTGAAATTTAGGATATTTATTTGAGTTATTTGTATCTTCATATATTCCTTATTAATATTGCACACTTATTTTACAATTGATCCAAAATTAATCATGCAAATGTTTGTAAGAATTATAGTGACAAATACTAACATTCATCTCTTATAAAAGATAAAGACAAAAACAAACTAGAATAAGATAAAATATCAAAATAAATACTAGATAAAGAATAAAAGACACCAAAATATATTTAAACTTATTTTATATAAGGCATTCTCATGAATGCATCAATGTTTTTTCTTTACAATTATTATCCCACGTGCAAAACTGTATAAATTCGTCTTAAACCGGATATTACCACAATAGACACGGAACTCTTTCACAAGAGTTTTAATTTTTAACTATTGCATTCTTAAGATTAATTTTGAACTTAGTATTTTTTGCAAAGCTAAAAGACACTCAAATCATCACATTCAAAGAGGCTTGGTTAGTATTTTTTTTTGTTTTTTTACCAAAAAATGAAACAACTATTAATGTTAGAAACCCAATGTATATCAAATTAATTTTATTTATCTTCCATTCTAAAACAAAAAGATTTAAATGCATTTTTATTTCTCTTATTTTTCTCAAAATAAATTTTTAATCTCTTCATTTATAGAATCGATTTTTTGGTCATTCTATTAACTAAATATGAAGATTTTTTTTTATTCCTACTATTTTTTATGATGTGATACTTTTATTAATAATGTTGCACTTAGATGACATGTCTGAGTTGAATAAAATATATTTTATATTATTATTATTGTTATTAATTTTATGGTTAAATATGTTTTTAATCTCTATAAAATTTCAAACGTTCAATTTTAGTTCCTATAAAATAAAAATATAACTTTTAATTCATACAATTTTTTTAACAAACAATTTTAGTTTCTGTTGAAATTAAACATGTTTAATTGACCTTCAAAATTAAAATTTTTGAATGATTTTTTTTACAAACATGTTTAAAACATTATAAAAAGTTTCTCCACAAGAATTAAGCATTTTTTTAGCTTAAAATGAATTAAATATAAATTTTTAAATGTAAAAAACTAAAGATATGAGTAATGAAAATATGGACTTAAAAGTAGAATTTTAAGTTCATTTTTTTGTGGATGAACTTTTTATATTATTTTAAACATGCTTGAAAAAATTCATTCAAAAATACATGTTAACTTAACAACAGGTACTAAAAGTTGTATTTTTATTTTATAAATATAAAAATTAATTTTAAAAATAGAGAATTAAAAGTTGATTTTTGATAAAATGGAGGGATAAAAATGCATCTAAATAATAAAATTGATTGATTTACAATTTAAGAAAGAAATAGAGAATGGTCAAACATTACCGGTGGCGCCGGTCAGCGGTCGATAAACCTCTCTCTAAACTCCAAACTTGATTTTCTTTTCCAGTCAATCTCTTATTGAGTCTTTGAATTGTACGGAGAGGCTTGTTGGGTTCTCTCAGTTTCCATCTTTATGGTCTCTGATCCAACCAAAAATCTCAACTTTCTTCAACAATTCAGCTCTACAATTTTTGGGTAGTTGCCGTTTTCTCAAACAAATGACTACAGTCAGTTCCTTCTCTTTTCTCTCTCCTCTTTCTCAATTATTGTTTGGCCTTGTTTTTGCAACTTTTTTATTTTTTTTATTTTTTGTGTCCTATTATGATGGATTTTAATTTTTTTTTAGGAAAAGGTTTCAATCCCTTGCATTATTATGTTGTAATCTTTTGCTATGTTAAGTGCAGCACCTTTTTGTTTTTAACTTTTTTCCCTTTTCAAGCTCTTAATTTTTTTCCTTCTTTCTGATGCTTGATATAGTTTACCTAAATTTTGATTCATTTTTCGGTTTGGTAGTCTCAATATGCTATATTCCTTTGTTGGTACCCCAACCATAATTCAATTAGAATTATGGCCTTTGTGATTTTCTTAGTTTATGTGGAAATTAGCTTCATAAATTATTAGGTTTTTATATTAAGTCTAACTCATTCTTTCAATTTGCAAAACCAATTTGTAAAGTGAGAGACGCCAATCTTTATAAACTTTGTTAAGATCTTATCTTTTTTTAATGTGAGACTTAAGTTTTTCTCAATATAAAAAGGTTGTGCTCAAATTTTAACTTAGTCTTATGGAATGGATTTGCTTGGTTTTCATGGATAGAAAATATGATATCCAAGATGTATGTGTATTAGCATTATTAGAAAAAGAAGAATTCCTAAATATAATTTTTGGCTAGTGGAGCTGTATAAGCATGCTTTTATGTTCTATTCATATGTTTGACTAAAACTATAACTTTCTTTGTGCTGTAATAGTGTTTGCACTGGAAATTTTTTGCTATTTATCGTGTTTGGTTTTTTCATTATGTGTGTGTGTGAATATTTACATTGGTAACAACTTTGCAACATGTGACAGTGAAAAGATAATGATGCTATGTGTTAAGATATTGAATATTTAATATTTGGATATTTTAGTGTTCAAATTAAAGTTCTTTTGTTATTTCTTTTAGAGGTACAGAAGGGGAAAATATCTTCCCCGAGGCTGTTTCCACTTTCCATCAAAGTTTACTTGTATATGTTTGATACACTTTACGCAGATTAATTCACCTATATTTGTTATCCCTTTCAATAATTTGTAACTTGAGTCTGTCTAATATATTCACGAGAGATGTCGAAGCAACTTTCAAGAACCCGTCTACAACAACTACCTAAAGGTAGACAAAAAAACGTCAACCAAAATAAAAGCTAAAGAATAATGGTCTTTGAAGCACTAACATGGGCACAAACACCAGACACTGACATAAACACGTAGACACCAGTAATAATTTAAGAAAATAGAAGTAGTTGAATGTAATCACATGTACCGATGGTGTCTATTGGATGAAATTACATTGTTGCGGAACTGGTGTCACAACAGAGTAAACAAAAACTTAACCCCAGTAGATTATTTCTTTCTCTTTGTTGGCTTACTGTTATCTTACAATAATTAGGATAATGTTGATATAATATGCTTTTAAAAATGAAAAAGGAAAATAAAATAGGAGAAAAAGAGAGGTATCCACTTTTGGAGTGGTGCAACATATTGCATGAGAATGGTATAAACACTAAGGGAATTAGGGAAATTGAATTCTTTAATATGGATTTTGTGATGAAAACTAATTTGAAACAAACAGATGCAGATTCTTGATGAATCTACTATCTGCTATATTATAAATGTATTTGGTGTTTTAAAGGAAAAAAGGAGAATGCTTTCCGAATTACAGACTAAAATATGACTTTGATCTTTTTGCTCCCGATAAAATTACTGATTTTTTTCTTCGAACACTATGAGTCTTGTGTAAAATCAACTGATAACATACCGATTTTGATGGAGAACTTCACTCATTGGTAAGATTGTCACTTCAGGTTCGTGATGATATATGACTCTGCCCGTTGCAGGATTGATAAATATTGTCATTTATTGAAATTTAATCATATTAATGAAGTTTCAAAGCAAATCTTTGTTCTTGAGTAGTAACGAAGAACAATCTGGTTGTAGTTTGAATGTTAATGGACTGAATATAATATAAAGAGTGATATATTTATTAATTAAAATGACACTATTGACCATTTTTTAGTTGTACTTGAGAGGATTTGAACTCTGCCCTTTGAGATAATAAGGTTAAACTTTTACTTTTGAGTTGACACCTCATATAGACATGAAATTAGTTAACTGTTGGAAAATGTTACATGCTTGTTGGTCACTTGCAATAAGTTGTACCAAGAGACATCTTAGAATACCATTGTACTAGTAAGTTGAAACAACATAAAATTAAGATTTGTAAACTTAAAATTGCATGAATCTTTTAACTATGCTGTCATTTTTTGGATCAATATGGCTGCAAGGGCATAAGTTTTCTATAACATAAAAAATTTATGTGATTCATGCAAGAATAGTTTTTAAAATGGTATATACTAGAAAATCAAAATGGAAGAGACTTTTAACCGTGTCTATTTTTTTTCTTTCTGTATTAGGAAGATAAACACTTTAGCTGACCCCAGCATCTGGAATAAGGCTTGATAGTAGTTATTGTTGTTGTTGAGAATGGATTAAAAACCATTCTTACATGTAATCTTTCATGTTTTGTGAATTCTAGAGGGAAATGGATGGCTTGAATTGAATATTGTATTTTGGTTATTATTTGCAGTGTTGAATTTTGCTGTGGTGATAAAATAGAATATTAGTTTAGATCAATCATAGAAGGGTTGTAAATGTGTAAATGGAAGAACAATACATCAATTAATATAGTAAGTATTGAGAGATATCAAGATACCTTTTGGAGATTATACCTTAGATTTCAATAGGGGTCTTCCTAGAAACCAAAAAGTATACATTTTTCAAGTTGTCAAATTATTAATCAGGCATGCTCTATTTATCTTGGTTGTCAATAACTTTTGCAACTAACAAAGACTGGGGCCGAAGTAATACATTATTTCCTGAAAATATTGAATCATTGGTTTCTGGGTTGCATTGTTCATTAACATGGACATTTGGAATAAGTAAATCGGAGGTTTTTCCTCCACCATCATTCCAACATTGTGAAATATGAAGCATTGACACAAACACCGGACACAACATTGGCACGTCGACCCCAATAATTATTTGAGAAAATGAAAGTGATTGAACATAACCACAAATGTCAGTGTTGGACATCAAACATGCCTTCAATCTGAAGTGTTTGTACTACATAGTTTTTGAATTCCTTGGTGATTTATTTTGATGGATTGGAAAGAAGTTAGATGGCAAAATTTTGTTTCAGGAGCAATTCTGGCTGTAATATACTGTGCTGACTTACAAATGCTAGAATTTTTTTGCATTTTTTATATAATTTGCTTTTAGAGAATATAGTCCTCTGTACTTTGCCAAAGCGCTCTTTGTTTGCTTCTTTCTTCATCTATGCGTTGAATTGAATATGATGGGATAATAAATCATCCACTGTCAGCACTTCTATCATATTACAAATTGAAATAGATACTACTTTATATGCTATATATGATTGGGTGGAACAATGTTGTCAAATAGAGGCTATAGCGGTGCTGCCTATAGCTCTTTTGTGTAGCAGAATTTGAACTAATTGCTATTGTTCTGCGGTATCCTATTTAGTACAAAGTCTTGCCAAATAGCCACTATAGCACTGCTGCATAGCAGAATTTGAACAATCTATTATTTTGACAACACCAAACAATAGAAGCAGTATCTTTTGTTTCCTTGCTCTGTTATTTACCTATTATTAACTCTGATTCGGGTACAAGAAGCATGTTTGTTAGCATTTAAAACCTGTATCAGGGTCTGTTTGTCGAAACTATACTTATAGGATCTCTTCAATATGTGTCAATTTAACAGCAACGTTCTCATGTTCCAAAGTTTGGCAATTGGGATGGCCAAGACGATGTTCCTTATACAGCTTATTTTGATAAAGCCCGGAAAACTCGACCTGGCACCAAAATGATTAATCCAAATGACCCTGAAGAAAATTCAGATTTAGTTCTTCATAATTCATCTTCTGATGCCGACATAATTCCTCCAAAACCCAAAGTTTATTCAGAGAATCAATCCGAAAAAGGATCAGTGAGATCAACACATAATGACTTACAAAAGAGCAAGGAGGACGGTGATCTTAAGAATTTTGTTAACTCACCGGCTCGTCATGACAATCTAAGCAACAGGAGTGCTGGTGATTCTGCCCCTCGTCCTGGAGGCCATGGAGTAGGTTCTGCTGACACCTACAGAAGACCTTTAAAACAAAGTACTGGCTCAGAGTACAGCATCGAACGGTCACCCCTTCATCGCCAGGCTAAAACCCCTGGTAGAGATAGTCCTTCTTGGGAAAGAAAAAGTTCATACGATAGCAGTCATGGTACACCAGGAAGATCCCGATTGAGACCAGTCAACCGAGGGGATGAAACTGTTAGTTTTCTTTTCTGTTGTCTTGGTCTGTCACTTAAACAAAATTTTAAAATCTTGAATATATATTGCATCAATGATTGTAATTTATTTTTGAGTTGTTGCAGATGATTGTTATTGTTCTAAGATGTCAACATAGTTGTGATATCAGTTTAACATAATTATGTCTCTGCAATCCAATTTTCGCTTAAAAATATATTTTATCAATGATTGCAAATTTTCATTTTTAAGAATTTGACTTTTGAATCTTTATGAAACTTACCTTCACAAATGATTTCTGAGTTTTCTGTGTTTTATGAATTTGATTTGGCAGCCTGATAAAAGTGCTGCTGTTCCGAAATTTGGTGAGTGGGATGAGAGTGACCCTGCATCAGCTGATGGCTATACTCACATTTTCAACAAAGTGCGGGAGGAGAAACACGTTGCAGCTGGAAATGCACCAGGTACACCAAATGGAAGATCATACGTTATCCGAAACCAACCTGCCAATGACAAAGCTCAGGTATACCTACAACGCCTGCTTAAGATTAAGACAGTCGATAAATTTCCATCATATTGATCCTTCATTGCTTCTCTTTGTTCTCATAATTGCGTTTTCAGGGTTGCTGCTTTTTCTGGAGCAGAAAATGATTATTGAAAGTGCGATTTATATTGTGAGCAGAAAAGAAGATAAGAATAGTGTTGTTAATGGTCGTGAGGCGTGTTGCCTCACCTATAATTTGACTCCTTTATTATGAGGGGTGTACTTTCAAGGGTAAAGTGCAGAATTTTAACCATCAACGGTTGAGATTTTAACAATTTGATAGCTTGTTATTCATGTGCTTGTATTTTATTGTAGTCTAAACTGTTGATCTTTCAATCAACGGTTTTAATCCGCACTTTACTCTTCCAAGTGCACACCCCACTTTAGAGGATCTAAATTCTACTCTTTTATATGTATATATAGTAAAGGCTCTCTTTCCCTGAGGGGAAATGTCTGCCTTTGTCTTGAATGTGTCCCACTTGTATCTTTCTTTCGTTTGACCAGTAAGCTCGCTTTGCATGCAAGATTGTGATCTTTTGTATAAGTAATTGCCACGCTGTAATTTCAATTTATGAGATCTATAATATTTGTTACATAATTCTTCTTTGATGACTTGATGATTTGTGATTCAGGTTCTATAGTGTTGATCTTGGTGTTGAACTATTATTATAGTTTAACTCAGAATAATCCAATTCAATAACAAACTGTTTCAGAAGTAGACATTTTTCTTGGTCAATAAAGATCAAGTAGGTTCTTAGATGAGTTCATATTTTACGTTGTCAATTGTTAACCTTTATGCTCCCTGCCATTCTTCTTTGTACCTTTTATTGTTTGACTCAAACACTTGACCTATACTGGATTTATACCCTCTAAGTCATCGTGCAAGATTATGCAAGGATGAGTTGTGTGTTCAAATTTCCTTGGTTTATATTTCATTAATTCTCTCTCGTGGAGAAAAATGCTTCATTTCTATACACAAATCTTAGCATTCCATGAAGAATGTTTCCAATCCATCAAAATGAATCACCAATGAACTCCCGATGTTAGGATGATAATCGAACAAACATCTAGCTACGGGTAACGGAAATGGTAACTTCTATCAAAGTATAAGGCCATTTTTTACAGCTCCTGCCTACTGTAATATGCAGTCTTTGATTTCCAGAAACAGTATATCCAAAAAAGTATGTTCAATGCTGTTAGGTGTTAGAAGAACTTACCAGTTTCCACTGTACAATATAATATAGATCCAGGGATTTCGGTTTGCATTTCATCCCAACATAATATAGATCCAATGTACTGTAACTTATATTGTAAAATAAAATATCAGCTTCAATGTCAAAATGCACAATCAAGATTTTGATCTATTGGAAGAACAGTACTAGTCTGTACTTATGTTGTAGTACATGTAAATGTAGAAAAGTATGCTAGATTGTTGATCACAATACATTTCACAAGTCACTTTATACAACTAAGAAATTCTTCATCATACAAAACACAAGACAAATATTTATGGTACGCCTGCAACACAACGTACTGAAATTGAATTTATGATAAGCCTGCAAGACTAACTAAAATAATTCAATACCTATAAAAGGGTAAAACTATAACACTGCACAAACCCCTATTGTGGTTCAATTCCAAGCAATAGTTTGATTTGATGAATTCAGAAACTAATCTTGCTTTCTGTGATCGGTAAATTAACTTGTGACATTAATACTAAGAAATGTCATGACATTCTTATCTCAAACTATTCATTTTGTGTTGAAAGGATGAGATCAGGACTTGAAACATAAACTAAAAGGCATAATGTGACAAAACATACATCTGTAAATTCTGTTTTGAAGAAGAAAAAACATCTGGAAGAAGTGGAGATCTTTAAGGAAATAGCTCACACTCACTTCTGAAACTCTTGAAATTACTAAAATAACAAGATCAGACAAGAGAAAGAATGTGATGGTTGATCCAGGAGAAAGGTGTGAAAAACTAGACGTAAGTAAGAAAAACGTGGTTATTGAGATTATAGTTGGTTCAAGACAAAGAGAACACTGGTAAACACAAGACCAGAGACATACTACTCCCGATCTCAAGTTTTGATTGTTCTTGTAGAAAGAAAAACACCCAGAAACAATTTTCACATGATTGGTCTTCTGACTGCACCAGAACCTATCCTTATTATTCTAATGATGATACTAGTAGAGGAAAAGAGAAACAATTCTTTGCAAAGCAAGCAACTTAGGTGAGATGAGCCAAGTTAGTAAATGGATTCAGTAAAACTACATTTGCATTTCCATTACATTTGAGTGGATTCATTACAATTAACTTGCAATACATCAAAAATAAAAATAAACTCTACAACAATAGTTCATCTTCAACATCACAGTCTAGCACTGTTAATTTGATATGTGAACTTCATCCAGGAAGAACTCAAGATTTCAACATCAACTTGAAATTGTAATGAGAATATGTTTACATGAAAGTAACAAGTCAACAAATCAGGGTAAAACAGTGTAAAAAAATTAAATTAAAACGATGATGCTATAAATCATAATACAGCAGACTAAGATAAAATGAGTCATAAAATCTTAGTGCAGCATCAACCTCTGCATACTATTTATTAATAATATAACTTTGAAGCATTTCACTGCAGTTAGTGAAGAAGAAGACACACAAGTTAAAGCACAGCATCAAAGTTTCTCAGTCAACCTAACCATGAAAGAATTAACCAATTTAGAATCCAACACAATCCAAGAAGACTCAAACAACTCATGGAAAAACTCAGCACCGATCTCTTCCGCGGCGCTTCTAAACGCAACCCCGAACGTGTTCCCTTGCGCAGCAGCCAAACGCGGCCTCCCACAAACCCCAACAACAAGCACTTTACTTGGTTCCTGAGACAAACAAGCACAAACCAAAGGCTTCATTCTAGCACCTTTTTCTCTCAAAGCATCCATTATAAAATAACTAAACTTTGTCAAAGCTTGAGGATACCCCAACAATCTAGAATCTCCAGAATCCTCAAGCTTCACCCATCGAAACTTTCTTCCACTTCTAATGTAACCATTTTTCATAATCGCAGTACTTCCCTGCCTCAAAATTGCTCTCTGAATCTTAATAGCTTGTTGCATCCCAGCTTTGAGTTTATCAACATTGTTCAAAGAAAGCGCATCGAACGCAACATTGAACTGCATCGAAGCACAAGAACCATCCGAATTCACAAACGATTCCAAAAGCGCAGTTACACCATAAACAACATCAGCAGCCGAAACTCTCGAACTATAACCATGAATCCTCAAAAACCCACGGTAATAAAAATCATTAAGTCCATATTCAGGTAAAAATTTCTCAAACTCACGTTTCATCTTACGTTTCACCTCAACATTCATATACTGAAACTTCTGCTGACAATCAGAAAGTGCAAATCCCATCCTCGCCAACAAAAGCTTCAATTTCTTCATTCCATTATCACTCCACGTCTTCAACTTCGTCGCAATGTACGAAGAACAAAGCATCGAATCAAAAAGATTCCATTCCTGCAACAGCATAAGCTTTGGTTCATCCTCATAAGCAATTCGCGACGAATTCGGTGCCCTAATTTTCGTTCCATCTTTAAGAGTAACAGAATTAACAGCATCTAAATTACCAGAACTGTTTATATATTGTTCTAACTCCATAACACCATCACTATACCTTTCATCACTTAGCCTCTCGTGAACGAATTGATCGGTTAACGCCACGCAAGCTAACCAAAGCAATTCATCCGTATTCTTCCTCAGAAAATGAGCTAATTCATACATCAAACAACCAGAAGGTTTTCCGTGGAACGTTCCCAATCGATAATACTCCTTCTTCCTCTTTCTATATAGTTTAATCGGATCTTGATGTTCTCCTTGTTCCTCTTCTTTTTCTTCATCTTGTTGCTGTTCATATTCACCTTCAGAATTTCTCTTTCTTTTTCTTTTTTTTCTTGATTTATCTTCTTCTTCAGGTTCGGAGTCGGAGTCTGACTCGGAGTCAGAGTCCGAATCAGGTTCGGAGTCTGAGTCAATGGTTGTAGAAGCGTTAGCTAAAGCAGTGAGAGGAAACTCAAAATCGTAAGCGAGATCGGCTTGTTTTTCATCGTCTTGAGTGAAAAGAACAACGACGGTGTGGTTTTGGTCACTGAGGTTATGAAGGTGAATAGGTCTATGACTATCAACGACGAAGATTTTAGCGTTTTGACCTAGGTTTAAAATTCTACGGAGATCTCTGTGGCAACCCCAATTGATTAAAACGATAGAGATAGGGTCGTCGTTTTGGGTAGGGGTAGCGTAATTGTGAATCTCGCGGAAAGAGGAAACGGGGTAACATGCGTATTGGATGGAATCTGATTCAAGGATGCGGAAAATGATTTTGAGAGCGCAGAGGGAATCAACGTCGGAGGTTGATGGGAAGATTAGAATGGGTGAGGAGGAGGATGAGGAGAGTGCCGATTGGCGGAGTTTAGTGTAGAATGAATCAACTCTATGTTCCCTCACCATAATAATAATTTCAGTGACTGAATTATTCGACGGTGGCTATGGTGGAAGGGAGAAAGGGAGAGGAGAATTATTATTAGGTTAGGGGGAGTTTGAATTTGTGTTTTTTTGGAGTGGTGGGTTTTTTGAGGTTTAGTTTGGTTTCTTTTGAGAGAGAAAGTTTTGAAATTTTTTAAGGAGGCGCGGTGTGAAAATTTGGCGGCATTGTTTGAGATGAGACTTTGTGGTTTTGAATTACTTTGGGTCTTTTTGAGTGATTAATGAGATGAAAGTGAAAGTGATTTGGCACGCGGTTGTATTCGATGAGCATGTGCGTGTGGGAGGGAGGATAGGGTGTGGGAGGATGTATGGTAAGGGAGTGGGGGTATATTGCTTGATAGATAGATGATGACTATGGATCATGCTCTTCAAAATGGAATCATTATTGGGCCCTTGGCCCAATGTTTTAGATTATGTAGCTGCAGAGTGCAGACACACTAAAGAAAATTATACCTCACTTGTACTCCTACCCTCACATTTTATACAAACTATCCATTTTACTCCTTTTTTTAAAAAAATAAAAATTCACCCTACTAAATTTCCTAAAAGCTTTTTAAAAATTTTCCGGCACACCAACTTCAAATTTTTTTTAAAAACATGTGTATATTGGAAAACTTCGAAAAAGAATTTCAGTACACAAAAAATATATTTATGTACCAGAAAATGTTTTTCAAGTTTTTCAGTACACAAACTTCAAATTTTCAAAAATATATATGTGTACCGGAAAACTTAAAAAATGTTTTTCGGTACACAAAAAACAAGTTTGTGTATCGGAAAACTTGAAAAAAATTTTTTGGTACACAAAGGTTAGGATTTAGGGTTTAAACCCTGAATCCTACTAAAACACACTTGTGTACCAGAAAACTGAAAAAAAAATTCCTATACACAAAATCTAATTTTTTAAAACACATGAGTTCCGAAAAATATTTTTTTTAAGTTTTCCTAAACCAATTTGAATTTGGTAGAGGTAAACACATTTTTTTTAAAAAAAACAAAAAGGTAAAATAGGTACTTTGTATAAAATGTAAGGTAGGAATATAAGTGTGGGGTATATGGTATAATTTTTCACGCTAAAAGGGTAAAAGCGGTAAAGTGATTGTTCATCAGCCCTTTTTTTTTCATTGGCTCCAATTTTTGTTTATAAAATGTTAAATACACTATTGCAAGTTGGTTTTTGGTAGGGGAATTTAGCACCTCCAAATCTCAAAGGTCCCTAAAATTTGTTTGGATTAATTAATTTGGAGGTATATTTTATACATTCAAATTAATTAATTTAGACATGTATTTTTATATATTTGAAAATATTATTTAAGATCAGATAAGAAAGAAACAGTTCACTTTTAAACCGAACTTTTGAATCTTGAAAGGATAGGGGAGAGAATATCGTGCATTTTTGTAGGTCCACGGCTTGTACCTTATTTACAATTTGAGATCTTAGTTTTTCAATATATTTTAGGTATTTCCATTATAATGGACCCAGCCATTTAAAATTGAACTCATTTTAGGGAAGAAAATAATAAGACTTAAATTGGTAAAAAAAGAAACTTATATTCAATTTTGGTACTCTGCATATGAATTTAGCATGTGTTTGGATTTTAGATTACACTGGTTCCTTTTTCAGACTGTCTCAAACAGAAAAAAATAATAAAATTTCATAGTAAAAATCTTCAATTTATTTAAGGCCCTTTTATATCGATTGGTGTTTTTCTTTTTTGTGACAAACTCTATGTTAGAAGTTTCTTAGCAGCCAACAAACATTATTCAACTAATTGTATCATATAATTTTGGCTAAATGCATCTGTTATTTATTTTAATTATTTTTTTTAAGTTGGTACTTTAAATTTTTGTAATAAGATAATTCTTTTAGTCTGTAAATTTTGTTCCATTACCGTTTTTATTATTTTTCCATTTAACTCTATGTGTTTCTTTAACAACTCATTAATATTCGTAAATTTTTGAATTTCAAATTTAGAAATTGTACAAGAGAAAATTGAGTTTTTTACAATCTCAATGAAAAAAGAGATTTGAAATCCAAATCAGAGTTAAAGAAATGACAAATTTCTCTTATTCTTTTTGGATTCTTAGCTATATGCTTCAAAACTTGAAATTGAATTTAAAAACTCATTTCATCTTTTTCAGCATTTGATTTTAACCGTGCAAGCATAAACACATTTTGAAAATAAAAGATGAAAGAGATATTGACAACAACATATTTTATACAAACTCATCACAAAAGATTTCAATTTCTCATCACAAATAATTCAATTTCTAAGTTTTAAATGAATTTTGGATTTCAATTTCTCAATTTGACGCATATATCTAGACATTCAGAAAAATAAAAGAAAAATTTGTTTATGAACCAAAGCTTTGAGATATCTTTTTCCATAAAGATTGTCAAAACCCATTTTCTCTTGAGTAATTTATGGTTTGAAACCAAAAACTCATGAACATTGATGAATTTATAGAACATTAATTAAATGGAAAACTAATAAAAAAAATAACGACACAAATGTTTACAGATCCAATTTATTAAAATATCTTAAAAGAACCAACTTGAGAAACTAAATAACTTAAAAAACCAATACATGCATTTAGGATTTAGGTTCACGAGTCTCTCTCTTTAAAACTCCCACTTGAGTAACTGGCGAGCCTCAAACATGAACATGTTTCCTTACCATTAGAGGACTCCACATCGACGTAGGCTCCTATTAAGGGCCTATACCACATGGTTAAGCTACACACAAGTACAAGTTGCACATCTACATTGTCTTACCAATGTTAAATTTTTTTTAAAATTTGTGTTACAGGTGAAAAAATTAAAAGATGTAAGAGATTTTTGAAGTAATTTTTTTTTCTTTTACTTTTATATCATAATTTAAAAGGTATTTTAAAGAATTAGAGATAATGAAAGTGACGGAGAGTTAATAATAATATAAATATGAGATTTTATAGATAAAATATGAAATATTTAAATTATAAGATAAGTATTGAACCAAAAACAAATTATTAACACCAAATAATATTTGGTGTTAATAAAAAATAAATTCTACAAAAAAAAAAATAAAAATCAACAACTAAAATACACATTGCAACAATTGTAATATCCGCAACCACGTACAATTGAACATGCAAGTTAACACTATATAACACATATCCAAGCACTACATATGAAATTACTTTTACAAATACAAAATTCACCACAACCACAATCTATTCAACCAAAAAATGGAAACTCATACATCGATCTATTCCTCCTACAATCTGCATCTTTTCACTAACTCTTTCATAAGAATCCTCATTCACCTACCCACCATGTCACTCTATGTATGCCTCTCTTTGCTTCCTTTTCTCTTGACCTATACTTACATAGTATAGTTGGGCCATTTTTATTTCTTTATGCAAAAACCTAAAACATTCCATTCTTTTTCTCACTCAATCTCAATTATTCAAATGCATCCACTTATCTCATTTATCTCACATTACAATTTGAACATTATATACAAATATTCAAAAGGTATATCAACATACAATCACTCAATATTATAAAATTTAGATTTTAACTGAAATTTTATTAGTGAATATTTCTCCGAGCAGGGCACATGCCTCAAGCTAATATTCTCTTTACACATAAGATATGTCAAAAAGGAAATAACAAAATATAAGAGCCTCATAATTTCTTTGAAGTTTGTGTCAAACACATCCGCTTATCAATAAAAAATTAAAAGAAAAAGGACATTTTATATATAAAACAGAATAAACAAAGCATATATTACAAGGCTTGTCACAAGGAGAACAATTTTATCTCATACTTAATTAATCGAGTTCAATCTTTTACTTCGTCACAAGGACTCATACATTCTAAGAGCATGATATGTAATATCAGTTCATGCTGATATAAAAGTAGACAACATCATGAGATGTTATAGAATATAAACTTTTTGTCAATCCAAATTCTGAATCATTAGTAAATCCAATAGTAGCCAAAATTGGATCAAGATAAGCATACAATCAAGCAAAAATGATAATTCCTTTATAAAAATTGAGCACATAATTTTATTTTGCTTAAATGTAAAATTAAATGATATGTGACATCAACGGTTTCTCCAAAAGTTGATATTGTACGAATTATGACTAATGGTGTCAATAGATCCAGACTCAATAAACAGTGAACAAAAATCATTTAAACTAATTAGAGAGACAATCTAACAACCTCAAGCATCCATCCAATAAAGGTGACATTGTTAACTTGTTGATTCATGTCGAGATGTGCTCTTCAATGCTGCAATTATTAAAAAATAACAAACACACATAGTGAGATACCAACATAAGTCAAACAAGGGTATTGAAGTGTGCAACACTAACAGAAACATGACAAAAAAATGTAATTGGGCAGCAAACATCATATGGCCTATTATGCTTCAACCAAGATACTTGTAGTATGTTAGCTAAGCCTGAAAATTGTTCAAAATTCAATTTTTGTGCCAAAGAAAAAGATGACTAATTTAAGTCACCTCTTTGAAATAATGGGAGATATAATGTGTAGTAAAATTCCCATGACTCTTTTAACAAATCACATAGAAATTCCCTCAATATAAATAGCCCTGTTCTAAAAGAAGATAAAAATAATAGAATCAAAGATATCCATCACCACAACAATGGAGCCACAGTTTCAAACAAGTAGTATAAGACAAAATGCAACAATATGATTTTGTATCGACAAGGATTATCAAACAATATAAAGAATTAACATAATAAATTCAAACAAGTTAATCAACAAAATGAACTTACTTTAATTCCGATGAGCCGGAACCAAGCTTTCAACGTAATCCTGCGTACGTAACCAATGTATTTCATTGGTAATTCTAGTTTTCACTACTCTGTTATCTCTCAAATTATATAGAATTGCTTGCTTTTCATTATCGCATGCCAATATCAATGTATCACCATTCACAGAAAAACACAATGGGTACATAAACATATTAAGACAGTAAAAAACCCATTCAGTGCCATATATCTTTGGATCAAAAACATTTCGAAGACTACCATAACTAATTTTAAGTAACTGAATCCAAGATTCTTGAACTCCAAATTCCTTCATCTGCCATATAACAAAATATTTTTCGTCAATATTATGAGAAAAGCATAAACAGTCCATCAATACAGAAATAGACCGTTCAACATGCGGCACTTTATCAAAACCTCGAGGGAGCAACAACTGGCTAAATGTATCTGTCCTTAAATCAAGCGAAATGATAACAAATTGGTGAATAGTAATATCAAATATCCAATCATATTTCAACTTATTTCGAATAGCCAACCAATTAACAGTGCCACTAACATACACACCATCATTGACACAAGGACGAGTGGATTTATAGCGTAAAGGAACCACAGGAAAATCTTCAATATATCTCCCAACATTATCACCCAAACTCAAGTCGAAAAGTTTGACCATAGTTCCACTTCCCTGTGTAAAATAAACAACAGCTTTGTAAATATCGGTGGAATAATCATAACCAAAAGAAAAGTGATACTTGATAAATCCAAAAGGAGGGTTGATAAATTTGCGCCAATGAATTTTGATTTTGTTAGATAAAGAATTGGTGGCGGGGTTCCATAAACGGAACAGCATCCAAGCAGTGAAAGTGGAATCCTCAGGATTCATGGCGTAAGAATGACGGAGCAAGCAAAGCAAGCCGTTGCAAGAACCAACGATAAAGCAGCAGTGTTTGTTTGATAATTGGTAGTGAGGATCGTGAGGAATTGTGATGAGTGGGTTGTTTAGTAAACGAGTTAAGGGGAAGGGGATAACACTGTTATCGAAGCGGTTGTTTCTAGATTTAGAAAAGAGTGTGATGTGTGGGTTTCGTTTCGATCGAAGACAGTGTGATTTGATGAAGGTGGGATGAGAGATGAGGGAATTCCATGATTTGCAGACGCATTTAAGTTGCGTCACAGATTTCACATTAAGGAATGATAAAACTTCGAAGAGAAGGTCGTCGGAGAGAACTACAGGTGATGTAGCCGAACCCGTTTCCATTGTTAATTCACTCTTTAGGCGGCGAGAGTGAGAGTGACTCATGAGTTCTGGTCTTATATTTTCAATTTCTCATTCATATTTTCGGAAATTGGATTTGATGTTTGGGCTTGTGGGGCTGTGTCAGTAAAAATTAGTTCAAACCGTTTTTTACGAGGGATAACAAATATTAAATGTAATAATAATAATAATAAATTTAGGCGTCGGGTTTGGGTATTCAAATTATCTATTTAAACTTGATCATATAGACCTATATAAATCTTTATTGAGGATTATACATGCACCCCACACCTATACCTGTCACCCCTCAAGACACGTGAAAATACAATTTTATCTTTTTAATAATTTATAATAAGTTTCAAAATTGATAGTTTCGGAAGTTTTAAATTTTCGAAACTTTAGGAAGTTTCAAATTTTCGAAATAAGGATTATATTTCGAAAATTTGGAAAGTTTCGAAAGTTTCCAAATCTGCAAATTTTCGAAATAAGGATTACATTTCGAAAATTTGAAAAGTTTCGAAAGTTTCCAAATCTGGGAAATTTTGAAAGTTTCCAAATCTGGAAATTTTCGAAATTTGGAAAGTTTCGAAATTTTCCAAATATGAAAAGTTCCGAAATTTTCCTATTTCAAAAGTTTTAAATTGTTTGAAAGTTTCGAAAATTCTGAAATTTTCTATTTCGGAAGTTTCGAATTGTTCGAAAGTTTCAAAAATTCTGGAAATTGTCATTTCGAAACTTTCGAATATTTTGGAAAGAGGGGGTGAAAAAATGAGAAGTTAAAAAAGTTGAAGATTTTATAAAGGGCAAAATTGTATTTTCACGTCGATTGAGGGGGTGGCAGGTTTAGATGTGGGGGTCCATGGTATAATCCTTATCTTTACTTTTCACCCACGAACCCGAAGAAACTCACCCGCAAAACTTAAATCTTGTATTAGGTTGGTCGGGTTTGGATATGTTGTCCACCTCTAATTTGTAATCGGAGAAGATATGCTCATTCATAATACAATCCATTTCTGTTTTTATCTTTATTTCTTAAGTTTATAGCTAATCATTTTGACAGATCACTTTTGTCACGACCCGAAAACTAAACGTCGTGACTGATGCGCAAGCTATACTCATAGTCTGGCAAGCCTACCAACTAACTTAACAATTAAGCAACTAAATAGTTCTCAATAATCATTTTCGAAAAAATATATATAATTTTTCAAGAAATTTCGGCAGAATATCCTTTGTAATTTCAACGTTTCGAAATTTATAAAATTTCTGTTTAAATTTTCAACTCAGTCATGTTCCAAATAGCATAATCTAAATATTCAATACATCTCCCAAAAAGAATTTCTAAACTCAAAATAGCTGCAAAATACATCACGACTCAACTGACTTTACAAAAAAGATCATCAATCAAAGAGGTCTACCAAAAAATATATGATCGAGTCTTGAATCTACTAACAGTTTGCTACTGAGCTGCTTGTGAATCTGAAAAAAAAATAAATAAATAAACAACATGAAGGGATAAGTTACAAAGACTTAAAGTGAGGAAACAACAATCACCACCAACTAGAATGGAAACACAAAAGGCACGAATAATTGTTTTACAATCTTGTGGGAATTATGTTAAACAATGCTATTTAAAATATAGATAATTCTCAAGTAAAATATACGCATGATAAAATTATTAAACTTATAATTTAGCCGTTCAGGTAAAAATATTAAAAATGCAATTCATTCAGAAGTGAAATCAAAATGAACAACCTCAAAAATATCATAAAAAATCAAACAAGTAAAAACATAAATTTTTTGGAAGCAAGAGGTAGCTACATCTCATTGATAGCCATCTCCTCCTAAGGGTGGTCTTTCCCTTAGGGGCGGCTCCATCTAACGGATAATCCTCTCCTCTCAATCCCGCAAGACATCATCACACATCAATTAGGGAGCTTACATCTCGTTGATAGCCCTCTCCTCCTACAGATAACATCTCTCATAGGGCGGCTTCATCTAACGGGTAACTCTCCCTAATCAAAACGATGTTACTAGGTGCACCTACCGCCGTTAACGATTTCATAATTATAACAACGATTTCCAAAACACTTATTTAAAAATCATCTATCATTTCATCGTAACTCATAGGAAACATATTCAACTGTATAACAATTCAATATTTAAATACTTTATAACTCATAAGTAAATCAAACTACTAATATATTATATAACAAAGACCGTGAAAATAAATAAAGGAAGAAATCAAGAAAAAATTCAAAGGTTGTGTTCCCTAATTTTTTTAAATAAAAACTTTAACATAAAAACGAGTAAAATAATAATTATAGCATAATAAAAATATGACAATGAGGAGGAGAATGAAAATGCTGGTGGGGGTGGAGATCCGAGAGAGAGGAAAGGAGATGGAAGGAGTGAGATAGAAAGAGAGGGAGAATGGGTGGGGTTGGTTTGTTTTATTTATTTATTGTTCTTATTATTAATTAATTAATTTTTTATTTTATTAATGAAACGGGCGTTTCAACTTTATTGTTTTTTTATAAAAAAACTAACATCCCAATTACAACCATTTTCTTCTCCTTATATTTCTTAACAAATTTCTTCTCCCTACTAGGCTAACAAGGGTTCACAAAATGAGTAGTATAAAAGTAGGCTAATAAATTATTAGGTCATTAAAAGGTCGATGCATTGCTAGCAATAGTCATTTATAGAACTTTAGGGTATTTCTTCTATTAGCTTAATTCATTAATAATAGAGATTCTTATAAGCACAATAGATAACTTCAAAGTTTTTAAATTAACGAACAGTGGTCTATTTTATTATCTATTTTGAGTTGTTAGAGCATCTATCTATTTTGTTAACATCGTTATGTAAGGTTGTATTTTATTACATATTTTGTTATTTTTGAAGTTATATTTTGCAAAATATACTCTAAATTAGGTCATATATTTGATACCTAATTTACGTGAAAGTATAATTTTACTTTGTTATCTCTGATGTGGTCAGGATGAGTTTTTTTGTTATAATTTTAATTTATTTTGTTTTTATTAATTAAAATAGTGAAATATTGGACTGAGCTGGCTCATTGGCCAGCTCATGGTGGTCAGATCAATCACCGACCTATTCATGTGATTGATCTCTTCGGGCCAAAGTGTGTCGGACCAGATCAACCTATTTGACAGCTCTATATTGGTATGACAACCTCCCAAGGCTCCATCTCTTGGGAGCATTATTGATTTTTTATTTTCATGTAAATACAAATATTGATCTAAGATGAACCTAGATGACAGCCAGAGTTGTTGACTTGTAATGGAGGATGGTGAAGAGCTTCTCAGTGGTGGTGGTGATGTAGTTGTAAACACCTGTACAAGGGTGGTGGTGTAGTTGTAAACATGTGAACGCTTAAGTTAGAGTTTGAGTGAGGTGGGTGAAAGGTTTATCAGGATATAATGTGTATATTTCACATGGAGTAGTAGTTCTATTATAAGGAGCCTTATAGTGATGAAATGAGAAACTCGTTGGAGGTTGTTTAGTGATTTGCATCTTGATCATGGATCGCCAAATGATCTTGATCATCTAATCGAGGAGGTTGAATGATCATTATGTAGCATAAAGTATATGGATTATCCTATGAGAATCCACACGTGGAATTGACCTAGGGTTAGTTTAGAACGGTTGCCCCCAATTCGTCAAACTCATAGAGATGAGGCGATTACTTGTATTTGATTTTAGATTCTTAGATATTGCATATGTTGATCGTTTGTTCCCAAAAGTGTTAGTGCCTTTTCACAAGAAACTTTTTTTTATTGCTTATTTATCAACAATTAAATGTAAAAAAAAAACATAATATAATAATATAATTTATTAAAATTGATAAATACTGACAAAAATTACAAAGAGGAAACCAATATCAGGCATCATTAGCTTCTGGTCGAGTATACACACACGGTTGCAAGTCATGTTATTTGTTCGTGATTGCTATTCTTTGCATGAAAGAGTAAACCTAAGAGAGGTGCAACCAATTGGTCATTTCAAAGTCAATCTTCAAGATAATGGTCTGACTATGGGAAATTTCATACTATACATATGCCTTTGTTCACGTGTCATAGCTACATGTTCTTACGCTCGTTCAAACTATTTAGTGTATCTGTCTGATGTATACAAGGTTGTCAATGTATTCAAAATCTATAAAGAAGAATTTCCACATGTACCAAATGAAAGATATTGGCTCACATATGAAGGTGAAACATGGTATCACAATCCTAATATGTAGAGAATTAAAAAAGACCATCCAAATAGTACTCGTATTAGAATTGAAATGGACGTTAGAGAAAAGGTGTCAAAAAAATGCATACTATATCGATTAATTGATCATACTCGAAAATATTGTCTAAATTTACATACATTTCTAGTTGTTCTATGTAGTTTTTGTAATTTTTTTGTTGGTATTTATCAATTTGAATGACTTACATTATTATACTATTTTTTTTTTTACATTTAATTGTCAATAAAAAAAGTAGAAAAAGAAAAAATTTAGGTAGTGTAAAGTTCATTTTTAAAACACGACTTCTTTAAGTTTTTTTTGTTTATAAAAAATAAAATAAAAACATGAAGTCGCCTTTGCAAAAGGAGATGTTCTTCGTGAAATCTCTATTGCAAATAACCACTTTCCCCACCCTCAAAATAGTGTAGTTTGGTATATACTTTTTAAAAGGGAGTATATTGGTAAAAAATTTGAAAAAAATAATTATTTCAAAAAAAATCCATTAAAACAGTTGTTGTTAGGATCTTAAGTCTTAACTTAACCGATAAATATCAATATTATTAAATTGGATATCATATCTAAGTTCAAATCTAATATTTATAATTACGTGTGAGTTTGTGATGATAATTATATCATCTCATCTATAAATTTGATTTGATGCGTATACGACATGGATGATAAAATGAATGAATTTGGATATAGATTTGAATAATAATGGATAAATAAAAATAATCCATGATTAATCCATTAATTCATCAAACCAATGGATTTGCTTACAGAAAAGAAACTCATGGATACCATGGATTAGAGTGCAGGTGGAGAATAATTTCTTGTCACGAGGGACAACAGTAGAATGTACGCCGAAAGCGAATGAATTACTGAAAATACACAAAACTATGACAAATATTTATGTACAAAGAAGAGACAAACATTCATGGCAGATATCTAAAGACATGGAAAGGGACCTTTATATGGTAGCGGATTCTTTAGATCAAATTTATACAAATGAAAAAGTTAGATTTTATTTTTGAAGAAAAAAAATTAGATTTGAAATACATCAAAATTTATTTAATTTTTTTTTGTAAGGATAAGGCCTATTCAAGCAAAGCTTTGATTGATACCCATAATAGAATGAATATTTTTCTCTTATAGAAGAAGAGAAAAGATGTAGGCTTACTCTTTCAAAAGATGCACACAAAGATCTCAATTCAATTTTGCACACTTAGGAGCAAATTCTGTCGCATTTCCAAGAGTGGAACAGAAGCAAAGTTTTTAGCTGTTATCAAATGGACAATTTATCATCTTATAATTGCGAAATGAAAATTTTGACACTAATGCAGCCAAAAATGACTCTACAGCTGAGTCCCCAAAATTTGTACATCAAAATAAATAGTAAGTCTTCCCAAAATGACACCCCTTCTTTCATTTGAAATGTCAATGATCATTCTAATGAGTTACTCATATGCACTAGCTTGAATTGTCACTTTGAGTAAATGAGGAAAAGTGTGCAATTTTCCCCCAAAATTAACATTGCATATTTTCACATTTATCCACTTGAAAGAAAACTGTCTTATTACTATAGCAACCTTTCCAGGCAGAACAAAACGATCTTATTGCTTTAAATTCTTGTCATTTTAAGAACAACTCCCTGACCAGGTTCTATAACCAAACGAAAAGCTGGTGAATGGCAGTAACTTGACGAAAGAGAGAAGCGAAACTTTGACAAAATAAGAGACAAAATCACCTTCAATTCTATCATGGCTAAATGCTGTCCGACACAGACACGGGCACCGATACCGAATGGCATATAAGCTTGTGGAACCTTGCAGGCTCCAAGAACACCATTTGCAAATCTTTCTGGATTGAACTTGTGTGCATCAGGCCCCCAAAGATCCACGACTTGCTGCAATACTGGAATCGGAATTTGAATATTCAATCCTTTTGGAACTTTGATGCCTTTTAAATTAATATCTTCGAAAGCTGTTCGGACAACGAATGCTGCTGGTGGATAAAGCCTCAAAGTCTCTTGAATCACCATGGTTAACTGCAAATGAAACAATTTTATTGAAGATCTTTACTTAATGCATAATAATGCTAATGAAGCTTTCAAAAGATGTAGTACAATTATATTGTAATTGGCTAATTGTGACAAACAAATATTGAAAATTAAGAAAGGTATCTTTCAAGCATATCTAAAATGGCATGATTAATTTGTTTTGTCCCCTCTTATTTTGTATCTATGTGTAGCACTTTTTTTGCATATCTTACCTATGTTATACCAATAAATCATGAGTTTGAAACTTTTCAATAAAATCCTATAAACAACACTAAATGATATACTATTTCATAATGATCTTTCGAATTTCTCTTCCTTTTATGAAGTTTGGGATGCAATTGACATGTATTGAAATTTCTTCGATTATAAGCATACTTTTTAGCTTACACAAACACAAGACGAAATTCAATATATGTCATCCATGCATTGTTTCTGATAAAAAATTTCTTGAATTGAAATTTTCTTGCGACACCGATGACTAAGATCAAGATGATTTAATACATTTAATGGAATGTAGCTTTAGTGTAAAACATACCGTTTTCATGCTTCTAAGCATACTTGCATCTGGATTACCATTTCCACAAACTTCAAGCACCTCTGCACGAGCACGATCTTGCCAATCTTGGTATGTAGCTAACAACATTAAGCACCATGATGCTGTAATTGCAGTAGTTTCATGTCCAGCAAAGAATACATTTTTGCAGTTATCTATAATGAACTTCTCTTGCGAGATTGAATTTGATAATAGGCCATCGCTGCCCTCGTGATTCTTTGCACCCTCAAGTATCATTTGCAAGAGATCTTGCTCATGACCATCGTTTTGGCGTTGTTTTACGAGCTTTGATATATTTGTGTCGATCTCTTTCTCTAATCTCCACATTTGTCTATTGCTTTTGTTTGGCAAGTATCTAAATCAGATTATGGTACCATTTTCCACATTAGTATCATCACTAACAAAATCAACAAAATAATAATATAATATGTTAGAATAACGACTCTTGTTCAAAAGAATAAAGATACAAAAACCTCAATTAGAGAACACCTTATGTTTGATCACGAAGTTCGGTCAATTGTGCTTACATCTCCTACTACAGTTCATTTATATTAATATTTCAATCTTACATCTCCTACTACAGTTCATTTATATTAATATTTCAATCTTACGATTACAAGTTGTATTTAAATACCACTATCCAGATTACAACATTATTGTGAACCATAACCAACATAATATGTGATAAAAGGGAAACATTAAAATGGAAAAAGAGTACACTACTACATACCTGAACCCCGGAATTCCAACATATATCTTGGAGAGGAGTTTTTGAAGATCTCTGAGCTTTGTGAATATTTCTTTTCCTTGGATATAATTGCTCCCAAAACAAGCTCTTGCAATTATATCAGCTGACAAGCTTCGCAGATCTTCATCAATTTTAATCTCTGAAGCCACTCCATCTCTTTCTTCTATTTTATTCTCCCAAATTCTTAGCATTGTATTTGTGGAGTCAACTATCTGATCAACCATTGCCTTCAACATGATTTACAAAAAATGAAAATTATTAGAATGCTACTTTATTCAACATGCCTTTCACTAGCTCTTACTAAATACTCTAACATACTTTTCTACTTTGGATAAACTAAGCTATCCACACGCAACTGCAGAGATTAATCCCTCGAAGGACTGAGATTCACTTAAGGGATTAACATCTCCCAACAGGATAAGGAATGCAAGTATGTACCACTATCCAATTTCTGTTAAAAAAAGTACTATGGAGTATTGTATACATACCTTCACTTTGTCTAGGTACAGTTCCGGCGCAATTATCTTCCTCTGATGAGCCCAAATCACCCCACTTGATGACAATATACCTTGACCTAAAAGTGGCCCCATATCTTTGGAAAGATAAGAAGGTTTCCCTAAATTCAAAGAGGTGTTTAGAAGAATTTCCTTCACCATTTCCATATCTGCCACCATTAACCATTGTATACTCCCAGAAGAAAACAAGTACATCGGACCTGCAATAAATATCGAATCAAAATCAAAGTCTTGTACTTAAAACTAACACCATTAAAATTAACCTACTATTTGATTCCAGAAGACTAACCAACATTAGCAATTCTTGCAAAGGATTAGTATTTATTCCTTATATATTTGATTATTGCAAGTGTAAACTTGTCACTAGAGCAACACCATTCCATTTAAAACAATAAAAAATGTAACTGTTAGGACAAATCTCTTCACTCTTAAACTTCATTCCTTTCTGATTGAAATTGAAAATGCCACACACATGTGAAACAATTTCAGAACAACTTAACCTAACTATTTCACATTTTGGTAGAATCTGATAGTTCCTATCTACACAGAACATTTCTACAATTTCACAACTTACAAATTAAACCAAAATAGATTTTTCCCATCAAACTCAAATATCACAAAACATCCATTGGAAATTTAGATTTTTCACTTTTAGTAAAAAAATTCATCAAAGTGCTTTAAAGGGCAGGGGGAGTTAAATATAAAATTTCATTTTAGATTGTTTAATTCTTAAAATTTAATAAAAAAAAAAAACATGGAACATAAAAAGATAGTGCTCAAAATAAATAACAATGAGAGAGGAGAAAGTAGTTGACCATATTGTTTTGTCCACTTGTGAATATGAGGGAACAATGTTGAAGTCCAGCAATGAGAAATAGAAAGAGAAACATCTTGTGTTTGTTGTTGGAGTAAAAGGGTCTTCATTTGTGGGATGTTACCAAAGTAGAAGTGAGGAGAAGGGCCATGAATACCCTGCCTATGAAGCTTTGTTCTTAGTGATGTTGGCTTCAATACCAAAACAAAAACAAAATGGATCAATGCAACCAAAATTGCTCCTACAGCCACCACAACTTCCATCATTATGTTCATTCTTCAACACTTGCTTCTTACACTCCCTATCAGAAGAAAACGTTACAAACTCCAACAATTCTGAATGAATTAGTTTTATGCTTTTAATCATTCAAAAAATATTGTTAAATATTGGCTCCCTTCTATATATATAAAAAAGTTTTTTAGACTAGATATTAAGTTTGAATTAGTTTATGATTATATTTTCTTAGATTATAAATAATATCTTTTAATAATAGATGTTTCAGTTTTCAATACTTGTCTTTTCCGCACCCTAACATTTATTTAATTTCTTTGATAGGCGATAAATTAGTTGATAAATGATACCTTTTAATTTATAGTTAAAAATTAATATTTATTAAATTAATTGGATTATTTGATAAAATTAATAATTAAGTTAATTTAAAAATATAAAACGATCTTTTTAATTGAAAATAAATTTATATAAATTAATGTTTAAAATATTTCAAAATTAGTTAATTTAAATTTATTGTTTTATTAATTTAAAATTTATTAATCTGATATATTTTTTATTTTAAAATATAATAAATAAATTAGTTTAATTTATTAACTTTAAAATATTAACTATTTTAAAATTTATATCATTTATAAATAATTTAAAACTATAATAAATAAATTATATATTAATATGATATATTTTTATTTATTTTGCTAGTTTATTTATTTTAAATTAAAATAAAAAGTTATTTACTTTAAAATATTATTTGTTTTTTAAATTATTTTTAATTTTCAAAATTAATTATTTAAAATCATTTACTAGTTTATTTATTTTAAAAAATGATTGTTACTTTAATGATGTTTGTAATTGCAATTTCGATTTAACTGTTGGGAAGCTCATTGTTCGCATTAATTGATGTGAATAGCTCCATCTTCACAATCTACTGATATATTTCATTTGGTTGTTGAGTTGAATTGCTTAGAGCATGTATGGCGGGAGTAAAATTAGGGTCCGATACGATACATGTATCCTATTTCTCTCTAATCATTTTTGATGCACCAATCGGATAGGATAAGTTAATCAATTTTTTTAAATAATCAGGTTGCAGCCGCAATCGGATATGATAAGTTAATCAATTTTTTTAAATAATCAGGTTGCAGCCGTATTTTCTTATCCTTAATTTGAGGTGGGTTAAAATAATCCGTTCTCAACCGAATATCATTCTTCGCGTTTATTTCAACATGTGGTGTTCGATTCTCCCCTGTGGCACTAGGTTGATTTTCCTATGCTTTTGTTTTCTTATTTATTTTATTCTATAACAATATAAAAAAAAATTAATGAAAAATAATAATTATTTTTCTTTCGAGATAATGTTATGATAGTAAGGAATTGTTTGATTGTGTTTTACTTTTTAGTTTTTGAAAACTATTTGATAAATAAATTTTAAAAAAATTTTTTTAAAAAGAAAATTTAAAAAAATTTGTTTGCTAACTTTAATTTTTTAAAACAGTTTTTGACTAGAGAATTAAAAAAAACTGAAAAATAAAAAGTAAAACACCATTTATCTAGTTTGCTTTTTTAGTTTTAAAAAGTATAATATTAAAAATAGTTTTACAAAAAAGTTTTTAAAAACAAGTAATTCAAACAAATTGTTTAGTTTTTAAATTTTAAAATACTAAAATAGAGTTTTTGGGATTTGAATCAAACAAACTCTAAATCATTATTCAATTGTGATAGATAGAGAAATCACAATTTTTTTAAGTATATAAAATTACTTCATAAATTATTTACATTTTTATGATAGTGAGTCATTCTTCAATTGTGATAGATAGAAAAATCACAATTTTTATGATAGTGAGTCATTGTTCAATTGTGATGGATAGAAAAATCACAATTTTTTCAAGTATATAAAATTACTTCATAAATTATTTACATTTTTTAGCACTTTTGTTTATTTATAAAAAATTATATGAATGTTATTTTGAAAGAAAAAAAAAATAAATAGATTATAAGGACAAATATGTCATTTTATCAAAATATAAATCATATCATCTTATTATCTGTTGTGTATCAAACACTGAATAGGATAAACTAATTTTATCAAGTTTGTTATCATGTGCACATCAAACACAGGATATCATAACTCTTTATCCTACCTATATCCTATCTTGTCTTTATCAGCTCTTATCCGCCAGCGTGGAATAACGTAACCGTGAGTTTTTTGAGAGTTCACCATTGGAGTTGTGACAAGCTGTAATCACGGTGTGCCAAGCTGTAACCACGGTTCTCTCAGGAAGGAACGATACTTTCATAATTTAATAATAATAAATTTATAACCGTTACTTTTTTATTAATTTATTAATAATAATAAATTTATAACCGTTAACTTTTTTTATTAATCGGTGACATTTTTCTTTTTAATTTATTAATAATAATAATTTTATGACACGTTACCTTTTTTTTTTATTAATTTATGACCGTTAGCTTTTTTTACTATTTATTTGTTACAATTTGCTTATTAATAGGAATAATTTGTTTTTGTTACTCTTACTTTTTCTTTCACAATTTTTGTTACAAAAATTTCTTTAATCTTTTATTAACAATACTTTTTTATTTATGATCATGTATTTAACATTTAATATTTATTATTGCTATAAAAATTTAAGTTCAATTTTATTTTAAATTTAAATTAAAATAATATATAATAATATTAATTGAAATATTTAAATTAATATTTTAAGTTGAAATAAAATTAAATATAATTAAAATATTAATGTATAAATTAAAGTTGTAGACCTAATATGGTTTTGTTAAACCGTAACAAATTAATGAATTGTTTTAAAAGGATGTGGTACAGTGGACCCTATTTAATTAACTCATGTTGAGTTCGCAGTAAAAAATGAATGAGTTGCTTCAAGATGATGTGGCACAGTGGACGAGTTCGCAGTAAAAAATGAATGAGTTGCTTCAAGATGATATGGCACAGTGGACCCATTTAATGAACCCATCTTAAGTTCACCGCTGTAGATGCTTTAGAAGTCTGATCAATAAGTTGTTTTTAAGCGGCATTAATAAGTTGTTTTTATTTATCCCACTATTTTAAAAAATAACTATTTTGTTGTAAAATTAGATAAAACCGCGTTCGTGAAATTTCGTGAGATTCTCCTTCGTGATATATAGCAGCACTGATGATCATGCATTAATAAAATAAAATTTTCTTTTAAGTTAATAAAAAACAATTTTCCTTATAATATTTTATAGTGCTTTGTAATTTTTTTTACTTGGCTTAAGTATATTCCTTAATGCGTTATCATTTATTGAATTTTTTCATTCATATTTCTAAAGTACTGAAAAACACCATAAATCAGTATTTGAATTGTGTTTTTTATTTGAAACTTTTTCTTTTCAATTTATTTAATCAAAAGCTTATGTTCATTTTTAACACAACAATGAAAAAAAATGACTAAAGATAAAACGTAAAGAACTTAGACACAAAATAAAGAATTAAGGAAGAAAAAAAAATATAAATCTTTTTATATTAATTTGCAATAATTGTTTAGATATCTAGTCTTCTCCTTGTATATAGCAACTAGAAATACTTTTTATGGATTCCTCAAGCCAACTAACTTTACTCTTCTTTAGTTGAATATTGTTTTCTTTGCTTCACTAGGCCAAGTATTATTCAAGGCCTCTTCATATCTATCAGAAATACATTATCTAGATGTCTTCAAGAATTCTAGTTCACTCATCTCTTGAATTGAGTATTTTATTCCCTATCTCTCTAGGCCAAGTATTATTCAATGCCTCTTTAGACTTACCAGAAATATAGTATCTGAGTTTTCTCAAGAACACTATCTTCACTCGCCTCTTGAGTTTAGTTCATACAATGTTTTTTCCAGTCTTCCCTTTTTACAAAGGTTGTTGCTACTATCGGGCCAATTACAACAGTTTGAGTTTGAACACAGTCTTCATGGGATTCTAACTCATTTGTTTTAGATTAATGAAAATACATTCCTTAATTTATTTGAGTTTATTTTATTTTATTTCAAATAGACCTGAATTGTCATAAAAATTATCTTGATGAATAAGTTTGATGTTTTGTTTGATACATGTGACTTGCTATTTCTTTTTAATTATTTTCGAAATTAAATAATGCTATGTCATCAATTTAAAAAAAAAAAGAGTAGAGGACTATGAAATCATAAATGAGGTAAATATGGAGGATTAAAATCGCTTATTTGAAATTAGAAGGGGAAAAATCACACAATTAAAAAACTTAGGGGTAATATCGTTCATTTGAAACTAGAGAAAAAATTGCACAATTGAAAAACTTAAGGAAGAAGTGCATTTAAGTCTTAAAAATATTATACTAGTTAATTGAGATCCCCTAGCACCTAGAGACTAGTCTAGTAGGTTGAGCTTGTATAAAAATCAAATTTAAATTAGATGTGGTGTGACTGTATTGCAATTACACACATCTCGATCAATCGATCAACATTTTAATAAAAATTTCGGTCATTCAAAAATTCAGATTTTGAAATTTGGATCTTTCTATCTTAATTAAATGACCAGGGGTGTGAGTCGTGTGATTGCAACTTGAATCGATTGAAATGTCTGCAATTGTGCAGTAATTATTTGGGGCCTTGTTTGCACTAGCACGCCATTGGCACTTTGCCCCAGTAATGGGTGTCTCTAAGCAGTGGCGGAGCTTGAACTGAAACATTAGGGTGGCTAAATTTTTAAAATTTTAATAGATAAATAAAAAGTATAATATTGTACAGAAGTCAAAATTACAACAGTATACACCACAATATCTATATTAGTTAGCATATCTATTAACATATGTCAGGTCTAGTACGTAGAAATCCATCATAACTGATTAACATATATCAAACCACATCAACCGCAATTGTTCTATAGATTTATATAATTTGGTTTTCACAATCTCACAATTAATAATTATTTATTTTTCAATTTTTTTTAACATAAATATATATTTTTTCTTATAAAATTTATCTACTTCTATATAGTCAATCAAATTCATATGTAAAAGTTTCTTAAAAATCATATGTCAGATCACAATTTTACTTTTGAGACAACCATTTTATACACAAATATCTTTTGAGAGAGGCAAGAGGAGATGAGAGAAGTATGTGACTCATGGTGAATGTAGAGAGAAGATGAGAGAAGTAGGGTTAGTATGTTTAGAGATAAGACCGTGGTCACCCTATGTCCTATAAGCTCCACCACTACCTCTTAGTATTACTCTATCTGTCTCACAATAAGGGATTTATTTGTAAAAAAATTATTACAAAATGACGGACCATTTTTAATTTACAATGTAACATTAATTACTTTTTTTTTTAGTTGTACTATCTAATTAATACTACATGCATTATGTCTAATTCAATATTTTCCACTTTGCATTTTTTTTTATAGAAAAAAGTAAACTTCATTCAAATGATACAATAAGAGTAGTACATTTTGAGATCAAACTTGGCAATTGAAAAAACAAAAACACGCTAACTATACACATAAACATATTAGAAGCCAATGAGGAATAATCAAATCAAAATTTTAATTCTGACATCCAAGATCTATATGGTCAGTGGTCAAGAATGAAGCAAGATCTATAGTCTTTAAGAGTACTATATTTTAAGCTAAAATATTCCTTGGGTTTTTTTAACTTATTATCGAAGAAGCAATGAGTGATTGAGAAGATGAAAGGATATAGGGTTCATACTCAGTTAAAAACTTGGATTTAATAAATTGGAAACTAACAATTAAATTTGAACAAAATAGAGGGTTTAAAAGTACATTTAAGTCTAAATTTTTATATAAATATACTTAATTATTTTATTTAATATTTTTTATATATATTATAAATTTTAATCTCCTCTCTATAAAAAAATATATAACTTTTTTCTTCTTATTATCTAACAATTATTATTTTATTATATTAAATATGATTTTTAAATTTACTATTTTATATATATGAACAAATGTGAGTTCAGGAAATAGAAACCAATCCCCATCAAAGGCGATGAAGGTGGAAGACCTATGATTTAAAACAGATACAGAGTTTTTTTCAATTAATCGAAGACAAGGGGGATGAATGCAAAACTTACCCCAGATTAGTTGCGAAATTATTTTTGCAATACAAGGATTTGATAAAAAAAAAATTGTTGATTAGTATAATGAAGTATCATATTAATTTGATATAAGTCAATATTACCATAGAGCAATCACTAATTGGATTATATACGATGTAGTCATACAACACGGGGTTGGATCAGCATCCACCCAATACTATATATATGAAGTAGAGTTACTTCAAAGCATAGAGAAATAAGTGATGACCAAAGCTTATTCGGTATTTAGTACCATACTCCTATTTTAAAACAATTTGCTTGTATCATCCTTGCAAGTTTCTTATTGATCGATGTGTAAGCAACAATTAATCAATTTGCTCTTTCTTTGAAACTTCTCCAACCAAATTAATTGGCTTCTAAGAGTTTACTTGGTATATAAATTATTCATACAAATATGACTTTGAAGCTTTCAAAGTTAAGGAAATTTTTAATTTTTCTTTATGTATATAAAACTTTGTTTATGCCTTTTTAGCTAAGAAAGTAAACTTCACCAAACTCAAACCTTTGTTCCAATGTTGGTTCTTCTCCTAAAACTAATTATATTTATTGTGGCAACATTATGGAGTTTATTAACTCGTTTAATTTTCAATTCCATTGCTCATACAATTGTGTTGTTAATTCAAGGTTTAAAAAGTTCTGGTGAAGGCTCACTTGGAATATTTCAATATGTTGCTGAGATCATAAAGGCATGTTTTGAGTTCATCCTTCAGCTAATAATTGAATCAATAAATTCCATACTTTCTTCAATGTTTGATGTTCTTAAAGACACCATCACAGGATCAGTATCTGCTACAGGATCTATGGCTGCAGAAATTGCAGAGAAATTGAAGACTTCATTTGAAGAATCATTGAAACATTTGCCAGAGCTATTTGAAGAAGTTTTAGATTTGATGTCAAATATGGTGACAGAATTGTGGAACAATTATAAGGAGGCTGTTGGATATGTTACAGAGAATGCTTGATTTTGGTGACTCTATATCGTTTGATATTATTTATCATTTAGTAACAATGACATTAGGGAAAATTAGTCAGCTAGTTTGACGATAAATATATGTATATCGATTTGTTAAATCTGTATACTTTCTTTTATCTCTTGTTTTTATTTAGCTTGGATTTCTTTTGGAAAACTCTAAATCATGATTCATAATTTGAGCACATTTAATAAGTTTTGACTGAATTAACACTTAGACATTGTTTCATAGCGCCAATAAGATAGTTTATAACTTATTAAAGTAGCTTATAAGTTTGTTGAATTAAATGAGATGTGTTTGGTAAACAAGTTTTTCTTACAACCTTATAGCTTATTTTGATAGTGTTTGAGCTTATAGTTTATAGCTTTTTACACTTTCTTCCATTTATAACTTCATTAATTTATTTTTATTATTTTTTATATATAAAACGTAACAGTCCTACTAATTTACTATAGACCCACTATCTTTAGTATCTTCTTCTCAATGCTATTACTTCTGTTTTTTTTTTTGTTCAAAGTGGTACTATTACTTCTACATAACACATAATTCTTTCAATCCTTGCCAAAAAAATTCACAACAAAATATTTAACTTCATGCATGGCAAGAATCTTTGTCACATAAAACACAATTGACAAAGGCATGCATGAATAGAGCTAGACTCAATTTCTTTAATTTCTTGCGAAAATAACTCCAAAAAAAAATCATCTTATTCATCTGACAAGAAATTTATAAAGTTAAATTTACTTTTGATGTCAAATTGTAAACCATAAATGATTACTATTTATACACATAAAGTTTGCTAAACTTTTGGAGAACTCTTCAAATTTATGGTTATAATGTAATGAAAAAAGTAAATGATGTACCAAAAAAATAAATGAATTGTATGTTTTTTTTTCTTTTCATGACTTTGTTAAATTTTTTGGGTTTTCTACCACAAAAGTCATAAATGAGAGAAATATTGTAAGAGATAAAGATAATAGGAAACATGAAAGACTTATCAAGTGAAATGACAATCACATTGAGAGGAGGAGAATTCCTAATATAAAGAATGATGTTTCAATTGCAGAGATGATAATATGGAGAAGAAGAAAACATAAGAAACAAAGTGAAGAAGGAAAATGGATTGGATAAAAAAAAATAGATCTAGTAAAAAATAGGCAAGATTGGATAAAAATGTCACATTTTTTGTTATTTTAAATTAAATAATTATGTCCTTTCATGTCATCTTATATTATTAGAAGTTAAATTTATCAAACACTTTAATTTCAATTAATTAGCTTTTCAGCTATAAATTATCAGTTATCAACTAGCTTTTCAGCTATCTTTTCAAATATCAGCTAACTTATAGCTTAATTTTATCAAACGAAATCTTAATCAAATAATCCAAAAAGAAAACAACATTTATACTATAAAATTACTGACATACACAAAGTAAAAAAAAAAACAATTAAGACATTATATAACCTTCGAACTACGCAAAAGATATGATAAGTAAAATACAAAAAGACAACTCACATTGACACACAATCAAATAAATTTAAGAGAAGACTTACAATGTACTATTACCAAACAATTGTTTACGTTGCTTCTCTAGAGTCAGATGATTGCATGGAGTCTCTATAGAATCTAGTCATTATATAATGAGTTCAATATAATTTTTTGAACTTGTTGGATCATGGTCAGAGGCACGTGTATATTTCATCAGCTCTAACTCCTTTATGCAGAGGATCTCCATGATTCGTTTGACAATGTTTAACTGCGTACTTAAAGATAGAAAGAACAAAAATGTAGATCATTGAAGTTTGTAATCACAAAATTTCTCTCTACGTGGTTAATAAAAAAACTGTGAAAATGCTTTATGTTGGAAATTATGTTGAAAACCATAGGACGGATAACACTAGTAGTGTTTATAAGATGGAGGTATGTCAATTGGAGTATCCAATTTTGTGAAGGGGTGAGAACGCACAGAATATAATAATTTTTCTTTTTATGTGTGTTGCATTTTTCACTCTGATATTGTTAAGTTTTACACATGTTTCTGCCTTCATTGAGTTAACAGTCAACAACTAATCCGGTCAACTCCTCCCCTAAATTTTTGAAAATCAGATCAAAACCTAGAGTTTTTCGTGCGACAGTTTAGGTGGATCCGGTCAATTATGTCGCACTTATTTCTCTCTATCAGTTTCAGAATTCCACTATAATTAGAGGACTCTGTTAAGTTGAAAAACACACCGAAAACAATTGGAGTGTGTCCCAAGGGGTACCCCAATTATATGAAGGGGCGAGATCGGTTTACACATGTTTCTATCCTCCACCGACAATCAACAACTGATATGCTCAACTGTCCCCCAAATTTTGTGCGTCAATTTTACCAATCCGGTCAAAACCTAGAGTTTTTCGTGCGGCAGTTTATGTGGATCCGGTCAATTGTGCCGCACTTATTTCTCTCCATCAGTTGCAGAATTCCACTATAATTAGAGGACTCTATTAAGTTGAAAAACACACCGAAAACAATTGGAGTGTGTCCCAAGGGGTACCCAATATGTGAAGGGTAAGAACATTTTACACATGTTTAAATCCTCCGTTGAGTCAACAGTCAACAACTGATCCGCTCAACCGTCCCCCAAATTTCGTGCGTCAATTTCACCAATCCAGTCAAAACCTAGAGTTTTTCACGCGACAGATTATGTGGACCCGGTCAATTGGACCACACTTATTTCTCTCCATCAGTTGCAGAATTCCTCTATAAATAGAAGAATCTGCTAACTTGAAAAACACACTGAGCACATTCCGAAAATCAAAGTCTTTTCTCTTTTTCTCCCTTTTCAGCTTCATTTTTTATTTCTTTCTTTCAAGTGATCATAGTATCATATTATGAATGGTTTTTAATCGCCATATGGAGGGTGTAATTCTAGAACAGTTTTATAAGTAGAACTCTAATATAGTTTGTTTGGGTTGTTTTATACTAGGGACTTCGTGGTTGATAGTCTTGAAGTAGCAATGTTAATCACAAGAAAGAGGAGTTTGAATTGTGACCCTTTTAAAATTTTGATTCATGTGCTTAATTTAAATTAACTCAAGATCAATCTTGGTTGAAATAGAATGTCCATGTTCTGGATTTGTTAGAAGTAAATAAAACGAATTAGTTTATAATGAAGTGTGATTTGTGTGTGCAAATAATTAAAGATAAGGGATATAAAGATCACACACAAAAAGTATACTGGTTCACCTTACTCGGGCTAGTCCAGTCCTCACAACCCTAAGATTTTCACCATGTGCTTCAGAACCAAGAATGTTCTCCTTCACACCTTTTCTCTTGATCACACCTTGATCAATTACAATCTTCACCTTTTAACCTAGAAAGAATTTTTACAACCACCTTTCAGTCTTGAAATGATTTTTACAAACACACTCAATCTAACATAAAAGATATATTTGAGTTACAAATGATGTGTATGATAAAAGTGTTTAGGATCTTGAAACTTCTCAACACTTGTTTGAGATAAAAGAAAGACAAACCCAGTAAATAATGATCCATAAATATAATGAAGAGAGCTGGATTTTGCTTGAAGAGTTTTTGACTTGTTCTTATTTGAATATAGTCGTTGGACACACTTACCAAGTATCAGATTTGTTTTAAAGCTATTAAACATGTGTTTATATTTCTGTCCAGAACGTTCTTGACAAACGAAGAACATTCTTGCTTTTAGGTCTCATGAAAAACGTGAATGAGTAAGTGAATGAGTTGTCACATGTCTGGTACTATTCCATATCAGAATTATGCAGAGTTTTTTCTGCATAATAATGTAAGTACAATGTACTTGCGTCCTTGCTCACAACTCATCAATTTGGAGATCAATCTTGAGGCTGTTTTCCTCATTTGGGCATTCAGCTCGAGTTCTGGGTTTTACCATTGATTTGAGCAGTCTTGATACTCTTTAAATTATGGTTTAGACTATGGAAAATTATCTTTTTTAATTCTTCCTTTAAAAGAGAATAACCAGAATGTTCTTTTGTAAAACCAGAACATTCTTCGTTTATGTTTTGTATGAGTGCTGGATTTTGACAGCTGTTGTGTGTCATGCTTTTCTGCTCTATACGCGTGTTGCTTTTTGCAGAGATGCAATGTTGGTATTTAGGTCCTTGCTGTACATTTTAATCATAAATCTGGAGATTGATCTTACTTTTTGTTCTTGATGTTTTGCTTTGCCTTTGTTGATCCTCTTTGAACGAATCTGCCCAAAAAGATCTTGTGTATATAATTTTATTGCTTTCATAACGAAGGCTGGTAATTTGTGATGAAGATTGACAGCCCAAAACGATCTTGATTTAATGATAACTTTGTTCTTTTGTAGACTAGAATGTTCTTGGATTGATCATTATTGAATGTAGTGAAAATAGAATGATCTTTGTTTCTGTTTTGAGTAAGTGCTTGAACTGAGAGTAACTGACAGTTGTTATATGCTTTTTCCTGTTTTGTACGCAGACTACAGTGTCTTATCATGGCTGTGCTTGTTACTTTATCAATCTAGAGATTGATCTTGCTTGTTTGCACTTGATGCTTGGCTTTGCCTTTGTTGATATTTTTTCTTTGAACGAATCTGTCCAAAGTGATCTTGAGTAGATAATTATGTTCCTTTGTAATGAATATTGGTGATTTCTAATCTAGATTAATGTATTTTCGTAGCCCAAATCGATCTTGAATTAAAAAAGGATTTATTCATTGTAAACTAGAATGTTCTTGGATTAATGTTGTGAAAACTAGAATGATCTTCGTTTATCTATTTAATAACCAGAACAATCTTGCTTTCTCAGATTTGATCTTGCTTCTTTCAAATGATTTTGCTTCTGATTTATAACATGGTGTGATCGTTGATTGTTGTATGAATGTATTTGATCATCTTCTTCATGAAGATGTTATCTTGAAGATGTAATAATCATTCTCTTGAATAATTGATATATGATATATTCTCTTTGAGATTCTTTCATTATCGAGTAGATACTTATGCATTTTGATGATGTGAATGGCTTCTTGCTTGTTCACTTATGCAATTCATGTTCCTTAAATAAAACTCAAGTGCAATCATTAGTAGATCACCATTCATAAAACTTAATCATTTATTTCATAAGGTTTGTTGTCATCAAAACATATATCAAAAAGGGTTTTTTCTCAACAAGTTTGTCTTGCACAATATGGGCGTGCCGCGAAACTTCTTAAAGAGAGCGACCTAGTCTACGACTCAACCCAATAATATCTTATGTGTCTGAAATTTTAAGATGTTTCTTTCTGCCATGTCTACCGACGAAATTACTAGGTCAGATTCCACTGCTTTTGATTTCATTAAACTGTTTCGATTTGAGGGATGTCACTTCAAACGATGACAACAAAAGATGTTATTTTTCTTGAAAAAAGTTGCCAAAATTCTTAAGGATGATATTCCTATTGATCCATAAACAAGTGAACAAACAAAAAAGATAAAAAAGTTGTTGAATTAGCCCAATGGGAACATAATGATTACCTCTATAAGAATTATATTCTTAAAAAACTTACTGATAATCTGTATTACTACTACAGTTCCAACAATAATGCTAGACAGGTTTGAGATGCTTTGAAGAAGAAACATGATACCAAGGAAGCTGAAGCTAAAAAGTATGTTGTGAGCCGCTACCTCAAATATAAGATGAGTGCTGAGAGATTAGTGCAGGCTCAGTCCCATGAAATCTAGAAAATAACTCATGAGATCATCTTTGAATGTGTGACTTTAGATGAACAGTTTTAAATTGCTGTTATAATTGAAAAACTGCCCCTGCTTAGAAAGATTTTAAAAATTCTCTCACGCACAAAACAAAAGATGAAGTACTTGTTGTTTCAAATAACAAGAAGAAATTCATCGTTGCAGTTCTGAAGCCAGTCGGCAAACAACTTAAGAATCAGAACCGCAATATAAAGAACAAGAACAAAAACGGGAACCCTTCAAAGGTCCCAATTATAAGGTTGCCACCAACTTCTAGAAATGACTATATCCAACCATATCTCTGCTTTAGATGTGGGAAAAAAAAAGTCATATGGCACACCAGTGTAGGAACAAGCCAAGCTCTGCTCAACAGTCTAACTTGACAGAAGAGCAATTCATTGCTATGATAATTAAAATCAACATTGTTGGTGGATCAGATGAATGATGAATAGACACTGACGCCTCACACCATATCTGTTATGATCGTGTTATGTTTAAATCATACATTGCTGTTGAAGATAAGAAAGTGTTGTTGGTATTGGAGATGTGGAATTAATATTCACCACTAAAAAGACCTTAATTCTAAAGCTATTGTTCAATAGATTTGGACTATCATTCAATAAAAAGCTATTATTCTTTCATTTCATATCATTAATTTTAAATTAACCAAAAAAGGTTAAAAATGTGACATAATAAAATATTTTCGTTAAATGTCAATGTCAATGTAAAATTGTTATAAAGTTTAAATCCAAGAATGTATGATGGTGGTGCATATAGTAAAGCCTTTGCATAAAAACAAATAAATTATCGTTCTAGTTTACGAAGAAAAAAAAAATGAGGCACTATGTACCAAAAAAATAAAATGAGGCACTATGTACCAAAAAAATAAAATGAGGCACTCAATTTGATCAGTTAAAACAAACATATAAATAAGATTTTCAGAATTACAAATCGATTTATTAATCTCCTTGACTGTCTTGTACATGTTAAAATCTTATGTCGGTAATTTCAAGAGAGTATTTGGGACTTTTTTTAAGATATTAAATTGAGCGTGTAAAAAAAAAAAGAAGATTAAAGTGAGTTGAGTCCAATTTTTTTTTCCTGACGCAAGTGCAAACAATATTTGTCACAAACTAACTAAAAATGAGTCAATAAAAAACCTATGCGACAAAAGTCGTTGCGGTAAATCCTATATGCAAGCGGGGCTGCCACTACTTGTCTTGTTTATATCCATACATTTAAATTTATTTATGATAACTACGTTTCCACTTTCTTCTTTATGTTCCTTCTAATTGTGGTCCTATACTCTTGCTTTCGACATGGAGAGACTCATGCGTGCTGTTCAGTACAATGCCTATGGTGGGGGATCTACTGCCTTAAAGGTTCTTCAACTTCTTTTTCATTCTTTCATATATCTTCATTTCTCTTTTAATTAATTATTATATTTTAAACTATTAATGTTGTTAGTACGTTAATTGTTAATTTCTTAATTTGATGAATTTATTCCAACAACTTTATCTATGACAAAATATTTTAATATGATGCAGTATTGTCAATTGCAGATCACAAAATATAACAAATTGTTCAATTTTGCCATGTTACAGTGCTATAGTCATTATTTGACAATACTTTGTACTAAATCGCATATCGCAAAACATTAGTCATTTGTTCAAACTCCGCTAATCTATAACACTATATAGTGCTGCTATTAAACAACACTTATATGATGTAAAGAATACTTCTGTCACTCCAAGTTAGCATTTAGAAGCATCAAGACAAAAAATATTAGTAGTTAACATAGATTATTATGATTTTTACTTGTTGCAGCATGTTGAAGTTCCATTACCAACTCCTAGTAAAGATGAGGTTTTGATAAAATTGGAAGCAGCAAGTATAAATCCATTTGATTGGAAAGTACAGAAACGCATGTTGTGGCCACTATTGCCTCCAAAGTTCCCATATATACCTTGTAACTTCCTTCTCTTTTATCTCTCTCTATATATTAATTTTATCACAGAGATTTTAGTTTATAGTTAAACATAGACATATTTATCTTTGGAAATTCTTGGAAAATTTTTATAGTAATATTTTCAACCAGTTGCGTAGGACAATAATCTATTGAATATATGTATCATCACATATTCATAGTTTGTGACTCTGTGTAGGATTGACACTTCTGGATCTAAGACATATCCCATTATCCGACACGACACCGACACATTGATTACATTCAATTAATTTATTTTCTCCAATTATTATCAATGTCGACGTGTCTGTCATTCATAGTCATAGGGCACTACAATTTTTTTCCAATAAATGAATGTTAATTCAAAAGATGTATTCATACAGTAGACTTTTTTGTTTACATGAATTTACAATCTTATTAGACCTCACTATGTATTTACACTTTTCACTTAACAAATCTAGAATCAAAAGTAAAATACATGAAGCTATTTTCAAATCAATTACATACTACTACAAGTTGAACTTGATATTTAGAATTTGATCTTTACTGATTGTTGATACTGGATTTTGATTACAAATTAGTTTACCACTTGAGCTTAACCAAGTCATTAAAAGTTTGTCTTTATCTTGTTTATTCCAAATCTTTCATATTGAAGATACTACATTCTATAATAGGTACTGATGTAGCAGGAGAAATCATGGAGGTTGGTAAAAGTGTTAAAAAGTTCAAACCTGGTGACAAAGTTGTAGGCTTTGTTAGCCCCTTTGTAAGTTTTTAGTCTACTATTCAATCTCTTTCATTAATGAATCATTTCTTTCAATAGGGTTGTTGGATTTGAGAAAACTTTTCTGTTTTCTGTTTTTATTTTAATGTTGTTATCTGTTTTAAAATATGATGTACTTTATATTTCTGGTATTTTGAAACAAGAAAATGGTTTATTAAGTTAAATATCTTAGTTTAAAAATCTATTGATAACCTCTTAAACTACTAACAACTATATTTCTTTTGTCTATGGTCTATTCCTTGTCTTGTTTTTGAACATAGCCAAGTTACAGAATCATATAAATGTTATGTTTAATATATATGACTCCTACATTTGACTTGATTACACTTTGATGTAATGATTCAAAGGTATTATCAACAATTTAGATGGCTAAAGTAATTATTTAAGTTTTTTAAAAGTAATATAAATTGTTCATATACATGATCACCTATGGTTTTTTATTTATCACATGTCAATATAAACAAGCTTCATCAAAGAATAAAATTTGTGTTTTGAGTTATGAAATTAAATTATTGTAGAGTGGTGGAGGACTAGCTGAGTTTGCTGTTGTTAAGGAAAGTATCACTGCTTCAAGACCACCTGAAATCTCAGCATCCGAGTGTGCTGGTTTACCTGTCGCTGGACTGACAGCTCTCCAAGCACTCTCCCAATCCATAGGGATCAAACTTGACGGAAGCGGCGAGCGAAAAAACATTTTGATCACTGCTGCATCAGGTGGTGTAGGACACTATGCAGTTCAATTGGCAAAGCTAGGTAACACTCATGTGACGGCCACGTGCGGTGCTCGCAACATCGAATTTGTCAAAAGCTTAGGAGCTGATGAAGTAATTGATTATAAGACACCAGATGGTGCTGCATTAAAGAGTCCATCTGGTAAGAAGTATGATGCAGTTATTCATTGTGCAGTGGAGATTCCATGGTCAATTTTTGAGCCTAACTTGAGCACAAATGGAAAGGTTGTAGACATAACTCCAAGTTCTGGTTCAATGATGACATTTGCTTTAAAGAAACTTACCTTCTCCAAAAAACAAATTGTGCCTTTGCTTTTAATTCCAAAGGGTAAGGATCTTCAGTATCTTGTTGATTTGATCAAGCAAAAAAAACTAAGAACTGTTATAGACTCCAAATATCCTCTAACCAAGGCTGAAGATGGTTGGGCTAAGAGTATTGATGGTCATGCAACTGGGAAGATCATTTTTGAGTTCTAATTTATGCACTATATAGTAGTCTATAATCTGTATAAATAAACTATATTATATATGAATTGCTAGGGTAATACTGTGCAATTTTACTTTGGGGTGACATGAATCACACATATAAATTTTTTGTACGGTAAAACCACTTCATTCAAGGGAAAGATACAACAGAATTTAAAACACCATTGTTTTGATAAATTCCATACAAAGAGATTTTTAAAATTAGTCCTTTGTGAAACCTTGTTCTTTGAACATACAAGAAGGTTACTAAAAAATAAAATGAATATTTAGTGAATGATATTTCGCAAATGATTTCGTTAAATATAATTGAATTTGTTGAGATTTACTTATATTTTAAGTCATCAAGAATATTTTTATATATTGAGAAACTCATCAATCATATAGGAGCTGGTTTTGAGCATATAACATTTGTCTAGGTTGAAAATCTGAGATACATATTTGTAATCAAAATCCAGTATCAACTTGTATAGTATGTAATTGATTTGAAAATAGCTTCATGTATTTTACTTTTGATTCTAGATTTGTTAGTGAAAAGTGTAAATACATAGTGAGGTCTAATAAGATTGTGAAAGTAGTGTTTGTAGCATTGGGTATGATCCTAAATTAAAAATATAGTAGTAACCCATTCATTTGATCATAAACTATCATCCTCTCTATTATTTGATTTCTCAATTATAGAAAATAAGTAGTCTATAAATTATTAATTCCTTAAAAAGGACATAAAATATTAGTTGAGAGACTAAATTGATGTATTAAAAATAGTTTAGCTACTACTCGAGTGTAAAAAATATCTAATATTTATTATATTTTTATAGTTTAAGGACCATATAAAAGAGAATGATACTTCATATAGCCTCCAAATGCAATTCAATTTTGTTGCAATTCCTTTAGTTGCCTTATATACATTTATATTTCTGATTTATATATTCCATGTAACTCACATAAAGTTTTTTCATTTTGGTTCATCTTGGAGTGTACTGATTTAAAAGTTTTTTTTTTCTCGAAAACTAATTTTTTGAACAGTGATTTTTGATTCGAATCTTTAACAATTAAAAAATAGCATTGTGTTACGATACAAGCAATATGATTGAATACACAAACAAATCTTATGTGATATGTGGATATTAAGTACAATTACTTGATTATCATTAATGAAGTAGTTATTTTTTTTGTCTTAGAAGATATGGAAACTCCATCATAATTAATTTATAAAACTGCGAGGTCTGACTTTGAACTCGAGACAAGACATTAATGAAGTAAATTAAAGAACTCGAATACAATTATGCAGGGATAAAAGAAATTGTTCCATCTAATCTTTTTCAAATTGATGAATATCTGGATATTAAGAAATGTAGTTAAGTGTAATTAATTTTTTAGGTTTTATGTATAACACAAGTTAAATTTACTAAACTGTCCATTTTAAATGTCAATTACTTAACTATTAAATAAAGAGTGTATTGAGAATAGTAGCATTAAATGAGTCAAAAGTAGTTAACTTTTACTTATAATAGTGATCAAATTTAATACATTATTTTTACTTGTAATAGTGACCAGATGGAATACCTTGAAAGGAGATGATGAACACATTTGTTTTAGATTTTAGAATAATACCTCAAAAATTCATAAAGAACCTACTTCTATCCATTTTATTTTTGAATAATACCTCAAAAATTCATGAGGAACCTCCTTCTACACATATAAAAGATTGATTTGAGAAAAATAACAATGTGTTATAACTAAATAAGATAAAGGAGAAAAAGTGTAATTTTGTCGATGAAAAATATAAGTTAAATAGCACATGCGGTCCCTTAACTTAATTTTAGTTAACGTTTTAGTCATTTACTTTTTTTTTTCCTTCCTGATTTGGTCCTTTATTTTAATTTTAAGTGACAATTTGATCTTTTATATTTTAAAATGTCAACAATGTTATCATGTTTTTTACAAATATTCATCAAAATTTTCAAACAAAACCCATAAAATTAATAATCATCTTCAATATAATGCAAATTTCATCAAATGCATAACTCAAATATTCAAATAAACTCATATTTTCATCTCCAACAACATCAAATTCATCAAATAAATAATGAAAATATGAGTTTATTTAAAGATTTAAGTTATGAATTTGATGAAATTTGCATTATATTGAAGATGATAATTAATTTAATGGGTTTTATTTAAAAATTTTGATGAATTTTTGTCAAAAAAAGGATAACATTGTTGACATTTTAAAATATAAAAGATTAAATTGTCACTTAAAATTAAAATAAAGGACCAAATCGAAAATAAAAAAAGATAAAAGACTAAAATGTTAACTGAAATTAAGTTAAGGGACCGCGAGTGCTATTTAGCCAAAAATATATTTAAATTTTTCTTTTGAATAAAATATTATCACAAAAACATTATAATTTTTTTTATACTACCTTTGTCATCAAATGCAAGACCCTTTTGTAAAAAAAAAATTATCTATTTATATAAAATCCTCTTCAAAATACAAGAAACATTAACTATTTTTTCACAAAAATACTCTTAATAAAATTAAAGAATCAACTCCTTCTATATTAGACTTTGTTTGAGAGTTTGAAGAATACTCTAAGACGAGTGGTGAGTAAAGAAAAAATAGAGAAAAATTTCACAATTTTTCAAAGTGCTACTTCTCTTGTATGTTTCGCAGTACCTCTAAATATTCACAATCCTTTAATTTCAAAGTTTATGAGAGTTATATTTACGATTGAGATGACTTTTAAAAAATATGGTGCATAACTTTGACGTTAAAATGTGATTTAAATTTAATTGTTGTATTATTTTCCATAACTCTTAGCTCAAGTACGGAGGCATCTATCCTGGCAGGGGCCTAGTATAAAAATCATAGTTCATTCAACAAATAATTAATTTAATAACTCCAAGTTTAATAATAACTAGGAAGATAATTTAAAAAAAGAATTAATTAATTAGGAAGATAGATAGATTCCTCGTTTATTATTATTCGTTTGGTCTAACTTAGCTTGAAAGTTATCTTCAGTTCACTCCAAAACCATTGAATTGATTTCAATATTGTATAAGACAACGCAACGCAAAGGGTATAAAATTCACAATTATCATCATGGGTGGTGATTCCATTGTTTCTTCTCACGGTATTTGCTCTCTCTATCTTTATTCATTCTCTAAACTCTACCAATAAACGTTCCTTTTTGTTTTCTTTGAATTCCAACAAGTAAATTTGATGAGTTCTTATGTTTTTTTACCAAATGATCAGGTACACATGAAGATTCTTGTTTGGAAGAAGAAGAATTTCCCTTCCTTTCTTCTCACTCCTCGCCACCCCTTTCCAGGTACTGTGATCATGATCCGTGATTATTTTTCTTGAATTACCTCAATGTTTGTTCAGGTTATCATAATGCTATGGGTTATTTTATATATACAAATGTTAGTGATTACTTAGTTTCCAAGGTTTGAATTATATGAGATTTAAATATTTTTAGGTAATATTCTTTGTAGGATAGTAATTGTAGGCTTGCAAATATTTTCATTAGAGTTAGTGCATGTTTGGTTACGCAGTGTGATGCTATTAGTCGTGTCCTAATGTTTGACGAAAGTGAATTTCCAAGGCTCCAAATAGTAGAAGTGGGCCAACACATGGTGATTGGCAGCAGGAACAAACAAGCGCTTAGTTTGGATGAACTTCTGAATAAGCACTTATGGAAAAAGAAATTTTAATTATTAATAGGATCTTAGTATAATTAAGAATTTTTTAACTAAACTTTTTTTGATGTATAACTTGAAATTAGGTTTTGCTTAATGAGTTTTTCCGTAGGCTCTCATTTAAATTCTCTGTGAAAAATTTAAAGCTTGTTTAGATTTTTTGTTTGTTAAGAACCCTAAACTGTAAGCTAGAAGCTAATCTAAACTTGGCCTTAGTTTTTAGAATGACAAAGAAACGTGCAGATATAATGCATGTCATTTTGGCTTTTAGGAAATAATATGTGAAACTTAGCTGGATCATGGTTTTGTAGGTGTAGTGCTTTTATGGTTCTATGGTTGAAGTTGATTCTTGTTATTTCTTGATCCTATTGTATTATCACTTGGTTAACATTAGCATTACTTATGACAGTGACTCGATGACAATTTTGTGATTTCTAATGTTTCAGGGAGAATACAGTGAATGAGAACAATGTGTTAGATTTTGAAGAAATTAGTGAAGAAAGTGCACAGCCTTCTTCTGCTGTTGATTTTGTTGACAGTGATAGGAAGAGACATAGTGTCTATCAAGAAATCCTGCAAAGTTATGATGAATTGAAGATTGATAGCAAGAGTTTGAAAGAAGCGAAAGAAAAAATCTTGAGGTGTTGATTTGAACTCAAATTTCATTTGTCTATATCTCCTTAGCCATATATGTTTTAATATACTAAGCAAAAGCTTCCAAGTTGTTTTGAAATTCAGCATTCAAACACTAAAAGTGAATAGCATCCTCTAAGGAAAATTGATCTCTGATTGATTAATTAAAGAAAATAACAAAATAAAATAAAAATGGCCTAGTTCAAAGTAAAGGAAGTGACGTTCATTATTTTATCTTGTACTTGTTTCAAAACTCTTTGAAAAAATGATTGTAGGACTCAAGTCAAAAGCATCAATTTTAGGTTGTTTGCCTTACCTGATTTATGTAAAATAAGCTGAGAAACCACAATTTCATCAACTATGTGCACATTCGTTTGTGCAATCAAGGGGGTGAATGGGTTCTTAATCATTAACTACATGGTGTTGAATTGTTTTCTATTTTTGTCATGAAAATAGTATTGCAGGGGGAAAATTTGAAACAGAATAAAAAAACAGACCCTGGATAATTGTTTGTTTTGTTGCGTCATTTTTTCGCTTCCGACTTTTGTTCCCTTAGAATAAAATGAAGGCTTCCGTCACATTCTTCTTTCCTACCCTTACATGTTGCATTAAATGAAAACTTGAAATTTTGTTGTGTAGTTCATGTTCATTCTGAAATCAAATTTCAAATGTTTGTATGAGAGCATATGTGTAGTTGCGACTCTTAATGAAGTTTATCGTGTCGTGTGTGGTTTGATTGTCACAGCTATAAGCCTGGAACATCGATTGAGAAGGCTAGGGGCTTAAAGTTATGTGATTATGATGTACCGGAGACAACATGCCTCATATTGGTTGGTCCAAAAGGATCTGGGAAAAGTAGTCTCATAAATAGAATCTCTAAGGTGTTTGAGGAGGACAAATTCGCACCCGCAAGAGCACAAGTATCATGTATATTTTTTAGCACTTTAACTTCAATATCAACTTGAATAATGAAGAAGTGATTTCGTTCCATCGATATATCTTTGTACATCTGGATAAATTGCTGTAAGAAATTTCCATTACATTTATCTTTTGATGCCAGATAATTCACTTATAGGGGATGGAACATACTTCCTCTGCGAGTATATGTTTCCAAGAGACTCAAATTCTATTTGTCTGTACGATACACGTAGTTTGTCGGATAATTCTCGTGAGTGTGATAAAATTCTGAAGAATTGGATGACTAAAGGTGTTCGTAATGGAGAGCTTGTTGTCAGGTTTGAATATTTAGTCATAACATTTCCCCCAATATTCTCCAATGTTAATATTTATGTAAAGTTTTACCAATTCTCTATCAGGAGTATAGATAGTCAGAGATTGAGAAAAAGTTTGAAGCGTAAAGGTGACAATAAAGGTTTCTTTTCCAATAAGATCAGAAAAGTTAATTTTGTAATATGTGTTATTGACGGTCTTTTGGTTCTGAATGCGATGGAGAATGCTGGTGCTTTGGAAGATAAGTATATTGAAACAATTGTTTCTACTTTCAATTGCCCATTCCTGTCATTTAAAGGTATTTTCCAGACAAGCTTGTGTTTTAACCTTATAAATTTGATAGAATCCCAAAACTATTATTTTTTTTTCCTTTGCATACATTTACATAGAGGTATGTATTTCCTTTCATTTTCTGATAAGTAGTTATCTTAGCATTGTGCACTAAAAAAAACAGATACAATGCAATAAAAATGCAAGGATATGACAAATTCTACAATTATAGGAAACGATAAGGCTGGACAGAAGGATGCAGGACTCTTGAAGAGCCTGTATTTTCATCTTTCCCATCTCTTGTTCATTGAAAGAGTTATACTGTAAATCAATGCTTTCTGTTATTGATGTCAGTTTATACCGATAAACAGAGTGACTTCTAGTTTGAAACCAGCTTCTTTAACATGAAGATTCTAAAACCTAGATAAATGTAAACAATTCCATGTGTCTACTTTTTAATATCATCTGTCTTCTTCCAATTATTTAAATTTGTTAGCCACTAAAATAGTTTCTGGGACTTGGAAAGCTTACAATGTTTTGTATCTTTCATCAACAATAGATAATGCAATTTATGTAGTCAATTCTGGTAGATATTAAAATCTCAGACACTGGTTACATTATGCATTCTGTTGTCTGAACATCTATGTCTATGTAATGTATTTTGGGTTGTTCAGTGTTCTCTTATGTGCTGGTCTAGTTATCCTTACATATTAATGTATTTTGGCTTATAAGGTTTGGACAATCCTCACTCCTTGTACTAGCTTTTGGATTTTAGTTTAAGGATCTGTTTAGATTAACTTATTTGAGTTTATCTACTAACACAAGCACTTATGAGACTGTTTGTGAGAGCTTATGATATGTCTATAAGATGTTTACAACTTTGTTCCTTAAGCTCTTCATGATAGCTTATGAAAACAACTTATAACTCATAAAAATAATTTGACTTTATTTTATCTTGTTATAAAAATATCTTATAGATAAGCATTTAATGTTAAGTGCTTATACTATAAGTATTTAATTAAGTTGTTTATCCAAACAGTGTTAATTTAAATTCAAGAAAAATGAAGAACTTGGAAGTATGTTTGTAGATTTTGGGCAACCAATAACATGAACACTGTCATGTTTTCAACTATATATTGGCTGATTTCAAACTGGAGGACAAGGTTCCTTTCTAAGCGGCTGGTATTGTTCGGTTCGGATAGAAGGGTGGAATAAAGGGGAAATAAAGTAGTTAGGATTAGTTAAGAGAAGACTCAATTAGATAAATAGGGAGAAATAGTAAAAAGGATGCATTCAGAAAATTAGGAAGTTCGTATGAAGGAAAACCTTTTCAGAGTACTATATTTCATTGTACATTTCCTTGTATTGTTACTATCGATCTCTCATTTCATTTCTCTTACCTGAATTGTTGCCAATCTGATAGTTTTTTTCTATTACTTGCAGATGACAAACCTGTACTTGTATTCACTCATGGAGATCTCCTATCACTCTCCGACCGTGCCCGCATCCATGCATATTTGGGGGAGTTATTGGGAATTCCACCAACAAAGCAAATTTTTGACATCCCAGGTAGCCTTTCAACTTACGTCATCATCTCTTTCATTCAATATTTTTTGATTTCATTAAAGGTAATATAAATTTAACAATTTCTTAATTATCCTGCAGACTGTGATAACCTAGTGACTGAATCTGCCGTAATTGGAATGTTAAGATATACTCTTGAGCATGCTGACAGAAATTTTCCCCAGAAAAGCAACGTTATGAATAAGGTTTGTGCTATTTCCCCAAATTTATAGATACAAGCTGATAACAAAATTAGCACCTGTTTGTTTTTGCAATGATAAGATTTTGAACGCATAATGGTGAAATCAAAGCTCCAAGAGATAGCTTTTGTGTTCAATTTGCTTCAGGACGCGAGAAAACAAAACTGCACCATGCAACCAAACGTACACTTAGAACTTCTATTTTTATCTTTTATCTTATTTTTTAATTTTCTTATCATATTTCCAGACCTTATAATTAAGCATTTTTTAAGTTAACATGACTCAGTGAAGTAGAGTGAAAGTTTGAGCTATAGCTAAAGCGGCGGAGAACAAAGTTATTATTCATTAAATAAGATGAAAGTAGTTAAATTTACCATAAGTATTTTTTTCTTATAATCGAGACTAGAGGGGGTATTTCATTTGGTACACTTTAGGAATCCAAAGTCGGATCCTGCATATTTAAAGGAAAAAGCATTAAATTATGACATTTTAGATCTTTGAGGACAAAACTTCTCAAAGAACAATATGCCGACCATAAGATTTCAAAGACTAAATTGACAACCAATATTTTTGGAAGACTTATGTGATGACTAGTTCACTCCATTTTTTATCTAATGGTTTCAATTTTTTATTTCTCAAAGAGTACCAAATTATAGGTACATTCTAACAAAACTTCATTGAGTTTGCTAATTGTTGGTGCTTGCAGGTTCATAAAATATCTCTATCACTATGCATGATTTTGTTGATACTAGCAATTGGATTTGCCATTGGCTTGGAACAAAACAAGTTCATGCACCAGTATCCTGCCCCTCAACAGCAAGCTTGCTACAGAAAAGTTTGTGACACGCGTCCAAAACTAAAAGTTCCAAAACTAAAAGTTCCTAAAAAAGAACCTGAGATAGAGTGGCATAAAATTCGGCACATATGGTAGCTTTGAATGTCGCTGATATGGCTTGTATATAATCTCTGTTATGGAGTTAGGTGAAAAGAGTGGTAATTATGAGTACTTGGTTACCATTGAATTGGAAACACTATGCATGTGTGATCTATCATTTTTGTTCTTGCAATGGTCATTCTGTACATGGTTGAAATTCTAAGTATAAACAATCTTTTTAGAAAAATGCTAGTAGTTCATTACTTCCCAATTAACTTTTTATTATTAGGCAAAATTTTACTTGCTGACACTCTTTTCAATTGAATTCATATTTTTGTATGAGTGGGAATAGAACTCGGTACTCCAAGGTTCACTACACTCACACATACTACGCATCAATCACTTGTGCTAGACTCCGATAGCAGTAAAATTCATATGAAGAACGTTATTTCTTCAATCTTTTTATTTTTATGCAGGTACACCAAAGGTATGTCTGATTAGTTTTCAAAAATGTTTCCTAGTCCCATTTTTTATTTTTAAATTAATAAAACATTTTTTAAATCAATGGTTTTTATATAAATTTTTCAAAGCAAAAAAAAAAAATTGAATAATTTTTAAAGTGAAAACAGAAAGTCTAATTCTTTTTACTATTTTATGTATAGTTTTTTGCATAGATAAAGAAAGTAAAAAAGAAAAAATTTATTATTGTAATTAATAGAAAATAAAAACAAACTACCTTTCAATTTCTTGTCGTTGTAGGATACACTTCCCTCGTGGTAATAATTGTATAATTTCTGTATGGATTCTATTGTTAAGTGAGTTTTTTGAAAAACTATTGTTAATCGTTAAATGAGTTTATGATAGAGTGATGGTGTATTGTGGAACTGGTTTTTCATTAGGGCCAACTAACAGTAGAAAATATCTGATTGATATACTCATCCTGATTAATATGCAGTTTGATACCATTTACATTAACATGATCAGTTCAATGCAGCTATTAGATCTATAGGTGACACCATCCATTTCACATGTGAGAAGAAATCTGTTTAAATATGAGAAAAAGGGACACATACCATCAGTGTAAAATTACACCGACGTCCAATTAAAATTGAGTAAGAGATACTTTTAAAATAAAAGCGAGGTCGTTAACCATTGTACCCTTTAAATATATCTAAATTACTCTTGAGTTCTGATAGAACTCAGAATTTTAATTGAAGAAAAAAGTATATTATTTCTTAAAATTTAGAGTAGTATCTCTTACAATGACGAGATCAAGAAATGATCTAGAAAGAAACACTAAACTAGAGTTCTAAGAACTCCTAAATCAGAGCAAAATTGCTTCTAAACAGAGAAAGAATTCCCCTAATTATTTCTTAGAATATTTTATGAATATCTTCCCTTCTTCCTATTCCCTCATTCTTATAACATAAAATAAGAGACGTTATTAACTAGCTTTTATTCCTTCCATTGATCATTCTTGAAACTGAATGCCTTTCCCACTTCCCCTTCTCTCATTCCTTTAATGGAATATCAGTAGAATAAGAGATATTATTAACTAACTTTTATTCCCTCCATCCATCATTCTAGAAACTAAATGCGTGTAAGGTGTGTGACTTGGGTGAGTGGGGCCCACTCTTTTGGGCCCTCATTCCTCTTAATTTGGAGTGTTCTATCAAGTTCTCTACCGCTACTATTAGATAATACTATATACTACAGAACATATCACAGAATGATAAACAATTAGTACAAATTATACATACTTTAGTGCTGCTATAGTGCCGTTATTTGACAACAATGCACTAGAGTACTGTAGTACTAAGATAAGAAAGTTCTGAACCTTCATATATAAAGTAATCAAAATTGATAACAATCATTCGAACATCAACATCAAGAAAAACTTTCAGGGTACACTTAAACAACATTTTACAACCAAAGTTGGCCAGTATGTAAATCTTGATTCTGGACTATAAGGTATAACAAGCATGTAAAAGACAATTTCTGGCTATAATTTTGTGTAACTGAAACAAAATTTGAGCAACTTCAAACCTTCAAATGCAAAAGAACAATTTATAGCTAGTGCTAAATTATTAAAAAATCACTGATCTCAAGTAAATGTAGGACTTGGAATACCCTGCAAGAAGGAAGCCCTTATGGTAAGGTCGGTTGAAAATCGTCCTAAAACAGCGATAGTGGCAGTACTACTTCCAAACTTCTCAATACCCCTAGAAATCATACATGTGTGACTTGCCTCTACGACTACTATCACATCTCCACCTATCAGCGGCGAAATCGTTTCCGCTATCTGTCTGGTAAGCCTCTCCTGAACTTGAAGCTTGAAACCATAAAAATGTACTATCGATTGTAAAAGAGATTTTCCAATAGGCTTATATCCATCTGATACGAGGTAACCTATGTGAACAACGCCGTGAAATGGAAGTAAATGGTGTTCACACTGCGACCAAAATGTTAAATTCAGCTCGGTAAATATTTTCTTGTCGTTCAAGTCAACCTCGTTATTCACATTCAAAGAATCTATTCCAGCATTGAGAAAACCATTCAACTTCATGTCAAAGTTGCTGTTCTGAAAGTTCATCAACCACTTCACAAATCTACTTGGAGTCCCTCTAAGCTCCTTCCTCAGTGGATCTTCTCCCAAAGACTTAATAATTGAAGCTACCGCAGTAACCATTGCAGGGTTGACCGGTACGCCTTTGGAGGAAACTTTGGCGGATTGAGAAGGACACCAGGACAAGTCAGACGATTCTCTACGTTGAATTTTTTCCATACTGATACCTCTAAATTTAACTAGACTAAAGAAATCAGTCCATACATCTGCATTTTTGTTTTCAAAATCCCCGGAACCGGCAGAAACGAGTATCTTAACCAATCCTTGGTGGTTTGAGTCAAGAAAGACCGATTCTATGTCTGGAAAGTGGATGTGGGTACATTGAAGTATGACGGCAACACCTGCTGGCTTTATTGCATGATGCAAAGCAAAACAAACTTCATTTGCAAGACGCTGAGGCTCTTGGAGTCGTTTTGCAAATACATCAGCAACACGAGAGAGCTTGCTTAAACCGACAACTCTTTCACCGGAAGGAACATAACCGACATGACATTTGACCTGGAATGGAAGCATGCATGACTCGCAATAGGAAAACAAGTCAATATCTCGGACAATAACAAGTCCGCCTGCTCCACCAGCATGACCAACTCTATTATCTAGTCCAGCTTCGGGGAATAAAGCACCTTGAACAATGTCCTTCACCTTTTGCCTGTAACCTGGAAGAAGATAGATCTCGTTATGATTAGTAATGGCTGTTCTTAAGAATATATTATAAATTTCAATTTAACGCAGAAAAAGAAATGCAAAAGCTACCAAATTGAAGATACATAAATGACCAGATATTGGTCCCTAAAAACAGATTGACAAATGAATGATTTCCATATAAAAAAAGCTTAGACCAGTCCTTGGGACAACTTCATGATTCAGGTATGAAATAAATTATAATTTCAGTGGAAAATTGTTAAGAAAATAAGAATGACTAATGCAATCTGCTTTCAAGATGAAGAACTTCCTTTTCCCATAACATAACTCTAAGAACCTGATAATTCAGAACTCTTGGAGTTCTCTCTAGTCTCTACACTTGCTAACATAAATGCCCCACATTCTTATTGGTAGTTTCACCTGGTAAGATTTGCTTCTGGATTTCATTTGGAAACTTTCATGCGTAATACGCATGGCTCACCGTCTTATAGTTTTATTTACCTAGCTTCCATGCTTTCTTTGTTCTTTTTCCCTTTATTTTAATAATATTTTCGGGTGTGCTGCAAATGATTGATAGGTTATTAGGTTTAAAGTGCTAACATAGTTGAGATATTTCTCTCTCTCAAGAAGATCCCTTTAAGATATGCATGCTCTATGATACACATCAGTCCTGCATATATCTCAAATTGTTCCTTGTACTCACACACAGTACCTTTGTGTTTCAAACACAACAAAATTTCATAAACACTTATTGATTGCATTCCAGAACAAGTGGTGCAAGATCCCTCAAACACACGCATACCTCTTGCTAGTAGTTTCTACCATCATCTACACCGCCTTACCAATAGAACTCTTGGCAATTTCCACTCATAGAGTTGCAGTTCGAGATAACATCTACATTATACTAAACTGAAGAGAAGCACATAAAAAGTATACCCTTTTTGGTTAATCAAGCAATTATGTTTTTCCTAAACAAGATCTAAACCAAACCATAGTTATTGACTGCTTGTGACTTAGCAACAAGAAGGACGGACACAAGACATGACACTGGCACATAGACACTGATAATATTTGAAAATTGGAAGTGATTGAATATAACACGTGAGAGTATCGTGTCATGTCTGACACCGATACATATTGGACACCAGACATGTCTTCAATCTATAGTGTCGGTGGCTTGATGCTACATATTTAGCACCTGTAGTTGACCATAACAACAGACAAAAAGAAGTCAAATTTTTAAAATCACTATAGTTTTCTATTTCCATAAAGGAAAATACTAAGATGGAAGTTGACAAGATGAATTAATACCCAATATTCACTTCCAATGTCCATCCCCTTCAATTTTGTCCATTCAGAAGAAAAGGACAAACATACATGTAAAAAGTACTACGGAATAGCTTGTAAATAAATAAATAACAAATGGTCATCTAACAAAAGACAAATAAATATCATCACTCTATTAAGCTTTTTTCTCTAACTTTATCATAGGAAAGATAGTAAAAGATCCATTTAATCCATAGAACTTTAGATCCAAACTTTGATATCAAGCCAAACAAACAAAATTCTACTACTCATAAAGCACTGTAAAACAAAAGTTGAAAAGATATAACTCTCGTAACCATTTAAATTTTAAAGTACAAATATTATCTAGTAAGTTGCACATCAAAACAGAAAAGCATATAGGATATACATTTCAGAAAAATGAAAACATTTATGAGCTAAGTTGCTAACTATCTTTAAACAACATGCATATATATCTTATTAAGAATTATGAATCACATATACTGACACCGAACACGGCGGTGAGTTACACGTCAACACCAGTAATAATTTGAGAAAATGAACTATTTGAATGTAATCAAAGTGTCGGTGGTGTATAGATTAAGAATAAGAAGAAACAGTTATTTTTACCTCTTGTTCCTTCACGAAGGGCCTTGGCAACACGAAGTGGTGTCCTTCTAATACCTTCTCTATTTATGTCTTCTCCAAGACCCAGCAACAAAACCTTAACAGCATCTTCAATGGCAGAACCATCTTTCCCTTGTTCCCCCAACCCAACTTCACTACAACCAATTTTCATCCCATTTTCAAGCTCAACAGTGAAACGCCCATCATCCAAACAGCCCATTGAAATACCACAAATCCCCCCACCCAAAAAAATAAAAATCAAACTTTTCAATATCTAAACAACAGAATGAAATCTTCAAAAAATGTGATGGGTCAGCAGGGTGACATGCACCCCAAGATAAAATTTTGACGAAGACCCAAGTTTTGAAATTGCAAATCACGTGTGAAACGTTAAAGATATGAGTGGGAAATGCAAAAGGGTCGTCGAGATCGGTGTTGGAAAATGGAGATGGTGAAGAATTATAGAAGCTAAGAGAGAGAGAGAGAGAATTAAAAAATGAAACAAAAAAAAGGGGTTGGTGGGTTGGTGTTGTTGGACCTGATTGATTTGGTCGGATTTGAATTGTGTGGATCTTACGTAACTGCAATCACAAAGGTGTTGGAGGAGAAATATATATATTGTTCAACAAAAAAAATGTTTATGGCCATTTTTTTTATGACCAAGAAATATATATCGCCCAAAACAAAATAGAAATATATTGTTATTATTATTATTATTAATAATAATAATGTGCATACAAATACTTTTTATGATAAAAATAATATAAGTTATAAATTTTGTAAATATTATCTAAATTTTTTGATTAACTAATAATAAAATAAATAGTTTAAATAAAGAGTAAAAATCGAAGAAAAAATTATTACAAATATTAATTTATAAAAGTATAGATATTTGAAAATTTTAGTTATTTAATATATTTAAAAATAAAATTATAAATAAATAGTTTAAGTGAAAAATAAAATTTAAAAGAAAAAAATTACATCAGTATTTTCTTCATATAAAAAAAAATTTATCAATATTTTTTTTATATTTAAAGTGTGTTAATTTAATGATAAGAATTTAATATTAAGTTCAAATTATCTATTATAGTCATTAGTGTTAATGATTAAAAGTGTCCCTTTTTAAAAGAAAATATAAATTATTATTATTATTATTTGGTATGTTCAAATATGAATGACGGCTAAGGTGACTAGTGAGCCACCAACTAAAGCCTTTATCGGTGGATGGCCTTGAACGATAATTAGAAACCATTAGATAAATCGAGTCCATATATCTTGTTATACACTGCACACACCAAATCATGTCTCTAATTTTCTTCACAAACATTGCAATAAAGAACAAGAACAAGAGATTCCACAAACATGTATTCAAAAGTTCACCTTTCATCCACAATTACAAATCTACTTGACTCACCAAAACCATTCACTTAAATCCTTTCTCATCTTAACTTTCTTCAATCAAATAATGATAAACTGAGTTAATATGAAATAACAATACATTATGTGGACTTGATTACTCTAATGGTTTCTAACTATTGTTTATTCTGGTCCATCTGTGAGGAATTTGTTGGAGTCCTCTTGCCTCATGTTAGAAGCCGCTTCACATATGAGACTCTCTCTATTCCGCAACACTAAAGTCATAAAATTAGTTGAGGGCATATAATTTATATCTTTTTGTTAAATTAATTAAAATATTTGATAAAATTAACGGTTCAGTAAATTTAAAATGTAAAATGACATAAAATAATATTTTCAATAAAAAAAACAAGTTTTATTAATTAATATTTAAAATATTTTGAAATTGGTAATTTAAAATTTATTTATTTTTATTTAAAATTTATCAATTTGATATATTTTTTATTTATATTAAAATAAATAAATAAATAAATAAATAAACTATTTACTTTTAAATATTAATTATTTTAAATTTTAAATTATTTAAAATTATAATAAATAAATTATTTTAAATTATTATTTATTAAACTTATTTTAAATTATATAAAATATTATTTAAATTAATTTTAAATTTTAAATTATTTATTTTAAATTATAATAAATAAATTATAAAAAATAAAAAAGGATTTTAGATATAATAATAAAGGAAAAATTAAAAGAAAAAATAATAAATTATAAATTACTTAAATTAATTTATCTAACAATCATATAAATTCATAAATGAATATTACCTAACAGAATTTATAACTTATAAATTATAACTTCATCTTTTGGTCTTGTCAAACAGACTTTTTGTTATCATGTTGTTTTAATACTTCTTCTATTTTCTTTTCCCTGTTTGTTTGGTTAAGGAATGATCAATGTGTGTTTACCACATTAAAACGTGATTTCATGATTTTAGAATAACGTTTGGCACTTACTTAAGAACGCGATTTTCCTTTATAAAATTGATTATAGTTGAAACTACACTTGCGTCTCACCAAAATCAAGTCTACGGAAGAGTTTCTAGTTTTATCCCTTTGTTCCTTCTCCTACATTTTTATTTTGTGCAACAGAGTCCTTATCTCAAGGTTAGGGAAGAGAAGAGAAATGGGTTCTCATTGTGCTAGTCCAAAAAAGAAAAATAGAGCTAGGCTTCAAGGGCCCATTGAACTTTCTAGGTTTCACATGAGAGTTTTTTTTTAACTCAATGAGAGACAATGAGAGACGTTTTTACTTTTTATTTAATAAATCTATTTACCAATATTTTATTTAATAAATTAACATTAAATAGTCTTTAAGTTTTTTTTTTATTTTAAATTTCATCTTAATTAACTCACATAACTGCGAGGTCCCGAATCTGAATGACGTCCAACTTAACAATATCGACATTTGTCAGTTGAGTTAAGATTTAAAGACAATAGTCTTTAAGTTTTTGCTTCCCGCACCTCGCAGCCGAGAAGTCGGGGAAAATCCGCACCCGTTTTTATTGTAAAATTTAAGTCCTCATCCCCGCCCGTGACAGGGTTCAAGTACTCTCATATATATAAAATAATAAATTTAAATTCGTATTTATTATAATTAATATAACAAAATAATTATTATTATACAATAATAAAATTAAAAAAAATATTAATATCATATTTTATATAGAGAGATAATTATAATTTTTAATATTGGAAAAATATTAAATATATACATGTATATAAAATTTAAAAATGACAATAATATTACTAGCAGAGGAGTGCAGGTGCGAGGTGAATATCAACACTCTCAAACCCGCGTCCCGCCCCTGAGTTTTAATATCAGGGAAAATCTGCACCCACACACCCGATAAAATCCGGTTTTTCCCGCCCAAATCACGACGGGTTCATGTGGGTACCGCGGATGGGAGTTGTGTTGTCATTCCTTATTGTTAGGTTGAATTTCATGTTTCAAGTTCAAACTTGCGAATTGTGTGTGAATTTTTGGTGTTATTTATCATCTAATCTACGGACAAACAAAATTTAACATTAAATAAAATTAAATAAAAAATAACAAATAAAACTTATATTCATGAGTATACCAAAAGAAAACTTATAATAAAAAGTAAAAAGATAACGAATAAAACCAAAAAAATAAATGTCACAATTACTTTATTTTTTTTTTACTAAAAATATGTCACAGTTATATCAATTCATATCGGTAATTATGAATATAGCTATAATTAAACTCTATAGTAGTATAAAAAATTCTAATACAATGTGCATTTTAACTTAAAAGATATAATACTCTATAAATAATTATGTTAAAAATGTCTTTAAGAACTACTTAAAGTTTTAAATACGTATATTAAAATTAATTTGATGATTATACATTCAAAATCAGTTTTTAACTAAACTAGTCAAACAATCTGAATTTGATAAGAATCACTTTTGTATTAACATAAATTAATTTAGGTTGAACTTATTTTAATTAAAATAATTCTCACAATATCAATTCTCCTTATAGCAGAGTCAAACTAACACTTAGGGATTGATGTGCCTCACCCTCTTATGCAATCTGTAGACTAAATGAATTTCACTCAAAAAATTAGAAAACCGTTGGAAAGAGTGTTATAAAGAACATTGTTACACTAATATTCATCTAAAATTAGATCAATGAAAATAAGTTTCACGAGAACCTTAAATTAAAAAAGTTAATTGAATATCTTACTGCCAGATCTACTTTGAAAGTCAATGTTCGACTTTTACTTCTTAAACTAAAATTTCATTTGATCATATGTCTCAAAGAGAAGAAAGATACTCCAAAAACACATGGGCACCCACCTAACTCGGTAGTGCAGATTTGCAGTTAATAGGAGTGTTAGCAGGTTTGGATTAGTTTTGAACTAATATTAATATCATAAAATTATGATAAAATAGTAGGTTTATAAAATATAACTCATAAAATATTTAAATTTAATATTTCAGAATAATAATGATAGATTATATTTAAAATATATGAAATATCAACAGAAAAGATTAAATTAAACTAATAAATATTATTAGAAAAAATTAAAAACAAAAAATTAATATATAACTGCAATATATCGTACTAATAAAAAATAAATAAGTATTAAAATTTATGATTGCAGTTCGGTTCGATTTTAAAAAATGAATATATTTTTGTGCGATTTTTTATTTATCGATTTACGGCGAATTACGGTTATTTTTTGGATCAATTTAAATGTGAACACCCCTAATAGTTATGTTGACTTTCATTAAAAAATAATAATAATAATAATAATAATAATAATAATAATAATAATAATAATAATAATAACAAAAATAAAAAGTTGTCTATAAATCTTTTCTACCTTTGATTGGGTATATCCTTTCACCCTAAATTTTATTTATAAAAATTAATTACCTAAAAAGTAAAATAGATGATAATAATAAGCAAAATATTTCCTGCAATTTTTTAACTTAATTTTATGTAACAATTCAGTCTTTTGTCTTTTTTTTTAAATTGATAAGTAACGATTTGATTTTTTATGTCTAAAATATCAATAATATTATCATTTTTTACAGAAAAATCATCACCATCTTCAAACAAAACTAAGAAAATTAATTATTATCTTCAACCAAATTCATATTTTCATCAAATTCATAACTCAAATCTTCGAATAAACGCATATTTCTATCTTTAGTAACAACAACAACATCAAATCCATAAAAGAAAATCACATTTGAAGATTTAGGTTATGGGTTCTCTCTTTGTTTCAACACATACATGAACTTTCAACAAAACTAGAAACGCTTTACCCAAATATGAAAAATAATAATAACAATTTTATCAAAACCGAAAATAATAATAATAATTTAGGGATTTGATTTGGAGAAGGATAGAAAGATGAAGAAGATATTCTTCCGGTGATTTGGGGATCAAATCTTAAATTGTGAGTTCTTTATTTGATGGATTTGATGCTGTTTTTGTTGTTGCTGGATATGAAGATATGAGTTTATTTGAAAATTTGTGTTATGGATTTGATGAATATATGAATTTTCTTGAAATTGATAATGAATTTTCTGGGTTTTGTTTGAAGATGGTGATGAATTTTTTGGGATTCTATAAAAAAAAAAATATAACATTATTGACATTTTAAAACATAAATGATCAAATCATTACTTAAAATTAAATAAATGATCAAATCAGAAAAATGAGAGAAAAGACTAATTGTTACATGAAATTAAGTTAAGAGACCGCAAGAGGTATTTTACCATAATCATAGTAAGTAATCATAGAAAATAGGGGTATGGAGTAATGTAGTTGAGGATTGCAGAAATTAGGGTTAAAAACTAGCATTTTATGTTATTTTTAACTTATTTTGATTATACAGCTAATACACTTTATGCGGATACTGCTGACTGGTGATTGCTCCTTGACGAGGATGGTGTACATGCAAACACTCTGACGATCAAGTAAGTTTGTGTCTAAAAGTGAGATGTTTTAGTGTTAGAATAAAGTATATCTTCAATTCAAGTCAGATTACCTTTTATATGACGTCTTACGTAGGTTCTAGAAGGACCTCCGACATAGGCACGAGACATACAAAGTTGTCTTTAAGGATATGAGATTTCGGCTCTCGTCAATGATTTTGAAGTCTTTGAACACGCACATTTAGTTATCGCCCCTTCTCAATTACATTTGAATTGTTGATTAATATATGAGATTTCCAAATCGTCTATAAGTATCTCAACCCCCAAAAAATCTAGAAATCCAGCATCGACATCGGCCAATTACTTCGTCGGAGAGGTGATCTTGAGTCATGTTCAAACAAATGGCGAATAAAAATATAAGTTGAAGGTATGTAAACCCCGATAATAAAGAAGCACAATAATTACAAGAAAATACAAGTAGTTAATCATTCAATGGCTTCTCGAGGTCCTTCAACTTCTTCATAGGGCCAGCCAAATCACTTGGGATGTCAATAGGGCACGGTGGGTGCGCAGAGTACTCTCATGCGCATGATCCCCGCCATCCAAAATTCCCCCATCCTCGTCCCTATTCCCTACCTCAGGGAGTTTTTTGCCCTCGTCCCCGTTTCCTCATATCTGCGCAGGGACCCAATCAAAATAAAAATAATAATCAAAATCAAATTATTTTCAATCAAACTTCAAGTAAAAAATTGATATTCAACAATAAAACAAAATATAATATTAAAAAATAATTGTGAGTTTTGTAACAACAAAAAATATCACATATGAAATAAATTTACACCCATATTGTGTGAAAAGAAAAATAAATATAACATATAAAATATTTGTATATGCACATAAATATAGTATTTAAGTAAATTTCTTAGATAAGAGGTCCTCGCGGGGTGGGGGTATGATCCATGTCTCAACCCTCTCAGAGTGATTTTCTTCCTCGTCCCCGTCCCAACAAGGAAAAACTCCATACCTATGAAGCTTCAAATGAGGCAATCCCCGCAGATATTCTCATTTACGGATGCCAATTAACATCTCAACAGCACTGACCAACCTTTGTGTTGGTCTTCACCATTTGTTTTATTCTTTTCGAATTTCTTGCGTGACCAATTTTTGGCGTTGTTTTTATTTTCTTCACTTTTATCCTCTGCTTGAGGAATACATTCATTGCCAAAGGATGTTTCCTCTATACCCTTGCCGCCAGACCTTGGGTTGAGGTGGACTCATACAAAATTCCTGCTTGATTTGGTGGCTAGTTGAAAAAAGAGATATTCGGACCATTGCACCATTTATTTAGGAACTCCTTGTGGTTGAGTTGGAGACTCTTTTGATTTCTGTCTATAGAATGGTCCTCTCACATCCTTTTGGGTTCAAATTACCATTATGCGGAATTCGTTTTTCATTTTTATTTGAATGTAACAGACTTAAAAAAACAAAGAGAGATATTGCAACACTTGTATATTAATTATTAAATAACATTAAATCCTACACATTTTCTACCATTTTGTAGCTTTATTCTTGCCATTTTTGGTATAACTGTAGTAATTCTTCAATTTGGTTGCATTACATGTTCGTGGGATGACGTCCCCAAATAGGGTTTTCAATGTATAAGCTCATGTGCTGCTCTTTATGAGGATTCGATATGGGTTTTTCTAGTTTGATGCAAGTTTCCCCTTATTGGCATTTTTTGTCCCACATCGGCTCTTTTGAGGACTAGCTCATCAACTTCGAACTCTCTAGGCTTCAGTTGCTTGTTGTACTTTATTATCATTCTTTGTTTGTTACGGCTTCACCAAGGGCAACTCTATCTTGTCTTTCTTCTAAGCTGTCGAGTTCCTATCTCAAGAGTTGTTCATTTTCTTTAGACTGCAACGAGTGGGACATCTGCCAACTTAATTCTCCAATCACTATGGGAATAATGGCTTCAAATCCTATGTGAGTCAAAATGGTGCTTCCCCAGTCATAGACTAAAGGGACTGTCTTGTATGCCCATAACACATGTGGGAGTTCTTCGAGCCAGTTTCCATTTGCTTCATATAACCTTCTTTCAATCCTCCAATGATGACCCTGTTGGCAGCTTCGGTTACCCATTAATTTGTGGATGTTCCACGTACGTGAAGTGTTGGGTCATTTTGAGCTCATTCATCAATTTGTGAAATAATTTATCTACGAATTGTGTTCCATTGTTTGTGATCACGACTTCAGGTATTATAAACCTCGTTAGAATGCTTCTTATATACAAATGAAGGATATTAATTGTCATGATTTTGGCCAATAGCTCAGCTTCAATCCACTTAGTGAAATAGTCTAAGTTGAAATAAGAACGATAAACTCTATTAGAGTGTGTCTTTGTGTGACGGAAATGAGAACAAAGTGCAAGAGAGAAGATGGAGAGGGCTTTTATTGTGATTTTTGGTATAGGGAAAATCAACCTAATTTAAAACACAAATAAATGTTTAAATCAATGCAAGTTAATAGGTAACTTTATGTGTGGATGATGATTTTAAAAATGTTTAAGAGTGAAATCAGGTGAAAAGGGTTAATGGTTGAATTAAAAAGAATATCTATTTTAAAGAAAAAGACAATTAAATTAAAAACTGATAATTTAAATTGACATTAAATAAAGTGCTTGAATTTTAAAAGATTGTAATTAAAGATGCATAAAGGTAAATGACTATAAAATTTGGAACTAAGGATGAAAGAAATAAAATATTGTACTGAAATATGGATAGAATATGTAAATTACTTTAAAGGTAAAAGTTACATAAATTTAAAGGAATTTAAATACTTGGAAGACATAAGTTCTGGAAGCCTGAATTCATTTCTGGTTTATGAGTAGGGTTTAAAAATTAAGTATTCGACCTTTATTTTCATCTACCAGCTACTATTTACATATAAAGTAAAATAAGTTATCGCCATTTAGTGATAGCTCACGCTCATGGCAGTTACTTTTTGTCGCAATATCAAATATTCTCTCTAGATCGACATGCATCCTATTTTTTACTGTTGTCGACTTGCATCTGTTGAGTGCCCATTTTACATCGATGTTCTTCGCTTTTTGATCCGTTAATGACTATCAATAGCCATACAATTGAAAATGTTTGACTTTTCCTTGATTCTCAACATTGCTTCTTTATTGGCACATTTAAGTCATTTGTCGACATACTTTTCAAACTCTTCAGTAACAGATGGATAAATCTAGAGAAAATGGAGGTGGAGGAAATAATTTTGGGAAAATGGAGGAACATGAAGGAGGTGGAGGAGCCATCATATGACATGTTTTAGTTCAAATCAAGACAAAAAATTCAAATTTATGAGCTTAAAAATTTGGACCATTTGTGTTTTTTTTTTTTCGTTTTTTATTTGGGAAAGTGAGAAAAATAAGGAGGGGAAGAGGAAAATTGTGTGCCAATTGTCTATTCAAAAGGGAAAACTAAAAAGTGAATGGAAAATAGATTTAAGGCTAGCCATAGTTAACCCATGACAAATTGATATATTTATCCACAAGTCTAGTGATCATAATTAAACAATTGTGGCTAAATAGAGTTTTTGTACTACATGGGGATTATTCATTTGTAAGCTTGTAGGAAAACACTTGATTTATTTTTATAAGCAAAGAAAATTCAATAAAATAGGAGCATAAGAAATACTCCCGATCATAGTACAGAGTACAATATCAAAGATACAGCTTCTCAAATGCTACAAATAGTAGTAAAATATCAGTTGCTCTACCACTACATTTTAGCAACTAGACAAACAACCTAGTGGACAATTACACCAATCAGAATACAAAAAATTAGAATTCCTACCCTCCCTACCATTAAACCAACACCAAGATACATGTTTAATTTGATCAATTAATCATATAACATTCGCAGCCCTTTCCAAGAAAATAATACTATTTCGCCTCATTCATATGCACCAACCAACAACCACCCAAATGAGGAACTGATCTCACAGACCATCAACTTATCGACCGATATCCGCCACTTTTTCTTCTTTATCGCCACAAATAGAATAAAGTCTAGGAAAAACATCCTTCAAAGATGACAAGCCAACCCACCTATCAAGCCAAATAGAGACAACCCTACCTTCGCCCACATCGTATAACCACTTAGTAAATTCACCACACCCTAACCTGACTTTGACCAAATCTCACCACTATAGAGAAATCTTTCGATACCCATCAACATATTGACCACATAAATATCTATGCATATCACCATATTTATATAAAAGCAATTCGTACCAAACAACTTCCCGATCTTGCAGACTTCACCAAATCCACTTTGACAAAAGTGAGTTATTAATGATTTCAAATTTCTTGATACTAAGTCCACCTTGATTTTTAGGAAGGAAAACCTTCTTCCAACCAATCCAATCAATTATTCTACATTCATCATTTATCACTCCACAAGAAGTTCCTTAAAGTAGTAGTAACGCCAACACCAAATTAATCATTACCACTCGTCCTCCAAATGAAAATTGCCTACTCTCTAGCTGTAAGTCTTTTCTTCATGGAATTCACAATGGGTCGCCAAGTATCAACTCTCCTTCGATTTGCACCCATTGGAAAATTAAAATGGGAAAGATCCAATGCAACAATGTAAAAATCGAGAAGCATCCAACAACAAATCATCATTAATATTAACTCCAAAGACGTTACTTTTTGCAAAGTTTATCTTTAAGCTCGAGATCAGCTCAAAGCTTCGCAAAATAGCTTTGAGACACCATAAATGCTCCCAAGTTCCCTCACACATTCGAATGGTATCATCTGCAAATTGTAGTATTGGGAAAGAGATAGAATTATTAAGAACATACCCCTTCAACAGCTCGATTCTAACAGCGTTATCAATCAAACCTGCCAATCCCTCTGCAACAATGAGAAACAAGAAAGGCGCAGCCGGATCACTTGCTTTATTCCTTTGCTTGCAATAAATTCCTCTAAAGGGCTTCCGTTCACAAGAATGGAAATAGAGTTTGAACAAACACATATCGACAACAACCTAATCCACTAAGAGCTGAATCATATCCTCCTTGTTAGATATTTCAAGAAATCCCAATTCATCAAATTGTAAGCTCGTTCAAAGTCAACCTGTAAAAGCAAACACTGCTCATTTGCTCGTTTGGCCCAATCAATTACCTTATTCAACACAAGTACTCTATCAAGAATTTGGCATTATGGTAAGAAAGCAATCTAACACTTTGAAATGACCTTTCCAATCACCTTCTTCAATCTCTTTGTCAACATCTTAGAGAGAATTTTATATAAACTTCCAATTAGGGATATGGGTTTGTAGTCTTTCAATGATTTTGGATGATTAATCTTCGAAATAAGAGCCACAAAGGAAAACACAATCACCTTAGGAAGGTTGACATTTTATGGAATTCACATATGAACGTGAAAATATCACCTTCCAAAAGATCCCAGCTATGGAGAATGGAGCAGTCACAACTCCACATAGCCTCCTTTACTTTATTAATAGAGAATGGAGCAGTCAAAATATGATTATCATCATCTGCTAACGTTGCAAAACTAATGTGATGACACACCCAAAAGAATGGATGGATAAAAAAAATGGGAAAATTAAAATAAATAAACAAAAGGTGAATTTGGGGAAAGAGATGGAAAAGAAATGCGCCACAATCGAGAAGATTGATAAATCAAGAGGAATCGCCACAATGGTAAGGAAGCCATTGATAAGATTCAAACAAGTTCCTATCCAAGAACTCAAAGAGGAGAAAAACCCACTCACAATTCTCAATGAGAAATATTTTTTATTTCATTCAAATTTGTCTTTGCTACATATGTGAGACACATATAAATAGGAGTCATAGGTTGTTTGGTAGAAGAAAAGAAAAGCCACAATAAACTAACATTAATCCTAGTGACTACATTAACTTTCTTAATAATTGCTTTGTCTAGTCTTAATTAGAAAATAATTACAAAATAATCAACGGAAAGACAAGAGACATTTTTTCATCGACCCTTTTGTTTGTGTCTATTTATTTTGTTTAACTATTATTCTAATGGACCCCATAAAGCAATAAAAACACCGCAAATTCGTGGTTAACTTCTAGTCCATTTTTTACTGTGATGGACATTGAATTTGGTCTCGAGTTTTAAAGATAAATTATAGATAATTTTCTAAGCTTTCCAATGGCTCAAATATCACTTCAAATGGATAGGTAGCTCCACATATATTCAAAACAAGGTAGACAAGTCATCACCTATGAAAATGACGTTTTCAACCAAAATTAATTTAGTTATTTTTATTCCATTATTGAATCAATTCTACATGTAAAGAGAGATCATCTTAGGATCTCATCATAATGCATCTAGTAAAGGCCTATGAAAGCCTCCCTCTTTAAAATTGTCCGCTAAGTGTCTAAAAATTTCCACTTTCACATCTTTAACACCTTCAATCCACCGATCATCCACCTTTAGCGCCAACAGTTGATTCCTCCTCTTGTTAAACGACAAACAAGAATGAAAAAAAAATTATGTTAGCATCTCCTTCAAGGACCCATTTTGCCCTCGATTTTTGAAGCAAGAGAATTTCTTTCACCTTCAATTGTCTCCAAAATTAGTTATCAAGAATTCTCCTTTGATCATAATCCACCTCCTAACCCTCCGCAACTTCTACATCAAGAGCTTTCATATCAATAACAAATTTGTCAATATTCAAATCAAAAACACCAAACACCTCCTTATTTCATCGCTTCAAGTTTTCTTTCAAAGCTTTTAACTTTTCTTTCAATACAGATGTCACCCAACCATCTATCTTGGTCGAATTCAAGCAAGCATCAATCTCTCCAACAAGCCCTTCATAATCTACCTAATTATTGTTAAAGCAGAATGGTTTAGGTCTGCAATTCACATCTTCACAATGCAACGACATCGGACAATGATTTGATATATCTCTTTCGCCCACCTATTGAGTATTTTCCTTCCATTTATGTATTAGCTCATCCGATGATATAAAGCTATCTATTCTACTCATCGTCCTCCCATCAAGGTGAACCCTTGTAAATTTTTTCCCCAGTACTAGTATGTCTACCAACTCTAACTCTTCAATAAAGTTATTGAAATCCCTTATCTCAACTATATTATGAGACATTGTTGCCCGCCTCATTTCCATACTATTAGTTACAACATGAAAATCTCCAACTACACAACATCCACTGATTTCTATGGTCAAATTTCTTTGAACTAGTTTTGTACCCCCTTTCACCAGAGTAGGGATCTCTCCCTCATCATCACTTTCTAACAACATCAAATTTGAACCCAATGGAGTCACTTTTACTGCAAAATATCCCTCCAAATGAAAAGCTTATCGTATATTGTGCGTATTACCAGGTGTAGCAGCCTTACCAACGTACCCCTTCTTACATCTTTCCACTTTCTCTTCCTCGACGTTGAATTGAACATGAGCAAATGGAACTTTATGGCATTCTGTATTCCATCTATTGTAGTCTTTTTTCTTATTAGCAAGCTTACTCCCATGTGTAGTGACTTTTGCATATGTTCTCCAGCCAAAACTAGTTTTGACAAGACCATGACCCTTGAACTTCCTTCGGGAACAAATATTCCCTCTCCCTCATTCTCTAATCCTTTATCACCACGTCTTTTTGGATTCTATTCTCTAACGTATCTCTCCAATACCTCGACATATTAACTTTTAACTTTGTGTACCCAAATATTATGTTATCCAACTTGATCCCAAAATGTGTAGGATCAACCACGTCTAAAAATATCACAAAATTGAACTGATGGCTTCTTGTATCAACATTTCCTAGTCTCCATTGCATATCCATATTTCATGAAAATGCGTAACATCTCCTTAGACCCCCAATCAGATGGAAATTCTGATAAGAAGTATGTCACCAACCTTGTCTCTTCATAATGTTGAGTCGTACCCCTTGTTGCAATATCCATCATATTTTTCTTCCTCGCAATCGTTTCGCTCTTCCATACCTCCACCCACTCCTCTCCCTCTTGCATCTTAGAGAACCTTAGTTGGTCGACAATTTGATTAAGGTATATGCTTAATTTTTTGTTTGAGTTAATTTGTGGTGATTGTTTTTTGTTTTGATGGATGAATTAAATTACTCTATGAAATGATACAACTTTTTTCATATTAATGTGTTTTTGAAATTAAAAGGTTGGTGTAATATTATGTTGGATGGTCCCGTCAAGTGGGAGCTCACACCAATTAAAAGAAAAAGAAAAATATTGTGTGTGTGTGTGTGCACTTGCAAATGGGCTTGGCCCATGATGAAGAAAAAAATAAAAAAGGGAGAGCAAGTATGCCATAAAAACAGTGAGGCACAAGACAGAGCTAGCGACTGAAGAGAAGAAATATTTTGGACACCGATGGTGGATGTAGGTTCGAAAAATGTTTTCCATTCCAGATGAAATTTTAGTATGTTGTTCATCCCACTGAGTTTGTTATTATTATATTTTTATTACTAGTTTTTTCTTTTCTGAGATTCAGTTTGTAATACCCACTTTTGTAGAGGTGCTTTGTTATTGTTTAGTTTCCACCATAGGGTGATGATTATTGTTCTTTAGTGTTACTAGGTGAACTTTTGGTTGTGCTTATTATTTGATATAGTGAAATTATTTCTTTGGTCTAGACGGCTCGTGGTTTTTACCCTTACTTTAAGTAGTTTTCCACGTTAAAATTTACAATATCCAATTTATAGTGATTTACTCATTTTATTGTTATTATTGTTGGTATTGATTGTTATTGATAATTTCTGAGTTCGGGTTCCATAAAAAATAATTAATTTAATGAGCTTTTGTTGTGCATTATGGTTCCACCCACTAGCATCAGAGCATCGACTCTCTTGTGGTAATATTTTTTTTTATAAGTTGAGAAAATCAATACAACTCATATGATGACCTTAAATGGGTCAAATTATGCCTTCTGGAAAAATTAGATGGAGCATCTACTTTATGTGAAGAGTTTTCACTGACCTATGTTCAATGCAGGAAAGTTGAATAGTATGAATACTGATCAGTTGACTTTACTAGATAGACAAGTGTGTGGATACTTTCGTTAGTGGGTTGATGATAACATGTTGAACCACATTAATAGGGAAACATATGCTAAATACTTATGGGATAAGTTTAAGCATATGTATGCGAAGAAGACATGTGATCACAAGATCTATTTGATAAAGAAGTTGTTAGCTTTGAAATTTCAAGAAATTGTGAATATGTTGTCGGCTATGGGTATTAAATTTGATGATGAAAATTAGGGTTTATTTCTTCTTAGTTCCTTGCATGACTTGTGGGAAATTTTTATAATGTCATTGTCTAATTCTTCTTTTGATGGTGTGTTGTCAATGGACCTTGTCAAAGTTTTGAGATTCTCCATCACAGTCAAAGGTATTGGTTACAGAATCAAGGAGGAGAAGTAAAAATCGATATTCAGGAAATACAGACCAAAGTAGAAGCAACTCTAAAAATAGGTACAAATTTTTTGAGTGCTAGAACTGTGGTAAAAAGGGACATATTCAGAATAAGTGTTGGTTTTCGAAAAAGGAGAATTATGAGGACAAAGGTAAAGGAAAAACGAAAGATGATTATGATTGCGGCAACACTAATGTGACATCCAATGATGACTTGATTCTGAATTAAAAGCATGATATAATTAGTACTGTTGATAGTGTATCCAATTGAGTAATTGATAGTCGTACTTTAATACATGTCACTTCTAGAAGAGATATTTTTTGCTCTTACACTCATGGTGAATTTGGTATTATGAAGTTGGCTCATGAAGGCATGTTAAAGTGTGTTGGCCTTGGAGAGGTTGATTTGGAGATGACTAATGTTATCAAGTTAACTCTCAAAGGTGTGAAACATGTTCCAAACATTCAATTGAATTTACTTTCAGTGGCTAACATTTCTGATGAAGGCTATGATATCCAGTTCTTGTGGGATACTTGAAAACTTACCAAGGGTTCTATGATTGTTGCTAGAGGCATGAAATATTTTACTCTTTATATGAAACATGCATAAATAATTAAAGATGTTCATGTAGTTGAACTAGTTGAAAAAGTTGAGTTATGGCATATGAGGTTGTGTCACATGAATGAGAAAGATATGGTTGAGCTAACTAAACGAGATGTGTTGTCGGACATGAGTAATCCAAACATGGAGAAATGTGATCATTGTTTTGCATAATACAACAATAGAGTTTATTTTAAAAGTCACTCACCTAGAAGACTAGATATTCTTAATTTGGTGCATTATCATCTATGTGGTCCTTTAAAGACTAGAACACTTGGGGGCAGTACATATTTAAGAGGTTTATTGATGACCATTCAAGAAAGACTTGGGTTTACACTTTGAAGAGTAAAGATGATGTTTTGAGTGTGCTCAAGAAATTTAAAGTATCATTTGTGCGTGAAACTGGAAAGTGGTTGAAGTGCATACGCACAAGTAATGGCGGTGAATATTTTAGATCATTTGACTCTTATTGAAGATAGAGCTAGATTAGACATCATAAGTCTTCGTAGTTGAATGATGTGAAGTAGAATATCGATCACAAGAAATGGGGTTTTAATTGTGATACCTTTTAAAAATCTTAATTCTTGTACTTAATTTAAATTAACTCAAGATCAATTTTGGTTGAAACATAATGTTCATAAACGTTCTGGATATGTTATAAGTAAATAAAACAAATTAGTTCTAAATGATATGTGATCAGTAAGTGAAAAATAAATATAGACAAGGATAAGAAGATCACACAAAGAGGTATCATGGATCACCCAAGGTAGACTACGTCCAGTTCTCACAATTTGTGATATTTTCCACTAATGTGCTGAGCACCAGAACGTTATACTTTTGCACTATCTTTCTTGATCACCTTAGATCAATTACAGTTTTCATCTTTCAACCTTGAAATAATTTTATAGTCACCTTTCAGTCTAAAAGGTATTTTTACAAGTACCTTTAAATAACTAAAAATAATTTTTCAACACACTCAAATTAACTTAAGAGATAGACTTGAGTTACAAATAATGTGTATGATAAAAGTGTTTAGGATCTAAAAACTTCTCAACACTTGTTTAAGATTGATTATCAACAAGAACTCAGTAAAATGATCTTTGAATATAATGAGAGAAATGAAGTTTTGCTTGAGAAAAGAGTTTTGTTACTTGAGTATGAATGATCTAGTGTAAATGGATATCCTTTAAAACTCTTGTCTTTGTCTTTTTCTTGATGTTCCTTTTATAGATTAAGAGAGGTTCGAAATACTCATATTTGTTTGAATATAGCCGTTAGAAAACCTGTTAGTCTTAATTGAAGTCTATTAAGCACATGTTCTATTTTATCCAGATTGTTCTTTGATAAACCCAGAACGTTCTTGTTTATGATTTTGATGGAGAACATGAATGAGTGGGTGGGTGGGTTGTGATATGTCAATCTTTTAGATCAGAAGCATGCAGAGCTTTTTGGAGAAATGTGCAACAACAATGTACTTGCATCCTTGTTGTCCTTGCTCACAACTCATCAATCTGGAGGATTTTTCCTCCTTTGGGACGTCAACTTGAGTTTTGGGCTTGACCACTGATTTGAGCAGTTTTGATACTTTTAACTTGTAGTTTGGACTGTAAAAAATGATTTGTCATTATTTGTCTTGACTTTGTCTTTAATAGGGAACATCCAGAATGTTCTTCTGATCATTGTTCGGTTCATTTTGATATTGATTTTGAGGATTCTTTCAAGAACAACTTTAAGTAATATATAAGACATCATAAGGACAATGATGTTCTTGATTTCTTTCACGAAGAGACATGTGATCTTTGCATGAATATATTTGATCACCTGAATAAATCACTCAAAATCAAAATCATAATTAGTGATTAATTAACTGTTAGTTTATCCTCAAAACACTTGATTTAGGATTTTTCCTAGACATTGGTTGAAAGAGTTAATTGTTTGTTATTGCAAGTAGAGCTTCCACAATCATTTTGGAGTGATGCATTGAGCACATTTGTGCATGTTCTAAACCTTTCACCTTGTGTGTCCTTACAATATGAAGTACCAGATATGATTTGATTGTAAAGCATTTGTGGATACTCTTAAAGTGGGTGTTAAAAGTAAGCAGTGTGTGTTCATTGTCTATGGTTTAGATGAAGTTGCGTATAGGTTTTATGTTCCTGTTATGAAGAAACGTGTTAGAAGTTGTGATGTTGAGTTCATAGAAGACCAACGGTTGAAAGACATTGTTAGTGCAAATGTCGCATGTGAGATTAGACAAGAATAAAAAAACTTGAGGTTTCTGATCAGCCAAATAAAGTTAATGGTGATGATCAAACTAATGATAAAAATCATGGCAAGGAACAAATGCAATTAGATGTTGAGTCTGATGCACAATATTGTGAATGATGTTAGAGCTTCTATAATGGTTGGAGATACAGATGATGATGGTGTTGATTTGTCGAGAAATCCCCCATTGAAGAAGAAGATTGATATTTGAGACATGGTTGTTGGAATGACAATTATTTTCCCCACTTGAGTTGTGAAGGGGGAGATATGTTGGATGAGTCTCTCCTCGAGTGGCAGCTCACACCAATTAAAAGAAATATAAAAAGATTGTGTGTGTGCGGACTTGTGAATAAGCTTGGCCATGATGAAGAAAAAAAATAAAAGGGACTAAATCCCTAAGTTAAAATTGAGAGCAAGTGTGTCGTACAGAAAAAGTGAGGCACGAGACAGAGCTAGCGGACAAAGTGGAGAAATATTTTGGATACTAGTGGTGGATGTTGGTTCGGAAAACGTTCTCTGTTTTGGCTAAAATGTTAGTATGTTGTTCATCCCACTGAATTTGTTATTCTAATATTTTTATTTGTAGTTTTGTCTTCTCTGAGAGTTAGTTTGTAATACTCACTTTTGTGGAGGTGATCTGTTATTGTTTAGTTTCCACCATATGGTGATAATTATTGTTCTCTAGTATACTGGGTAAACTTTTGGTTGTTTTCATTATTTGATACAACAAAGTTATTTCTTTTGTCTAGAAGATCCGTGGTTTTTACCCTTGTTTTGAGGGATTTTACATGTTAACATTTACCGTGTCTGATTTATAGTCATTTACTCCTTTTATTGTAATTATTACTGGTATTGGTTGTAATTGATAATTTATGAGTCTGGGTTCCCAAAGAATTAATTAATTTAATGAGCTTTTGTTGTGTGCTCTGGCCCCAACAACGATCTTGTCTATTAGTTTGTCTTAACGGTCTATAATTTAGTGTGTTTAGTTTTGCACTGGATTTGCCAAAATTACAATGCACTACCATATAATTTTATAAAAACTACATAGTATAGTTTTTACAAAACAGAGTAGTTCAACTTGATTATGCCAAATTAACCGCAAAATAAAAAATGCACTTAGTGATTATAAATGGGTTGGAGTATGTTATTGTACTCTAGTTTAAATTTTTGCTTACTAAAAGGAAATTCACTGTATCTACAGGTATTTGTATTTGTCATATATTGTATTTGTCATATATAAAATCTTGGATTTAAACATTATATTTTTTTTATGCGGTATTTAAACATTATTAATGTAGTCTCATATGCTTGAATTTTAGATTCTATTATATATATTTAAAACAAACTCCATTGTCACTTCACACTATTTCCACCACATATGTGAACATAGTTTCCTTATTCACTTTCTAAATACCTTTTCCCCATATTTTGTGAACTATTCATGTGCCATAGGTTACAAATTATAATACAATAAATATCAATTATTTGACATTCATTGGTCCTCCATTATTATTGATAACGGTTATTCCTCCATAAATATCTTCAAATTGAATATTATACAGTATCATTACTGAACAAAAAAAAATATTTTAATCAAATTTATAATATTTACGAAATCTATCACATGTCACTTATTAGATAACTAAAATTAATATTTAAATTAAATAGAGATATATAATTTAGAATCTATTATATATATTTAAAACAGACTCCGCTGCGACTTCACACTATTTCCTCCACGTATGCGAACATTTGCCACCTCAACTAAAAAGCTGATGTGTACGAGAGTTTCCTTATTCACTTTCTAAATACCTTTTCCCCATATTTTGTGAACTATTCATGTGCCATAAGTTACAAATTACATTACAATAAATATCAATTATTTGACACTCATTGGTCCTCTATTATTATTGATAACGGTTATTCCTCCATAGATATCTTCAAATTGAATATTATATAGTATCATTACTGAACAAAAAAAAATATTTTAATGAAATTTATAATATCTACGAAATCTGTCACATGTCACTTATTAGATAACTAAAATTAATATTTAAATCAAATAGAGAGATATAATTTAGAATTAGGCCAACAATTTGTTTTTCTATTTTTTCTTATTATACCATTACTAATATGGACTTAGAGAATAATTTATATATTTTCTAAAATATTGATATTGTTATGTATGGTTATATACTAAAATATATTTTTAACTTTTTTCAAGTAGTAAATTGTTTTTTTTTTGGTACAAAATAGTAAATTGTTTCATTACTAGAAAAAAAATTATCTCAAACAAATACTTTTTAAGCATTGTTTGCATTATATGAAACCTATTTCGATATACCAAAAATATATTCAAGTGCCATAAGTTACAAATTACAATACAATAAATATCAATTATTTGACACTCATTGGTCCTCCATTATTATTGATAGCGGTTATTCCTCAATAAATATCTTCAAATTGAATATTATATTGTATCATTACTGAAGAAAAAAAAAATCTTTTAATGAAATTTATAATATCTACGAAATCTATCACATGTCACTTATTAGATAACTAAAATTAATATTTAAATCAAATAGAGAGATATAAGTTAGAATTAGGCCAACAGTTTGTTTTTCTATTTTTTCTTATTATACCATTACTGATATGGACTTAGAGAAAAATTTATGTATTTTCTGAAATATTGATATTGTTATGTATGGTTATATACTAAAATATATTTTTAACTTTTTTCAAGTAGTAAATTGTTTTTTTTTTTTTTACTAAATAAATTGTTTCATTACTAGAAAAAAAATTATCTCAAACAAATACTTTTTAAGCATTGTTTGCATTATATGAAACTTATTTCGATATATCAAAAATTGTAATTTATAAACAACATATGCATGCTTCAACCCAACATATGCAATCTATTATATATATTTAAAACAGACTCCGCTGCCACTTCATACTATTTCCTCCACGTATGTGAACATTTGCCACCTCAGCTAAAAAGCTGATGTGTACGTCTTCATAGAGTGTTTCCTTATTCACTTTCTAAATACCTTTTCCCCATATTTTGTGAACTATTTATGTGCCATAAGTTACAAATTACAATATAATAAATATCAATTATTTGACACTCATTGGTCTTCCATTATTATTGATAACGGTTATTCCTCCATAAATATCTTCAAATTGAATATTATATATTATCATTACTGAACAAAAAAAATATTTTAATAAAATTTATAATATCTACGAAATCTATCACATGTCACTTATTAGATAACTAAAATCTATTATATATATTTAAAACAGACTTCGCTGCCACTTCACACTATTTTCTCCACGTATGCGAACATTTGCCACCTTAGCTAAAAAGCTGATGTGTACATGTTCATAGAGAGTTTCCTTATTCACTTTCTAAATACCTTTTCCCCATATTTTGTGAACTATTCATGTGCCATAAGTTACACATTACAATACAATAAATATCAATTATTTGACACTCATTGGTCTTCCATTATTATTGATAACGGTTATTCTTCCATAAATATCTTCAAATTGAATATTATATAGTATCATTACTGAACAAAAAAAATATTTTAATGAAATTTATAATATCTACGAAATCTGTCACATGTCACTTATTAGATAACTAAAATTAATATTTAAATCAAATAGAGAGATATAATTTAGAATTAGGCCAACAATTTATTTTTCTATTTTTTCTTATTATACCATTACTGATATGGACTTAGAGAATAATTTATATATTTTTTAAAATATTGATATTGTTACGTATGGTTATATATTAAAATATATTTTTAACTTTTTTCAAGTAGTAAATTTTTTTTTTTTGTACAAAATAGTAAATTGTTTCATTACTAGAATAAAAATTATCTCAAACAAATACTTTTTAAGCATTGTTTGCATTATATGAAACCTATTTCGATATACCAAAAATATATTCATGTGCCATAAGTTACAAATTACAATACAATAAATATCAATTATTTGACACTCATTGGTCCTCCATTATTATTGATAGCGGTTATTCCTCAATAAATATCTTCAAATTGAATATTATATAGTATCATTACTGAAGAATTGTTTGCATTATATGAAACCTATTTCGATATATCAAAAATTGTAATTTATAAACAACATATGCATGCTTCAACCCAACACATTTTTTCTAAGAACAAAATCGTGAAATCTTACTATTTTGATAAAATAATACGTTGAAGTGTATAAAAAGTAGAAATTGTGAAATTTGGTGTAAACCAAATTAAATAAGTAAATATTGATACACAATATTTTAATAAATGTTACCAATATATTTGATAAAATGTTCAAACACTTTTAAATATTTATTTAGACATTTAAAATAGTCAATATACAACTTTTGTATTTTTTTATTATTGTGTCGTCACATAAATTTACCAAAACAAATAACAATTAGTCAATGTAATAAAAAAATTTGTGTTTTGTTTCTCTTATTAGTTATTAATGCATATGTTTACCATGAGCATTATTTCGAATTTTTTTTAATAAGTGTAGGAAAAAATGTTAAAATTTTAAAAATTCCTACATAACTTATATACTTTAATAAAAATAGAGTTTACGATTATCAATTATATAATTTATCTTTTAAATCATGGTTAATATTTTATGTCTATAGACCATCAAAAATCAGCTAAATGGTACAAATTTGATGTTGTAAATAAAATTCAAATCTAACTTGAAACGGTTGTAAAATTGTTAATTTTTTTATGATTAAACTTTTACAAGACATTGTTCTTTTATCTTTTTTAGGAGTAAAAATACTCATTTAATTACACACTATACAATATCTTTTATCGCCTTTTTTTTATAACTATAAAAATTTACAAGATTAATATTATATATATATATATATAACCTTATAAAAAATTTAAAATTAAACCCGCGCAAAGCGTGAGTCATATTCTAGTTTATTATAAGTGTGCAAATTCTCTACTGACAACCTTTGATGTTTATGTCTATTAGAACTACATTGACCACTAAATCTTTTAACAAAAAATGCAAAAGTTGTGTAAGTGCATATGGTAAAGAGTTCATGGTCCTCTAATCCTCAGTGTTTAATCATCAGGTGAACATATATTTATCTGATGCAAACATATATTTATCTGATGCAGTATTTCATTTCGTAAAACGTATCCTCTGCTAATGTGTTTCTTCTTAAAGAAATTAAGGAATAATACAAGACATAATCATTTATAAAAGGAATGTTGACAAATCATTTGAATCGTCATAACTCTCCATATCAATGCAAGGTCAAACAAGATCATTAAGGCTGTTTGACAATCACTAGGTAATAATAAGAAATTTGTTGAAATCCATGCAATAGCTTTATTATCGCGATACTATAAAAAGTACACTTCCACATTGCAGAATGAATGGAATATTGTAATGAAATGATTGAGCACACCAAGAATCCTTTACATCTATCATTCTAAAAACTCCAATGGACATTTGTTCAATTTTTTTCTCTTGAAAGTTCATTTACTTGTGTTATGCACTAAAAAATCTTTATTCTCTTTGAAACGAGTTATACTATTGTAATTTCATAAAAACTTATTTTTTATCTTGTAACTAGCCCAATAGTGAATGTCTCCTCAAAAGGTTAACTATAAAACATCCATCAAGAACTTTATGTCTGTCTGTGAGACTCTTTTGATATTCATCTTTAGAAATATTTATAGATAAATGATCATTCTTGATAAAGATTTAGGAAATTGAGTTATTGAGATTGCATATGAATTTGACAAAGCTTAAACAAAAATCTTTGAAACCAGTGTTGATGGGAAAGAAATTGAACGCGAGAAGGAAAATTGTGAACATGTTGGTTAATATCAACAGGTGGAGAACCCAATATTGAGTGGAAAATTTCCCTCCCATTCGAATTACTCAATTATTGTTGTTGATGTTGTTGTTATTATTGTTATTATTATTATAATGAGTGGAAAAATAGCAATAACAATATTTACAAGGACACAAATCAAACAAAAAACTCTACATGGACTAAAACAAAAAAACAAACGCATATTTGCAAGGATCAATCATATATTTAAGCTTATATATTAACTAGTTATTACACTAATGTTACTTTTCTCAATAGGTATGGCCATTGAACTTCCCATACAAAAATGTTTTTCCAAATGTGATCAAGTACATGATTGTAAATCCTTTTGCACCAGTAAAGGCTATTTACAAGGGCATTGCGCTCCAATCGGTAATAATAGTTTCACTTGTTGTTGTGCCAAATTGGTTGATAATAAACTTAGAAGTTAGAGCTTTTCTTCTTGTTTGAAGAAAATATTATGTTTAATATATATATATATATATATATATATATATAAAAGCTTCATTAAAAGGAAATGAAACAATGAATGTTATCATGATGTATGGTTGACAAATCAAAGCAAAACTATGATTGAAAAATTATAGGGTATATAATGAAAAGCAAATGTGTTTTGTCGTATAAATTGTGCATAACATTTGGTCTCTAAGCGACGGAATAAAGGGTATCTAATGAAACGTAAATGTGTTTTGAAATAATATACTTTAGGTAAAATTACGTTTGTAGTCCTTTAAATTTGGTCATTTTCATAAATTGTATTTTATGTTTTTTCCCCAAATAAACCTTTTAAATATCAAAATTTACATGTCATGGTCTTTTTTTTAATTTATATTTAACACCATTAAAAAGACACATGTTTGTTAAGAATGTGAAGTGTCCATAATATTGTCGTGGTGGCACATGCAAACCAACAAATTATATATCATTTAATTAATTTTAATTAAAATTTAAAATCCTAAATTTTAATTGTTAAGGTTCTTCCTCTTTTTCACCATCTTCCTCAATATAGAAATTAAAACCCATAAAATACTAAATTAAAACCCAAATTACAATCAATAAAGTGTTTTAGGTTTTCTCAAACTCATAAATTTGAAACTCATAAATGCAGATTGGGGATATCAATAAAAATTTGTTGGGATAATAATAAATTGTTCAATATATGTTGGGATATCAATAAAAATTTGGATACTAGCTAAAGATGGGACTACCTGTGCTAGTGCTACCTCATTTGGTCGTCTGTGTGAAGCTCTAAAACATCAAAATTGCCACTATGAAATTTATCGAAAACCACTTTGGAGTCCATCTCAAAATTTACATTCTCTAGTTAAAGTATTAAGTGAAAGGTTATTCATATATCTATGCAGTTAGGTCAATCCTACTCCACTAGTATCAATAGGCGGTATGGGATACTACCCTTAGGAATCAACAACATGAGAAAACTTTATAAAAAAAAATACTTTTCTTTCTTATCTGGGTCGAGACTAACAAAAATGATATTTACAACAATAACACCACTGTAAACAATATCTTAGTAAACAATTATATGTGACTTATCAAGTGCATCACATGAGTAATCGATCTAGTGTCATAATTCTTCCAAACCAAAACTTACTCTGCTTCCTAAAACACTAGCTACCAAATGATAATAAACCAGTATGTAGTTACATTAGTTTTTCTCCTTAAAACTTTTTCATTGTTCCTTTTTAACTCATTAACCAATCTAATAAATGGAAACCAACAAAAATGATAAGATACAAAATTTCAATGGAAAACAGGGTACTCAAACATCTTGCCATTAGAAATGGTCAAAATAATCTCATTCATAAAATTAAAATTGCCAAAGTTATCATCAAGAACATAAAATAAAAGGATAAATATGTCATCAACATCATCATTATATAAACTCCAACACTAAAATTAAACAATGTATATGTTGATTTTCCAATCCCATAACCTTAATAAGCCTATTGTATTTTCGAGATGATCTTAGTATCAATTATTTAAATCCTCAAGACAAGTATTTTCCATAGGATGTAAAAAAAAGAAAGAAAGAAATCTTGGACAATGTATATGAAGAGAAGAAATTATAGTCCATGATCAACGAGACTCGCGTTTCTTTGCCTTGCCATGAGAATCTGTAGATTCTTTTCTCTTGGAAGTATTATTATTATTATTATTATTATTGGATGAAAGTTTAAGAAACCATGCAGGTGGTCTTTGATTATCCTTAAAGTGGTAATCATAGAAAAGTTCCTCACCAGCTTCAATGCGTTCCTTCGCAAATATGCCTACTTTATAGTCTCCACCAACAAACATAATCTATACAAAACCCAAATCATTTAGGTCATGACAATTGTTAAGGAATCATAAAACAAAATAAAGGTGATGTTTTGTGTAAAAAAAAATCAAAATTTAAAATTTTAATAAGTTGAATGCTCCACTTTTAAGATTATATTTTTATATTTAGCTTCTTAACAAATTTATCTGAAGCACTTGTTAGCATTTATCATTCAATTATTGATCAGAGTTTAACATTCTAAGATAAAAATGTAATTGCTAAGTCTCCTATTATAATTGGTTTTAGAAAGAAAAAAAAAAAAGATATTTTGTATTATAAAGAAAAATAAATTCTGAGATTATATATTCGGGTTTGGATCTGTTGCGGTCAGCACCGCACGAATTCATACATTCAATGCATCTATGACCGGTTGAATTAAGACCAAATAGTTCATATTTCAAATTCAGTATTTTAGTTTGTAAAAAATAATCAAAACTTCCATTAAAATTTGATATGTTTAATATCGACCTAAACGATCATCGAAAAAATGTAGGTTGCGGTAAATCCAAATGTCTAACATATTCCTTGATTTCCTTCTATTTTCTGCTCTTCTGATTTGTAAGACTTTCAACAACCTCATTAATTCAATTTTGCTTTTGAAAAAAAAAAATCTCTTTTGTCAATTCTTGTAACTAAAACAAGATAATAGAGGGTGATTTATAAAAGTATATTAATTCATGTGCCAAAACCTTAAATCACTTATAATATAGGGTAGAGAGGTAATGTGTTTCATATCTCTCACAAAAAGGATTTTTAGCCTAACCCTTGCATAACAGTTGGGTTTTGATGAGTGGTTTGCAAATTTTAACTTGTCTCCTTTGCGATAAGCATCAAGAACACACTGAAAACAAAAAACAAAATAGTAGGTTTAACAAGGTTACATATTTTTAGTTTAAAAGCTTAATATATCGTACCTTACATTAAATAGATGTGGAGGACAATATATATAGATTAATGAAAGTCAGCAGAAAGATAACAAAACAATCAACACAATATAGCTAACATCATCCCGACATCCTTATTATTGGTGTCGATGTGTTCGTATCAATGTCATGTCTGGTGTCCGTGTTTGTATCGGTGTTTAATAGAGAAGACTATTTTAAGAGAAAATACTGTAGCTAGTTGTATGAGACACTTGCCTGGTCATCCAAGTCAAAAAGGAAAGAGAAGTCTGCACGTTCATATAGTTTACTACGCTTCTCTGCTTCTGTATAAGAGATTACTTCACCTGTGTACTCTCCTAGAAAATCATTTTTGTTGGCAGGGTTCTGAAATCAATTAAAAATTAGTGATGACAAACAAACATTTTTTTCACATCATTTTAAAATAAACAAATACTCTATTTAGAATGAAATATAAATAAAAATATTAATTGAAAAGTTGATGTATCTGATTTAATTTAAATCTAAATCAAATACATCAATTTTTCAATTACTATTTTTGTTTATATTTTATTTCGGACAAAATTAAATATCTCAACCTTTAAGAAGGCTCCCCATCCAGCAACATCGGACTTTGCCAAAAGAATCTAACAAAAAAAATATAAAAATATAAGAATACATGCATATTTATGAATTAAATATAAATAATTTAAAGAGTAAAAGAATTATTACCCTCTGTTTTTTCCTTAGAAGAAGCTTCATATTTTCACATAGACCATCTCCACGATGAGGTGGCTTCCCTAATGAACCATCGCCACAACTGTGTATATGTAGGATGTAATAATACTTATTATAAGGTAAACATTATAAGATAAAAAGGGAATGATGCATTTTTATGCTCATAGTGCTATAATAAAGCCTCTTATAAATGTTGTATATGGCAAAAGAAAATTACCTAATCCAACAATTTCTACAAACATCTGGGTCGCATTCTCGTGCTGCAGCAAAGCATGGGCATTGACGACTTCTACATTGACTTTTAACACAGTGACATCCTCTAAATTGATTTCTACATTGTTTAGAACACCTGCATATAGAAAGAAATAAAATCTTATTTAAAATATAATTCATTAACAAATAAATTATTTTGTTTTAACAATTACATAGCTCAAAATGTCTTTATTGCAAACCATCTATCTTTTTTTACTTTTGTTTTTGCAAAAATATCTTTTTATTCGATATGTATATTCCCTCTATACATTGCTTCTGCTCATTTTTACTTATCGTTTTAAGTTTATTTATATCTACCAAAAAAATCAACAAACTTTGTCATTGAATTCCATTTGTATGTTTTTAAAGTTGTAGAATGAAATATATTTTAATGATAAGATCACAATACAAACATAACTCTGATTAAAACATAAAAAGATCAAAATTCTTGTACTGTAATCTTTATTCTAGATAGCACATAAGTATTGTTAGGGTTGTAAGAACCAAATTAATGACTCGATTAATTAAACCAAATCAATTAAATTGGTTTAGTTTAGTTTAGTTTAGTTTTTTTTTTTTTTTTTGAGTTTAAACTAAATCAAACCAATCAAGTTCAATAAATATTGGTTCAGATATTGGTTTTACATCATTGAAAACTGATCACTCAAAATCCGAACCAAACCATTATATTTTATTTTTATATCTTTAATTTCACACTATACTAGTATATTTATCTTAAAAAAATATGTTACATTCATGTAGTTTTTTATAATTATAGATTATCTTTTTTTATTGCAATTTATCTACTTATTTTAATTGTATAAAAAATCTATTGTGTTTGAATAAAAGTTAATTTATTTTATATTTTTAAAATATCAACCCAAATCAACTTATTGATTTAGTTTGATTTGAATTTCGTGAGTAAAAATTATCAAAATCAAATTAAACTAATTATTTTGCAGTAGTTCAGATTTATTTTCTTTCAAAATCGAAACAAACCAACCCATCACACCTTAAGTATTGTTTAGGAAAATATTGAAATACTCAAACATATGTGCATACAAGATTTATTACTACTTGAAAATGAAGACAATTGAATGAAAATTGACATACCCACAATACTTTTCACAGCAAGATCCTTTAAGAAGACAAGGACATTGTTTCCCACACATTCCTTCACATCCACATGGTGTATAATGCTTATAGGGTTCATCTTTCCCTTCACTAATTCTTCTCCACATAGATGGCAGGCCAGGTGACTTTGAACAATATTTTAATTTCTTACTTTTTCCTTTTCTCCTAAATGACCTCGAACTTGATGGCATCTCATGGTCCTACAAAATAATTTTATGATACATGAATAGAGGACTATTGCATAAAAGTTATACAAGAAGTTTGATCACAAGACTTATAAAAAAAATTCAAGACTATAAAATAATATATAGTAGATAGGGAAATTAAAGTTTGTAATACTCACATTGCCCTTTGTATCAAATTTTCCATTTTCGTCCATGGATCCATAGGGCATTGACCCTTCAGCATACATGTAGCTAGCTATTTCCATGCATGTCTTGAAGCCAGAAAGTAAGTTTCGAAATATAAGGCAACTGCAAATCATTATAAAAACAATGTATTGAAAAACACTCAATGCTTACAACAAAAGAGAAGATTTAATATGCACAATAAATCAAATCAAATATAAAAACTTATATTTGGATTTGAGTGTAACTCAATTCTATAAAACTCATATGGACAATAAGTTGGGCATTTGGACAATATTTTTCACTTATAAACACGTGTTCAAAATATATATAATTTTATCTAAAACTCTCAACACACTACCCTCACACACAACATATTCCACTCATATGTAGGATTTGGACACCTGGAGTATGATCCAACTGGTTCAATAGAGGATGACTCGACAGAATTTGGATAGATTTTGGTATCATCTTATATTTTAAATTGGACCTAACTCAATCTTATAAAATTGACTTGTAAGGTGAAAAATGTCTCTCATTTATAAATATTGTTCATTTCATATCTCATTCAATTCAATGTAACATAAATTACCCAAAATAATTAAAATCTTTCTAATTCAGTTCACATTTCATTTCCAAAATTATTCATATTATGACAAAGATAAGTGAAATTGAAGCTAAATAATAGATGAAAACTATGGAGGATATTTACAAACAAATTACAATGTTATGTATAAAGTTTCATGTCATAAGTGCTTAATTAATTAATTTGTTGATCCAAATTTTCCCAAGTTCCAAGGTGAAAATCCATATATTTATCACCTTTACACACTTTTTAAACTAAAGTTAATATCATCCTAACATTTTTCAAAATAATAATAATAATAATAATGTCTTTGAATAATACCAGAAACAATTAAGATTGGTGCGAGTAAAACTGACTCTGATTCTTTATATTTGAATCTTGTAAATAAAAAATTATGGTTAAAAAAAGACCTATTAAAGATAATCAATCAACCGAATACTCTAGTAAAGATTTGGTTACCACTAACGTGGTTACTAAAAAAATAATAATACAAGCAATAAATATATACTAGTAAATGCAAGATGAAAAATTAAATAATAAAAAAAAAAGATTAATACCTGTTTCTCCCAAACATTTCTATTCCCTTTAAATATAAATCTTTCTCCAAAGGTTTCCAATTTGAGTTACTATGCATATCATTAAATAGCTTTTCCATTGAGTTGGATAATTGCTTCGTTTCAATTTCATATGGGACTTCCTTTTCTTTTCCCTCACTTTCTGATACATGAACATCTAAATTGAGATCTAAAAGACAATTAACTTCTGCTGTACTAGGTTTTGTCCCATAATTGCATGTTTTTTTCTCCAATATAGCTTTACTTTGATTACCACACTCCTCTGAATTGGAGGGTGTCAATATCTCATCTACATTTTCTTGAGTTGAATATTTTGAACAAAGATTAACATCCATTAACTGCAAATATTAATATATAGAATCATTCTTCTAAAACACATTGGAAATCATGCATCATTAAAGTTACTAAATATATTAGTAATTCATAAAAGCAAAAGCAATTTATAGTAGGGGATATTTCCTAACACTAAGAAGTGTAATCAAGAGAAATGTGAAAGGTTGATAAAAAGAATTTCAAAGTTGGGAGTTAATGGGCCTTTAGTAAGATAAAATAGGGGAAAGATGTAGAAAATTTTACCTGTACCACACAATTTACACAAACGGTACCTATTTTACTTTTTTGTTTCAAAAAAATTAATTTTTTTTCTTACCCACTAAATGGAAGTAGGGTTTGGAAAACATAAAAATTATTTTATGGAACACAAATGTTTTAGAATATTTGAATTTTGTATACCGATTTTTTTTAATGTGTTTTAAAAAATTCAAACTTTGAGTTCCGAAAAATTTGGAAAAAGTTTTTCGAAACAACAGTTAGGTTTTTGAAACTTCGAAATTTCTGTTCTGAAAAACTTTTTTCAAGTTTTTTCGGAATAATCAATTCTAGAAAATTCAAAAATTTGTGTTTCGAAAAACTTTTTTTAAGTTTTCTAAACACATTTGTGTTTGGAAAATTTTTTTTTAAGTTTTTCGGAACTCATATCTTTACCGAAATACATGAAGTTTGAATTTATTTTTTAAAAAAGATAAAATTAAATTTTTACTAAAATGTGGGATAGGAATATAATTGGATGGATATAGGGTTAAATTTTCAAAATGTATTGTAGTAAAATCAATACAGGTCCATACAATGTCGATGGAGAAGGCAGGCAGAAATGACAGGGCCCATTTGGTGAAATCAAACGCAAATAATGAAATAATTATCGTGGGCCATCTCTCATGTGGCAACATTGTCCCAACTCAAAATGGGAAAATTAGTTTTTGTACCCCTCAATTTAGATTGTACCCCCACAATTTGTCAAAAACTCAAAATTACCTCTTTATTTTCATTCAATAAATGGTAAAAAAAAAATTACTCTAAAATCTCACCCCCTCAACCAAATATCCGATACATAATTATTTTTCCCTAAAAATCCGGTACACAATTTATAACTATCGGAAAATTCAAAACTGAGAAATTTCCGGTTAACAAATTGTACTACATGAAATTTCCCCTAACAAAATTCCGGTACGTTATTTATATCCATGAAATTTCAAAATTGGTAGTTTGTTTTTAATACCGGAAATTTCAAATTTCTGGGCACAAACTCCCGGAAATTTCATTTTGAAATTTTCGGTATTGACTCATAACTACCGAAAATTTCAAATTTCCGGTATTAAAATTAATTAAATTATTTAAAAAATAAAATACTAATAATAAATTAAAATAAAATACATTAATAAATTATAAATTAATTTTATATTTTAATTACTATTATTATAATTAATAATTATAGTTATAAATAAAAATGATTATAATTAAAATGATTAAATTAAAATGAATATAATAAATAAAAATTAATATAATTATTATTTTAATTATTTTAAAGCTGTTGATTTTATTATTATTATAATTATTAATTTTTATTTATTATATTTATCTGCAAAGCAGCAGTTGTTAAAATAATTAACACGTTAGTTGTTTAGGCACATTTAGTCAACCGCATCTTGTTTCTTCAATTTAATTTAATGTATTTTTATTTTATTTTATTAATATAATTTTCTTTTTATTATTATTATTAATATTAATAATATTATTAAAATTTATAATATAATTTAATCATTTTAATTATAATCATTTTTAATTATAACTATAATTATTAATTATAATAAAAGTAATTAAAATATAAAATTAATTTATAATTTATTAATGTATTTTATTTTAATTTATTATTAGTATTTTTATTTTTTAAATAATTTAATTAATTTTAATACTGGAAATTTGAAATCTCCGGTAGTTATGAGTCAATACCGGAAATTTCATTTTGAAATTTTCGGGAGTGGTGCCCAAAAATTTGAAATTTCCGGTATTGAAAACAAACTACCGAAAATTTCAAAATTTTGAAATTTCCGGTATATAAATAACATACCGGAAATTTGTTGGGGGAAATTTCCGGTAGTACAATTTGTTAACCGGAAATTTCTCAGTTTTGAAATTTCCGGTAGTTATAAATTGTGTATCGGATTTTTAGGGGAAAATAATTACGGAAATTTGGTTGAGAGGGTGAGATTTTAGAGTAATTTTTTTTACCATTTATTGAATGAAAAAAAAAGGGTAATTTTGGATTTTTGACAAATTGTGGAGGTACAACCTAAATTGATGGGGTACAAAAACTAATTTTCTCAAAATGGACTAAATGGGATAATATGGGACACTATGGGTCACGAACCATGGATCATATTAGGGAACCACAAGTCTTCTATAAATAATTTACTTTTACTACAAGAATTTTATCTCTACCTCAAAAATTTCATAAATTATTCAAATTACCCTTCACCATGGCGTTGTTGAAGTGAATGAAATCATCAATTTCACCTAAATTGGAAAAGATAAGTGTTTTTCTTTTTAGAGTTTATTTCGAAAAAGTATATGACTCAATAAAACTGCTTCGAATATATGATAAGAAAGATGTCATTCTATAAGGTTGGGTTACATTGAAAAAAGAAATAGCTACTCTTAAATTCAATGTAAGTTTTAGTAAATAAAATTCTAATGATATTTTGAAATAAAGAAAGGTTTGCAACAAGAAAATCAGCTTCCTACCTTTTTATTTGTAAGGAATCAAAAGTAGTGACTTTATCTTTTCAAGAAAAAAAAATTGAACCTTCAAAATTTTGAATACACAATTTCTAATACATTTTTAATAAAAAAAATCTATAATTAAATCATTAACAATGGCTTTTGAGACATATGTTAGCATTTCTCTTATTGGTATTGTTGTAGAAGGGTTGGTTGGGTTAGTTCAAAAAGCTATGGAAGTAGGACACTTCAAAGGTTAAATCAAGTTTTTCATTTTCCCTATTTCAGTTATAAGTGTTAATTTCACAAGCCCACTAATTATTAGCCCCAACTCATAGAGGCTAAAAAATTTCATAGTTCAAAAGTCTCAAAAAAGAAAGTCCTTAAAGTTAAAAAACACCTAAAATTTTGTAGGTTAAATGGAGCCTATGGACCTACTTTTTCAAATTGATCTTTCGATTTTTTCTCAAAAATTTCATTTTTTTTCCAATAAAAGATTATTTACAATATTTTTTTTTCGAAAGTTTTTAAATTCGAGAAAAAAAAATCGATTTTATTTTAGAAAAAGAATTTTTTGATTTTTCTCTAAATTTTTTTTTGAGGAAAAAAATGTTTTAGATGTTTTTGAAAAAAAAAATCAACATTTTTCTAGAAAAATAAATTCCAAATATTTTTCGAGAAAAAAATTTTAACTAACAAAATATTGGGTTCATAAGTCCCTTACTATGTAGAGTGGAGTACCTAGCTACATGAATACTCTTGATAGACTCACCTATGTGAATGTGGAAGTAGGGTCCACTTCCTATGAAATTCCGAAGCAGAATTCATAGACCGTTCACTATATTGGGATAGACGTGCAGGTCCATTAATGCACGGGCTTTTAAGAATACACCCTATGAAAAGGTTGTGTGTGAGTTTGATGTCAGAGATAGAGTTCAAGACTACGAGTCACTCTTGTTGAATCTGAATCTTGCTTACTATGCAAAGGTTCAACTCATGAGACACCTTTGTTTATGCATGATCTTATAGAAGCGTTTGACGCTATTTCAGAAATATTTTTTTAAATTCAAGTGGAGGATTGTTGGAACATAGAGTATGTTAATGTGTAAAACTCTTATATTTTGAGTAGCTTTCAACTCTATAAATACTAAAGTCCCACATTGAATAGAAAACATATGTAGGTTTGCTTCCATCACTATATAATGAGTTTCAAACTCTTGTGAAAAGTACATCAAAGTAGGATGCATTTCCCAACTTTCTCATTCCTCCATTTTCTATTCTGCTCGACTTATTTGTGAGCCACTTCTCCCCTTTCTTTTTGTCCCTTCGATCTTTTAGAACGGTTTTGTACCGTTGTCCCTTCGATTTTTAGAGTAGTCGTTATACCGTAATTTCGTCAATTTTTTAGTGGTCCTAATACCACTATCCTTTTAGAGCGGTTTTATGCTGTAGTTTCGTCGATTTTTTAGTGGTCCTAATACCACTATGCGCGGTTTTTGTGTCGTAGTCTTTTAGAGCGGTTTTTGTACTGAAGTCTTTTAGAGCGGTTTTTTTGTGTCGTAGTCCATTTGATTTATGAGTAATCATAGTACCATATTGTGAGTGGCTTTAATCGTCATATTGAGAGTGGCTTTAACCACCATATTGAGGGTGTAATTCTATAACGGTTTTCTACGGTGTAGTAGAACTCCGATATAGTTTGTTTGGGTTGTTTTATCCTAACGATTTCGTGGTTGATAGTCTGTCTTACACAATTTGGGCAGTGCCGCGAAACATCTTAAAGACAGCGACCTAGTCCGCGACTCAACCAAGTAATATTTTCAGTGGTTCTGTTGCCTCTGATTTCAATAAAAAAAATCAGTTGAAGAATTAACCCAATGGACTTGCTGATGATATGTATGACTACTACAGTTCCAACAATACTGCTAGAGATGTTTGGGATGCTCTTAAGAAGAAATATGATACCGAGAAAGCTGAGGCTAAAAAGTATGTTGTGAGTCACTACTTAGAGTATCAGATGACCGATGACAGATTCGTGGAGGCTCACTCCCGTGAAATTCAGAAGATAGCTCATGAGATCATCTTTTAATATATGACTTTAGATGAAAAATTTCAAATTATTGTTATTATTGACAAATTGCCCCTGTTTGGAAGATTAAGATCTAAAAGCAGCAAACAAGGTGAAACAGAAAAAAAATATTGTTTATGGTTTTCTTCTGAATAAGGCATAGAGACAGATTTGTAGAATGTCTCCTTCTGTTTACATGTGTGATTTTAATATTTGACATGCTAGACTCTATCATGTGAACAAGGATTTCAAACTTAAGTAGCTTAGGTTTAATTCCAAAGTTATCTTTAAATAATTTTGAAAAATGTGATTTTAATAGTCAAGCTAAAATAACAAAGAGTTCACATAAATCAGTAGTAAAAGAATCTGAGTCTTTAGATTTAATATATATGTGAACTTGTTGGGATGTTAACAAGAAATGAAAAACGTTATTTTATCACTTTTATTAATGATTGTTTCGATTATACTTTCGTATATCTAATGAACAATAAAAGTGAAGCGTTTGACATGTTTAAGATCTTTGTAATTGAAATTGAAAATCAATGTAGTAAAAAGATTAAGATTTACTGAGTATGATTGTAGTTCATTTAACGAGTTTTATAAATTGCATGGAACTATACATGAAATAATTGCACCATCTTCGCCTGAAATGAATGGTAAAGTTGAAAGTAAGAATAGAACTCTTACTGAACTAGTTGTTGTTATTATGCTTAACTCTGGTGCTGCATCTCATTGGTGGGGAGAAATTATTTTGACTATTTGCTATGTTTTGAATAGAGTTTCTAAATCTAAAAACAAAACATCTCCTTATGAGATAGTGAAGAAAAGACAACCGAACTTGTCTTATTTTCGAACTTGAGGTTGTCTGCCTTATGTCATAACCCCTGATCCCAAGCGAATTAAACTTGACAGTAGAGCCTATGAATGTGTATTCATTGGGTATGCAGTAAACAATGAAGCGTATAGGTTTTATGACCTAAATGCAAAAGTGATCATAGACTCAAATGATGTTGACTTCTATGAAAATAAATTCCCTTTCAAATCGAGAAATAGTGGGGGCAGCGAACCAAGTCACGTTCCTGTAACTAGAAGATCTAAAAGCAGCAAACAAGGTGAAACAGAAACTCGAAGAAGTAAGAGAGTCAGAATTGCTAAAGATTATGGATCCGAATATACGGCCTATACTTTAGAAGATGATCCTGCAAATCTTAAAGAAGCTTTGTCATCATTGGATGCATATTTAAGGAAATAAACTATAAGCGACGAAATGGATTCTCTAGAGTCTAACAGGACCTGACATTTAGTAGACTTGTTTCCTAGTTGCAAACCAATAGGTTGTAAATGGATTTGGAAAAAGAAACTAAAACTTGATGGAACTATTGATAAATACAATGCACGACTTGTAGCCAAAGGTTTTAGACAAAGAGAAAATATAGATTTCTTTGACACCTTTTCACCGTTCACTAGAATTACATCCATTAGGGTACTCATTTCTCTAGAAGCTATTCATAACTTGGTGATACACCAAATGGATGTTAAAACAACTTTTTTAAATGGTGATCTAGAAGAAGAAATCTATATGGAACAACCTGAAGGTTTTGTAATTCAAGGACAAGAAGACAAGGTTTGTAAGTTAGATAAATCTTTGTATGGTCTTAAACAAGCTCCTAAGCAATGGCATGAAAAGTTTGATAACTTGATTATAACGAATGAGTTTAAAGTGAATGAAAGTGACAAATGTATTTACTACAAATCTGAAAATGGCATTTGCACTATCATATGTCTCTATGTAGACGACTTACTCATATTTGGTTCAAACATTCATGCTGTAAATACTGTGAAATCATTGTCGTGTAACAACTTTGATATGAAAGACCTCGGAGATGCAAGTGTAATCCTTGGAATCAAGATAACTAGGTCAAAAAAGGGAATTTATTTGGATCAATCTCACTATATTGAGAACATCCTAGAGAAATACAAATACTTTGACTGTAAACCTGCTTGCACATCATATGACCCAAGTGTGAAACTTTTCAGGAACACTGGTAAAAGTGTTAGACAAATTGAATATGCGAGCATCATTGGCAGTCTCAGGTATGCCACTGATTGTACCAGACCCGACATTGCCTACGTCGTGGGACTATTGTGCAGGTTTACCAGTAGACCTAGTATGGAGCATTGGCACGCTATAGAAAGAGTCATAAGATACCTAAAAAGGACCTTGAGTCTAGGATTACATTATCAAAGATTTCCTACAGTCCTTGAAGGATACAGTGATGTTGATTGGAACATTTTATCAGATGACTCCAAAGCAGCCAGTGGCTATATTTTAGTATAGCTAATGGTGTTGTATCTTGGAAATCGAACAACAGACGATATTTGTTGAGTCCACTATGGAGTCTGAAATGATAGCACTAGCTACTGCTAGTGAACAAGCGAGCTGGTTGAAAAGCTTGCTAGCTGAGATCCCTTTATGGGAAAAACCTATGATAGATGTGTTGATCATTGCGATAGTACCACGGCTATTGAGAATATTGAGAATCGTTATTACAACGGTAAGAGACGACAAATTCGTTGTAAGCACAACGTTGTTAGAGAGTTACTTTCTAAAGGAGTTGTTATAGTGGATCATGTACGCACTGATGAGAATTTATCAGATCTTTTGACGAAAGGGTTAGTTAGACATAAAGTCCTAAATACATTCAAAAAGTATGGGACTAATGCCTATAGAGTCATTCATGATGGTAACCCGACCTAAAAGACTGGAGATCTCAAGAATTAGGTTCAAGGGTAATAACAAGTCGTGAAGTGATATAAGATGAACATGCTATTATAAATCAAAGAAGCATGATTCCTGAAACGATGATAGGATGAGATAATAGAAACTCTTAATGAGATCTATACTCCATGTGAAGTGGAGTACCTAGCTATAGGAGTACTCTTGATAGGCTCACCTATGTGAATGTGGAAGTAGGACCGCTCCTTATGGAATTTTGAGGCAGAATTCCTAGGACGTTCACTATACAGGGATAGACGTGCAGAGCCATTAATGCACGGGCTTTTGAGAATACACCCTATGAAAATGTTGTGTGTGGGTTTGATGTCAAAGATAGAGTTCAAGACTACGAGTTACTCTTGTTGAATCTGAATCTTACTTACTATGCAAATGTTCAAGTCATGAAACATATTTATTTATGAACGATCTTATAGAAGCGTTTGACGCTATTTCATAAACATTTTTTTTTTAAATTCAAGTGGAGGATTGTTGGAACATAGAGTATGTTAATATGTGAATTTAAAAATTGTTGAAGTCGCACATTGGAAAACTCTCATATTTTGAGTAGTTTTCAACTTTATAAATACTAAAGTCTCACATTGGATAGAAAGCATATGTGGTTTGCTTCCATCACTATATAATGAGTTTCGAATTCTTGTGAAATGTACACCAAAGTTAGATGTATTTCCCAACTTTCTCTTTTCTCCCTTTTCTATTCTACTCGACTTATTTCCGAGCCATTTCTTCCCTTTCTTTCTGTCCCTTCGATCTTTTAGAACGGTTTTGTACCGTAGTCCCTTCTATTTTTAGAGCGGTTGTTATGCCGTAATTCCATCGATTTTTGAGTAGTCCTAATACCACTATGAACGATTTTTGTGCCGTAGTCTTTTAGAGAGGTTTTTTTGTGTCGTAGTCCTTTTGATTTATGAGTGGTCAGAGTACCATATTGCGAGTAGCTTTAATCATCATATTGAAAGTGGTTTTAACCGCCATATTGAAGGTGTAATTCTAGAACGATTTTCTATAGTGCAGTAGAACTCCGATACAGTTTGTTTGGGTTGTTTTATCCTGGGGACTTCGTGGTTGATAGTTTGTCTTGCACAATTTGGACAGTATTGCGAAACGTCTTAAAGAGAGCAACATAGTCCACGACTCAACCTAGTAATATTTTCGGTAGCATAAATTGTGATTTTTAACAGTTTTTGAAACTCAAAAACAACATAAGTTTATTCTGAGAAGCTTTTAATTAGTACCAAGATTTTTTACTATTAATTCCACAAAAGAAATTTTTTTGGGTTGAACACATATTATTCGTTAATGTATGTGTATGCATCGTCCAACTTTTCATCGTGAAGTATTGCTCTATACCCTTCAAGTTTTTAGGCATTCTTATTGGAGCAAACTAGCAAAAACGTTCGACTTTGAATTCAGCTGTGGCATCAATGAAAAACACGACGGCAACTAGGCACAAAAGGGGTGGTTTTGTTTTCCTCGTCCCCACGAATTGGAGAAAATCCACCCTTATTTTTGTTGGGGTTGAAATTTGGACCTCCATCTTTGCCCCTAACGGAGGTTGGATTTTTCAACCCAACCTTACATTCATTTATATATAAAAAATTATTTAATTTAAAAATCATATTTATTATAATTATTATACAATAACAAAGTAATAAAATATTAAAATTTATAATATTTATGCACCTGCATTGGAACAAAACGGATTTTTCAAGTCAATCAGACAAGTTCGAGTGGGATACCCACGAGTGCATCTCTAACTACCTCTTAATGTGTGGAATAGTGACTCGTGTTAACTCAGCCTTAACAAGTCTACCATTGTACTATTTTTCTACTTTATAAGGTACCAAGGAAAGTGGCCGAAATTCTTCAAAGTCTCCAAGGAAATGAAGATCACAAGATATGTTAGATGAGTTGGGATAAAATAATGACAAAACAAGATAGAGGGAGGCTTGGGAATCAAGGACTTTGAACTATTTAGTTTATCCTTGTTGGCAAAGTGGAAATGGAGATGCTTGAAACATATGAAATGAGTTTCATCTAGATGCGTGTTCTAGTAGGAAATTGAATTGGAAAATATGTTGGAGAAAGTTGTTTGGTCTATGGAGAGGGAGGATGACTAGATTTGGAGTCTATATTTTTTTCTTTTCAAAAATAATAAATTTTATTCAAATGCTAAAAATAATAAGGATAGTACACATTTGAGATCTAACTTAATAATTGAGAAAGACATAAACACACTAACAATACATGTAAATATTTTAGAAGTTAGTGAGAAATAATTAAACAAAAACTTTAATCATAATAACTAAATTAATTTCTTCCATGTATAACAAACGATCAAGAAAAATGCAAAATCCATAGTTTTTAATCTCATCTATCTTCAAAAAAAAAAAAAAATATTTGTTGATGTTAGTTCATATCGACTATAAGTGATCTTTGACATGTTTAATTCAATCATATGTTGACATGACATGTCATATGTAAGGCTGAGAAAACGTTGAATTTAGTGATGGTCTCCATAAATCCCTTACTCAAAATACGATATCAACAAAATAAGTACTATGTCTTTGTGAATACCGTACCAAGACGAGAAAAAAAAATATCACACCACGATGACGAACAAACTACCATTGCACACACAAACGAAGAAATCATAGATAAAATACGAAGAAGAAGAAAATTAAAATTTGTTTGGAAAACTACTTATTTAAATAAGATAAAATAAAATCACTTAGATTGGGTAATTTTAAATCAAAAACTTCGAATAAATAAATTAGAAGAGTTAAACTACTAGAGTTTTATTTTGAGAAGAGAGAGGCAACGGCTCAAAATTGAAGCGCAATGATAAAAAAAATCTCGAAGTCTATAAAAGTATCATGGTTATACCTCAAAAGTGGGCTACAATTTATTGTTCGAAATGGGGAGGATCCTTGCACTACGTAATGTCGATAGTCTTAACTTTAAAAAACTAGGGTGTTTATTATGTGAAAAAAAGTTTTTGATTTCATTTTTTAAAATATGTGTTTGTTTATCGTCATGAAGGTAAGATGAAATTTTAGTTAATGAAGATGTATTTAGAAATGTAAACAACTGTTTACTTTAAAAAGAATTTTATTTATTAATAAATAAAACTAACATAAATTTTAAGAAATAAAAATAGAAAATGAATTCACAAAATAAACGATCCCTTAATGTCCCTATATAATTATCATCTATTCTTCTCATGCTCATTTTATCATAAGGTTTAAAGCTTTGTATAAATTTAGGATTTATTGGTGCTTTTCCTCCTGATGGTGTATATATCATTTTTTACAATATTAATTGATTATTAGAAGGAAGAAGTAAAGGAGGATAAAACAAATAGTATGGATGGTAGTTGTTTGTAGATGATGTGAAATTAGATTATATTTTAGTTTTGGTCAGAGGAGCAATTTGATTGTGTGTAAGAAAAAAATTTAGTGTGAATATTCATTATATTGAGATACTCCTTATACTTCTATTAATAAAATTGTAACTTATAAACAATATAATATAAAAATTAAAAATTGTATAAAATATCAAACAAATGATAAGAATAATACCTGAAGGTAACAATGATCACTGCATGGTTTCCTGTCACCTTCTGGTTGATTCCAAATTTGTTGTTTTTCACTCTATGAATTAAATCATTATATATGGTTATTGATACAAACTTAATTTGTGTGAATTTCGCTATTAGACTCTTTAAAAAGAAAAAAAAATATAGATTAAGAAACAAATGTAGAATATTGTTTTTTACCGGATAAACTAATGGTTGAGAACATCCGTGCAAAGGACAATCAAAAATCTGTTAAAGGGAATAACAAAAACATAAACATGCAAATTACTTTATATCATATGAAACATTATTGTGATGACAAAAATGCTAAAAAGATGAGTTTTTTTAGTCTTTACCAAGCAACGACGACATAAAAGGTGATCAAAAGTATTTAAAGCAGCACTCAAACTTTTTTCCAAACATATGTCAATATTATATCCATCTTCTATACTTTCTTTAGAATGTTGGTCCTTTTCCTTGAGATATTTGTATCTCTCCTGCTTAAAAATTATTGGTTAAAATACGATAATATTTTATATTGATAATTTAAAAAATGGTCCAAAGGTGGATCATTAAGGTTAATATAATTTTTTTTATCATTAAGAAAATTTAATATTATTACCAACAAATAACAACACAAATGAAACTTATTATAATAGGTAAATCTATGTGGTCAACTATTGGACTAGAATCATATTAGAGACCCTTTAAAATATATATTAATGGGAAAACTTATTTTGCAATAAGTATTAGGGTTAACAATTATCATGGAAACATTCATACCTCAATCTCTGAATTGGTACCCCCAATATAGCTTTGAACAATACTCAACACCTCCTTTGTCAAATTGTGTTCCTCAAATGCCATCCTAATATATTCAATGATATGGAAAAAATGAAGCACAATAAGTTTGAATTTGGTGTTAAGTTTAAACATTATGTCTTGTACAATACATGTGTGGTTAGGATAAAGAACTTATTTTTTTAACAATCGCAAGAAAAAACATTGGAGATCCAACAAGACATACATGTTATTAAGAAAATAAATATGCAAATTGAAGATTCATATCACTTATAATAACAAATATTGCAATTAGCTAGGATCTCTAGTAGTTATTGTTATTTTATATTTATCTCAAATAAATAGAACTTCTAAAGTAAGTATTTCATCTGCATTTTGATTTACCATATAATTTGGTCTTCACCATTAGAAAAGTAGTGTTTAACTTCTCTATTCTCTTTTAACTCTTCATCAGTGTCACTGCATATAAGTGCTTCACCTCCACGTTCTTCATAGTATATATTTCTTCTTGCCGCAAATGATTGATCTTTGGTCATTCTCTCATTTCTATTTTGTTGAAATATTTTAGTAAAACAATAATTACATAATAAATGACACATGCATTGCATTGATCGATATATTTGGCATTAAATGTTTGCTTGAAAGTAGAATAAAACTCAAAAAGAAATATTTCCAATTTGAAAAAATTGCACACTATACGATTTGTATATCTAAAAAATTCAAAAGTAGTCGTTAAGTCCTAGCTCAATTGGCAAATGACGATATTGTTAGGTTGGACATTTTGTCCGATATTGTTAGATTGGACGTCTTGTCTTGCTGGTACTTCGATCTCACAATTGCGTGAGTTAATTATGGTGAAATTTACCATCTCTTCTAACAAAAAAAAATTTAAAAAAAAAATCGAAAGTAAGACGCACCTGACCAAATGTAACCAAAATGTATATGAGGGTACCCTTTCAATGTATGGTAACTTGATACTTTTCTCAAATGATAGGTCTTGAATGTTAGTATGGTCATTCTTAACCAAACCTTTAGGAAAACCACTAAACTTACACAAAGGATGGTCAACTCTTGAAGAAAGCATTTGAACGGTAGTTTCCTCAATCTGAAATGAATCATTTCTCAACACTATTGTCATGATCGAGGAAAGTCCACACTTAAGATTCTTCCCATTCCTCTTAAGTTTATCCTAAAGAAATATATCAAAGATAAAATCAAAGTTAAACAACAAGGTGAACAAAAAACCTTATCAACCATTGCTTATAAAAATCTAGGAAAATTAATTCAAACAAGAAATAATAGTTGTGCAATCAAAATACCACTAAAGTAATAAACAAACAAAATTGTATGCGAGAAAATGAAAAAGTATGTTATGAAACCCTAACAATGCTAGTAGATCATCTTGATTTCCCTCAATTTATATTGAAAAAAAAAATTCTAACAAATAAAATAACACAAAGCTAGATTATTTCAAATAATCGACCACCCAAATGAACTCACTTTAATTGATCTAACTCGCTCCTCTTGAATTTTCTCTTTTAATAAATTTATTTTGTTCACCAATGTTTGACGATCGTTTGTTGCTGCCTCTACATGTTGTTCCTGTCCATGGAATATATTATTACTAATACATACAAAAAAACAATAAAATTCTTCCATTTACACCAAACAATTGGAACCAAAAAAAAGTGGTTGCACCACTATCTATCCCATTAGAAATACAATATTGTACAATCATATGAGAAATAAATTTTGAAAATTTATTTTCATAAAGATGGAAAAGTGAAATGAAGAACTTAAAAGAAAGGGAATTAAAGAAAGCAAGAGAACAAGGTGAAATGGAAACATAAACAAACTTTAGATCTAGAGGCAGATGCTATGATAATGGAGGTCATTGATGAATCGAGATGAGTAGAAAATAGCTTTGACAAAAAGAAAAGAAAGTGAGAACCGAGAGAAGAAAACAATAGCACTGATTCAAATAAAAGAAGAAAAAAAAACTTGACACCGCTCAATGACAAAACCTACTATCAATATGTAAATGTCAATATTGTTTATTAAAAAAAATATATTTAATAAGTATACTATTTTTTAAAAAAGTATATTTACATTTTAAACAAAAAATAAGTCAAATAATTATAAGTATATATTTAATAAATTAATGTATGACAGATAATTATCATTTTTCTCTCTTAAAATAAAAAAAAAATTAAAAAAAAAAAGAAAAGAAATTGAATGAAAATTTCTTAATTTTGAAAAGTTATTAAAAGAAATATAATTTAAATTCTTTTATTACGGGAACAAACGTAATTCACTTCATCATCAATATCAATAATAGTGGCAATACAAGAATACATCATAAAAAACTTGAAAAAACAAGAAGGAACTAAAGCCACCCTAACTAAGTTATTAGCTAGCAACCTCGTTAACTTGTCTCTTGACAAATATAATTTTACTTTGTTGAGTAGAAAATCGAGAAAAAAAAATACATACACTCCTGAAAAATAGCCCTAAGTTCAATTTCATCAACTCGCGGATGATTAAAATATCCACAATCATTGGAGTGCATGCCAAAGGCCTAAATCTTCACCTTCATGCAATGTTTTAAAACTCACACCACAGGAAACGGACACATGTCAGGTCCGGTCATTCTATTGGACTAGTTATACATCTAACTCGGTTATGACATCATTAAACCAATAATGAACTGGCTGATCTGCGGTTTTCAACTCAAGTTAAACAGTCAAAATTCATGTGCTTTTTATATGCCAATAAATCTTGCATAATTTTCGATGGAAGTTAAAGGTGCGATGTGTTGAATTTTATTTCATTGGAAGAAGAATAGAGAAAGAAGGAAGACACATGAAAGAAGATGTGAGTGAAAGGCATAGTTAATGAAATGCATAATTTTGGTAAAGCTAATTTGTACTTTTCATTTTCATTCCAACCATTTTTATATTATTGTCTCTTATGTATAAGTTGTACACTTTATAGTAGTAGCATCATGGATTGTTCCAACACTAATATATCAAGGTTCTGATGGTTCCATTTGATGTGATTTGGTTTGGCTACATTTGCTCATGCACATAAATATGTGACCTATAATATTATTATATAGCATTTGAAATAAATATACAATTTGACTCTTATGGTGTGTTTGGTTCTGCTTGATAAAATTGAATTTTGAATGAGTCAGATTTTGTAAAATTGTTTTTGGTTAAAAGTAAGTTTGATGTAAAATGAATTTTGTTTGGATACATACATGTATAAAAGTGGAATGAACAATAAATCTAACACAAACAAATCAATTGTATTGGAGAGGTAAAAATTCCATATTTTACTTTTAAATTATAATTCATTCTAGCGATAAAATCAATTTTATTCGATAACATCCAAACGTATCAAAATCATTTCTATACCTATAAATTCATGTGCGTTAACATGGTGTTGTGTTGTGCGCATTCACAAAATTGACAAAAATGTTTCATCAAGTTTCAAACACTACTTTTAAAATTATAGTGTCTTTGTCACTATGTCAATTTAACATTACATGAAATACAGTGAAAACAAAAACAAAAAAAATATATATAATACAATAAAATGGATTCTTTTAATATATTTTAATTCATGTAGTCCGACCAGTGGCCTACTTGTTCGACCGGTTTAATGATCGATACGGATTTAAAACATTTCCTTCATGCATTTGGGTAGTCGGTTGAATAAAAATAGTTTGAGCTTCAATAAAGTGTCCATTAGTCTTTTAACACATATCAATCTTCATTCCTCCTATGTATCTAATAAACTTGCATCAATATTACATACTTGCATGCTTTGATTCGGTTTCGCACATCTAGCCACCATGAGGTTGCTCCTCCAAGTTGTTGACCGGTTATGCACTACTGCTGCAACAATATTCCAAATGTTTTTTAACATCACGTTACAAAACCTATTTTGTTATCTTCGTCACTGATTCCCAAATAGATATATTATGTGTGCGCCAAAAACTTTATATAACCATAGCCAAATTTTCCCTTTCATAAATTGTTAAAGTTTCCTACGAAGAGGAAAAAATGGTGCTAAAATTGTTAAATGCAATAGTATAGGCTCTATATAATGCCAAAACTCTCACTCTTAGGACAAGTTAAGAAAATATGCTAGGTATTTTCATAGCTTTGCTAAAACAATTGTAAAGTGGATCACATGCCACTCATTTTTCATGGATGTGTGTTCTCGTTGGAAGAACATCTCTACATGATGGTCAAATAAATTGTTAAACTCATGGTGGGATATGAATCTTCTAAATTTGATCCTATTTTCCTTCTACATGTAAGTTGGTAGAATCGGTGACTTTGTTATGACAAAGCCAATAGACACTCTTCTTAGTAAAACCACCATCTTTTGAAACCTTCCATATTCTTTTATCTTCAACAACTGATTTTATGAAACCTTCCATATTCTTCTATCTTCAACAACTGATTTTAACATGGGAGTATTTAACAATCGCAGAAGTTGCTCCTCGTTAAAAGTTGTGATGGCCAAAAGGTATTTCCATCATTAAGCCAAAGGCTCATTCCATAAAGGTATAGACTTTCCATCTCCAATTTTCAACCTATATCCTTCCTTTAGCACAACTTTTGACATACAAATGCTCCTCCATGGATAACTTGGATTGTGCCCTATGCTAACACTCACAAGGTCCCTCTTTGGTATTATTTGGCTTTGAAGGTCTTTGAAATCATTGAATGTTGTTGAATCATAATCTTCCACCCTTGTTTTTTCAAAAGAGGTGAGTTGAAAGCATATGTATTACACAATCCCATGTCAACTAAATTCTTATGGATGGAAAGTTTTTCCCATAAAAGACATCTTATGCATTTATTCCCTCCATTCTGACTATCCCACCTAAAGGAATTCACATGTGCTCAATATCCTTTCCCACCAAAGAAGGTAACAAAAATGTGCTCATGATATGTAGGAATTGACTGAACCACATAAATTAAAAGAACTTCTTTCACAGATTTTGATAAAGATTTGTCACTCCCAAATTTAAGACTTTCCAAATTTTCTATCTTTTACATACTTAAAGGTTCCAGTATTATTTCTTTAAATCATGGATGGGAGAACATTAGTTTGTTGAGAAAAAATTCCAAATTAATGTTTTGATGATAATCAAACAAAAGTTAATTAAGACTTCTAATTATGATTCTAAGTGTTTTGGTGTTTAACATATGTTTTTTAGTATATCAATCAAAGATAGTTATTTACCATATCAACACAAGATCATATTAGAAGAAGCAAGTTCCTTTAAATAAACGAATAACATTCTGACAGAATTCTAGAAAAACAGGTATCGTTCTTCACAATTCTTAGTTATCTTCAAAACCAAGAATGTTCATGCTCTTAAGGAAAAAGGTTGTTTCTAGTATAATCAATCATTCTCTAAGAAGCTACTAGAAGTATACAAGGATCACATCAGTAAATGAATCTTTTCAAAGAAAAAAGGCAAAAGTTATACATCAAACAAGCAAGATCATTCTCCAATTTAAGCAAGAAGCAAGTACGATTCTGACAGACTCGATTGGACACTGCTGATGCATCTCTGAGTAGCCTGCACACGTGACAGAAAGCAAGGAAATACTTCAAGACAGTTGCCAAAGAAACTTAACCTCAGCACCCCTCAAAACAGCAACGAAGATCGTTATGGTTTTGCAAGAACATTCCTGTTTTAAGACAGCATTTATCCACTTAAACTGACACAAGACAGTTAGATCTTCTTCAACGGTTAGATGAGTTGTCATAAGCCTTCTTGAAGCCTATAAAAGGAACTTCAAGATCAAGGATAAGGCAAAGTTTTAAGTGCAAAGTAATCTATCACTTACACTATCATACTCGAAAGTTCATAAGCTCCTCAAACACAAGCAAAAGGATCAGTTTTGTTCTCATCTAGTTATCAGAATCATTCTACTGAGTCCTTAGCCAAGAATCTAAGCTCAAACAAGGGTTGAGTACAATCAAATTCTTCAAACTCCTTAAAACATCACTTTGTAACTCAAGACTATTGCGTTGATTATAGTTTGAGTAAATTGTAAAAATCTTTTTATAATTAAAAGGTAATCGGTAAAAATTCTCTCTAAAGATTGAAAGGTAACCTGTGGAAATCCTTTCTAGGTTGAAAGGTAATTTATTGTAACAGATCAAGATTGATCTAGAAAGGTTGTGTGAAAACCAAGAACGATCTTGTTTTGAACACTTAGTGAAAAATTTCACAATTGTGAGGACTAGACGTAACCCACTTTGGGTGAACCATGATATATCACTGTGTGATATTCCTTCCCTTATTTTTATTTATTTATAATCAACTAACCATATATCTTATATATAAGTAAATTCTTTGATTTCACTAACGAATAACATTCTGCTTTTATTGTGTTTTCATAACCAAGATTAATCTTGAGTTAAATACTTTGAGATTAAACAAGAATTTTTAAAAAGGGGCAATTACAATTCAAACCCGCTTCCTTATAATTGACATTGTCACTTCATAGCTCACCCAAATCCGAAGAGGACATTAGCTCACCCATCGTTGATCGTTTGATACGTCGGCTTACGTTGGTGGTGAGTTAAGAGGTTTGGTGTAATGCCCCAAATTTTTGATCCAAAGCGTTACTTAAAAATACTTATTGGTTAGAAAAATTTACGACAATTTTTTTTAAAGTAAGAATACCTAACATTTATTCATTTAAATAATTAGTAACAATCACGTTTATTTAATATTATTAAGAAAATGTTTATTCAAAGCTAAAACAAAGAAAAGCAATTATTCCTAACGGAATGGAACCCACTTCCCTATTCCTAGAATTCTAGTGCATTTTAAAAGTTGGCGAAAAATAAACTTAAAAGTATCGCGGCGATTCTATTATTACAAAATTGTCCTGAAAAATCCATTTTTACTCCACGTTCACCGTACGTTAATACTCATTGACTACTCTTGAATCTCCTCGAACTCATTAGTACCTAAAATGTTTTTGTAAGGGTCAGTTTTTTCCATCATCCACATCAAACCAAAGCTAAACATATAGAAGAATGACACAAAACATATAAATGTAAAAACTTCCAATTTAAAAGAAAAAAATGCAAACCGGTAAATTGTATAACAAAAACATATGTATAATGCATGCTCCTAAAACTATATGATCCGGATATAAACCTGCCACTAAGGCAGCTTCCACACAGAAAAATCACTCATACCAATGGGAAAACAAACATGATGATATATTATCAAAAAAACTATATTCCCACACAGCCTACTAAGAGTCATGTCATAGCATTCAAAATCACTTTTTAAAATCATCATCTTATTCACATATCACTAAGATTACATACCACACATCCTTATCACGAGTATCACATATTCATAGACAAATATCTCATCTTCTTTTAAACTTTTCGTCTATGTTGCACAAACTATCAATTCAAATCAATGCAACATGGGCTATGTATTCATATTGGTACAAATATGATTGAAACATTGTTTACAAGGATATTCTTTAATCTGCCACTATAATATAAAGCACATTCAACTTAATTTAAGGTTCCAAATCACAACACATTCAGTGGCAGACCTTTTAAGAAGTCGTCGGGGGCCAAGGCATCCCCTATTTTTTTTTTATGAATAATAATAGGTTATTAAAATAATAGTGATAAGTTACTAAAATATCCCTCAAACTTTTAGAGTATGAAGAAACCTATTCTCTATTGCATCCCATATTCTCTCTCTCTTCTTTACTTTCCCTCTCTTCTCTTCGACACTTCTCTTCTCTACTCCCAGACTCTCCCTCGTCTCTCCCTCTCAGCTCTCTCGTTCACGGCCATTGGCTGACATCCACACGACGTGATTGTCTCATCTATCCCCTTATCGTCTTCCACGCGACGCACGTGTCTCCCTCTCAACCCCATTCTCTGCGGTCTCCAAACGGAGCCGATTTCTCACTCAGACTCTCTCTTCTCGCATATGGCATCTCCATTCGGACTATCTCAATCTACTTCTTATATTTTTCTGGTTTTTACTCAATTACTCTTTTCCTCTTCTACTATTTGTTAATTGTAAATTGTTTTAGTTTAGGATTGTGAACTAGTAGTAATATGTGAATTGTATTTGTGACTTTGTGAATTGTAATGGTTTTAGTGTGGGAATTGGGATTGTGAACTTTAGTGTGTGACTTGTGACTTTGTGATTGTGAATTGTGAGCTGTTTTTCTAATTAGTGTAGTGTGGATGTGGGATTGTAAATTCGTGAACTCTTTTACTTTGTGAATGTGAGTTGTGACTTTGAGAATTGTGAACTGTTTGTCTGAATATGTGTTTGTGATTCAGTTTTTTTTACGTTACTAAGTTAGTGTTGTGTAATTAATTTGTGTATTTTATTTTCAAGAAGAAAGTTTTCGACAAAAATGAAAATTGTAAAGTTTCAACATCGACACTTGAAAAGCATCCTTCCAGTGATTAAACAGTTCAACCGGATGCTACACCTATAGCTTTATCACTCTCAAACTTAACAATTTCTCAATCTCATTTCCCCTCTCCTTATTATGTTTGCAATTTTTTGTGTGCTTAAATTACAAATTTACAATTTAAAATACTAATATACAATATAATATTATATTTAATTTATTAATTAAAATTATAAAATTCAACACCCTCAAAAGTTTTGGTTAAGATCCACCACCGAACACATTACACCATCACCATGTTTATATTTAACATTGCTCTCTTCAGTGTTCTTGTGCAAATTAACAGTTTTATAGTCTCTATTTTAAAAAGTTTTTATAAAACATTGATACTTTTAATCCTAACAAAGATTTCTGTAAAAGTAAAATAGAAACAAAAACTAAACAAATTTTATAAACCAACTAATTAAACTTTACTCAATACATGGGTGAATGATTACAAAGGTAAAGTGAATGCAGGGAAATAAGAGAGATACGAAGTCGCGATTTTGCAAGCAACACGCTGAAAAAAAGAATGCTCAGAAACAGAAAAACTTTGAAGGATATTATAAATATGAAATGGGAGTCAAAAGACTTATCTTTGAAATAAGGTTCTCGAATTAATTCTTAAAAGAAGGTTCTGAAAACTACGCGGTCACACGTGCATTTATACCGAAGAACATTTACCACCATCATGCTCTTCAACAAAAAATCAAAGAAATATATTTTTAAACTTTGTATCATCTATTTTAAAAATAGTATTATTTCTTTTACAAAATTATTATTTCTCACTTCAATTACTGATATAACAAGGAGCCCAACTCAGAAATACGAGTAGTAGGGCGTCTTAATATATTTGGAGGCCTTCGAATTTAAAAATTAGGCCCTAATAAAAATATAATTTTAAAAATTATTTTAAAATACTATATTTTGGAGGTCCGATTCCAATTAATAGTTCTTTTATAAAAAGTTTATCGAAAACTACTGCAATTGAGTTAAATCTTCGAGTTTTTTCTTTTTCTTACTCTTCTCATGTCGAGAATCATACTTTCTAATCTTATGAGGCATAATAAAAAAATAAATAAAAAAGTCTGAAATTTCTCACAAGTGTATCCTCTAATGATCAACTCCGCAGCATTTATCAACAAGTGATCTAATAGATTACCGGTATCTAATAGTACAATTCTAAATTATAAAATCAATAATGAGTTCCTTTAATCTAAAAGTCTAACATCATGTTAAACCTTAATTGATAATGAGTTCCTAAAATCAATAAATCAGTAAATCAATCATTTCAAACAAATTGAGTTCCTAAAATCAGTAAATCACAATACCCTAACATCAAGATTCAAGATTATAACATTTGGTAGTGGGTGGTGGCGTCTGGTATGTTGCAACCGCTATCACATACTCACAGTGTGGATAGGAGAGTTGAGAGAAATTAGGTTTAGTCTCTTTTAGGGTGCATGAGAGTTGAGAGAAATTAGGTTTAGACACTGCGACAATAAGCTAGCTTATAGCTTATTAAACTAGCTTATAAGCCTGTTGGATTAAATGAGATGTGTTTGATAAACAAGTTTTCTCACAAGATTATAGCTTATTCTGAGACACTATTTCAAGTAGCGTTTGAGCTTATAGCTTATAGCATTTTATATTTTTTTCCATTTATAACCTCATTAATTTATTTTTACTATTTTTTATATATAAAACGTAATCGTCCCACTAACTTATTATTCACCCACTATCTTTAGTATCTTCTTCTCGGTACTATTACTTGTGTTTTTTTGTTCAAAGTGGTACTATTACTTCTACATAACACGTCAATTTTTTCAATCCTTGCAAAAAAAATTCACAGCAAAAAATTTAACTTCATGTATGCCAAAAATATTTCTCACATAACACAAAATTGACAAAGGTATGCATGAATAGAGACGGACTCAATTTCTTTAATTCCTTGCCAAAAATTTCCATCTTATTCATCTGACAAGAAATTCACAAAGTTAAATTTATTTTTTATGCCAAATTGTAAACCGTAAAATGAATTGTTTTTTACGATTACTATTTTACAGAGGTTTGTTAAACTTTTAGAGAACTCTTCAAATTTATGTTAATATTGTAATAAAAAAAGGTAACTGGTGTACCAAAATAAATAAATGAGTTCCATGGTTTTTATTTATTTCAGAGCTTTGTTAAATTTTTTGGATTTGCTACCACAAATGTCATAAATGAGAGAAGTATAGTAAAATAAAGAAAGGAGTAAACATGAGACACGTATCAAGTGAATTGATCAATCACATTAGGAGGAGCAGAAGTCAGGGAGAAAGATGGAAGCTATAAGATAACATCAACTAACTAAGGATATGGAGAAGAAGAAAGTGTAACGACATGGAGAAGAAGAAAGTGTAACGACATAGAGAAGAAGAAAACATAAGAAATAAAGTGAAGTGGAAAAATGGATTGAGTACACAAAAAAAAAATAATCGATCGACTAAAACAATAAGTAGAAGATTGGATAAAAATATCACATTTTTTGTTATTTTAAATTAAATAATCATGTCCTTTTATGTTATTTATATTGTTTAAAGCTAAACTTACCAAACACTTTAATTTCATTTAATTAGCTTTTCAGCTATAAGTCATCAGTTATCAGCTAGCTTTTCAGCCTTCAGTCAGCTTTTCAGCTATTAGCTGACTTATAGCTTAGTTTTACCAAACGGAGCCTTAGTGTTTAGAGGAAAGATAGTCTATGTTCAAATTGATATTTATTCTAGGCGTGAGGTACAAAATTAAAGATATCAATGCAATTTTTTAAAGTTCAGGTATACTAAAAAAATTTGGAGTCTCCCTAATTGGAGATCATATGCCAATACAAAAATAAGGATATCAATGTAATTTTTTAAAGTTCAGGTATACTAAAAAAATTTGGAGTCTCCCTAATTGGAGATCGTGTGCCAATATTGTAACATCCCGACCCTTACCGTTATCGGCGATGTTAGTCACGATCTTCTCGCACCCCTTTACCAGGCGATGTTGTATAATATATATATATAGTTTTCACAGTTCGTTCTCTAATTGACTTTTGTTATATCATTTAGATTAGAAATGTCGTGAAAAAGATAACAAATGGCTCAATGAAGCTTTGTTTGAGGAAGAAAGAACATGTCAAGCTTTATTCTTATCAAATGGCGCACATATATGGTTCATCACAAATTGATGAGTTCAAAACAAATTAAGAATCAAGAATAAATAAAGAAGAAAATTTTAGCAATGATATCCTTAATTCTGAATAGTGTGTGACTTGTTATTGGAGAACATGAAAATAACAAAAATGAAATTTTTGTTTTTTTTTTATCAATGACACACATGTAACAATGGAAGAAAATTAAAAAACAAGCACCAAAGGAATAAATTTGAAGGACAAAGGTTCATAAATTCATCAATCACAAGAACTAAAATTATAATGAAATGAAAAAGTAAGAAAAAATGAATTACAAACACAATTTTAAGAGAATGATAAGACTTGACTTCGCTAGTTGTGGGTTCGAGTCTCATTAGTCCTATTGAAGGCAGAAATATAAATTCTTTTGTAAGTGTTTATTAAGCTTTTAAAGTCTTCTCTACTTTGAATTGAGGCATTGTTCTCTCACCATAAATTTTTATTATAAAAAGAAAAAGAAAGAAAAAATGAATTGGTCACAAGGGAAAGGATGAGCTTGAAAAGAATCAATGGTGGTTCATTCAAAAAACTAGGAGAACTATATTCTCAAGACTCATAATCGAGTGCAATTCAAAATTTACTTAAAAATTCTAAAAAAGAGCAATTACACAACTATTTTTTATAATCATAATTGATCCAGATAAGACTAAGGAGGATGGTTAGATTTGGTCGGCGCACAGTCACAAGTGGTACCTGCAAATATTTTGGCGTTCAAGTAAATGGTCATTTGAAGAGAGTGAGAAGTAAAATAGTACAGAAGTTGTGTATTTTTTAGTATATCTTGACAGAGTGGTATATATAGTATAAAGGCAAAAATTTATCAAGTACACGTAACATCTCTTCCAGGTGGATTTGGTGTCGTGGTTGTCGTCTATGTCTACTCCTAACCATTGAGATTAGGGTAGCTGGCTTGATTTTTGTTTACAAGTATATAAATAACTGAAATTGAATAGGTAAATTAAAAATGACTAATAGAAAGAAATATGTCCCTATATTAAAGAAGGGTGAAATTAGAGTTTTTGCAAATTTAGATGTTGGAAGATTAGGTGTAGGGTACACAATTAGAAAAAAATAGTTTAAAAAATTTTCTTATCTCAAAATATAAATAAAGATATATTCGAACCAAAATCTATAAAAATTAAAGTGCTTCCTTTATAATAAAAGTATATGTCTTAAGTCGCCATTGGAGTTCCAAACAATTTTCAAATATTGATCTACCGTAAATCATCTATCAAGTGACCACCGTAGAATGTCCCAAAACATACATGTAAACGTAATGTAGTCAACCAAACTAAGTTCAAAGGAAAATACTTCAAGAATTAAATGTATAAGAAAAGTATGAAAAGTGTACAAAATAAAATTGCCTTTATTTTAATAAATACATAGATAAACAATTGAACTAGGTGGGAATTTTGTCTTTCTCATCAAGAATCACCTTTTTTTCATCCATTTGCCTCTTACCAATAAACTTGATTGACCCCAAAAGCCAATATTATGTGTCTATACGATTGGTAACATTTAGAAAAGCATTTTAATGTATAACATGTCATTGATAAAACTATTAATTTTCTTTTTATTCACTCAGAGTTGAGACCAGCTACTGTAGCAATAATTTCATTACACATATTCAAAACATTGACAGCTTTAGGGGCTCAACATCATAGCTTATGGAGCGCAGCATTGATTCTCTCATCAGTGAACATTCTGTTGCTTTCATAAAAATCAAGTATCTCCATTGATATGTTTTTAATCTGTCAAAAGAACAAAAAATATCACCTTGGAGATATAATTTTTTTTCTTTATCAAATAAATGAATAGAACACTAGTGTCTAGTATACCATATACAGGACATTTGCAATAAACTCCAATACACTCCCCTGTTATATGATCCTAGGGCTACATAAAAAGTTGCCAATCTACTCCCAACCTCTCAAGAAATGAGAAATATGGGTGGCCAAACCAAACTATATTTATCTCGAAGGTGTCTCGACATCGTAGTGTTTTTCAGCTATACCATACAAAATATATATCTGATCAAAGTTGTCAAACTCGTGAGTCTGCAATCTGCATGAACTCTTGGACTCATTGTGGACTTGAGACACAACAGTTTCCTTAACTCAAAAATAATGTTTAAGACATATTTGACTGTTTCAAAAGCTAATTTCTTGGCTATTAAAAGGGTTAAATAAAATGGGACTAATATTTATAAACTACTTGTGCATTCTTCATTTCTTCAATAGTAAAAAACCAGTGTATATTATTCATTTTTGTCATTTAGTGAAACTTGTTTACCGTCTTCACCCGCAAAAGAAGTAGGCAAAAGCCAAACCATGTAGATTTTTTAATCCATTATGTTTCACTCATTTTATGATTTTGTCCAGTTATCCTGTCTAGGGCCAACTTTTGCAACTGTCAATAGCAAGCTATAGCAATTCAAGTTTTAAATTGCAATTCATAATCATTGTCAAATTTATCAAGAAGTTTCAAAAGAAAAAAATAACAATGAGAAAGAAAAGTTAAGAGACTGTTAAGTAAGAAGCAACAAAGCTTAGTAATATAGTGGAATGAGTTAAATATGTTTTATATTTTTAATCCTCATAAAATACCCTTTGTCAAGTTTAGTCCCTACAAATGTTTTTATCCACGCTGAGTCCCCCATTTGGTGAATTCAGGGACTAAATATAGACGAAAATTTTCACCAAAATCACCAGATGGAGGACTTAAGATTGACGAAATGTTTGTAGAGACTAAACTAGACAGTAGTGTAACTTGATAGGGAGTAGGGACCAAAAACATATTTAACACTAGTAGAATACTCACCGCATTCATATCAACACGAAGTTCTTCATACCAAACAGTAGTGTCTTTTTCCCTGAGAACACTGGCAATGTATATGCAAGCTAAAGCAATCAGATGTGGTGGATGTACAAGCATTAGGTCCATCTTGTATGTGTCATTTACAAGCCCCCTGTCAGCATCAACATTCATGTTTGGTTATTTTCATTATTGAATTCAACATAATCAATAATATACTGAAAAGTTAATGCCAACAGCAGTAGCAAGATGGCACAGGATAACAGAAAATCATGATTAATTAATTGCTTTAAAGATTTAAATCCCCTGCATGCTTTCTCTAGTACCTAAACAAATATCTAAGAGAAAAAAACATATCTATGAAAATTGCAGCAGTTAAATTTCATAAAAAGATACTGGATCAGAAGTTTTCAGCCTTAACAAAATGGCATGGTTTATCTGCGGAAAAAGTATAATATAACAGCATAGGAGTATGTCAAGAATCAACGCGTAAAGTAGAACTCTACTGATGTATGCAGAAAGGGTAATGCTTGTGTATAAAGATGTTCTAAGTTCTAACCATTTGAGAAATTAAGATACAACTAAAACCTAACTTAACTCTAAAAGAATTCAGATAAGGAAGAGTGTCACCTACCTGCATACTAGTTTACAAAATAAAAACAAACAGAAGAACATATATTGTATTTTTTTCCCTTTTCCTTTGAAGAAAATAATTCATTAAGAGATAAAAAAAAGTGCAAGGTGCTGGTGATGGTTTCTGATCCTCCACCTTAATGATAATGTTATCTTTGTTTCATTCAGTAAGGGATAATTATAATGCTAAGCATTTCGTCTATTTAAAATTATATATGGTCAAATAGAAAATGCAAAGCAAAAACTTAACATAGCAGATAATAAATGGGAGACGAGGAGGTAAAATGAGAAGAAATGAAATGAAACGAAAGACTCTTACCAAGTTAGTTGGGTCATGCTTAGATCATTCAGACCTGCGTCCTGAAGCAACCTGGAGAATTATCATTATAAAAATAAGTGTGTGTATATATATATATATATATGAATGTAATCTTAATGCTTAAATGAAGGACCGGTTCGGACATTAAGGGTATTTCTGGATTGGTGGTATAGGATGAAATAGAGTGAAATGACATGGAATGATAGTTTATATTCTGATCAAACTTTGATTCCCTTCAATCATGCTACAATCTACCTAGTCATTAATACAACATTCATAGAAACTTCTGTAACATAAAAAATTCAAAATTCCATTTTAATGAATTATAACCATTAAATTGAATGACAGTTGAATATCTTATGTGTTGCTCAAAAGATACAGTTTCTATGTTGCTGTCAAGTTGGACAATAGAACAAACATGGCCTACTAATTCAATCAATTATAATACAATATATATTAAATAGAATGTCAATGAAACAAAACATAGATTCTGTATGTTCTAGAAGGTCAAAGTAAAAGGGTATTTATGCAATTTGTCCTTATTAGAATCTGTGTGCACAAAAATGGACAACCAATCTCATAAAACACTTACCCAGAGAGGGAACGGTAGGGGTGAAATACAACCAGGTAATAGTTCAATGCTTCTAGAATCTTCATTTCCATGTCAAGTATGTCCTTGATTTCATACCTATACTTATCATCAGCATCTGCATATGAAATTGCGCTTTCAGAACAAAAAGGAAATACTCTTTTTGGTCTCAAATATAAAAAAAAAAAAAAAAAAAAAAGTACCCATATTTATGAATCAAATATGAGCAAATATATCTTACTTCCACTCTATTTAATGATGTCTATCCAAAAATATCCTTCAATTAATATAAGTTTTACTCTGCAATGACTCTTTAATTCTTATGGAACGAGTTCCCATGAAGGACACTTACACTATTGACAATGCACTTATAAATTTTATGAGATCAAGAAGCTTAATTGCATATAACTAAATTTCTTAATAAGTGAGAAGATGGTTATTTTTGCTTATTATCAAGACCAGGGGAGTATACTAGCAAGAGACAACTATGAAAACAAAGAATTCACTTTTAAGATCAGAAGTTAACATTAGGCAAAATAAAACAAATATATAGGCTAACTAACAGCTTACATAATTTTTTGATGTAAAATACAAGTAGCCTGGCCTGCACTGTGCTTTCTTCTGCTTTTGACGCCAGGTACAAGCAGGTTGGAGCAACGAGGCGCGGATCATATTCCGCCATACTCTTCCTTCAAACAAAAAAGAATGAAGATAGCTCTTAGATGAGATGATATTTGTTAATTCTAGAATGAATTTTTTTTTAGTAATTCTAATACAATTGCTCGTTATTTAACTAGACGGTAACAAAAGGAGAAACCGCTTCTTTATAAATCCTGGCGTTAAAAGAAAAAGCAATTTATGAACTGTAAACTAGCAATACTGACTCAAACTTTCATAAACACAGCAAAAAATACTAGCTACTCTCCATCTAAAAAATAAAACAGGATGTCCCTATGATTTAGGGGAGTGTTCCCTCCACCACAGACTTACAAGTTCATGACACTTACCTTGTGTAAACACGCCTCATGTACGTAACTGCAGTAGCGACAACCCTGAAAGATTGACCAACATATTAGATGGTGCCACAACTAGACATGCATAGCAAGAATCAATATAATATCCCAATGTTACTTAAATAACAAACTTCCAATAAACATAAATAAAAGCCTAAATTTTACAATTAACTTCGGTCATATTCCATTTATCCAAAGAATTTTTGGTCGCAGAGAGGGCAATTCAGGCATTGCAGGCTACACTCACATTTTAAGCCATAAAGATCGAACCATTATACAATTTTTTCTCTATCAGTGTGGTCAAATAGCTGCTATAGTGTAGTAGCGGAATATGAAGAAATCGCTATTATTCTGCGATACGCTATTTAGTATACAGTGTTGCCAAATAGTGACTAACAGCGATATAACACTATGGAAGAGCAGAATTTGAACAAACTGATATTTTCCTCCATTTACAATTGACAACATGAAATAGATTACAAGCACAAAGGAATAGAATTGCAGATATTCAAGAAATACGGTTCACACCTCTGCCTCACTTTTACTTGTTGAGCCAATTTCAAAATATCTGCACAAGCAAGACAAGAAAAAACAGAGACTCAGTAAAGCTAAATAATAAGAATCACTTTTATGGCAAATGAAAGACATCAATACTAATTTCCCTAGTGATATAAAGGTTTGAATTTCTAAAGTCTAATCAGAAAAATAAGCAAAGAAAATCCTTAAAAACATTATAAGACCTAAGAGATCAATGATCAGCAGTGTTGTTAATTGCGGATCGCGGAAAATAGCAATTTGTTCGAATTCTGCAATGATATAGTGCTATAGCGCTGCAATAGCAGCTATTTGACAGTACTTTGTACTAAATACTGTATTACAGAGTAATAGCGATTTGTTCAAATTCCGCTATGTTATAGCAGCTATTTGACAACACTGAAGATCGGTATAAGAAATTCTCTTTGTGGCTGTTGCGGCCTCATAAGGGCCAATGCAGCACACAATCACAGCTCAATACAGAGTGAGACGTCGCGGCGAGCGCATCTATCCGTAATAAGCAAACACAGATTTCAAATGACACGTGGCATGCTTCGGGAAATATTGACTTCCGCTCGACATTATTTTCTTTTTATTACTAGTACTAGTAATAAAAGTAAAAAATTAAATGAAATATTATCATAACACTTAATGTTTAGTTAAAAACAAAATCATAACACTTAATGTCTTAATTCCTTAACCTTTTCTATAAATTTGAAGTAATTACTTGATGCAATAGTATCCAAAACCCTCCATCCAAACATAGAGATTGAATAAATGCATATAGAAATATAAAAAGCAAGCATACAATTGGACATGTGCATCTTAATGAGCTTAAAATCTTCAAGTGTGACACCCTTTTCTTTGTCAAGTGGATTCACCATATCCACATCTTCTTGATCCAGAAGGTGCTTGCTGCAAAGTGACACAGAGATAAAAGATAGGATCATAAATGGAGAGAAACAATAAAAAACAACTTTGCTAGTTACACCATTTTTATTTCCAGTTACACCCAAAAAATAACCTTTTGTATCGTTAACATATGTTTTTAACTAAGTTGACGTAAATTAGGTGAATTCAGTCCACATAAGCTTTAACTGAAAATTAAATGGGTGTAACTAGCAAAATTATTAAAAAAAATAAAAAAGATCAAACATACTAATGAGATGATGTCCAGAAATTGGCAGCCATATATCTTCTTCAGAGATCAAAGGAACAATCCAAGATGAAGCAACAAATGGTGGAAAAACACTATCAACAACATGAAGCAAATAATTTAGAAGAGGAATACAACTAAATATTGATCTCAATTAAATGGTCCACCTTTGTATCAAATCATTAACAATATGAAATAAATAAACAATAATAATTTCGTAAAACAAGAAGATGGAAGAAGAAAATACTCGAAACAATGCAACAAAAGCTCAAATAATAAAACAAAATATACAGTATACCTAAAGGGCATAATTAAAGTAAAAAATACAAAAGGCAAAGAGCTAGCCAAAAATTACAAAACAAAAACTAGGTACAGAAAAATATCCCAAATTTAAATCCTAATTGAACGTGAAAAATGAAAATAGTATGAAATTTAAAAAAAAATAAAAAATTAACGATGAAGGTTTTATCTCTGGGTCTATGCATACACTTTTAAATGAAAATGGGAACTGTGAGAGAGAGAGAGAGAGACGTACGGTGAGAACGAAACATAGGATCAAGGAACACCGGTTCCTTTCTCGTTTTTATTTTCCGACGCGAGTTGCTACTAGCACCGCCAACCTTTTTCTAAATACACCCCGACCTTATTTTTTTCTCCAACATTTTTTTTTTACTAATTGTCTTTAAGCGTTATCATTTTTAATATATCGAAATTAAGAATATATTTTAAGTATTTCTATTCAGTAATTTTATGACTAAATTAATTTAAAAAAATACATTTAATATTAAACTGATTAGTTAAAATTACATTTAAATATTAAATTAATTAATAAATGTTGTTTTTGAATTTTGAAAAAGTTTGAAAAAACAATTTATACCATCGAAAATATTACTGGGTTGAGTCGTAGACTAGTTAGCTCTCTTTAAGAGGTTTCGAGGCACTGCCCAAATGGTGCAAGACTCGAAGTCCCATAAAACAGCTCAGATCACTGTATCGGAGTTCTACTGCACCGTAGAAAACCGTTCTAGAATTACACCCTCAATATGGCAGTCGAACGATTACCACTCGTAATATGGCACAAAGGCCACTCAAAAGAAGAAGAAGAAGTAAGAACGGGGGAGAAGAGAGAAAAGCCTCAGATGCGGAGTGCTTTTGGTGTGATTTTCCAACTGAGGAGAGCACTCTATTTATAGAGGCAATCTGCAGTGATCAAAGAAAATGGCGCGATCCATCTGATCTGATACGTGTGCTCTAGTTGACCACGAAACATGCGCTTCAATCCTTGACCTCAGAAACGTGCGCTCTGAAACTGCTGACCACCTAAAACGTGCGCTAGGGTTTTGACTTAGATCAGATTATTCAAGTAGACTCGGTGGAGGGCAGTTACGTAATTAACGTAACAATAAGAGACAAAACGCAACCATTCATTTATAAAATTAATTAAATAAATTTATTAATTTTTTTCATTTACCAAAAAAATAATAATACAAAGCCAAAGCCAAGGCCCGGACGGCGGCGGCGCGCGTGGTGGTCAACTTTGAATGTGTTCTTCCTCCTTCACAAAATTGGGGTACCCCTTGAGGCACACCCCAAGGTACATACCTGCACTTTATATACCCTACTAGTGTGTGATATCCCTCATATGTGGGACTTCTTCATTTTTTCAATACACAACCACACTAGCTCATTAATGTCACCATTATTTCTAACAATCTTCCATTAATTTCATCATCATTTCCAACAATAAAAGACACACACACACACACATATATATATATATATATATATATATATTTTAATAGTAATGTTGATTCAAGATCAAAATATTGTTTACTCATAAATTATTATTATATTCTCAAACAAAAAGCAGAAATTATTACTGCGAATATTTAAAATATTTAGTAGATATCTATCTTTTTATATAAAATGTCTTTTTAGATGAGTAAAAGTTATAATCATTAATATTAGTCCAATGCTTTTTGTTTTGACTAAAATATTAGTGGAATTTTAATGATTATTTGTAAGTTATTTAATTTGTGTTTTATAAGTATAACTTTTGTAAAGGTTGTGTTAAATATTTTAGAGATTATATTTTAGTTTTAAAAATTAGGCTTTTAATAAAATAAAAGTGTAATTTTAATAATTAAAATAAATGTAAAATAAATTTTAGTCCATATAAAATTTTAAAATTTTATTTTTACTTCCTATAAAAAACTATCACCTTTTTAGATCCTAAATTTTTTTATTTTCTTTTAATCTCTATTTTGAAAATAAAATTATACAAAATTAATATTTTTAGTTCTTATAAAATCAAAACACATATTAAAAGTAAAAAAAAAAATAGAAACTAAACTTAAAAAGTCATAATTTTGTAAGGACTAAAAACATATTTAACTACATAAAAAATTCACCCTCATTTTATTATATTATAAAAAAAATGTTGGGCCTCTCACCCATTGAGAACCATGTGCTTTGGGCTAAATACAAAGTTCAATAGTCTCTCACATTGAATTAAAAATTACAAATAATCTTTGTTCTCTTTTATCTTTCTCCATTTTCTCTTTTAGTTAATTTCTTATTATAAATTAATTTTTATAATTATGTTGAGACTTTTTGTTTTAAATAGATTAAAACGAAAGTTATACACGCTAAGTGCGGAGAAGTGAAATATTACAGATTCGAATGAACACCCTAACATATATAATGCTCTCACAATTTTTTATCGTATAATTTGCACATGCATAACTAATATTAAGACTTTTAAATTTTTATTTTCTTTTTCTTTTTTCTTCCAATTATTTCCCCTCTTTCATTTTATTTTTTTGTTAAGAGGACTCAAAGTAGTGTTTTAATTTTGTGTTTGTATTATCTTTTCAAAATTCACTTCTTAGACTTTTATGTATTCTAAAAATTAACATTTGAGGTATTTGATAGTAATTAGTAGAGCACACCTTATACCATAATTGAGGTTATTCTTATGTGGTTAAATTGATCGCTATAATTGAGGAACCACTAGACTTAATTTCTTCTTATTTATATATAGGGAGAGCATATCAATGAGAGGAGTTTTAAAGTGAGATAATTAAATTTTGACCATAGAATCATACATGAATGGTCAAGATTATAACAAAAACTCATGTGACTATTTTAAGGGATCATTTGTCACTTTAATATCTTTTAATCTTGATCATCTATATATGATTGTATGGTCAAGATTTAATTCTTTTGTCATATCATTTTGAAACTGCTCTCATTGATATGCTTACTTCAGTAATATTTGTTAGGATAAATATATTAAAATGTAAATAAATATATAATTAAAGTTATATTCGAATAAAAAATTAATAACTTATCCACTTAAAAAAAGATTTGAGCATTATAGCATACTCTATATGAGAATACTTTTAATTTTGCCGAGTATTAAGGATTAGATCATTAATTGATAATAACTTCAAAATATGTTGTAAACACTTGAAACTTAAGAAATTGTGACAATTGCTCCAATCTTGATGGTAAAACTTTGTGTGAAGAATTATAAATCATTCGAAAAGTTTTAACAATTGAATTAAAAATCAAACTATATAAAATTGAGTTACTTGAAGACATTTGTTTATTTTCTCAATGTATGCACATCTTAATTCTTATAGAATAACTTAAAAGTTTCTTAAAGTTTAAATTGCTAAAATCTTATTTAAAATGTATTAATTCACATGATAAACTAAATAATCTTGTTTTGATTTCTATTTTTTTTTTTTTTTTGATAAAAATTGAAAATAATTTTTTGAAAATCTCAATTACAAAGACATTATATTTTTATTCGCCCACAACACCTAAATTCCAAGAGCCAGTCCTATACATATATACAATTTTAAGTCATAAGAGCAAGTGTTCTTATTGCTAGATGTTTGGATGCTTAGACATAAACACAAGATAGTTATGAATAGTTAATAAATGTTTTCAAAGACATAATCGATTAATTAGTAGTATTAATTGATTAGGAAAAGGGCCTAATCGATTAGGAAATATAATAATTGATTAATATGAGGGTTTAGTTTCGAACAAACGTGTTTTTACTCTATTAATCAATTATGGTATGTTGTTAAGTAATATGTTATTGATCGGATTTCAAAAATAATAGTTTATTCCTAAGTTTGGGGTAGTTAAATCTAAATTATATCTCATTGTTATCATCTGATCACTTAACCTAATTATTTAAAGGATAATTAGCTGTAGAAATTTGTAGGTTTTTATATTGGTAAATTCAAATGTCTCATAAATCAATAAAACACTTGTAACCTAGTTACTTCTAAACCGATTCTATTTCGTCTATTATTGTGAAACTAGTAACACAAAAAGTTGCAAATCATATTCTTTTCTCGCCAATCAGAATCGTACTCAATCGATAAATTAACACCAAACTTTTTATTTCTATTTGTTTTTATATAAACTTTACCTATGTATTAGTTATTGAATTCAATTCAAATGTTAATATGATAAGTAAAAGGGAGTCATCCTTTTCTGCAAACCGAGTCAATAATCCATGATTTATTGATTAAGGTACAAATGGGATTTTCACTCTTGATAAAATGAGCTTGAGTAGGTTTATTAAATAAGAATGTCCCATGATTCCTAGGTCTGCACCGACATTGACTTATTTAGAACCATTGTGGGGACAACAGAACAAGCTATGTGATATCTATTTTAGACCATCTCTTATGATGTGTCACCTTTTATCTTAAATTATGAAAACTTGATATGGAATGAGTAATGTTAAACACTAATTCTTGATGATGAATGTTATGTCCTACATGTTATATGTTGCATTTATATAGTAGGGCATATTTGGGGGTTTTATCGTGATAGAATAAGATTTCGACGATTGAGAATACCTTGAGGGAGTTATAAGTAAGAAGATCTTGCATAAAAGCGGAGCACCACTTACACATTTTGTCGAATATTGAATCACTTTAACTAGACGCTATTGTCTATAGGATTGTAGGTGACTTCTTTATCTGTATCAACCTGGAGTTAGAAGGGTCTGACATGCTGTAGTGGATAATTAGGATTCTTGTCATGTTATTATGTATTAGTTGATATTGTTATGTGTTATATGCTATGATGGTTGATTGTGCATTTGTTTTGCTTTACTCTACTTGATTATATGTTTGAGAATGATGACTCACATTTGTTGCTTCCCTTGTAGCTGTTTACACACTATGTATGTGGGTAGATAATGAGATGCCAACATATAATGCAATCGTCCGTGAGGAAGAGACAAAGTGATTAATATGCCACCAACACATCAGATAGTTGTTTATTTTTGTTTAATCATCGACATTCCAGTTGATCGATAAATTGAAATTGTATAGAGTCAACTATGATTAGTGTGACTATTTTTGAAGTTGAACTCTTTAGATTATGTAATTTTTGCATGTTTTTGAATCGTGATCATTATATGTTCGATTAAGTTTTAATTATTGATTAAATTTACCAGTGTTTTTACTATATTTATAATCTAAAATATTGTTGCGATAGAGGGTGCCACAATATGTCAATTTCTTCTAAATAATTTTGGAACCAAAGTACAAATCTTCAATCCATAAAGAAGCTTTAATGACATTGTGTTTGACTAGTTCAACTACAATTGTATGACATTTTTTTACATATAATGTCTGTAAGACTGTATGTGATAGTAAGACGATTATTATCTCCTTAGTGTGTTAAACCTATTCTTATGTGATAATTGATATTTTATTATATTTTATGACATTCGGTGAATGTTGATAATGTTTGTTGATCATTATAATTAATGATTGTTAATAAATTAGTATGATTCTCAAATGTTTATGTTAAATTAATTTGGTTGTTCTTAGGTTGTTAATCTATTAAGTAATTTAAGTTAATTAATTAGATGAGTATAATTTTGATAGAAACAATCGACAAATCAATTAGAAGGAAAAATTAATGGATTAGGTGACTAACTATTCATTTAAGTACTTAGATTAAGTGAAAACACTAGAAATAACCTAAGTATTAATTTAGAGTTTAGGGTTTAGAGTTTAGGGAGTTCAATTTTATGCGACTCAAAGTTGTGAGGACTACAAAGAAAATTATTTTACCTTTGAGTCTCACAAAGCAGTTTTCCTGTCGCACTACACTATCCATAAGATAGAGATATGTTACATCTTTAATTGAGAATGGTTTTTGAATAAGGAGTTCAATTTTGCGGCGTAATTGGATGCCTTACATTTGTATGAGTTCATGATGATGAACTATTTTGTGTACCGGAAGTGGTGTAGGTCTTTCACTCAAACTTGAGGTTCATATGACAAGTACTAAAGACTAAGGTATTTTGGTGCCAAGAATTCGCTAACAATAGAGCAATTATGAGTGCTAACAGGTCTATCCCACTAAATGAGGCATGTGCACAAAAGTGATTTCAAACTCTGATTGAGAGAATTTCAACATCGACATGACACTAGACAACTTAAGACGTAGAGGACACAACTGAGAGTCTTCTATCACAGGAGGCAGATTGAAAGTAGAAGGTTGAATGATCCACTAGTGTGTTGTTTGCATTATGTTTGTGAAAGGAAACAACTATTCACAAGAAGGTGAATTGGGTGGCGACAATAGCATGCCATATATACTCGTCCTGGAGTGATAAGCGAACACTTCCTATAGCACACTCATCCCCAATATCCTAGAGGAGATCGAATTTGACACTAAGGACTACGAGAAGCTTGGTGAGTATGAGGTCTTCAACTACTTTTGTGAGGGCACGATGAATAATAAAAAATATTAGTTATGTTGTGAATAATTTAAGAGTTGCAATAAGGTGAGTTGATGATGATATATTAAGTTAGTAATGTATTGCTAGTTATATGATGATAAATATCTATCATCTCTTTGTATGATTTTAGAGATTTTTTTATGATGTTGATGGTGACATTGATAACGATGATGATAGTACTTTCTTAGTGTAAGTTATTAGTGTATGACAAGTAGTTGGCATAAATTCAACACTTCTAGATAATCTTTGGTATCATATTGATAATATAAAATTCAATTATTACGAAACTCAAGTATAAGGCCTTGAACATTGACGAATACTCTATGAGGCCAGATTATGGAACTCAATTTTGAATGATCGGTGCAAGGGACTTAACTTCGAGTAACCCAAGTTATGAGGAACAATACGAAAAGTGAGTTGATGGAACCAATTGAATAGAGTCCATTATGGATAATCGTTGATAAATTGATTTGGTAAGCTTGACCACTGTCCAATAGTAGAGTTGTTGATGTTAGAGTCGTCATCATTAAGTACTAGTCATGTTTGTTGTGATGCTGATAATAATTAGGGGTGGGCAACAGGTCGGGTAGGGTGTGTTCAGTCCCAAAACCACCACCCGACCAAAACTCACGGGTGTTAAAATTAGACCTAATTTTGCATGTGAAACAACTAGATTTGGGCAATTCACGGATTAAACGAGTATCAGATTCAACGAGTGGGTCGTTTCAGTTAACATTTAACAATGTAACAATTGGAGCCTTCTATATGTGAGGCTAAAGGTCTTTCAATCATCAAGTCGTTCGCAAATCAACAATGAATTTCTTCCATTCAACATTCATTAAATCTACAAATATATGATTATGATATTAAAGCTCATCAATGGTTTGATAAAGAAGAAAAAGAAGTGAGAAAAGATTGAAGCAAACAAAGTGTAAAGGAAAATATAATGATTTTGTGTGGTGTGATGCTTCATATTGAAGTTTATCAATTAAAAGATAAACGAATGTAGAATAAAGTTGAAGTAGAAGGAGGAAAGAACACCCCGCTACCAAAAAACGTAAATAAAGAAACAGGGAAAAAGCTTTCCACGACAAGTGATTTTTATTTTCATAGTTGAGATGAAAATAATTATTTTTAATTTTCTTTATCAAATCCATAAATTGAGTAGGTGTATATTAATCATGTTCTCACTTCTCAAGATAATGTGATCAGTATTGTCTTGCTTTTTACTATTAGTTTCAATATTCAAAAAATTATTTAATAATTTTATTGAGTAGTGTACTATTGTGTAAGGGACAGACAAGACATTGTAGTTTTTTTATTTTTTTATTGTGGGTATCGAGACATGACATTGTAAATTGTAAAATAAGTAATAAAAATGTGTGTATATTCCTCAAGCAGGCTTGAATACCTTAGAACAATTTTAACAGACCTGCACATGCCCGTTTCCATCTGTTTTAAACGAAATAATGACCGGTGGACCCCGCAAACCCGTTAGTAACTACCACTTTCTCTTTTTTTCATCGGTTATGTAAGGTGTCGAGCGATTTTTAATTCTTGTCCACCCCTAATAATAGCTGTGATAGTGAGACTTCAATGTGATATGTGCTTATGATATACTTGACATTGTTTTCTTGATTGTGTTGTTGTAATCTCTTTGCTTATGTGGTCTGAACTTGATTTCTTACCCATGCATAATCTACATGCGTGGACGATAACATATAATGCATGTCTTCGTAGGAGTTTGAATCGTAGAGATCACTCTTGAACCTTAAAACATTTGTCCAATTGTATTTTGTAGTTATTGTGTTAATCGTTCGTTTAGACTCTTACCATGTGATTTGAAATTTTCAGGATTTTTAATACTAAATATTCAAGAAAATAATGTATTGCTTTAGTTAAGTTGTAGTCTTTATCTAGATTTATTTTTAGTAAAAAATTTCAATTACTCTCAATTTACACTTATTTTAAAAATAACTTCTTTTCCACAATAATAATAATTAAAAAAAAACTATTTTGAGTTAAAAGTGTCACATCTTTTATATATATATATATATTTATTGTATTCAGTTATTTAATTAGATAACAAAAAAAAACAAGATTATAAATTAAATACTATTTTTGTTTCACACGAGGGTTATATTTGTTCATTTTACACGTATAAATAAATACCTTGAATGAAAGAAAAATACTAATAGTATTATAAAATTTGCTTTATTAAACTTTAGTGTATTCATCACTATCATAAATATAAAATACAAAATAAGGTATAATAACTTGAGAGTAATAGAAATAAAATTACTATTTTCCACACTAGACATAATATTAAATATTTAGATGATACAATTAGGAAACAATAAATAACATTTAATATTGAAAATTAAATCAAGAATCATTTTAAAACAATTCTTTTTTATAAATTTGATACTCATTATAAAAAAGAATAATGTAAATTTAAATTTAAATAAAAGATAAAAAAGAAATATACAGACTCCTGATCGATTCATTCACTATTACTTATATTTTTGTATGAACTGTTATTTACATTTATTACATTAACACTATATAAGAAATATAATATTTTATTTCATTCATTTGGAAGTGAATGTCACTTTCAAATTTTAAAACAACTTTAATTTTTTTTTTCAATTGTACAATTTAATTAATATTTCAAACGCTATTTTTTTCTTTAATGAAAGAAAAGAAAGGGTGAGGAAATGATGTTGCAATTCAAAGTAAAAAAGACCTTAAAAATCATTGAACACTTACAAAAATTATGTACACTACTTTCAAAATATTAGTTCTACTTTACATTTATGATAGTAGAAAAAATACCAATAGTTAATAATGATAATTCGAAAAAAATAACTATTCTATTTCTTTTAATTATTATATTTCTTATTATATATATGTAAAAAGCTTAAATGACATTCATTTTGAAAATGAGGAAGCATACACAATGTATATTTAATTCATATACACCATCAATGTAAAAAAAAAAATTAAATCTTTTTTTAAGCAAAAAATAGAGTGCAAAGACGTTACATGATTAATTTGACATCTCAATTATGTTGACACCTTAAGTCAATCTATTATATATATTAAAATAGACTCTCACATAAACATCATCTAATATTGTGACATTTCATTCAAATATTGCCACCTCAACACAAAATACATCTAAAAGGTTTTTCCTCTTCAATTCTCCTTATTGTTCAATTTCTAATTTCCTTTAACACACATTTTACTATTATTATTATTATTATTATTATTATTATTATTATTATTATTATTATTATTTAGCATATAATATTATGTATAACTATTAATGTGTCATGAGTTACAAATTAAAGTACAATAAATATATAATTTTTTTTGACGTATACTATTCTACTTCTTCAAACAATCTCTACGATTAGTGTCTTGCAACCCAATTATTTTCAAAAAAGTAGATATAGTTGGAAAATTCTTTTTTTTCTTTTTTGCACAAATAGCTTTTGAGTAAATGGTATTTTGTAACATATTATACGTTTTCTCAAAACCTTGATTGTTGTTAATTAGAATATTGTTTTTGCAGACATATTTGATCTTATCTACGACATGAAAATATATTGGCTCCTCAAAAGACAAATATGATTGTCCATATTCAACTTTATATGAGTGTTATTATTGTGTCTTGAGAAAACTATTTACCATTTATAGATAAAAGAATAATGTTTAATATTTAGATTAAAAAATTATTTGTTGTTTTTTTACGGAGATGTTTTTTGTTGTCAAATTTTTTAAAAATACTATCAATTTGAAGTTTCTACATTTATTTTACTTCTACTCAACCGTACATACGAGTTGTTTGTAAAAATTCTCAAGTCATATTGTATAGAAGTCTCATACTCGAAATATTGGAATTTAGATTTGTCATTTCATTGACAGGATTAGAATGAAATGAATACCAAATGACAAAATCATTTTTAAATTTTTATAACAATATTTTGACTATAAATTTAGATTTGACAACACAAAAAAAGAGCATGACTAATCTTATTTTGCGGTAGATAATTACATATATTAATATTTATTAAAATACTTTTAAGATTTTTAACACTAAATATAATTTATGAATTTTGTTTGTAAGATGATCTTCACAATGAATTTTTAATACTAAATATATGAATTAGTTGCAATTACGTTCTGCAAAACAGTTTACATATTCTCAAATGTGTGTTTGTCAACTCATATATAATAATTACTCAAATAAACTTACTTGAAAAAATACTCTACAAACAAAATGAATAAATTATATTATTTTTGAAATTTTAAAATCTTATTCACAATACTACTAATATGTTAAAGTCTATATATCCCGCGCAACGCGCAGGTTTTATTCTAGTCATCTATCATTTGCAAAACTCTAAAATGATTATTAAAAACAAAAAGGAAATAAAACAACTTATTTGGGGGTATTCCAAAACTCAAGAAAACAATCCAAATGGATACAAACTACTACTCCTTAAAAACTTTACTAGGTGAACTCAATGGGATAAAACCGTGATGAAGGAAAAAAGATTTTGCTACTAAAACTTTACCAGGTAGACGGCTACTAAAATTAGCAAAATCTATATTGAGGAAAATCAATCATATTTATATTAAAACATCTAAAATAGTAGAAGGAATAATATTGCACAAATGTCTGTTATCAATGTGAAGCTCAAAGCAATCTTGACAACACGTTGATTGTCTTCTCTAAAAATATGAGAAATTATAAATGTCATCCTTTTAACTATCTCAAGGCAATTGAGCCATATATTTCTAATAGGTCAAGAAATAAGATTATGATTTCTGAAAGCCATATTTGCCAATTGGGAGTTAGATTCAATCCACAACGAGTGCCACCCTTTTTTGTGGGTTGTTTCAACAACCACCACAACTCACGTAATCTCAGTACGCGTCGCAGTTGAAACCCCAAAATTCACAACAAAACAACCAAGATACCACCACAAGCAGAAGAACCTGGACAACCATAAACAACTCCATCAACATTATATTTAATCCAATAAACTTTCAGAAATGCCAAATCACCTCCTTGATAATATAAACTTTAGGAGTATGAGTTATAATATGGAAGGACTTGGGAATATGAAATTTCTAAATAGAATTGGAGACTATGCTAGAAGTGTTATTGCCAGATAAATATACATCGACAATAATTCTATTAATGGCTGTGAAAAGTAAGTATCTTGCCCTCAAAGCGAAATTGATTTCTACAACACCATATGATATCGATACTAAAAATGATGTTGACCAAAATAACATCTTTATACTGATGAGACCGACCTTTGTCACAAATAGCATGAAGACATTGAACCGAACTAGTTTTGATTTGAGAATGATAAATAGAGGTTAACCAAGAAAAGATCCCAGTAGCAAAAAAACATGAAAGTTAATAAGTTTTGATTTGAGAATGATAAATAGAGGTTAACCAAGACAACAACAAAGTTCACACCGAGAAACAACTTGACAATCACAATAGATTAAATTGTCATTAATAATTATCTTGTTTTGCATCAACTTCCAAAACCTAAGAGACTTGGAGAGAGGAATGCTATTATGCATGATGGTTTTAGCCCAAAAAATTTGTTATCCGAAAAGCTTGACGAATAAATAAGCATATTTAAAATTTTAAACACCAAAATTATTTAATCTCCAAATTAAATGATAATCACAATCAAATATAAGAATAATAGCTTTCACAAGCAAAGTAGTCAAAAAAAAAAAATTAATTATATAAAAAAGTAAAGTGAACTTTCCGATAACCATTTTGAAAGAATTGATTCACAATAATATGGTGAAATTGTTGGTCCTCTCATCAATGCTAAGACTAAAGACCAACAAATCTTTTAAGCAAGTATCATTCCAAAAGTTAATATTGTTGTTTTTTAATAGTTGCAATATATCGAAAATGTAAATTTTTTAGCAAACATAATATAATATATTACATTATTATTGATATAAAAACCCGCTGGAATTGTGAGAGTTTTCTATTAATATTCCTTCTCTCTCTAAATCGCATCATTCAGTCTTCTTCTTTCTCACTCCTCTCTGTAAGATCCACCCCCAAACCCTAGCAAACCCCTACGCAGAGAGAGTGAGAGAGGAACCTCACAACAACCTACCCTTCCTCCACTCACTCCCCCTTTCACTCACTCTCTTTCCTTTCAGGTAAAAATATTTCTCACACCCTCAATCGCTTCCACTTCTCTTCGCGATTTCCATTTTTTTCATTTTTTTTGCTATAAATGTTCGCGCTTAACTTTTTTACTTAAATCAAAGCTTCGTAGTTGGCTAGTTGTTATGTTGAGTTTGGATTTAGTTCGAGTTAGGGTTTTTGATTTAACTTGAAATTATTTAGCGGAAAGTCTGTCACTGTACTAGTTAGATCAATAGTGTATGTAGAAGTAGAATACTTTGAATACCTTTTTTTTTATTTTGTTTGAAAAAAAATTAGAAAATGGGTCCGTATTATTTTGGAGATGATGTATACTGTTACTAGCTAAAAATATAAGAAAATACGCTTCACTTTTTTCATTTAATGCTTAAACCTAAAGTATGCTTGAGGTGTCAGATTAGTGGTAAGAGTTTGTCATTGTAACCTTAAGGGAAAATATTCAAATCCCGAATGAGACATGTAAAATGACCATCAGTGTCACTATTATTAATAATGATCACGCTTTTCCGAATTTTTTTATGCATAAGTATCTATTATGAGAAGTTGGTGGTTTTATTTGGCAGTTGAAGTTAGCTTTTGGAAACTATTGGTATGGCAACTTCAGAGCAACAAGCTCCACCCAAAACTCCGGCACCTGATGTTGTATGTATATCTACATTTTATTGTGTATGATACTTGCTCTATGTTAATCTTCACATTGCTGATTGTGCTTTTTCTGAATGTAACCTTGGTTTAGGTTGGTAATGCTTTTGTTGATCAGTATTACCATATGTTACATGAAAGCCCTCAATTGGTGCATAGGTTTTACCAAGAAGTCAGTAAGCTTGGTCGTCCTGAACCGAATGGTATCATGGGTATCACAACCACAATGACTGTGAGTTATATATCCATCTATCTATCTGCCTATGAATCTGTTGTCCCCTCATACATCGTGTGTCTGTTCATTACTGTAATTTCTTAACATTGCTCTATATACATATATTGAAATTGAAAGGCTGTTCCAAGACCAGACATGTAACTGTCCACCTTAATTACTTGCTAATGCCTTTTTAATTTGTTTCCATTTGTTTTTCTGTTTCCATTATATGATCCTCCAGTGTTCATTTGTTAACTAAGACTAATAAATATGTACACAAATATTAGAAGTGGTTGAAATTGGGAACAATGAGGTTAATATATATGTATATCTAAATTTTAATTTATCTTATATAATTTCATCAATCAGGAAATTGACAAGAAGATACTATCATTGGGTTATAGTGAACTTAGTGCGGAGATCATATCTGTGGATGCACAAGAGTCCTATGATGGGGGAGTCATTGTCTTGGTTACTGGGTTTATGATGGGAAAGGATGACATTAAGCAGAAATTTACTCAATGTTTCTTCCTTGCTCCTCAAGAGAAAGGCTACTTTGTTCTGAATGATGTTTTCAGATATGTTGATGAAAATGAAATTAAAGGCTCTGATCGTGATATTGGATCTCCTGTTGCTCCTGACAATGGTAATACAACGCATAAGATGTGATTCAATTAAGTGTTTTTAGTTCCCTTTCGCTGTTCACTTAATTTGCCTATTTCCTCAACCTTCTTTCTGTGTCAGATCCTTCTGTGCTGGAGACACAAGTTTCAGAGCAAATATCTGTGACTGCTGAGGATGGTGACGGGGAAGAAGTCTACAACCCAGAAAATGAGCAAGTGTCGGCTGAAGAAGAGGAGGCTCCTGTTCCTGAGGTTCTCGATGAAATTCCTGATGATTCACAGATGGTAGCTGGATTGGCATCCCAAATTGAAGAAGTTCCCAAAAAGTCTTATGCCTCTATTGTTAGTCTCCATTCTAAAAATACCCTCTTCCTTTCTGGCCCTTTCTACACTCTTACTGAGTTACCATTGTAAATGCCACTTTTTATAATCTTTGATTTTATATACTGGTTGAAATGCTGAAGATTAGCCAGAATGATATTTTTATCACCGTTTTATCTAGAAGAGCAATAATTGCTTCTGTTACTTATTCTTTTTCTTTGTAACTGGTGGATCTGTTCTAGGTTAAGGTCATGAAAGAGGGTGGTGCAGCACCGCTGCCAGCTGTTTCTGTGAAATCTGCCAGTAAGGTTCAAGAACAGCAGAGTACTGTTGCACCTCCACCACCCAGCATTTCAGAAACAAATGGTTCTAGTATTATAAATACTAATGAAGGTGGAAACAATCAAGAAACTGAAGGTCTGATGCACCGTATCAGACACTACTAGTTCAAATTTCATAGTATTTGTCATAGTGATATCATGTATTGACTTGTTCAGTTGGCTGCCTTTGGACAGCTGAGGGCTATTCAATTTATTTGAAAGGGCTGCCCTCAAATGCTACACATGCCCTTCTGGAGAATGAGTTCAAGAAGTTTGGACCTATAAAGAGTGGTGGTATCCAAGTTAGGACGCAAAAGGTATTTTACTTGGTAATTCACTGCGTTTTTTAATGTTGGCTGCTAGCTAATACCTTTTTGGCATATTAGGGATTTTACTTTGGCTTTGTGGAGTTTGAAGTGGCAAGTGCTGTGCAAAGTGCTCTTGAGGTATTTGTCCGATGTAGCTTCTCTTCAGGAATTCCATATACAATCTTGATTTGCATAAACAATTTCTAACCCAAAATCATTTAGTTTGTCAGTGTGTTGATGCCAATCAGAGAAACATATTCAGTTCCCTTTTTGCACTTGTTTTCTCGGTTGCATTCTCTTAATAGCTTAGTTTTTTCTTGCATAAATCCACAGGCACATGTTTCTCTTTTGCCAACTTGTTCTACACTGAAATTAAGTTGTGCTTCAGTGCTTGTCAATGAATATGATTGTTGTACATTTCTTATGCTTGAGTTGTGGTAATCCTTTCTATTCATTTGCATGTGGTGTTTGTGTTGTGCAAATGAAATAGGAAGCTTCATTCGTTATTTAGTATCTGTATTTGGTAGTCAATACATTTTATCTGCATTTCAGGTTTCACCAATTCTGATTAATGGCCGTCATGTTGTTGTTGAGGAAAAGAGATCAACTAATCGAGGCAAGTGCTTTTTAGTATTGGTTCAGTTCAGATCAAGGTTCCAATTTTCTGTTTCTGCACATGATACCTACAAAATATATTGGGCTTATGTACTAAGCCCATGCATAACCTGTTCCATTTATGCATTTCATGATTTGTAGAGAGATTTCACTTCCACTTTGGTATCCGTTTGAGCATTAATTGAAGCATTACCTTTCATTAATTGGTGTCCATGTTTCAGGGTTATAGGGTAGCAGTCTCCATAGACATTATTGGATTATAAATTTATTAAAATGTGTTTCAAGCTTGGTTGTGTTATGTGAACCGTTTGTTATTACCTGTGAATTTGAAGTATTGAATATAATAATTTGGCTGCTTCTTGATGATTATTCATATTATTTATAATTCTTAATTTTTCAAATCCGTCCACACTATCTGATGTATTGAAGAAATGATACTGATATCTAGTGACGATTCTTTGTTATCTGTTGCATATTACTTATATCCCAGCTACAAATAAAATGGTCACGGCATTTTTTATTACTAGTTTGAAGTTTCTATTTTCCTGTTTTCCAACTTTGCTGTGAGACTTTTTATTTAGTTTGTGGGGTTCTTCATTTCTTGCATGTCCTTGTAATAAAATTTTCAGCAATTATTATATTGCATTTACTTTCAACATTACTTATTTTTACTTCATTATTATGTTATATGACAGTCACTATTTCAGCTGTATTAAGGACTTAAATTGTTATTATTTTTTAAATACTTTGCATTTACTTTCAATATTTACTTCCCAGAAATAAATTATTTGGCGGTCCTGTATTGCCAAGCCTTTGACATTAAAAGTGGGCTTCTACTTTGTACTTAGTGTTGGTGAATATATTGCATGTAGAAGTCAGCTGTTTGCATTCTCTGTTCAGGTTATACCAGGGGGCGTTTCTCATCTGGAAGGGCACCGGGTTACAGGGTTGAGGCTGCAAGAGGGCGTGGAAACTTTGGAAATAGCCGAAGTTTTGTTCGTGGAGACTTCAACGGTCGTGGAGACTTCAATGGGCGTGGAGACTTTAATGGTAGAGGGGAATATGGACATAGGAATGGCAATCGGGGTGGGTTTCCAAATCGTGGAGCTGATGGGTATCAGAGAAACGATCATGCGGGAACCAATGGTGGCCGCATGAATCGAACTGGCGGGCCTTCTGTTAATTCAGCACCCAAACCTACTGCTCTTCGTGTACCTGCTTCTGCTTGAGGAAGCTATGCATCAAGAGTCTGACTGATTGATAGTTTATTACAATTTGCAGTAACTGAAGCAATTGGAGTTGGAAAGAATTAAATAGCGAAACTTTTTTAGATGAGTTAATTTTATAAGGTCCCCTTTTTTTTTTGGTATATTGGAGGTATTGGGAAAGGTAGTTTTCAATTTCTGTTAATTATAATGAATCTAGAGGTAGTTTTTGTGCTTCCCCAGTTTTTATGAAAATATATATATTTGGGGTATCATTTTTTGATATATATTAGTATTTGGTAGTTGTGACTTGAGATGTTTGCTACCACCATGCCTTTGAGGAAATTATTATTCTGTAAAACTCTGTAGTTAGTGTTAAATCTGATATTGATTTCCCTGTTAGTCATGTAGGCGCAGCCTCTAATTTTTTTGTTTGTTTGTCGTAATGACTGAACTGCACTGCAAAGAACAGAGCTGTTTCTTTTAGTTCACTAACCCTAACTGCACCACACCGCCAAATCTGAACTTTTGTTCTCACTTAATTTCCAATCAGTGCACACATTTTCCCTTATAGTTTAGTGTTTATGAACTAGAACCCTAAACCTATAATTTCCTTGTTTCAAATATCTGAGCTTTTCGAATTTCTGGAAGTAGAGGTTTGGTACTTTGCTATTGTCTCTCTAGTGGTTGACTTGAACACTTCAAACATTGTTATTCAAACTACGGATTCAAATGCAAAGCATTGATCGTCTGATGCGGCAAAAATTGTATTTAGGTATATAGATTTGATTAATGTATTTTTAGGTAAATGCTGTTTAAGATAGGTTTTTAGGTGTAGTAGTTATATGCTTGTTTTCAGGGTTGAAACCTTGAAATTAATGGCTAGAATTCCTTCACTGTTCAATTCTCTAACTCGGTGAGCTATGAAGATCCTTTTTCTCAATAAGTCAGTATGATCCTTTTTGTTGGAACCATTTTCTTGTTGATGTCATTGTCAATGATGATCTACAACTAAAAGCACCATTAAGTACATTTTCTCCCAGGATTTGATGCTATACAAATTTACCGAAACTTCCATTTTACAAGCCCTGAAACTTACTTTTTTCTCCTAAAAAATTGATAAATGACTTCAAATTATGGCTTATTAAATTCCACTCTTTAAATTTTGGAGGGGTTTCTTAAATTTTAAGAAACTGACCTGCTGTCATAGGCTAGAATTACATTGGAACATTCATATTTGTCCTAGAATATAGTAAAATCGAAGATTTAAATGTGTCTGCGCCTACTCGTGGTGGAGACATGTGTGACAAGGGCACAAACCCTCCGATTAATTATTATTATTATTTTTTTAAATTTACAACTAAAATATATTCAACATCGATTATATGCCATTCTTAAAAAATCCCTAAAATTTGTATTCCGTCTTTTACTTTAGTCTAAATGTTAACTCTAGTAATTAGGAGCTCATAGCATTAGTCCTTTGTCTACTATGTTTTTTGTATACATGAATAATTGAAAATGGAGATGCTAAGAATTATCTTTAGCTGTAATAGAGACTGTACAATATCATTTCATCAATCACTTCTCTTAACAGTTTCAATTAAAAAAATATAATTTTAATACAGATTCATAAGAGTAAAAGACAATTATTTCCACTATAGTATCTCTAGCTGTGAGTTGAAGATAAGGTTGAATTTATTCTACTATATATCAATGCTGAGTTGGTCTATAATCTCGTCTAATATCCAAAGCAAATGGATCGATTATCTGATTTCTTACCATACACCCTCCCTTTAACATGATATAAAATAGAGATTTGGTTATAATGCTTTATGCCTTTGTACCTAAAATCTTAAAAGAAGAAGAAAGTAAGAAGCATATTGCTAAACCAAACAAAGAATTCTATTTGAATATATAATACTTCATGATTTAGATAAGTGTTTATCTGCCTAAATTTATCTGAATGCAATCCACTGTAACTGCAAGCACACCAATATATGGAAAGTGCCAAACTTGACTCAAAATTAAGTTCAAGATTCTGCTGAGAAGGTTGAATAGTTTAAGAAGTAGTGGTAGGGTATTGCTAAAAAGGTATTTTCTTCTATTTAATTTACTTGAAGAATTTGGAAAATGAATTTACTAAAAAGATATATGTGTGTCAGGGAAAATTAATTTTATTCAATCTAGTAGATTCGTACAAAGGAGCAAAACTCTCATAGCGGGTTAATTTTTTCAAACCGAACCAAACTCTCATTATTGGACTAATGACAGTTGACATTCTTTTTGAACTATTATTATATTTGCGAGTATTGACATAAAACCCATAAGGGTGATGAAAATCTCAATTTGTGTGGAAGAAATTCATTGTAAATAGACTTTGACTCTCAATAGGTGCTCAGGTCGAAAATTAACTACATTTTTTAACTATTTGATTGTTGATGTTTTTGTGATTTCTTTGTTTTGTGTTTTGATTTATAGTTTGTTTTCATGTTTAGTTAGGTTTTAAGCATTTTCTCTGCAGACGCCAAACCTCAATATCCATGAGTCACACATGTGGATTAGTTTGGACAAATATAAGAGCACTTATAATTGAATTGTACCCACATATATAAAAAAAAGTATGATTCGCAACTAGATAGAATTATAGGTTATAGATGCTCATCTCTCATTGAGATGGACCATGTGTAAAAAAAATTAGTTTAGTTGTTAAGTACTAGATATTGACTTAGGCCCTGTTTGAATAACCAGCTTATTTACTACACAAAGTAAAATAAAATCAAACTACTTCTGTATAATCGATAGCTATCCAAGATAACTTATGAAAATTAGTTGAAAACCATATACTGTTTTCATAAGTTCTCCCAAACAATTCACAAGTGCTTATACCAGTAAATAAGTCAATCCAAACAGGCCTTTATTATTGCCCTTTCACTTTGTCAACTCTTTGTGGTTGAGAATGCACTAATACCACTGTTATCTCTGTTTTATCCTAAAATGAAATTATTTTACAGTCAATATTTTTTTTGAGAAATAATCGGTTGAAGCCAACTTTTGAAAGTACAACATAAAGTTAAGTAATATAATCATTCAAGATCAAGAACAACATTATTGCTTAAACATTATGACATGAATAATAAATAAGAGGAAGACATGTTCTAATTACTACTATATACTAAAGAATTTTACAATTAGAGAAAGAAGAAGCAAGAATTTTTCTTGCAAAACTAGGACCTCAGCTAAATGTATAAGCATCATCATATATTAAAAATAATAACCATAAAATAACTGCTGCAGGCACATGACACAGCATCATCACCAAGTGAAAAGAGTAAGAAACTTAAAACCATTTTTAGATACCAAAATTGCAGGCTTGAACAAACTCTAACTCATAATCAACATACTTTGACCAAAGTGGCTTGAATTGTGTCATTGCAATGTCAAGCCATGGTTTCATGTTACCATTGAAGTGCACCACTGCTGCATTATTAATCTCATCCATGCTTATGCTCGGGTTATAACCGAGTCCCAAAACGTGCCACGACTTGTCAAGTGGCTTCGTTGTTGAGTAATATGTGATTAGACCGGGTGGCAATGTCCCTAACTTCCATAGTGTTCGGTTCTCGTTCTGCAGCAACATGAGCAAATATGATGTTATACTGCATGAATACATGGGATAATTTTCCATTTAAAATGGTAGAAAAAGAAATAAATTTAATAAGAATGAGACTAAATCATACACAGGCCATGATTTATATATTCTAGATTTCAAAGATGCAGCCTCTAGAATCAATGCTAGTGATGGATTACCATGACATGAAATTTAACACTATCACCTGAGGTTTTAAATCACAGTCACATTGCAATCTTTGATATTGTTGAAAGTCAGTGATAAAATACTGCTAATATGGCCGCAAAAAAACCCTGGTATCGCGGCTAGATAGCAGTTGCATACTATTTTTTAAAACCTTGGTGTCAACAGGAATCAAACAGTGTCAAATGGTGTTATTGATAATCTAAAACCTAGGATTGTAATAATAGTACTACTGCTACATGCCGTTGAAGAATGCAGAAAATTTGTGGTATAATAATACAAGAATAATATAAATATGACCATAAAAGTCTTACCAGATTCTGCCAGTAATGATACTCTTCTGTGCATTTTTCCCTTCTCCAAGCATCCAAATCAAAGAAATTCATTCCATAAGCCCATGCACAAGCCTTTGGATTAAACCGAGCTTTGATCAAAGGATGTGAGAAATTCATGTACTGCGCGTATCTATGGAACGACCCAAAACATGTTTCTACAGCTCCATTCACCTTGCCGTCCATATCAATCTTCCATAACCCGGTAAGGTCCTTCTGAACTACTATGTCATCATCCAAAAATAACACTTTATGCAACTTTGGATACATTTCAGGCAAGTAGAATCTCAAATGGTTCAATATTGACAAATATTTTGGATTCCTGAACTTCATATTTGTCGTATCCTTTGTAGCATTCTCGAGCTTGTTCTCAAAGTAAAATCGTTGTAGGTTAGCAGATTCCAGTTGTTTAAGGACCGGCACATAAGAAGAATTCAGGAATTTGTAATCCTCAACTGCTTTAACCTCAATGTGTGCGCCATTATAATCCTTCAACTTAAACATCACTTGCATAGCTCCAAGATTCATCTTGTCAGTCACAACATGAAACACGTGCTTCCACGGTTCCTTCGCGTTCTTTGTTGCTGAATTAACCACAACAGATGCAGCCACAACGTTGTCTGAGAACAAGGCGTAGTGGTAAAGATTAGGATCTTCAACTTCGGGAGGAGTAGGCTTCCCTTCATCTATATACTTATCCGGATGAGCAATCCGCTCTTCCATTAGCCTCATCGATAGACAATGCAAGCTCTTTGGAATGGACTTGGCTGCAATCAAACTCGAGAAAGCACCCTGTTTCTTCGCCTTCGTTAGCTGCTCATTCACAGCGAAAATCGTATCCTTCAGCTTCTGAATCTTGAGCTGGTTATCAAACGACTCCTTGGCTTCGCCGACCACCTGTCGTGTGGTTTTAATGCGCTCCTTCACTTCCTTCTCTAATTGACGAACCACCAATTCATCAACAGGGACAGCATCGTTGCTAAAAAGAGTCTTGTATTGAGGTTTGCCCATCAAATCCGAGAAGTTGCGTGATAGTTCCGCGAAAATCCTAACAAGCTTTGAGCTTTCAAGCTTGAGCTTTCGTGCATAAGAAGCATACATAAGGGCCAAAGATTTATGATCATCAGCTTGCTTACGGATCTGGTCCAACCTCGGCTTGAGAGGATCCGTTTTCAATGCCAAAACAGATCTCCCTATTGATTTGAATCCATGACCAACACCACCATCAGAATCCTAGTACAAAACCACAACAACATATTAACATAGCTTCATCAAATCTATTCCTTTCATAGATAAACTATATCATAAAATTAATAACATTTCCCTTTCCAGTTTACATATCCATAGAAAATTTCCCAAACTAGGCAAACAAAACAAAACAAACCACATTCGTTTCCCAAGAAAATTAGCAAACATCATGCCTAGTTCAAAAGCACAAAAACAAATTAACCTAGCTCAATCAAATCTCTGTACTATGCCAGAAAAAAATATACAAACTTTTCCATGTTTATTTTCCCGAGAAAATTAGAACACATCAAACCCTCAATGGTTCCTACGAGAATCAGATCCCGACCCATTTGAACCTAAATAATAAGATCCAAAACTAACCCCAACCCACCAATTTTTTCCAACAATTAAACTAACCTAGAAACAAAAAAGACAAAAATTATCAAACTTTACCAGAAAAAAACAATCACAAGCCAAATAAAATCAGTTTCTCGGAAAAAAAAAAAACAAAAAGGGGTGTGAGAAATTAAGAAAGGGAAAGTGAAAAGAAAAGCTTACCAAGTGGTTTTGTTGATGAGAGGAAAAGGAATGAGCAGTGAAGAGAAAAGAGAGAGTGAAGAAAATGCAGAGAGCGATGATGAGTGTGAAAGAGAAGCTGAAGATTCGGATCCTGGAACGTGTAAAACGAGGATTCGCCATTTTTGTGTGTTGTAGAATGAGAGAGAGTGATGGTTGATTCAGAAGAAACAACACTTACTCATTCACTCTCTGAATATCAGAATCATGTGAAAATGTTAAGAGATTTTGTTTCTCTCTCTTACACACACTGTCTTCTTCTTCAAGTGGAAGAAAAAGAAAAGCAGAGAGAGGAAATTTTATATATAGTGAGTATTATATTGGGAAAATATTTGTGTACAATTAATTAATTGGTGTTTGTGTTTGTTAAATTTATAAGTTTTTTGATTTGAAGTATAAATTAATAGTTTTATGGCTCAAACAATTGTCGGCTATAGAGTTAAATAAAAAATAATAATATTTAATTTAATATTTTTTCTTTACTTTTATTAATTACAACAGTGTAGGTATATGTGGTGATGTTTTAGAAACTTACATAAGACCTCCTCATTATAATATCCTGAGATTAATTCTCACTATTACGCATATAAAAGATACTAGTGCTTGATTTACATCAAAAATTTATATTTAACGAATTTAATGGGACAGAAATTTTAAGTAGTGGAGATAATGTATTAAAATTACAGATACATTTTTAAATGTTTTTTTTTTTTTGATAATGTTATAGATCAAGTAATTAATAAAAAATGAGAATTAAATTAGGTAACTAAAAATATTAAAGATCAAAATAACTAATAAAATATATATTTGAGTTTGTTTTTGTAATTTTAAAATATTTAAATACTACTACATATTTATTTTAAAATATAAAATATAGTAGAGATAATTTATAATATTTGTCTTTTTCTTTATTTTTTAGTATATTAAATATTTAATTTTTAAAGCTAAGTATACGCCAATTGCCCATACAGTTTTTTGAGTAGGTCTGTCCATAAATTCAACCAAACTTATTTCAGCGGTTTAATTTTCTGTGATCATAGATTAATAAATATGAGTTGTACTAGAGTATGAAATCAAATACATTGTTTCAAGGTTTTTATGCGACAAATACAATTCATTTTTTTCCCCATTAATCTGCCGACATCCGTTGAACTTTAACTTGTGATCTCCGGTATTGAAGGCTCCACTTTCCCACCGTCACTTTCTTTCTTTCAATTCCGCGTTACTGCTATCTCCGGTTACACGTCGACTCCTAAAATGCGTGTTCTTTTCCTACGTCGTTGATGAGTTGTTTGTAGCTGGGTAAAATACAGTTCAACAAGTGGCTAGTAGAAAAAATATTTGAATTATTATTTTATGTTATTGTTGATTCATTTATAAAAATAATTATCAATTAATTTTTTTTATGAAAATGTTTAAGGATGATTATTTGGATATTTGTCATGGAATCAATTTAGTATTATTTTTATTAAATCTACAACTTATCGGATTTGATTGAATTAAATAATAAATTATGGTCTAAAAATTGGTTCAATCAGATATTGGGACTGTGTAAGGGACGCACCAAACACATCTTAACATGTCATTTGTACATTCCTAATTATAGTTATGCTCTCAACTATTTTAATAATTTTTATATTTTAGTTCTCTAATTTCTAAGAATACAATTTTAATCTCTTAAATTTATAAAATTTTGAAATTGAATCGAGTATTTTTAAAACGTCGTGACACATTTTAATCGTTTGTGGCATTTATCGATACATTAAACTCATGGCGTGTCAGATTAAAACTAAGAGTTAAATAGATATACACAAGTAATGTAAAATAATTTTACACTTATATTTAATGAGGGTTCCGTAGTTTCTCATATCATATCATAAAAGTGAGGTGATCTAACGAAATACATGAATCTTATCGAATGTAAAATTATTTCACACTGATACTGTATATCTCATTTTCTCTTAAAACTAAATATATAATTAATATAATACAATATTATTTAAATATTAATAATTTTTATTTATGTTATTTAAATGAATATTACTTAAAATAACTTAGATAAGTAAAATAAAAATGGTTTAGATAAAAGAATAAGAAAGGAAAATCACGCATAAACCCTAGAACACAAGTGAGAATGTACGATCTCTTTCCCTTTTCAACCCTTTCCTTCATCGATCTCCTCACGAATGACTCAAACACTCTAAGAAAAATGAGGCGTTGTTGGTGTATAATCAAGTCGCTATTCCAAACTATTTGGACGAACGAAAAATTCTGAAAGGTTGTTTAAGTGTGCTCTTTTAAGGTAAGGATTAATCTCTGACAAGACCGACCCAAGATAATTTAACATTTGTTGTACAATATTAGTTTTAGATAAGATTTCATTATTTTTAGATTTTAAAATATTAGAATATGAGACATTTTTATTAAGTACAATTTTTTTTAGAAGTCTTTTTATTAAGTAAAAATTTATTTATTTTTGGAGGCCTAAAGTAGTCACTTTAGTGGCTTTACCCTTGAGCCGACCCTGATCTCTAATTTTCTAGATACATATGTTATCTAATTTTTTGGGTATGAATTTCAAAATTTATGGATAAAGAAATCCTTGTTTTCTGGGTAAATAAAATATTGATGTTTATGGATTTTAATATCTGAATATCTATGTATGATTCATGTAGATGCTGAGAAAAAAAAGAATGCAATTTTTTTACTAGTATACGATGAGATGAGTGAGCGTGTCAAATAAGTTAATATAGTTTTTACTAAATAGGGTTGATGAGGTGAATAAGAAAGAAAATGGTTCAAAGAAAAATATAGATGGCATGAAGATTAAATTCATGGGATTTTTTCTTGTTTTATCTTGGGTGTTTGTAATTATACTTGTGTTTGCATTAATTGCAACATGTGTTGAAATATGGCGTTTACATACTTAAGTTATGCGTTTTTCTATTGAAAAAAATGTTTAGAGTGTCGTGTTTATTGTTGTAATGGTCTTGTAAGATGTCATGTTTTAAATCATGTAATATTATTTTCAATGAAACGATGACGATGTTTTTCTTGTTATCAATATTTAGTACTGTTTTGTTAAAAAAATGTAGCCTAGCTATATCAGTAGAAAAATATCAAGAAAATGCTGCCTAAATTCTGAAAAATGCATCCTAAAATTAGCACAAAACCAACAAATGTTGTTAAACCACATAAAGCAACCTAAAATCAGTAAAAAGAAACTAGTACAAAATCAGTTAAAACTAGTACAAATATATTAACTTATTTCCACCTTTAGGTATCACTATATTGTAAGTTGTTTTACTATTGCATGTCCTCACATTGTGAACAAACTTTTTATATTTTTGCATTTCATAATTGAAAGGTGTCTTGGTAGTATGTTATAATTTTTGGATTCATCGTTACTCCTATTTCTTTGTTTTTTTGGATTTATTCGGTGCTCGTGGATTTATTGACTCACTAGCTATAATGCGGAAAAACTTTTGGACCTTTTAAATGTATGATGATGCGAGGATATGTTGTAATAAATGTTGTTTTCTTGTATCAAGTACTGAAATTATGTCGAGAACTTAACTACATTAATTTGAATTTAAAAGTTCAGTTGAAAATATACTTGTAAGATGCTACAACATAATCATCTGAAACTTTATTGTTATACTAGATGCAAGTAATATTATGACAACATAAAATACTAGTCAAATTTCATTCCTTTTAGGTAAATTTACAACACCGATATTCAAAATTGCAATTTTCAAACCCTTTAGTTGGTATGGAATGAAGACCTAATCTCTCTAGTAACCTATTTAGGTCATCTAAAAGTAGATTAAGAAATCACTTCCATGAATTTCTTATCGCTGGCTCAACCATTACATAAGTAATATAAATCATTTTATTATTCTCATTTTCTCCACATCTCTCATCAATTGGCTACGAGGATCATCTTTCAAGAAACATGCAATAAGTTCAATTAAAGACATACATGTGTAAGTAAATACAACCTTACAGGCTTCAAAGCACACATAAATTTTGTCAAAAACATGACCATCATTGTGTGCATCACACTATCCATCCATTTCTTGGGATCATAACTCATAAGAATAGGAGCATTTGACTATATTTGGGAATGTGGGGGGTGCGGTTGGCAAACGGTGGGGTGAAGGTAGCAGCACCGTTATATTTGTTTCTCATGGGAGTTTGTTTCTCACGGACTTAATAATAAGGTTTCATGTTGATTTATATTATACTAATGATGTAATTATTTTATAAGTCTCTATATTAGTTGGAGTTTTTTAAATGGGTATCTAAACTAAAATGTTTACAAGTAGATCTATAAAATTGTCTTTAAATTACAATTAGGTCTATCAACTTAAAAGTTTTAATCTAATCGTTAATATTTTAAATATATAAAATAGTTCCTATGTTTAGGGACTAAATTACTAATATTTATAAGTCCAAGATTCAATTATTATTATTTTATACAGAAACCTAATTACCAATTATTGAAGAGTTTTGTAACTCTATTACAAACCTTTTTAGTTCATGGAACTTTTTTAAGTAAAGTGATTTGTGTGTGAGAGTGAGATATTTTATGTTATGTTAGGGGTTGGAGTATTTTATTGTTTTTTTTTTATTTTCAAAAGGACATAGAAAAATTTAAAAATACTGCTAATAAAAATATAATTTTAAATTTTGATTGAATTATTATTTTTCTAACTAGAATATACAAGGAAATAAAATAATTCCATATACTTTTTATTAAATAATCATAACAATTTTTTATAGAAATTATAAAACTAAATGGGTCACACAATTTGTTGAAATAATTTCATATTCTTGATTACGTTTTTTTCATTCCAACGAGCTTCTAATTACCAAAATCTATTTTTTTTGAAAACCCGAATGTTTAAAAAAAAATTGAAACAAGGTGCTTGATGAAGTTTATGATGTGATTTTCCCACCACTTTCAAGTTTGTTACAAGTTTGTATTTTACAAGAGTGAGATGAAAGAGAAAATAGACAGAGGATAAGTGGCTGATGGATAGAAAAAGAGAAATTAAGTTAGACAATAGCATAAACAATAGCAGAGATTGAAGAGAGCTGCACTGGAAAGGATTTGAATCAACAACCACACTGCAATTACAATTAAGTGTGACTATAAAATGGCCACATTTGTTATTAATTTTCCACAACAAACTGCAATTAATGTAATTTTGTACTTATTTTTGCTTCTACTCTGCTTTGTTACAGCCAACTTCATGATTGAGATTTATGACTAAGTGAAATAGTAAGAAGATAACAACTACTTCAATGCAACTTATTTAACCGTTTACCTGCATTGGATGTGTAACTAATTAACTGTTAGAACAAAATAACATGTTCTATGTTTTTTTCTTTCAACTCTACGTTATGGTGTAATAAGAACAAAATAACATGTTCTATGTTTTTTTCTTTCAACTCTACGTTATGGTGTAATAATTATTAGATTATTTTATAGTTACAAAATCAATTTGTAAAAAGATATACACACTGTTTTTTTTAACTATTTGTAAATTTTATTATCTTTTTCATAAGATTTTTTTTCCGAGATGTCTCTCACATTGAAAACTTATTAAGTTTAGTACGTTGATAATTTGGTTTGTGGCTTAAAATTGATAGATCTAATATCATAATAGATTTTTATATTAAATTTAATTTATTTTTATGAAATCAACTTGTAAAATAATAGGTGCCCTACACCTTATAAATTTTTTTCATATCTTATATTTTTTTAACTTGGAATTTGAATTTTTCTCAATAATAAATCACTATTTACAACTCCTACTCCCATAGAAAAACCAAGCATATGCATGGTCCTCAAATAATTATTAGGAAAAGCATGCATGTTATAATGATTATTTTAATAGTGTAAATGCTAAAGCACATCCAATGATGCATCAGAAACATAGTTGCTATAAGATTCCTCTGGTTGCTTGAAACATACTCTTTACTGCACACTTTGACACACTATGTTGGATGAAGCATGAATGTGTTATGTTAACCCCAAGTCACATACAAGAAGCTTCCTTAATTAATTAAAATTGAAGAACATACATCATTGTATTATTGACTTGCAAAATATTTACTTCTCATCATCAAAGAAATGCGCAATTCTTTAGTTGATACATATAGAAGAACATCTATTAAGAGATGTCATTCTCTTAAATAAATCTTTGTATCTCGAAAGATTAATCTCTAACTTTTTGTTGAAGGATACCTTAATCAACTAAAAAAAAATGCACAATTTCTATACGATCTTATCAAAAGTTACAAAAAGATTAAGAAAAAAAATCAATGGTTATTCTTCTTTCCATTCTTGCCTACATGATGCAACCATCCAATACCTTTCAAAGCTTTGGAGAATTTAAGAAGGTTAGGCCTTCCCATTCCCAAATTCATTTTCCCAGTTGAGAATTTCAAAGCTTGTAAACAACACAACTTAGCCCCTATCTCATCTTCTTCCTCTTCCTCATCCTCACTACACTCAACTTCACTTTTCTTCCCTCTCTTAGTGTTACTTTTCTTCATACCAACAACCTTATTTGATTCTTTCTCATCATATGTTTCCCAAAGCATATCCATTCCTTCACTTCCATCACTATTATTGTGTCTTTCTTCAAAAAGCTTACAAGCCAATGTCCTTCTCCACTCTTTTTCCACTCTCATTGAACCAAAACTTCCAAGATTAGTAGAACAAAGTTCTCCACTATCATTCTCCTTAATATTTCTTTGTGGACTCTCAAGTTTTTTCACTTTCACTTTTGCTACAAAAGCATGTTCTTCATCACTATTACCTCTCACTTTATTTCCAAACATGTCTCTATTACTTTTCACTTTGGATCCACTTCTAATGGACCATTGTTTTTCACTTTCTTCAACTTTATTGAATTTAGAATTCAATAATAGTATAGTCTTTTTGACTTCTTTTTCTTCTTTTTCAGTAGACACATTTTCTAACTCTGCATATTCTTGGAACAAGCTTACTAGTCTCTTAACATCAGAAACTGGCTTAATGGATTCAACTTCATGATCATCAACTTTCTCAACTTGGTTTTCAATTTCATCATCCAACTTCACATTTAACTCTTCTTCCACTTCACTTGAACATTCTTCTTCATGTGCTTCTTCAAAGGCTTCTTCTGATAATTCTGAACAATCTTCCACTAATTTTGGCTCATGAATTTCAAAGATTGAAGTTTGGAACATAACCAAGTATGCTTCCAACTCATCAACTAAACCAAATTCATCATCTTTTTCATCAACTTCATAAACAAACCATGCTAGAAAATTTTGAAAAGTAGAAAGTAAAAAACAAAATTTGGACTCAGAAAGCTCATAACTAGTAGTTTTGGAAATACCCTTTTGATGAACAAGGTTGGGAGTGAGAGTGAGAAGAGCAACAAGGAGAAGAAGGGTAGTGGTGATGAACAAAGGAGAAAGAAAAGAGAGAAGTTTAAGGATATAAGGAGAAAAGAAGAGGAAGTAAGAAAAGTATAAAGGGTGAGAAAAAATGGAGAAACAAAAATTGGACAAGATAAAGAATAGGTTACTAGAGAACTCATTGTTGTTGTTGGGAGTGTTTGAGAAAGATAACTCACTCATGTTTTTATTTTGTTTGGTTTCTCTCTATGTGTTGGGGTTAAAGAAAAGAGAAATAGAAGAAATGGTTTGGTTTAGTAGAAAATTGAAGCAGTAGGACTAGGAATGGATTTTTGTGATGATTTTGTGTGTTGGTTTTGGAAAGAGAAGAAAGTGTTGTGATGGAAGTGAGTGCGGCGTGAATATAGGGAAGAGATTGGTAAGAGAGAGTAAGGAACAATTGTATTGATTTGTGATGAAAAAAAGCAGCTTTAGAAACTTTTCTGCTTTATTTCTTGTCTATAACAAATAACCAACAACCAAGTTACCCACCACTTTTTTTGTTGTGCAATCACTACAATAACAGCTAGGAACATTAATCATATATTTACTTGGATGTAGAGGCATAAGTGTACACTGATCCCACTAGAGGGTAGTTCCATTATAACTCCATCTTCATTTTCTTTTTATGTTTTAAAGTATTTTTTTTTTTTGTCTATCATTGAGATTCCACTGTAAGGTAATGTCATTGGAGATGATATAGTCGTACTTTGATATAATAATATTGTTTTATTTTAACCATTTAATTTCTATCGGAAGAATACTGTAATTTGGAGTTGATCAGAAATAAGTACAGTGACAATGAATTGAGGACACTATGTTCTTTCACTTCTTTGTTTCAATTTGATGTAAGAAATAATGAGCAGAAGTGATTTAGATGTAAGAAACTATACTTTTATTGATTAGTTCTATTCTATTTGAATATTTGTATGTTAAACAATAAGGAAATCACTCTTTTGTGAAATCGAGTATGTAATCCACAAATTGATCTAAATAAAAACATTTTATACAAATCGAGTTTTCACTTATATATTTAATGTCTTAAAATTTTGAATAAAAATTTGATCTAAAATTCATTTTATACAAAATAAAGACCAAAAATACATGTCCACAAATTTAGGTGAATTCCTTACCTCAGAGGGTACAAAAGATGGAACTTTTGTTTAAATTGGATGTGGTTATAAACTTATTAGTGATAGAACCAGTTTGAATAAACAAGGGGTGGTCTATAGGGGTTGGAATTGCACATGGGAAGTTACTGATTGCTACTCAATTGTATCTCCCTTCCTTCAGTTCACTTTTTCCCTTCCAATTAAGGACCATATGTCTGTGGTTACACTTTTTTCATATAGTATAATATTTGAGATATTTTTTTCAACTGATTAATGTATACGTATGATATAAATGAATATAAAACGATCTTTGAATTTGCAATCACATTTGTTATATCATTTTTTCAGTTTTTGAATGGAAACTGAATTAAGGAGTTGTGATTTATTGTCAGGCATTTCTCATTTTCTCTTAGTATATTTATAAATTTATATATAGACATATTTTTGTTTTACATTTTTTTTTTGTTTTTCTTGAAATGTTTAACCAGTAATTATTTCTTTGACATTTCACCCTTCGTATGGCCCAATCATTATTCCTCTCAATTGCAAAAGAAATAATAAGATTATTTTCTTTTTGACTAGTGTGTACACGAGTAATTTCGTATGTGTTTGTATATTTTTTTTTATTCAACTAACGTGTATATATATATTTTATTTATAATTTTTGTTATGATTTATACGTTTTTTATACATTATTTATATTTTTATACATTTACCAATAACTTAGGAGAATTTATGGTATACACAAATATATTCACATAAAAATAAAGTGGTAAACAAATTATTTGTAAATTGTTAGAAAAATTGTACGTTATTATTTGTAGATAAATTTAATTGTAAGTAAATAATTAGTTAATTAAACATTATATTAAGTGAAAAACAGTTAAGGATAATTTAGAAATTAACAATAGGTTATACCAAATTAAAAGGTATCATTTTTATTAGAGTTATAGATATTGTATATTTTATCGCGGAACAAATCAAAGTCAAATTGTGAAAGAAATATAAAGAAGTAAAAAATATATAGTTTTTTAGGAAAAGATAAAATATATTTTTTTAAAAAGAAAAATAAAGGGATTCAAAAATAACAAAATTCGATAAGAGTTAATTTAAGAATAAAAAATAGACTACACCAGAAAAGTATCAGTTCAGCACATATTGATGTTTGAGGTAAATTCTAAAATGAGATCTTTTTAAGTTAAATCATTATTTTAATTAAATTTATTATGTTTTATTTAAATTTTTTGAGAAATTATTAATCTTAAATAAAATTTTATTTATCTTAAATTTTTTTATGAAAAATTATTTTAAATTATCTTATTTCACTTATCTTAAATTATCTCCCTGAATTCATTTCACTTATTTTAAATTATCTCCCTCCTCTGCGAAATTATTTTAAATTATCTCTATTCCACTTAATAAATTATTGTTGTTGAAATGTAATGATAAAAAAATTATTGGTGAAATTTTTAAGTCCCAGCTCAACTGACAAAATACTGAAATTGTTAGATTGCATTAATGTTTCATATTCGAACTCGAAATCTCGCAGTTGTGTGTGAGTTTTTGATGATATTTATCGTCTCATCTATAAAAAAAAA
>JBBPBQ010020321.1:19936620-19954517 GCA_037974755.1 Cicer yamashitae | reverse complement strand
AAAAAAAAAAAAAAAAAGAAAAGAGTTAATGGTAAAACCTATTTAGTATGTTTTTTTAGTGTACTTAGTTGAAGAAATTGAATACTTATGTATAAATATTAAAAAATTATAAAAAAATGATATCTAACCATAAAACTTACTTAGACATTTAAATAAGAGTACTATCGATGTGGATGTTGTATGATTATTAGAGTCACAATGTTAATTTCTCCATTTCTAATTTAAAAAAAAAATAATGTTGTCATAATTTTGAGTTTAAATAGAGGATTTGAAGTGTGTGATATCTCCATTGAAAAAAGTATGTGCTATCTAAACTTATGCAACCCAGACAAAATAACAAAGGCCTATATCTCTTCGAATGTGTTTGAATGATATTTTTTTTTTGGGGAATGTGATTCTTTTCAAGTAATTTTAATTCTTCTATTTAAATTATTTTGGTTAAATGATAAATTAAAAAAAATTAAAATGAAGAGATAGTATGAGATATTTTGTTAAAATAAAAAAATTTATGAGATATTTTAAATGCCTAAAATCTATAAACTTGATTTTTTATTTTTACCTTGTAAAATATTACTCTTAAAATGGTTCCTATATTTTTAATTTACAAATTTATCGTATATGTTTAAATATTGGCACATTAGCCTTTATAATTTTGAAAATTGGTCCCCTACTGAATTTTTTTTTCAATTTTGGCTTTTTTTCATAAGTGCCATTTCGAACTTTAATGTAAGTGAAATATCTGTTTATTGATAAGTGTTGACTGCCTAATATATAAGTCCAATTACAAATTATGAGATTAGCTCAAGCCATTACTCCAAATACATCTAACTATAAGCAACTAACACAGTGACTTAATTCCTAACATTATCTCCCTTAAACTGAACAAAGCTAATCAATCAGTTTACAATTCAGTTAGCTTAAAGATAACAGGTCACACATTATCAACTTGGCTCGCGATTTGCAGAATGAGTCAAGCTCAAAGGTTTGGTCATAATATCAAATAATTGATCTTGAGTGTTGCAATGAATCATATGTATTATTCCATCATCGGCGAGGTCACAAAGAAAATGAAATCTTACATCAATGTGCTTACTTCTTTCATGCATTATAGAGTTCTTGGACAACTTGATGGAGGAACTATAATCACAATATACTGTAGTATCCTTTACTTGATTATGCCCCAATTGAACAATAATTCTTCTTACCCAAATTCCTTGACATGCACATGAATCAACAACTATAAACTTGCTTCAGCTGTTGAAAGTCTCACAATTGATTGTTTTTTTTATGACCAAGAGATGACAATAGATCCTAGTACAAACACATATCCAAATATACTTTTCTTGTCATCAAGATCTCCAACATAATTAGAATCTGACCATCCTCAACATCAAGATCCCACTTTTCTTTTGATATTTATAGTTTTACTAAAAAACTTTTGAAATTTATAAAAATGACCCAACTTTAAATCTAACATTTCCTTTAGTTAATTTTTATATATATAAAAGATAGAAAATGAGCAAATTTTTGAGGTTTGAACAATGAGATGGTTTATTAAAGTATAGGAAAAATAATCAAATATTGGTAAAATAAATAATTCAACCAAACTTGTTCGATTTTTAAAGGTACAATAGAAACACCCCAATAAAACACAAGCATGTTGTTGGGGGGAAATAGATTATTTCCATTGAAATCCACTCAATTTTTCTTAATTGTAACATCTCAACCATTAAATATGAAAGAAGAAGAGATATAAAATTATAAAGAAAAATGGAGATTAAGTTTGATAGTTGAGATGTTGCAATTGAGAAAAATTGAGAGGATTTCAATAGAGATAATTTATATCCATGTTGTTGGGGCAATTGCCAATATGATTCTCTCTCAAAAAAGAATCCGACTTCAATTATTGGACTTGTCTATATGAGAGATAGCCTAATCTTGTGTTAAAAAAAAAAGTCCCATTGTTGACCTAAAGATTAATAATCTCATAGTGGGTCTAAAAGACCTAAACCGTGAAGATATATTGAGTCAATTAGGTTAAAAAAAACTCCCAATAAACAAAAAATTTGTTGTTTCTAACTCTATCCTCATCATCATTCATGGAGCGTAGTTACTATGGCTTCATCAATGGCCGAATTCTTCACTATGACTCCATCCTTACGGTCTCTCTATTCTTCTCACTACAACATTTTTAACTTTTGGTCACACTTATCTTGGCAACGGCTAAAAATATGTCGGTAGAAACGAGAATAGACAACAGTTTTTTAAGTGTTGTTTATAACATACATAAAAATACACTTTTTTTTGCTTATCAAAATAAAACCGTTGCATATTCGTTTTTAAGGTACGGGTTAAAAAGTGTGGCCGATTTAGACAACACTATTGTCTGTGAAGATTTTAAAGCAACATATTATAAACGTGACCTTAGTATAAAAAATGTTGCCTACACCATGTTTAAACCACAATACATAACTGTGGGATAAAATAAAGAAAAATGTTGGCTAAACTAAAATTCTATTTTGCTACAACCTAATTTCCCAAATAATATTTCCCCAAATTACTTGAGTTCCCCCAAAAACCCTTAACCATTAACCCTACGTGAACCGTAACCCGGGAACCAACCTATCTCTCGTCTGAACCAAAACCCTTCTTCCTCCTTGTTGCTCGACGCTGCCGAACGACGCATTCCCCACACCAAAACCGTGTCTTTCGCTCTCTCTGGTGCCTTCCTCCTTGTTGCTCGATGCTGCCGAACAATGCCTCTCGCGGTGCTTGCACGACGCCTCACGTGTTCGTCTCTTTAGAGACACATCTCGCCGTTGTCTGTTTACATCCTCTCGCCGTCGTCTTTTTACAGAAGTTCGTGTCTCAGCCTCTCGCCACCGTCTCTTTGCATATCGCAACACTCAATCTCACCAGAAGGTCGTGTCTGCCTTAACCCTCACTAGAAGGTCGCACACATGTAAGAATATGCTTCATTTATCTTATTTTTTATGCTTCGATTTGTGTTTTGATGTAAGAATTCACTAGAAGGTCATGCCAATCTGTTTTGCCCTCTGTTTTGTCCATAATATGATTATCCCTTTACTTTAAATTATTTTGCTATTTTTTAGTTTTTTTGTATACAATTTTCATTTTATGTTTAGATTATAAACTGTTTTTTTGCCTCGTTGGACTGATTGAGTGGATTTGTTATCAGTTTTCATTTAGTTTTTTTGTTGCCTTGTTGGATTGATTTGAGAGAGTATCTGAAAAATTGAGAATAGTAGGAATGTGTCTTTGCAATCATGTTTCTTGCTCAGTTATCTTTCCCACAATAGCATATGCTTGGCAATATCTAAGCACAAAATTAGATAATAAGAAGCTGACAACTATGGAAGCCGACAACTACGGAAGCCGACAATTATTCGTAAAAGATACTAAAATAAAATAAACCGTGACTAAGCTAAACTAAGCCAAAGCTTATAAAATAGGATGAAAACCAGAGAATCTCAAAATTCCATTTAGCAGTAGCATCCATTTAGCAGTAAAATTCCATTTAGCTAAAGCTTACAAGTTGGTCAAATTTTGAATATGAGGATTACACATTTCCACCAAAATCAAGACCAAGGAATCTCAAAATTCCATTTAGCAGTAGTATCCCCGTGATTGATCTCAATGAATTAAACAAGGGTGATAGAACCAATAAAATTCCATTTAGCAATCATGTTTCGTGGATCCCATATTGTTTCCCCCTTATTTTAGAAGGCTTTATTTGCAATGTGCTTAAAGTTTAGCAAGTTGTAGCTTGACGAGAATTGTTAGAATTATGAAAAGTATCTCATAATATATCTATTATCTCTTTGGATTGGTTTCCATAGTGCCTTATATATTTCGTGATTTGTTTCCTTGTGAATTAGGATTATGAGGTTAGTACTAGTATAAATAAGAGTTAACATTTTTGTCTTCTATAACACATCGTATCACATATCATTATAACACCCTTCACATCAATATCAATATAGAATTACTCAGTTTTTTTCTCCTTTCCTTCTGCATCTAAATCTCTATTATTTCATCAGATGCTTTGCTGATTGTCTTTTGCTGGTCTTAAGCTAAATTGGGTTGCTTATATTGAATTTGATAGTGCAAGAGTTAGCAATTGTATTGAATTCAATATCTGTAAGTGCAAGAGTTAGCAATTCTACATCTAATATTTGTTTGTTTTCTCCTTAACTACTAATGGAATGTATCGAAGACTTGGTTGTTTTTTGGTAATGCAAATTTTGGTTGTTGCATTTTAGGAATAAAAAACTTGTTGGTTTTTACAACTATGATAACAATTGATCTACTCATGTCTTGGTTTTTTTTTGGATGCCTAGTAATATTTGTGTTAAAATATTTTGATAAGGCAATCGTTTTTCTTGGTAACATATACTTTAATTAAAACTTGATTATGTTTAAATCTTTTGTGTTTTGTTCAATAACGATTTAACATTCAATTATGGGCTACAAGCAATAATGATTAATTATAAATGTTTGCCTAAATGATGAGAGTACATGATCGTGGCCTAAAGGTATAGGCAACACATAGAAAAATGTAGACTAAAGAAGCATGCAACATTTGAATGTATGTGGTTAAAAAGTATAGACAACACATAGAAAATGTGGTTTAAAATATTTTCATCAGTGTAGCCTAAACAAATAGGCAACATTTGAATGTATGTGGTCAAAAAGTATAGACAACACATAGAAAATGTGGTTTAAAACATTTTCATTACCGTAGCCTAAACAAATAGGCAATATTTAAAAAAGTGTGGGCTAAACATGTTACCACTGTGGCATATGCTTTTGACAGTGTTATAAATGTGTTGCCTGAAACAGAAATAATGTACACAAAACCGTGGCCTGATTGTATATGCAACATTTATGAAATGTTGGCAAAACCAACTCATAAACCGTGACCTGAAACATTCAAAAAAACCGTGGACTCATTGAGTGTTTTCAGCAACGACCACTTACACCACACTTTGTAAGCCGTTGTCTAACCTTTAGGCCACAATTTTTTTGGTTTACGCCACACTTTTTTTATTGTTGTCACAACTCAAAAATGGTGTAGTGATCTCATACTTGTATTTTCTTTCGGTGTTTTTTTTTTTGTCTATAGATGAGATAATAGAATTATCACCATAAATTTAAAAACAAATATAAAATCTTAAATTCGAGCATGAGACGTAATGTCAAATCTAATAGTGTTGACATATGCCAGAACTTAAGAACTCTTTTAATGTTTTTTAAGATATACACAATATAGTACTTTGTATTTTCTATTTTTTAAGATATGTATACAAGGCCGTTGTGATTATAATATTACTTGTGTTATTGGAACACAACACGTTTGGAAGGAATACAAGGCTTGACACTATATGTATATACTGTGCTGTTTTTTTTTTTTTTTTTTTTTTTTTTTTTGCAATTCTTTTATTTATATTTTTGCATAATTTTTTTTATAAAAAAAATTAAACACACTTTTGTAACACAGAATACAGATATATGTCAGTAACTAATTTGAATACTTAATTAACCACTAAAATACATATTATTAGCCACCTTTTAACTATATATCTCATTAACCACTAAAATACATGAAATTAATCACTAAATTACAATACTTTAATGTGGTTAGTGTCTTGAGTTTTAGTGGTTAATGAGATATATATTTAAAAAGTAGTTAATGATTTATATTTTAGTGGTTAATGAAATATTCAAAGCAATTAATGTTATAAACTTGTATATGTGTCGCAAAAAGTGTCTCAATTATAAAAATTAAAAAAATTGAAAAAATAAAATAAAAGTTTTGAAGAAAAAAAATTTGGAAAAAAATATTGTTCATTGTATAAAATAATGAACAATACATACAGTGTCAAATGTGTGTGTTTAAATATCATTTTTCTTATTATAAATAATTTGTATGTATATACCACCAATCATAAAGTATTTTATAATATAGTACTTGTATTTTCTCCTTGTAATTAGGGATGAATAAGTCAGGCAGATTGATAGGGACATATGATCTAGTCTACCGATAGGTCTAAGTCAGATTAGACATTTTATATATAAGTTAGCCCAATTTTTTTTTAAAAGTCTATTTAATTAAAACGACTAGACTAAAACCATTGAAAAAGCCTTTTAAATCTACTAAACCGATCTATTTAATGAAACATAAATAAATTTTTCATTAATATTATTATAATTATAATATGATATTAAATTTTTTTTTGTTAAATCATAAATTTGTTAACGTTTTCAGTAATTTAAATACATTGATTTACATCAATATTTGACATATTTAAAAATTTTATTATAAAATAAAATTAAAATATAATATAATATAATGTTAGATATTAAAATAGAACTTAAACTTATCGATATGTTAACATTTTCATCTAATTACGAAAGCATAACAATAAGTGGTGAAAACTTTGATAATATTATATTGAAATAGACCTTCAAGTTACCAAATCTTAACTATAAGACTTTGACAGATAATTGATCAAATTCGAATCTAACATTTTTAATATACACCAGACTCAGATCTTATGAAACCTAGTTCAATCCATTCTATTTCCACCCGACTTGTAACTATGAATCAAGATAGGGACTGACGGAATGTTGCACCAAATTAAGCAGATCAAACACCCAATTCATAAAATTCAATAAGCAGACATAATATAGGAAAGCTATTTGCTGCAATGATGTAGCCATAGTAGCAAATGTCAACCTCCAGAAGTTAAAAATAATTATTGCCTTTAAAAAAGCTTTTAGACCGACACAACAGAAACATAAAAACACACAACCGGTGGATAAAGTGCCAATTAAACACTAGTTTCAATTCAACCCCAAGCAAACTAAAAGCACAATTGGTAAAAGGAGGAAATAAAGGAGGACCAACTCACTAACACGTAACTGACGCCTTATATCACAATAATTTTTTCGAGCAGTTTTAATATACAGAGTACTTATGTATACTTTTTCTAATGAGTGATTATATTTGCTTACCTATTGCTTTCTATCGAGTAAATTATCAGTTTGGGATCTGAAATTGTAAAATTGGGTAAAATATAATCCAGGGTTGGCCTAAGATATAAGAAGTGAATTTTATTATAAGACTTTTTAAAGTTTATGATAGTATTTTAGTAAAATTAATAATTATTTTAATTAAAATTATATTTTTAGACATTTTAGAATATAAATAATTTATTAAATTAATATAAACGGTTTTATATTATATTTCTTTTTTTTATTGCTAATTATGTCAATTAATTTATTATTTGTTGAGACAATATTAGTTTTAGATATTATTTTATTAAATTTATATTTAAAAATATGAAGTTTTTTTATTAAGTACAAAATATATTTGGAGGCATAAGTAAATTTTTTTTTAAGCTTTAGTAAGCCTTACGGATCGGTTATTATATAATCTCAAATTTGCTTAATAGCAAAAATCTTCCTCATATTAAAATTCGCCGGTTAGAGTGGGACATCTATCAAATTATTTAACCATGATGAAGTGTCACGTCACGTCACAAGTATCGCTAGACACATAGAGACATTTGACGTCATGCAAAACTGAAGTTCCATTTTGCCTCAACTTTTTTAACGGTTATAATTTTAGAGTTCCCCAATTTCTCTTCATGTATGAAATCCATAAATCATTAAATATGAATATCCCAAAATTCCTGAGCATCATTTTTTCTTCTCCAAATTAAATTTTTCTTAATTTGCAAATCTTGAAAATGAGAGATGGTGACATTACATTCACAAAAGGCACATGAACATATTTTTAAGAAAAGAACAAAGTTCTTCGTTCCCTTTATGACTAATTGCATAATCAATCACTCTTTGACCAATTCTCTTCCTACAAATTCTGACTTTTAGCACCACTCGTACTGTGCTTATCTTCAAACCTCCGTAGTGGCACCACCTTATTGATGATATTGTTTATCCACCATAACAAAGTCTTAATTTTCTCCATAAATACTGATTAGGAGGTGCTTGTAATACACAGTTGAGAGAATCAATCACTACAAATCATGCCTAATTGTAGAATCGATCACTCTTTGACTCATTCTCACTCTACAAATTGGAGATTTCTTCAAAGCTAAAGCAAATTGGGGGTTTGAGTGTCTAAATTTTTTTTTTCTAGAAAGGGAACAAACTATACATGATGTCAAATGTCTTCTTGGGACGTGACAAGACTTCTGAAGTGGCGTAGCCATGGTGTCACTTAACGTGACATATCATCACTTTTAGCAGAGTAACTTGATAGATGTTCTACTTTGACTGACTGATTTCAATATGAGGAAGATTTTTTCTATTATGCAAATTTGAGGTCTTATTTTATCCGACATTTACAATTTCATGTCTCAAATTAATAGTTTACTCATTTCCATTGTATACTTATTATTTGTTCAACGGTTAATTTTATTAAACATTTCAAAATTATTTATTATTCACTATTAGCTAGCATATTCGCTATCCCCTATAAGTTCATCTACTATTAGCTAGTTTCTTCGTAAATAGTTGTTTTTTACCAAATGGAGCCTTAACAATATTATAAAATGTCAAATAATAGAAGACAAATAAATATTATAAGTGTGACACGAAATATAAAACAAAAGAAGTATCAATAAAATTGTACCATACACAAATCAAATAATTCAACTGAAGTGGTTAATAAATTATTTTAATTAATGATGAATTGTTAAAAAATTCAAATTCAAATCTGACTAAAATAATTTTTACCGAATTTTATTTATCTTTCATTAAGTAAAGTTTCACTTAAATTCAAGATACTCACTTAAATTCTGCCCCACGTCTTAAATTCTGCCCCCACGTCTTAAATTCTATGTTACTTGTGACAAATGATAGTGTAAGTTATCCCTTTCCTTTCAAAATGATGCACCAAAGTTGTAGGGTTGATTGACCAAGTCGGTTAGCTAAAAATTCTACCACACAAAAAGGTCTCACTTAAATTCCATGTTACTTGTGACAGATGGTAGTGTATTAATTCATAAATAAATAAAAAAAGTTATCTTTACCCTTCCAAAATGATGCACCAAGGGTTATTTGACCATGCCGGTTATGCTAATAATTGGGGAATCCGAAGAAACCTAACCTTTTTCTTTTCTTTTCTTTTCAATTCATGAGATCAATAAACAAACTTTCTTAGAAATTGTTCTATTATTATTAATATTGGTTATCTTTAATAAAAAAATATAAAATTTGAGTCTCTAACATAGACCTCTTAAAAGTGGATCAATGGTTGACCCTTCGTTTTTACAAGCTATAGCAAATCACCCCATATAATATTTAATATAAGGTAAAGTTTGTTGGACTTCTCTTTCAACCTAGACGAGATCATGCATTCAATGACTCACTCGCTTCAATTTTCTCCTCTCAAATATTGAAACGGTACAAATCCAAAAATCATATTCATTGTTACCAATTTTTTATAAGTAAAATTTTATTAATGGGAGTATAAGATACTTATATTCTAACTCATTACAGCAAGATCCAAATTTTAGAAAATATATAAGTGGATATAGTCACCATGGCAACTGAGTGGGTTGAAGATGATTTTTGTCTCCCCAACACCTTATTCCAGATTTTTTTTTGGAGAAAATTTGCCTCTTACTACCTTTGGTCTTATATATAAAAAAAATTAGATCAACAAAAGTCAACGAATTTAGTTCAAATTTTAAACCAAATATATTTATTTTTGTTGATCATATTTTCTCTTATATATAGGACCAGAGATAATATAGGAAAAAATTTAAGTCCCACATTAAAAATAAAGAGGTATAAGAAAAAATCTAAGTGAGGTAGAGTTCAATAAAAAAAAAAATTATAAAGAGTAACACATCTTACTTTACAAAAAGTTTATAAAGAGTAACACATCTTACTTTACAAATTGATTTTGTAAGAATTAGTTACAGAGATAGATCTACTCCTATGAAATGGGACAAGTGACTCCACATTGTTTTTTTAAAAAAATTAACTAGTAATTGGATATTTTTATCTTTTGACCCTACTTAAAATATAGTAATGTCTCTACATAGTCCCATCAATGACACTAAATGTGAAATTTTGTCACTATAGTTCTTAATTATATCGAAATTGTATACACTCCCAAATTGTCTCTTTTCTGAATAATTTTATGAACTAAATTAATTATAATCATGTCATCATCCTTTTATCGATTATGCATTTATTTATTTTTTATAAATATTTTTAATTACTAACCTTAACCGCACTTATTAAAAATATTAATTTCATGAATGATTAGTTATATCTAATATAAAAAATTAATATAGTATAAGAAATTATTAATCAAATCCAAATAGTATAGAATGTGAAGAGTGTTTTGAAAAAATTCAAGTCTCATATCCCCATCTCGTCCATGTCCATATGTACAAAATAATAAATTGTTTTCCTACCTACTTTAAAATAAGTTGAAATACCCTAATTGTTTTCCTACCTACTTTGCCTATTAACCATACCCATGAAAACCTTTTTATTTATAGAAAGGTACCACAACTAAAATTATTATTAAGTTGAACGGAATTGCCACAATAGTAAAAAAAATTACCGATAAAATTCAAACAAATTCTAATTTTAGAATTCAAAAAAGAGAAAAGTTCACTCATAATCTCAAAAAGAAAACTCCATTTCATGCAAATCTATCTTTCTTCATCATATGCTACACATATTTAGGAATCATGGATTGATTGGTAGGAGAAATATGGTCTAAGACACGTGAAATCTAAGTTATAGAAAATCTTATTATCTTTTCACATCAAAACACACTCCAATTGAACTCCAATCGAACTTTTGGAGAATAGGAAGTCTAATTTTGTTATTCTCTTGTCAATTATATTTTTTGTTTCCTTCGTCACACGTTTAATGCACAAGTCTAGCAAAACTCCCATAGGACTTTTGAGCATTAGATATTGCCAAAAGAAGTCATGAGTAATTTTCAAAGTCTAATTTTGTTCTTTTATCAATGGTATTTTTTTTTCTTTAGATTTTCTTCCACATGGTTAATTCAGAACATTCATGAGATCAATCAAACACCAATCTGATATCTCCTTCCCTCCCAACCAGCATACAATGCAGCTCCAAATTTTTTACACATACAGGCAAGTGCAAAACAAGTGATTCACAGTTGTCATCAACAAAACACAACACACAAACCTACTGATGAGGATCAGATATCACATCCCATTTGGCCAATGCTAATGCCAAAACCAATTTTGGATGGATGATTACAAGTCAGCTACGTCAAATTGGTGACAGAGCATGACGTAGAAAGACAGGGAAAAGATGTTCAAAATTGTAGGAATGATTAAGTATTAATTAATTCAAAACAACATACATTTGCTGAGGCCAAAAAACACCGTTAAACCTTAGTAGTGTTATTATTTTCTAGTACGATTGTCGTTAACTAAAATATCCATAACTTTTTAAAAATAAACCACAAAATTGAAACCGAAAACCATTTAACAAGTTAACGTTCCCCAATAAAACATCTGTTTTGAGAAATAATTGTTCAAATTTTTTTCCAAAAACATGCTCAAAAAACCCTTGCTTGTTTTCGCATAGTAATTTAAATATTCAAACAAAACTTTTAAGAGTAGCTTCGTAACTTCATTGCATGTATCGTCAAAGCCAATACATGTTCATCACATGTTCATGATAACCATAACCGAAATCAAACCATTACAAAAACATGTTCTACAGTCACCACACCATATTTAACAGAACACAACCAAAAAAGTCTTCCATTTTATAGCACCAGTAAAATAACAAAATACCATGCTATTTCATTATACATCTGAATGCAGCCAAAACTGTCATCACTCTGTCATAACAGGCTTGTTCTCGTTGGCCTTGAATCTCTGTTCTCTTGGCTTCTGCTCCTCGGTTTTCCTGACATACAAAACAATAGTTTGATTAAAACCCAACAACATAATTTCAAAATCAACATGAACTTAATAACAATACCAAAGTATATTTACAAAATTATCTATCATTAACATCATAAGACAATTTAGCAGAAACAATCTATATAAATTTTCGACAAAAGCTTCATAAAGTAATGATTTTATTCGTCTAATAGGGGCTAAGGAATTTATTCAATCATACGATGATATGCAAATGACTCACATTACCAATGACAAAAAAACATTCATTTTATGCAAGCAAGGCGACAATGGGCCCATAGAAACACATACACAAAGTCAACCAACAAGAAATCTGCACAACTGTATAACCATAATACAATTGCACCAAATACACATGTTTCCAAATAATATCCATGATTACAAGCTTACAACTCCTTTTCGACACTGGAAATGAATTCCAAAACTTCAAGACAATAAAGTCAACAAACTATACAAGTTATAAAATAACAAACCACTGAAGCTTCTTCCCACTAAATGGAGTTGGAAACAAATATTAACCCACACCATAATGTCCTATCATTAATCATTTCTAATCACAAAGCATTATATTCAAAATCCTTGACTAACGAAACTGGCTACATGCCCAAGAACTTGAGAAAAGAATGGGGACAACGATTCAAAATTCTAGTAATTCAATCCAAAATTCCAAACTAAATTTCTCAAAATCTTGTTCTGAATTTTGGACAGTCTTGAGAGGAAAAGGAAAACAAATCTTCAGCTAATGCCAAGTGCCACATTTAACCTTTATACGACCAACACTTTAGAGTGTAGGCATCTTCAACACTCATGACATTGACACAAGTGGTTAGATTCAATAGCTTCTATTTTCTCACTTTATTATCGGCGCCTATGTGCCAGTATATGCATAGTATCCACTGTCAGTGACTGTGCTTCAGAATTTAACAGGATTATCTAAAACACAAGCACCAAACTGGAAGCCAATAGTGATGGCTACTTCAGGTGTTTGTTCATTCATGTGCAGTATATAAGGACACATAACCATACTGAATTAATATTCAAATAAAAATATACCTTCTCTATCATATACCACAAATAATCCCCCTAATCACTAAGCAAATCTATATGTCATGCAAAGCCACTTGCCTAATTGTTGAATAACACAATAGGTGGTGTTTGAAAAAACCTAATTAAATCAATTTTATGACGATAAGTAATTGCTAAATGTTTTATTAGAACATTTTGTGATATGAAAATGAGCATATATTAAAATCATAGGAAGACGACAAAAGATGAAAACTTCAAAATAATCGATTAGGAATATATAGACCAAAATCCAATCTTATATTAAATTTGAACAATTAAGAATAAATCCTAATCAATAATAAGAGAAAGAAGGCAAACCTCTTATCGGAGGAGCCTCCCTTCTGGCTGAGGAAGGATCGGAAAAGAGGAGAGTTAACGTCGTAAATCATCGTGTCTTTGTTTTTCGAGAATATGAAACCCTAGTTCTTTTCAATCGTATCACAGTTTGTGAAACCTTGCAGATTTTATGGTATGAGAATGAAACAAGTCGGGTCTTCGGGGCACCATTACGAGGGTGATATTCTGGATTCGGGTTAGTTGATTCATCCTAATCAAGCGACTATATTCTTATTTCTGCTAGTTGCACCCCTTTTATTATTAGTATTAATAAATTAAGAAAATTTACTTGAGTTTATGATGCCTTATTATTTAACATTTACTATCATTAGTAATTAGTAATTAAAAATAAATAAAATTTTAAACCTTTAACTTATTTAGTTGTAGTAATTTAGTTCTTTTATAAATAAACAATTAGTTATTTATCTTTTTTTTTAATTAATACTTTATTTTTTAAAAGGTGCACAAGTTAATCATTTTTTATTAAAAAACACTGAGTTGGCAAGTCGCATAAGTATTTTTTAAATTTTTGTTAAAAAATGAGTTTAAAGGTTGAGCGCAGACAGTGTTACACCGTCATCCTATCATAATTATTCGATCTACCACATTACATTAAATTATTAATTTTTTTTTGTCAATGTAGTAATTTATTCTTGGTTGCCAATAAAACAAATTTATATTGACATTGCACCTCCTTTAAATCCTTAAGAAATTCGTAATAACATGCATAATCTTTATATCTTCAAATAAAAACATGCAATTCAAATATAAACTCGAAAATAAAAACATGCAATTCAAATATAAACTCGAAATTTACAACAACAAAAAAACACAAAATCCAAGAAACACGCTCTCTCAATTCACTAAATCTTTCAAAATCAATAAAACGACACACACATAGAGAGCAATGTAGAAAATGAGTTTTGTTCAAAATGAGGTTGTTTTTTTAAATCCAAAAATATCCATGAGAAGTGATTCTAATTCTTTCATTCAACAACTGTGTTTAACAAAAATAATAAGATACACAGATGTTGTTTGCGCATACACACTAATTTATTAAGTACAACAAGGTTATTTAGGATTTCAATTTATTTACACACCTTTTAGTCGTACAAGACTTGATTGTATGTCAAGAAGAATCGATATGATGGATTAAAAAACATCATTTTGAACGGAATTTATTTTCTGCGTTTATTGATTTTTGTGTTTACTCCCTCTACATTGTTTATTTGATCTTAAAAGTGTCAATGAATTGAATATGTATGTTTCTTTGATTTTGAGTTTTCACTTTTTGTAAATTTAAGGTTTATATTTGAATTGAACCTGATTAGAATGTTCCAATTACACAAGCTCCAAGGAGTTGAAGAACAATTAGTGATCACCCTCAAAACTAAATTATTGGTAGCACATTTGACGGTGTAAGAACAAGACTATTATTCAAAAACAACAACATGGCTATGATATCACATATTGGACCTAAGTCTATAAATGAGGTCATCATTGATGAATCTTGAATTGAGGCCATGAAAGAAGAACTTTATTAATTTTAAAGAAACAAGTTTGAAGTTTAGTTCCTTTAACTCAAGACAAAACCATCATTTGAACAAGATGGATCTTCATAAATAAATTGGATGAAAATGCCAAAGTTTTCAGAAAAAAAGCAAAACTTGTAGGTGAAGGATATAATCAAGAAGGTATAGACTATGATGAAACAGTTTTTCCAGTAACAAGGTTAGAAGCAATTCAAATTTTTCTTGCATATGTAGCCTATAAATGCATATAAAAATTCAAATGGATGTCAAAAAAAATTTCATAAATGGATTTTTAAAAGAGGAAGATTTTGCGAAACAACCACCTGGATTTGTTGATGAACACAAACCAAATTATGTTTTCAAACTAACCAAGGTGAATAGAAAAAAAAAAAGTGCAACCTAATAACACATGCATCATGCTTAACTAAAGCGATAAAAGAAAAAACTATATCAGTATAGCAAGCATATCATAACACGTGTTGTCTTCTCTATGAATATGAGAGATGTGGAACTGCATTTGTCTTGTCTTGTAAGAGATATGTAATTCAACCACCTAGTCTTCAATTTCCATGGCACAAGATTTGAATTATTGAAAGATTGGATGACCATTAAATAATCACAATCTATCTAGAGGCGAAACTTTAGAGTGAACGATCTCATTAACATACATAGTAGCAGAAAGTTTGACATGAAACAATGTATTAACACCCATGTAATCCGAGAAGAAACAAGCAATAGCTCCACTTGAATCTCTAAAAATAGCACCAATAGTAGAAAGAACAAGATTATCTCTAGGAGCGACATCGATATTACATTTAATCCAATCACAAGGAGGCTTCAACCAAATAACTTGTGTAATAACAAGGGTTTTAGAAGCATGACAATCAATAGAAAAATATTCAAGAGTAGAAGATTCTTGCATTGATGAAGATGTTACACTTTTAGAGAATCTGCCTGACAGAGATACAACAGAAGAAATATGGGGGATAACGTGTTGAATGGTAACCTACTTGTTATTAACAATTAGTTGATTAAACGTAAACCAAATAATCCAGATAATGTGAATTATAACAGAGATGATAACGTCCTCCACCTGAGAATTCCATTTTTTTATTACATATTACAAGAATCAAAAAGAAGGAAGAAAAATCAATCCTAATACGTAACACATAGGACAATCAGTTCCACAACTGAGTAGCAAAAACACAGTAAAAAAAAAAAGATTAGTAGTTTCGTAAGCCTGGGAGCAGAGCTGGCAACGTGACACCACCACACACCCCCGATTCTAAAAATGATCATCTATAAGCATCATATTATGAAAAACGCCAAACAAGAAAAGATTTCTAAGGAGAGATTGCAACACTCCAGATCTTTATCCCAACTAAGCTTCATAACTGTAGGATGAAGTGTTTGGAAAACATCCTTAAGGGATAAAATTCCAAAATCTGTCAAACTCCATACTAGTTGGTCATCACAATCCATTGAAGGAGTAATAATTTGATCCATCTCAATAACAATATTAGGAAATGTGCGAGCAAAAGAAGCAAGAAAATCGCAAGAGTGATTGGCCAAAAATTCTGCAACTATAGATTGTAGTGCATGTACAAGGTGATGGGATAATCCAAGTCTATCCATAAGATTATGTCCTAGTCAATTATTAGATCAAAAATTAATTGATCTACCATTACCAATTCTCCAGCAACTATTGTCCAAGATCAAATGAAAAAACAATCGAATACCTGGTCAATTAGAGGACTTTGCGACATATGTAATTGGTTTATTGGCACGAAGAAAATGAGTCTTAGTAAGTAAAGTCGACTGTTGATGCGAGGAAAACATGTCCCAAGAAAGCTTAAGCAATGCAATAGAATTAATAGTGCAGAAGGATCGAAGGCCAACAAAACATAATATTTTCATGCGACTATAATAATTTTTCTACTAACAATATCCCCCGACCATATAAAATTTCTCAACCAAGAATCCAAATTTTTTATAAGAGATATTGACCATGTGTAAACATGAAAGTTGTTACCAACATACCATGAATAATAGATTTAACCAGTAGAATGTGCTTTGTAATCAATAAAATTGATCATTTCCAAACAAAAAATTTACTTTTAATACGAATAACAATAGACTACAAATAACATGCATTAGGCTTCCCTCGAAATAAGGGGACACCCCAAGTAAGTAAACGAAAGTAATTCAGATGAGAAGCTCAAGAAAGAACTGATATCCTGAATCCTTCTAAAAGATATTGAACCATTAAAGAATTAACACTTGTTTAAACTTAGATATTGATTAGAAGCAGCACCATATTTTCGAAACAATTGCACAAGGGGCCTTAAATTATTTTTGGTGCCATAGCAAAATACCATAATATCATGTCCATAAAGAACATAGATAGGAGTAGTAAAATTTCAAGGTCCAACCATAGGTTTAAGTGTTCTTGAGTCAACCAAACCAAAGAAGTTATACCTTTGTTAAGAACATCTCCACTAACCATCAAAATGCACCTTAGCCATAAACCAATTTGTTTATTTCTTCCTCATACAAAATGTATTTTTATTCCCAAGCTCTGAATCAGAAAGAAATAAACTCTATTCGTAATAATCAATGTCATTCACGATCTTGCTATATCTGCACTCTGCAGTGTCTCTAAAATACAAATAAGTAGCAAGTTAAGATTGTTATGAGAGGGATGAAGAACAATCATTTTAATCATGATGCTATTACGTAAGGCATTACGACAATGTATTTAAATTCCACACAATAAGCGGGCGTGCCCGTTGGGCCCGTAGCAATTTGATTTCTGCTAGAGATTTTTTCTCATCTTCAATTTATGTTACAGTGTTTTTTTTTTTTTTTTGTCTGTTACAGTGTGTTTCTTTTAATGGTTGTGGTTTTAACTTTCCACCATTAGATTAATACAATGATTAAGATTTATTGTTGAGAGAAATTGAGATAATTTAAATCCATT
>JBBPBQ010020321.1:19897957-19936610 GCA_037974755.1 Cicer yamashitae | reverse complement strand
CATTACGACAATGTATTTAAATTCCACACAATAAGCGGGCGTGCCCGTTGGGCCCGTAGCAATTTGATTTCTGCTAGAGATTTTTTCTCATCTTCAATTTATGTTACAGTGTTTTTTTTTTTTTTTTTTGTCTGTTACAGTGTGTTTCTTTTAATGGTTGTGGTTTTAACTTTCCACCATTAGATTAATACAATGATTAAGATTTATTGTTGAGAGAAATTGAGATAATTTAAATCCATTGATGTTATAAGAAGCAATTAAGGAAAGTATCAACATCTTCATTGCTAATTTCCATTAAATAAGTGAGAGATTCCCAAATTTTATTGTCATGTTAAGATTATTACGAAGAGGAGGCCGCAAAAGAGGGGATTCTAGAGCATCTCCAACGGGAGTAAAATAAGTTCGTCAGCCTAGCGTTGAGTGATATAAAAGTGAATTTTTTTGGGAATTTGGAGTTGTGCCAAACTGTCATACAGTTCTCTCAAGAAGGAACTTTCATAATTTAATAATACTAAATATTTTTAATCCTCTTATTTGACTATTTTTGTCCTCCAAAGTCAGAATACTAATTGCTAAATTTAAGCCCACAATTTTCACTAAAAAAACAAATTTGGTAAAACTGTCAACTTATCATCCAAAAGTTATCGATCAGACTTTGATGATGTGGTGTAGAACTACACACATGGACTCCGCGTAGGATTAGTCTCAAATTATTAGAAGTTTATGCATAATTTGGGATGCTATATTAGGCATTGTTCTAAGGGGTCTAATCAATTTTTTTATTGCATTTTGACAGGAATATAAGAACAGGCACACGACCACACAACTAATAACACAATATACTATACCCTTTAAATATATTATATAGAATATACTATACCCTTTAAATATATATATAGAATATTTTATATGTTTGTATGTCTTTTCACACTTTCTTTTTTAAAAACTGATACATAATTAGAAGACCAATGTTTTGATATGTTTATATGTCACTAATTTTTTAAAAATATACAATATAGAAGACCAATGTCATGATATTGTATTTGTTTATGCTTAAATGTTTACTTTTTTAACTATTGAAAGTAATAGAAATTTTGTTAATTTTTATGTTGATAGTCTCTCTGCGGAGATCTTTGGCCTTTGGGAATGAGGATAAGAGGAAAAATTCCCTGTACGTGACAAAATAGAAAAAACAGAGGATTAGTTTTGATGGCAAGGACAAATAATGTAGGAGTACTCGGTATTTCCGCCCATCGGTTTTCAGATAACTGGTCCAATCGTTAAAAGTTTTATGAATTAAAATTAATTTTAAAAAACACAAGAAAAAAGCGTATTAAATTGATAACATACACACACACAAACATTGAAACTTACAGATTTAGCGCGAATAGTTGATACACGTTGTGTTTAAGAGTTGTAATCTCATATGTTAATAGGATATCATTCTCCATTTTGTAATTTATGGTTCAGATAATTATTCGATCTGACTAGTGGCTACCAGAACATATTTTTTTGTTCTATATCACAAAAATGAGGTTTCATTTTAATCAAGATTTTTTTAACTAATAGTAAGTGATTTTTAGTTTTAAGTCCTAGTTCAATTGACAAATGTCGATATTGTAAGATTGAACGTCTTGTCGTGTGAGTTAATTATGATGAAATTTACCATCTCTTCTAAGACAAAAAAACAATACTCTTTTTATTAATCATATAACATATATTGATTTAATATTTATAAATATTTGAATGGTAGAATTAGTCTAACTAATTTTAACTATAAATCATTCCGTAAATGCAATTCAGACGATAAAATACAGCTGAGATTAATATTTAATAAGTTAAGATGTAATTCATCGTCTCTTAAGAAAATGATTAATTTTGTTGATTTCAATGATAAAATATGTTTTATTTACTCAAATACACTTATTAATTATAATTAGGTGATAAGTTTGATGAGTTGATATATAATAAATAAGAGTATATTAATGAGAAAAAGTAATTAATATTGTACTGGTATTGTAAAATGAAAAATAATTGAAGACATGTTGAGAATCATGGTTGAGTCTAAGAAATAGAGAAATAATTAAAGAGAATTATAAAGCTTGAAAATAATAGCATGAAGAATTATTTTACAATTAGAGTACGATGTACTTTTTATATGGTGCTCTTAATGTAACTAACCTAACGGAACTCCAAACATAACTAACTTTTAACTACTTTAAATTATATCTAATTATATCTAACAGCCCCACAAGTTGGAAGTGTGTAATAACATTTCCAACTTGGGAAGAACAATGCAATACAAGAAAAAAATGTAACTAATGAAAGAAAATAACAAAAAAAGAATACAAACCCTAATCATATTAGCTAAACAAGAAAGTTGATGTAGAAAGTAGTAGCGGACGAAGTGCATAACTCTTGTCAAAATCTTCTACCTACTTTAGGCTGATTTGAAAATCTTTTTGTGCCTCCACGACACTCACTCCATATAGAATCAAGAGTCCCAATCATGGGTCTTCAAATGTCAAATTTGGCCAACAAAGTTAAACCATCATAGGATGGAAGCACAAAGATAATAAGAAATATCTGATATCATAGGGTAAAAGAACAAAGACAATGATAATTGCTTTTCTACCGTATGGTAGAAGCACAAAGTAAAAGTCAACAGTGGCTAAAAAGAATGAAACTATAGTGAAATATACTACTAAATAAGACAATGACCAATCAACAATGAAACTTTCAAAGAAACGTATCATCAATCACAAACCATCTTCAATCTTGAATCTTCAAATATTGTACAATCAAGTTGATAAAGAATGAACACGGAGCAAATTGAGAATTTGGCTTTAGCATGTTTATCATTAATAGTAAAAGTAGATCCAAATTTAAATGTTGTTTTGACTGCTTGCATCACCATGTTATTGGGATGTTACCGATCCGTCAAACGAACTCCATCATCTAAAGCAATGTCCAATATAGCATTTTTCCAATGGAGCAACGAAAGAGAGAAGGATACGCGATCAATGATAAAGAAAAATTGGAAAATGAATTTGGATACAACAAGAATCTAACAAGAGTCTTGATAGAAAATCTCAAGAGTTCAATAGAAAATAAAAAACTAAAAAATGAATCAATGAAGTTTCTAAATAAAAATTTTCTCAAGAAAATCTTGAAAAAAAATGTAGCAGAATAATTATTGCTTTCATATCATGTTGGGAATCATAGTTGAGCCCAAAAAAGAGAAATAATTAAAAAAAATATAAAATTTAACATGATAATGAGTAGAATTATTATACAATTAGAGTATGATACACTTTTATATAGTATTCTTAATGTAACTAATTTAACAAAACTTCATCTAAACATGACTAACTTAAATTATATCTAATAAGACAGACCAAAATAAAAAATAAGACATTTAAAATAAGATGGAGGAAATAATTCAGATCTACACTATAAATCTTTTCTACATTTAATGAGTATGAATTTTAGCAACAAACCCTTCTAAATAAAAATAAATTAATTATAAACCACTATACCACTTCTAAAGGTCAAGTCTCTATATTCAACCACTTTTTAGAATTGTACATATGAAAATTCTAATTTTAAAGTTTAATTAAGGTAGAACATTACAATAAGGTTGACTGGTTGAGGTTGGCGGGACATTATCTCTACAATGTATTATGGCTGGCCACCCATCTAAATCACCGTTTTGTCGGTGCCCTTAGTTTGTTACCAACCAACTCATACTATTAATAGTTTCCCCTAACTCTTTGTCTTACCCTTTTCAATTATCACAATGACCATTATATCCCCATTTCACGTTCTTTCAAATTGATGCTAAAATCACATATATGTCCCTCGTTTTGTTGCACTTGCACAAGGACCCAAAAGTGAACGACGCTTAAAATAAATTTTGAAGTTGACTTTTTTGTTTTACAGTAAATGTGTCGTAGGTTGGATTTAATTTATGGTTTAAGGATTAGGGAACTCAACTATAACAATTATGAATTTTTTTTTCTCATTTTAAATGTGCTATTTAGGTTTACATGATTTTTAAGAAAATGATTTGCGTTAATTTTAATGATAAAATGAGTTTCGTTTACTTAAATATTTTTATTAATTGTAGTTAGTAGAAAAGTTTAATAAATTAAAATACAATAAATAAAAATATATTAGTGGAAAATAGTAATTAATTTTGTATTGGTACTATAAAACAAATACTCCATCCTCACAAAATAATTGACCTATTTGTAAAATAAAATTGTTTCAAAATAATTAATCCTTTCAATTTGCAATACATTTCTTTACCTCATTTTTAATGCAATATTTTTTATTATGCATTTATGACATTGATAATGCATCAATATCTAACAAAGATAATTTGGTAAAAGTAGTATTATCTCTCTTTCATTTATACATTTTTTTAATATGTGTGAAATGATCAAATAACTCAATTATTTTGGAACGAATAGAGTAATTTGAGACAAAAAAAAAATGACAAATGAGACAATTATTATGAGATGGAAGGAATATATTTTCTCCTACCTTTTTATGAGCCCTTTTGAAAAAAAAACATTTATCTCCAACTTTGATTCTCTATTTAAACAATGGCGAAGCTAAGAATAATTTTATGAATAGGCCAAATATAAAATAAAAAAAATACTTTTAAAGCTAATGTATTAAACCTAGTTATTAAACAAAGTAATTTACAGTAATTTTGTTTTATAAAATATAAATTAAAGAAACATAAAGGAAAGAAAAACTTACATTTTAAAGAAAATTGAGTTTGACGACGCTTCAAATAATCAAATTCATCTATAATTGATGTTGTACTAAATAGACTAGCAATGTCTTTTTTAATATAAACAATTAAGTTATTTACAAAAATTTATTGGCCATTTTATAATAAATTTTATTTAAAGTAACTAAATATATATTATTAGAATAATTAAATATAAAAATATACTAATTTATTAAAAAAATGCGGCGGTCAAAGCTACTTCAAGAGTACACATATTTTCACCCCTATATGTAAATTACTCGTACTACGTCTGTCTGTGTGTTTCTTTAAAAAAATAAAATGAAAATGAATCTATCCCTGTTTCTTTTAAAAAATAAAATGAATCCAGCCCAAAAAAACTAATGAATTCGGACCAGCTTTATACTATTTAATGATATAACTATTATAAATTCTTATGAAAGGGAAAGTATCTGCCCCCTTGTATAACCCTAACGGTTGTGAAATTCACTCAAACTTTAACAATTATCGCCGTAAGTTCTGATTAAAAACATAAAAAAACTCTATTAATGCTTCTTGATATATTCTTTTACATGAACCAAACGTATTTTATATAGCACTAATATGTAGACCCGTGCCAAATACGAATTTTTATTCAAATAAATTGAATATTAATTGGTGTCAAAGAAAATAACAAAAATAAATATTTTTTGTGATTGAAGAAAAAAATTAAATCCATATGTATTAAAGTTAGTGTAGTGAAATATAAAGTTTAAAATAATTAATCGACTTTAAGAAAATAATTTATAGATATGTATAGTGTGGGGATAAAAGGAAAGTTCGAGGATTTTTGTAATGTTTACTCGATCAATCAACATACTGCTGGTAAAGATACAAGCTTCCTATATAAACAAAATATGTATGGTCCTTTGCTTTCCAAAATTTTAAGTAGAAATCAGCCTCTTATTAAATAAAAGGATTCTTTATGGTGGAGAGATTTATTAATATTGGTTGGAAATTTGTTAGGCAGCGTATATCTTACATGGACCTCTAAATGTATGTTGCGTCTTCTGTTTTCAAGAGGATGAGTCTGTCAATCGTGTTTTTTTATTTATGCCATTTTACTAATATGAGTTTTTGTAAGATTATTTTTTGGATGCGTTATGTTGACATGTAGGGATATGTTGCCGTCTAATTCTCTCGATTTAGACGTGAAGGGAAGATGTCACAAAAAATGGAAGAGTTTAATTTAGCTTGCTACATGTTGGAGCATTTGGTCTTTGAGAAATAACAATCTATTTAAAGGAGGGGTTGGTGATGTAGTTGTTATGATTGATAACGTTAAAATATTGTCTTGGTCTTGGTTTATGGCTAGAAAGAAGTGTAATTCTAATTTTTGTTTTGTTTTGTTTCTTCGTGTTCAAATCCTTTGAGTCTTCTCCAAAGTGATTAATATGTTATACCTAGATATGGATTTAGGGTACCTTTGTACTCCCAATAATAAATTTTTCTTGTAAAAAAACACATGAGAGTAAAAAAATAAGGGAACAAAAGGATAAGATGGAGGATCTGAGATGGTGATTGTGAGATTCGTTTCATTCCTTTGAGTTATTGCCTAGAATCATCATAGATATATATATTTGTGGATATTTATAGTTGCAATTATAATTTGTTAAATGAATTGAAATATATAGGCAAAGTTAACTTAAGAAACTTATTAATGCGTTTGTTTACAATTCAATTCATACTCATATTCATATTTTAGGTGTACGTTTAGTCGTTTACAATTTGATTTTATTTAAATTATTTATATTTCTATTTATATTTGTAAATGTGATTGTTGGCAGGAATATTATTTGTTTAACATGTCTGCAATCAATTCATAGCAAATAAAAAATAATGTTATTATTGATTGTTATTTTGTGAAGAATTTAATCGAATCAATTATAATGAGAACCACTATATTAAATTCAAATCAAAGCATTTATAAGCAACCAAATAGAGTGACACATGATAAATAGAATGTTTGAAATCGATGTCAAATAATTTTAGTATAGATTTTAGATGTACGTTTAATCGTTTACTATTCGATTTTATTTAAATTATTTAATATTAATTATATTTATATTTATATTTATATTTGTAAACGTGATTGTTGGCTGCTGGAAAGAATTTTGTTTAACCTGCAATTAATTTATAACAAATACAAAATAGTGTTATGATTGATTTAATTATTAATTGTTATTAATAGCAACATTACTTATTTCAAATAATTTAACTGAAATAATTAATCTTTATAATAGACTTGTCATAATGAGAGCCATAGTATTAAATTCAAATCATTTATAAACAAACGAATAAAAGAAGAGTATCGCTAATAGAATACGTGGTAAATAGAATGTTTGAAGCTAATCTCAAGTAATTTTTTTTAGTATAAATTAACAGCAACAAAATTATAAAATGTGAGACTATTTGGTTTTTTTAAAGAAACTTAATTGTTAGTACGAAATATTTTTGTTTGGCCTTAAGTTATTGTTTCATTTGCATTCGCCCTATGTCCATAGAAAACTCAAACTTTGACTATCAAGTATCCTTATTATTTCTCTTTGTAAAAGAAAAAAATTCTTATTATTTGTGATGAAGTTTTTTTTTGCTCTCATAATCAAATCTCGGGATCAGAATGTTATGATTGCAAAACATAATTTTGAGATTTCTCACTTATTTGTTTGACCTTGATCACATTGTCAATTTTACAAGTCCACTAATTATTGGCCTCAACTCACGTGTTAGGGGCAAAAAATTTTATAGTTTAAAATGTCCTAAAAAAAAGGCCCTAAAATTTTGTGGGCTTAGTGAGGCCTATGGTCCCGTATTTTTTTTAAAAAAAAAATCGATATTTTTTAAAAAAATATTTCGAAAAATTATTTTTTGATTTTTTCTCAAAATTTTCTGATAAAAAAGGAGTTACAATTTTTTTTTAATTTTTTCTCGAAACTTTTTTTATTCGAGAAAGAAAATCAATTTTTTCAAAAAAATAAGTTTTTGATTTTGTTCACAAAATTTTTCGAGGAAAAAATGATTTAAAAATTTTCGAAGAAAAAAATATTTTTGATTTTTTAAAGAAATTTTTCCGATATTTGTTCGAGAAAAATAAATTTCAAAATTTTTTCGAAAAAAGTATTTCAATTAACAAAACATTGGGTCTATGGGTCAACTCACTTAAGTCCACAAAAAATTATAAAATAATAGGCTGGGTCTTTAAAAAATTTATTTTAATAGGGGGCCTAATATTAACTAAGAGCTTAGTATGAGATTTTTGAGAGGAGACTTTGAACTTTAAGACTTTATTGACAGCTCTTCTGTAGGACAAATAAAGATAATAGTAGTACAAATTACTATAATACATTTTAAGAAACTTTTATACATCTTATTAACTATGACTAATCATCACTAATCACAAATCTCTTTTAGTAGAAATGTGATTGATTATAGCCGTATTTTATCTTAGGATGGATGCAAATTTATTAAGGCATTGGAGTCTTAATTTTGCCCTACTTTTGTGGGAAGGTTAAAGAAGAAAATAAAAAATGTAGAAAAATTATTTTAGAAAAAAGTTAATTAAAGTTGTGGTCCATATCATTCTTACTTAAATTACGGGTAGTTATAATCTTCTTAAGGAATTGTGAAATAAGATTGAACACCTCATAGCAACTCTTAGGGTGGTAAAAAAGGAAGAAAATTCATTCGATGAAATTGAAGATTCTTAATAGAAAGAAAAATCAAGGATTCAAGGTTTTAGAACCTTGAGGTAATTTAATGAAGCCATTTTGGCTAAACAAGGCTCGAGACTGAACTCTAAAAAAAATGAGGTAGATGGAATATAGAAAATAGTTCTTCTCCCTCGTACCTTGAAAATGGTCTAAGAGTTGGAGCCTTATACCTTGAAATTGTAAAATCTCTTTGCTCAGACATCTATAGCAAGTCGCAACATTATGCGTTGAGGGAGAGAACACAACATTTGTGCTAAAGGGCATGACCCCATAGAGTACACTTGGGACACCTCAACATATTGGTATCATTTATGATATTATTATGGCATCTTACTTCTTCTAAAAAGTATTAGATTTAGGAGGAGCTTCTAAATTTATTCTTCTTATGAGAAATGGAAACTTCAAATTTTTATTAGTTGTATTGGAGCTTAACTTGTTTATCCTTCCATAGAGAATTATTTGTTCTTGTGTAGTTGCGCGTTGTTTGTAACTTTTCTGATTAGTGGTTTTTTTCATCAAAGACTTGATTGTACTAAGCCAAAAATTTGGAGAGACTAGAGTATAGTCAATTGAACGAAGTATACTCTTGTGGTTGTTGGCCAATTGATCTTATTAGTGGAAAATATTTTGGATTGAAGAGACTAGAGGTAGCTATTAAGTGCATAATGAACTAATATAAATCTCGTGTGTTGATCTTCTTTTTCTCTCCTCTATTTTATTTTAAACTTCTAATTTTTGTTATTTAGGTTTTTAAAACTGATATGATTTACAAAAGCTCGTTTTAAAACTCATTTTGAAAGGGTAAGTTTTTTGTTTAATGGGAAAAAGTTTTTCAAAAACACAATTCAACTCATTTTCTTATGTTTTCCACTGCGTTCAATTGGTATCAAAGTTATGTTATTTTGACTGAGCACTTACTAATGTAAGAGAAAAGATTTGTGTCCGAAAAACTTGAGTACTAAAACTTAGAGTGTTAACTATACTACCTATAACAATTGTGTTTTAGTGTTTGATGAAGAAAATTTATGTACTAAAAGATAAAATTCAATCATTCTATTTGTTCCATGGTACTAACTTGTGGAATATTATAGAAGATGGCTTCACACTTCTTGTAGATGACAAATATGTTATCATACTTAGAAATAATATTATATGCTAATTAGAAGAATAATTTTCAACTGCATCAAAAAGTTAGGTTTTATCTTATGAACGCTACCACCAAGATACGATAGAAAACATATGTTCCAAGATCTGACACTTAAAGACGATGGATACATGTGGTTTGGGGGAAACCAAAAAGGAAAAATTACTAATTATGGAACTATTCGTAATGGTTTTCTCCATCCTATTAAAAATGTTTTGTTACTTAAAGGACTAAGACACAACCTATTGAGCATAAGTCAATTACGTGATGGTGGTTATGAAGTTTTCTTCAATCAAAAGATATGTCAAGCTATTAGTCAACCTGATGGATTTGTACTTTATATTAGTCAAAGAAAAAAATAATATTTATAAAATCAAACTCTCTAATTTAAAAAAACAAGATGTAAAATATCTTATGTTAGTTAACAAAAATCAATGGTTCTGGCACAAATGATTGATACATGCAAACTTAAGAGTGATCTCAAAATTAAAAAAGCTCAATTTGGATTAAGGATTAAAGAATTGAAATTTTAAACTAGACGCTCTTTGTGAAGCATGTCAAAAATGAGGAAAAAAAACTAAAACTTGTTTTGCTCCTAAAAAATTGTTTTCTCCTCTTCAACTTTTACACATTAACGTGTTTGGTCTAACAAGGACAACCTCTTCTATTGGTAAAAAGTATGGTCTTGTTAGTGTACATGGCTATAGTAGACAAACATGGGTTAAGTTCGTCACACACAAATATGGAACATTTGAAGTATTTTCTGTTTTCTGCAAACAAGCGCAAAAAAAAAAAAAAGGTTTTTTGCATGACAATTGTTTGTAGTGATCATGATGGAGAGTTCGAAAGAAAACCGTTTGAAAATTTCTATGAAGAAAATGGTATATTACACGATTTCTTCTCTCCTATAACACCTTGGAAAAATAGTGTTGAAGAAAGGAAAAATTGATTTCTTTAAGAAATGGTCAGAACCATGATTCAAGAAATGAATATTACTAAGCACTTTTTGACAGAAGTAGTAAATGATGCATGTTATATTCAAAATAGAATCTATAAGGAACCTATTGTAACTAAGAATCTTATGAATTGTGGGAAGGAAGAAAACCAAATACTTCCTCAATTGACGAAGCCCTAACAGATGATGGATTAATTATGGTGAATCAATAAGAACTAAATCAGTTCAAAAGAAACAGTGTATAAGATTTAGTACCATTTGTTAGAGCTATCAAATGGACCGACCCACTCTAGCCTAGAGTGCCTATACACATGAATGGGTAGCTCGGTCTGGCCCACTTTGTTATGGAGTCGTGTTTTATCAAGATTGACCCACCTATTATAGGCTATGGGGCCAACGGTCCAACCCAATCCATTTTTTTTCTTTCAATATTTGTTATTTTATTAAAAAAAACTAAAATTAAATTCAAACACAAAAACACCCTAAATCATTTACCATTGTAGAGACAATAAAATTATAATACATAACACCACCACCACATTGAACTTGGTCACGTTTAGTCTTCAAAGCAGAAGGATGGAGTCGAAATTGATATTGGTCTTGGTCGATAGGCAACAGTCACGAACTGACCTATACTATTATGTTTTGATCGGTGAAGGTATTGGAGTGGCAATTCTAATTTTGATCGACGGTGGAATCACCACAATAATATTATGTTGTTCTTGCCTTTTAACTTAATATATTTTCTTGGTTCTTTTAGTAAATTAGGTTTTCTTTTCTTTCTTAATTATGGTTGACCTTTTACTTTTGTTTTTCAAAACCAATTCAAAATGACAATTTTTTAAAATCAATCCAAAAATAGCAACAAAAAAAACTATTATTTCAATCATCCTAAATTTACTCATAATAATTTTTTTGTGGGTCAACCTGTAGCCCGCTAGACCGGCCCAACCTAGTCCCATTTTTAATGTGAGCTAAATCGCCTTGGCCTAAAAGAATCATTCATTTTTTATTCTCCTTTTATAAGGCCTGGCCTATACTAATATGTGGGCCAAACGGCTCGACCCATTTGGTCTAGGCCATTTTGACAACTCTACCACGACCAGAAGGAAAACATCCAATTGGAACCAAGTGGATTTTCGAAAACAAATTGGATTAAGAAGGTAAGGTGGTCAAACTAACGCTCCTCTGATTGTGTAAGGTTACTTTCAACAGGATGGTATGGATTTTACTTAAACATTTTCCCCTGTAGCAAAGTTAGAAGAAATTCGAATTTTACTATATTTTGTCACAAATAATGGCATTAATTTGTACTAAATGGACATAAAAAGAGCTTTTTAAAAGTTTTTATTACCGAGGAAGTGTTTGTCAAACAACCACGTGATTTTGAAGATATTCAATTTCCTGAACATGTGTTTAAACTTCAGAAATTGCAATACGGTTTGAAACAAGCTTCCCAATCTTCTTGATAGGTTTAACAAATTGATTTTAGAAAATGATTTTAAAAGAGGAAATGAGGACACTACCTTATTTATAAAACCATATAAAAATGGATTTTTTAAAGTTCAAATATATTAGATGATATTATATTTGGTTCTACTAATCAAAATCTTTGCAGGGAGTATTCTAAGTTAATGCATAATGAATTTTAAATGAGCATGATGGGTGAACTCAGGTTAGAAAGTTAAATCAAACAATGTTATGATAAAATGTATATTCACCAATCAAAATATACCAAATAATTCCTGAAGAACTTCAATCTAGGATGAACAAACCCATGCATTCGACTTGTGTTCTTGTAAAAAATGAGACAAGTTAAAAGGTAGATCAAAAGGTATATAGGGGTATGATAGACTCACTTATTTATGTGACTGCTTTAAGGCATAATATTTTGTTCAATGTGTGCCTATGTGCTTGGAATGAACTACTAATCTTGGTTTGTTGTATAGGAATCACTTACAAATTATTGGGTTTCATTATGATGACTATAGTGGAGATAAAATTGAAAGAAAAAGCACTAGTGGCAGTTGTCAATTCATTGGAGAAAATCTACTATCATGTTTAAGCAAACGAAAATGAACAATTGATCTATCTATTGCATAAGCATAGAACAATTTAGAAGCAAGCTGCAGTACATAACTATTGTGGATGAAATGTCAACTAGAAAATAATCAAATGAAAGAAAGAACATTCATCTTTTGTGATAATACACATACTATATGTCTAACTAAAAATCCAATTCTAAATTCTAGAGCAAAATATATGCAATTGCAAGTTTCCCTATCATAAACTTAGTATTTTGATAGATATCAAAACTAGGTTTATTTAGTTAAATGATGTGATAGTTTCGCGAGCCTTTGTTGATTCTCTAATGTCAACATTCATAAATGTCTTGAATCAGAAAAAATATCATGAAAATCATATATTATCATGCATAAATTTAGTTGCATAATAGGAACACATTGGCACCCTTTGAAATATATTAAAAATAATTCCTAATTAATTTTTAACTTTGTAAATCAACTCACATGTTTGTAAATCTATTTACAGAGGACCTGAACTCATTGTTGATGTTCTTGAGCATGTTAATTGACTTACGAAAGGTGTGAATCAACTCAACAATTCTTAGAGGTTTTATAAGTCGACTCACTCTCTTGTGAATCAACTTACATTATTTTAGGATGAAATCCTAGACTTTCAAGAAGCAAGTGAATTGAATGATAAGTCAATTGACGTGGCCTGTAGAGTTAGTTTTTGATAGTTTTTAACAGTTACAAAACATATATTTTAGCTAGGATGCATTGTACTTTGGCCAACTAACTCATGTCTTATTATATACTGATATGAACATATATTATTACTAAGAACACTTTTACCTATTCCTAAATTTTCATGCATATCATATTCTAGATTAATCATTTTTTCTAATTCATATCTTGTTTGCGAGTGAATCTTTGAGTGAGAAAACATCAAGATAAGGGATATCTTTTGTTGGGTTGATTGTATCTTGAAGGGTATTTCAAGAAATCTGATTTAGAGCGTTTAGGGAAAAAGCAATTGGTATATAATTAATATAATAACTAGATACTAACCCGCGCGTTTCGCGGTAGAATTTAATATATTACTGAATATAAAATAACAATAATATGTAATTTAAAAGTAATGTTAATTTTGTTTTACAGTAGAACATACTCAAGTGTTTATGTACTTAAAGGTAAATATAGTTTTAAATAATTATATATAAGCTAGGTTTGCTTTAGTAAAAGAAAAAGTAAAACATTATTGACTAATACAACTCATGCAAAATATATTTAAATGCGTAATTGGTTTATTCAAGCTTTTTGATGTCATTGAAGTGGTTCTTCTAATAATATTTGTTAAATAGTTATGTATTTCTTTAATGTTAAAGTTATACATTTAGCTATAATATTTCTTCATTTTATATAATTTATATTAGATTTATAAATTTATGTACTTTTTCACGTTTCAATTTTATATGTTCATCGTAATTCTGTTAATCTCACTGTTGATCTAAGCATGACCTAAATAAAATTATGTGCTTTGTAATAGATTATAAAAGTCATTCATGAGTGATAGTTTGTTAAATCCAAAATATTGAAACAATTCATTCGTGTGTGCCTTGAAATTTTCAAATAATTATTTGACACGGTCAAGAACTTCAAGAGTGGTTGAAAAATATTATAGGCAAGAAAAGTTTATGAATGTTTAAGACATAGAAAGTTTCGAGTGAATAATGAAATAGTTAGAAGTTATTTATTTCTAAATATTTCATATTATTCATTTTTTTTTCAATTATGATTTGTATTTTTATAATTATAAAAAGAAAAAATGTTATGGGAGACACATTCAACATAGGGAAAAAAAACTTATTTCCTATGCAATAATATTGATATTTGAACTTAAACATCTATTATAATAATTAAATAGAACCCCAAAATTCTTCATTGTGATGATTTGAAGATATTGGATGGTTTGTATTTTTTTTGTATCAGTTATTGAAATGAAAGCTTTGATGAGTAATTAGAGCTTTTTAAGTGTATTGATGAGTTATTGAGTGATAAATTAAAGCTGAAATTATATAATATATGAAGTAATTGTATTTGGAAAAGTTAAAAAGGTTTGCATTATATATTGAAGAAACAAAACATAATGGAATAGAAGATGAATTTGGAATGTGCCACATCAGAATTTTGGTGAGTTGGCAAATATTGGAGGATATGGCATAGATGAAGAATTTTGGGGTTATGTTTTAATTATGATAATAGAAATAGATAGATGATTTTAGAAAGTGAATAAGGAAACTCTCTACGAAGACGTTCACATCAGCTATTTAGCCGAGGTGGCAAATGTTCGCATATGTGGAAGAAATAGTGTGAGGTGGCAGCCGAGTCTGTTTTAAATATATATAATAGATTACCGACATATCTTGTAAACCTTCTATTGAATAAAGGAAGAAACTTTCAATTGTTCGAATGAGAATTAAATGTACTTTATATACAATGACAAAGTAGAAGAACCAATATAAAAATAGATGTGTTTTTTTCTCTTTTCGTTAACTTACATTATGTGTTTTATGTTCATTATTGTATTTGTTAGTGCAAAATTTATTTTTATATTTTTCGAATGAAATAAAAATGGTTGAAATATGTTTTTGGTCCTTGCAAATATGCTTCGTTTTGATTTTAGTCCCTATAATTTTTTTTTTTGATTTATATTCTTGCAAATTCTAACAAGTTTTAAAAAAGTCATTTATGAATCTTTTTTAGTAAAAAAATGGTGGCTAATTTTGGATGAAGTAGCACGTGATGACCGTGTAATTCTTGTTGACTCGGAAATATTTAATATTTAAAATTAAAATTTATTTTATTAACTCATTTAATCATTTAATTAAAAACTTAAAACTAATTAATTAGTAAACCAATTAAATAATAAAAACTCAATAATCTTCATCTTCAACCCCGAATTTTTTAATAAAAATTCAACAACCTTCATCTTCAAATCGTAAATTCTCAAATCTAAATCCAAACCCTAAAAATTCTAATCTCTCATTTTTCTTGTACGACACAAAGTTAAATTCTAAACCTTTGATTTGTGTGTTATGATATTGGATGCACACACAATTTGAACAAGAAATATTTTCAATGTATGTTATGATATTTGATCCATGAGTTTGAGGAATGGGGGAAAGTATTGTTAGGTTCAGAATTTTTTTGGAATACTTATATGATGCGTGAGAAATATTGGCCAACATAAAATATTTTTCCTAAGAAATTAAAACTTGTAATTGTCATAATTGCAAACAAAAAACCACGTATGTAGGCCTAATAAATCGATTTATGAATCGACTTACACGAGTTTGTGAATCAATTTTGAAAGTTTGCAGTAGTGTGAGTCGATTCACAATAGTACTACATAACTCTTTGACTTACATAACTCTCTAACTTGAGGTGAATCAATTCAAATGACATACTTGATTTACATAGTTAAAACCACTCAAATGACATACTTGTTATAAAGTGTTTTAAAGTGGGCTAATGTAATAAGAACATGCTGCAAAGCTTATGCATGATAGAGTTACTCAAAACACTAATTTTGGTGTCACTCAAAACACTAAGTCTAAACTAACTACGAGACTCTTAAAGTTACAAAATAGACAGAGTTATGCTATTCTATTTATATTAAAAAAATTCTAGGTTAAAATAAGATAAACCCCTTAACCACTTTGCCTTAAATGACTCATATGGTAACTTGAGTTGGATAAAGGTGTCTAGTACACTCATTTTATCGCTCATAATGTTGACTTTAAGACAATTGGCAAATTGATTAATAATAAATGTCTAATTGATTAGTTTCTTAAGAAAATTATTAATTAGATGGTTTAGCAATTCTAATTGAAAAATATGATATAATTTATAAAACAAAACGATTTTCAAGCATGGGATATTACAATAATACAAAATTTTGTATTGGATTCGACAAAAATACAAAATTATGGGATATTACACACAAGGGTCTCACTAAGATATTTTTGTCGTTGAGAAAACTACAAAAGTGGTTCCCTCGTATCATTAGAATTGTTTCCTATATTCAATTTTTTTGACTCAAAATCACATATAATCTATTTCTAATCAATGTATTTTAAAAAACAATTTTAGTAGAAATCAAAGGAGGACTAAGTAATCTATATTGAAACATAAGAGATTGCAAACATCTTTGAACAAATGCAACAATAATATAGATAGTTAATATTATTTTATAAATTATGCATATCTTGAAAAAAAAAAAAACTTAATATCATAAAACTTCATTTTTATTCAACTTTTAAAATATATCCAATGAGTTAAAATTCTTCAAATAGAATTTCAACATCAAAATCATGAGAGTTATCATGTTTGATAAGTTTTAAGATGTTTAAAACGTAATTTGAAGTAGATAATGATTTGAGCCTTTTAATACTAAATAAAAATCTAAAAAAAATGAGTCAATTAAATGAGTCAATTATTTGATCTATAATATATAAAAAATTATGAATCCTAAAAGATTCATCCGCAAAATCAATGTTTGTTGTGTGCATTCATATGGATTTTTATCATATTGATTTTTCTACGAATTTGACATTTTTAAACAAACACACATCTAATCTCCATTTGATTGACAATTTTTCATCACTAAATAGTATTTGCAAATCAAAATTCCCTAAATTTTGCTAGATCTATAACTACATCAATAAACATGTCTTTTTTTAATAAAACTTTTCCCAAAAGACTCCTCGACAAACTCCATCTTTTATGCAAAAAAGAATTAATGGAATGAGATAAAGAAATGAAAAAAATTGATTGATCGGTAGATGGTTGTATTATGTTATTTTATTGGTTCACGAAATTAGTCTCTTTATTTTAAAAGTCGACAGTTTTGTTCCATTCTTCTGATTTTTTTACTAAAAATTGATGACGTGGAATGCTTTAAATAACGTAACATGTGACACCCTAAACCCCAAATTAATATAATTTTTTTTAATTATTTTTTTTATAATAATGAATTTCTTCAAATAAAAGATATATAAACTTTCAAACATTTTTTTTAAGATAAAGAGTATCACGTAATCATTTAACATGTCACATTAATCCAAAATTTTCCATCAAACATAATAACTCGAAATCATAATTTTAGACAATAAAATCTATTGGACGTACACGTAAATAAATTTAGTAATAATTGCAAATATAGTCCCAACCCGGTGTCACTATTAGAACGGGAATTCCCAAACTAAAAGACGTTAACAAAAAACATATAATAAAAGTCTTCAAGACAAGATGGCTTCCGCCACTCTGATGGTACTAGTCATCACCTGCAGCTTGAAACTTGTCTGCGTCATCGCAAACGCCAAACATAAACAATAAAGGGTGAGTTTCGAAATTATGTAACAGTATAAGATAAACGAGGAGAACACGCAAGTAGTCAACCACACAAATAAAGAGAAGCATTCAAGAACATAATATCAAAGGTTAATCTAATTCAATCACAATAAAAATATTACAAGGATGAAATGTTATGCATGCCTTATACTCTATACTTCTTCCTCATTTGGTACCATTCTACTCTTAAGTACTTGGTTAGGAGGCCTGATATTATGCCACTACAAGAGTGGACGGACAATTCATGAATGACCAAGTCCTCATAGATCCCTCAACTCAACCCGAGACACATATACGCGACGAACGAGGTACTCTTGTGTTGCACAGTAGCTCCCGACCTTAGGGAATAACCCACTAATCCACTTAAGAATTCTCCACCAGAGATACCCCCAAGCTCTATCAGTCTTACCTTACAATTCGACTGTAGCCCTCCACGATTAGGCTCATTCAGTTGTACTTCCCCGAATCACTAGGTTTGTCAGACCCTCCCTATATGATGACAAAATAATCCTCACTCCAAAACCTATAACACCTATCTCACACTTACTCGATCATCACAACTCAATAAATTTCAGTTTGAACTCACAATATTCATCAGAATTTACATCATCTTATACGTATATCAGTCAATCACAATAAAGTCTCAATATTTGGTTTACACCACTCATAATGCACAGTCTAGTCTTATCAATCACAGAATAAGAAATCAAACGGGTGGTGCATTCAAGTAATATCACAATTTCAATCAAGTAAACAAAAGCACTCTAGTACATATCATTCATACAATAACAATTAGCATAAGGTTCCACAAAATCAAACAACATGCAATCTTGATATAAATAAATTCATAGCAATTCTTTAGGTTGCTAAATTATATTTTAGTCCTCACTATTACCATTCATGTATTATTAATTAATTATTATTACTCAATAGGGCTCGACTGTATGTAGTAAGCCCCATGAATATCTGGGAATTTCGGTATTCCCGTTCATCCCACGTTATTTTATACTCATAAAATCGAACCTCATTTGACCCCTTACCTTGGTTGAAGATTTTTCCCAACGAAACCGATCCACTTTTTTAATGTGTCGCGTCTTCGCCAACCACCGTCTCTAATAGTCCGTGAGGGAAAATAAATCAATGCAACAACCAATACAAATTAATTACTTGCTCCTATAAATTATTTATTAAAATTAATTAAATAAATTATTTGCTATTTATAAAATAACTAAAAATATATTTAATATCATCAAACAAACATATTAGTATACCAACATAAAACAAACGTCTAATTTTAATTAAAATAAAACAGAATCACATATTTAAATAAATATGGCATATATCTATAGTTTGAGTGTTAAAATAGGTAAGCAATATGTCCTATGTAATGAAACTAATAGTGTTTATACTTATTTAAATTCATGAATATTGTAACAACTTTTAATTATAACTAAAATAAAATGAAGTATTTTAGATGTAAAACGATTATCAGATATCTGCTCAGCATTAATATACTTCGATCATATCAACTCTATCATTACACAAAAATTAAAAAAAATATAACACATACCCAATATTACTATAATATGTATAAAGGAATATAAAAATATAATATTAGAATATGTAACTTTATAATTTGATAATATAAATAATAATTATATATATACAATTGTTCATTTTATTGTTACAGGCATGTATTTTAAAGTTTTGCAAAAACCAATAAAGAACTTTGATTAATTAGTATTCTAAAAAAAACCTGATTAATAAAAAAAAAATTAAAATAAAAAGAACACATGCCCTATATTGATGTAATTTGATTAAATTGGAAAAAGTATATTAAATTGATGGAAATAGGAACATATATGCTCTCTTCTTTTTATTCAGACAAAAGTGTATCGAATTTGAAACTAAGGTTCCATTATTATTATTATTATTATTATTATTATTATTATTATTATTATTATTATTATTATTATTATTATTATTATTCTAAACGCACTCTATTAGTGATAAAGTTAACAGACTAGTGTTGCAACATACATTCACTTCTTGTATTATTTTATTTAAATATATATATATATATATTATTTTATTTTCTTGCAAGTTAAATATAGTTAATATTAATTATCTAAATCATTTACTAAGGCAAACACACAAGACACAAACGACGAAAAATATAACACATATCAACACTCATGTAATAATAATAGTGTATCATTATACTATTAAAATATAATAATAAGAAATTGGGGTGTTACATAACATATGATACAATGATGTAGAGTGATTAACACCCATAAAATTGGAATAAAATTCCGTAAAAACTTATCTTTCAACTTCAGAAATTTTTAATTTAATTAATGACATATGAATAAGTAATGCATCTAGATGGATCTATATCATATAATTGTATGTCACGTTATTTAAAATATGTCAAATCGTCATTTTTGAGTTCAAAATAAGAGAGTGGGATCAAAACTGTCGACTTTTAAAATAAGGAAATCAATTTCGTGAATTGATAATAATATAGGGACAAAAACTACAATTAAACCTTTTAACTAATGATAATTGTTTTACTCATGTTTTTAGTTAATGATAAATGATTTGTTATTAATATTGAGATAATTAAAAAAAATGTCCCATCAGCAATATTTATGCAATCATCGAGTGTCTTGTCATCCACATGAGCATTGACTAGATCAAAGTCAAGGGAGCTTGACTTTTGCAAAATGAGCTAAAGTTAATGGGGCAAAAGTGTTATTTTCAAAATATAGGAGTTAAAATTACCCGATTTTGAATCTTAGGAGGCCAAAAGTGAATTTTAGCCAAAAAATTAAGAGAGGTTAATGAGACAAAGTAAGGTTAAAAATTTAGGTCAAATACCATACCTCCAATACTTATAAATTTTTTGATATTCTATATTTAAAATTTTAAAACGGTAGGATGTAACATGCTTAAAGCATATAAGCTTTTAGCTCAAGGGGAGTGTTAAAATTGAGTGTATATTTTTTTTATTATTCTTTGACTGTACAACATCTTAGACTAATTGTTAGTTATTTTAATTAATACAATTTTTTGAAAATTGAATATTGAATGTAATCATAGGAGTATCATTATAAATAGAAGGTGTGAAATTTATTTTAGACACACAAAAAACACACATAAATCATATTTTACTGTGTATATTTTCTATTAGTTTTATATTCAATCAATTATTCGTACATAAACTAAAGATTGTGTTTTATAACTACTTTAATTTGATATATATCATGAGAATTCACTTCGTCTCATTACTCATGCATTGAATATGAATATTAGAGTCATACATGTCATGCAAGAATAAATATTATATATATGTTAGAAATATTGGTAAATTTTAACCTCTATTACATTTATGTATTATATATCAAATATGTAGAGTGTTTTTAAATAATCACATAAAATAAAATGTTGTATTATTTTTAATATATTATAAATTCCATCATCTATCACTTTAAAATAAACATCATCTTTTTAAATACTTAACTTTTTTTCTCATTTTAAATATTTATACCTCATCCCTTCTCTCTTCTGGTAAAGACATATATATGATCTTAGTAAATATGAATTATGTGTTACAAAAAATAATCTGTGTCATAATTATTTAAAATAAGGTGTAGCATAATTATTTTTTATTATTAAATTTAATTAATTATTCGTAAAACTATTTGTTAATAAATAATAAATACATTTTGTTTACACTATTATAATCTTTAATTAAAGTGTTAACCATGGAAAATCTTTAATTAAAGTGTTAGCCATGGAAAATCTTTAATTAAAGTGTTAGCCATAGAAGAGTGAGAAGTAAGAATAACGGTGGAATTTAGAAGTTATAACATGTTATGTACGTATACGTATGTAAGTTGGTAGATTGAGTTGGTGATTTTTTTTGTAAATCTAAAGTTAGTACAAAAACAGAATCATTACAAGTAATTGTTTCTTTATTGATTAATAAACTACTCTCTACCCGTTAATTAGTTAAATATTAACTCCTCTGTTAATGAACTACTCTCTGCCTGCTAGTGAGTTAAATATTAACTCATCTAGTAGATCAAACATGATAAAAAGTACTTAAATATAGTATAGTAGATCAAACATGATAAAAAGTGCTTAAATATAGTATAGTATGTTATTAACAAGAATCAAAACTAATGTGTTGTGTTAAGATTGATTAAAATTATTTTACAACATTCTAAATTAATTGTCGATAATTTTAATAAATAGAAATCAAAATTGTGTTTTATAAAGAAATATAAATTATATTAGTAAATATAGATTATGCATACCATAACAGAAAAATAATATGGTTTATTTTTTATCAAATAAAAAAATAATACCCAAAATTTAAAAAAAAAACATAATAAATTAATATACAAAAATAAGATTATATGATTAAATTAATTTTTTCATAATTATTTTTTATGAGTAATTTTATTTAACTTTCGTTAACAATCTATCGGTATATCGGTATATTTATTATGAACGTGTGGGGTGGGAATACAAGTGGTTGATATACCGTCAAATCATGAAATGCTGATAGACAAATAAATGTGATCATAATAAAAATTAAATAATTTTTTTTATCAAATGGTGAATGACACGTTACATAGCAAGTAAAAATAAAAGTTATAGTTTGATGAGTGATGAAAAAATATGAAATGTAGTTTGAGGAGTGATGAAAAAATATGAAAAGATCATTTAGCAACTCTTTTATCATAATCTATTCTTTTAGCAACATGAGAAGATGATTTACGAAAGTTAATTTTAATATACAAAAATAAAATTATATGATTAAATTAATTTTTTTATAATTATCTTTTTATGAGTAATTTTAATTAACTTTGGTTAACAATTTATCGGTATATTTCTTATGAACTCTAGTAAGAATGTGACACGTCTGAGTGGGAATAAATGTAGATGTACAAGTAGTTGATACACCATCAAATAATGAAATGCTCATCACAAGATCGACAAATAATTAAAAGCAGAACACACTTTATTCGTCATTAAAAAAATAGTGAATTTTCTATAAGTAAATGACTTCTCGTAATTATGTGATGATAATAAAAACATCCTTAGTAAATGATTTTTTATTAAATGGTGTATGACACGTTACACACCAAGTCAAAATGAAAGTTATAGTTTGATTAGTGGGATCTGGTAAAGGAACACCATCCGAGAGAGCATATTTCACATTCAACTCAAGAGGGGTATCTACTGCTCTAGTATTAGAAAGACGAGTCTGATAAAAAATGTTGGCAATGTATTTGGATTGAGAAAGAAGGTAGCCTCTAGGAGAGTAGGCAACTTCAATCCCCAAGAAATAGAGAAGAGTTCCCAAGTCCTTCATATCAAACTGCTTGGCTAACTGCAATTTCAACTCATTGATTCCACTAACATCATCACCTATAATAATAATATCATCAACATACAGAGAAAGTATAATGCGTCCATAAATGGTGGACCTTATAAACAATGCAGAATCATGTTCACTAGAGCGGAAACCAAGAGAAGTGATCAAAGTAGAAAATTTCTCAAACCAAGTTCGAACAGCCTATTTAATGGTATCAGAGTAGGGTATGGAAATTTGCTCTTCAATCCTTATTCAAGGCTTCTGCACAACCAGTTTTTAGAGATGGTGGTTGTAACAGCCCGATTTTTTTTAAAAAACAAATTCAAATTCATAATAAAGAGAGAAATACCTTTGGATAAAATATTTAAGTCGTATCACAACGATAAAAGTCAACAATAATTACAAACAGCGGCAACGATTTTGAAATGAAAATCCAAAATATTTAAAACAGAAAAATACACCGGGGCTATGAGACCTATCCAACGTAGCTCATACCCCTGGGGTATTCTCGGCAGACACCTGTACAAAAGCACTGCCCCAAGAATTTTAACTTCCCCACGTCACATCAAAATGTGGTACAACGACCCATCAAAATAAAAGTCAAGCTGACAATATATGGTATAGGTACAGTCTTCCAGAATGAAATAAATACAACCACAACAGATAGACATCTAGCCCCTATACAGCCATCTAATCTGATCATGCTACAAAAAAACACTATAACCCATCTCAAGAGTACTAACTGGTAGGACGATCCTGATTCTCATATGAGGGCAAAGCCCAGGTTTCCACAATAATTGTAAAGGTCACCAACCGAAATTAACAAATATCACATAGCATTTAAATTTTAAATGCACAAAATAACCTTTCAACTTAGCATACATCTAGAAAGGGTTTTTATATGCCAAACATGCATAATCAAAGTTGCAAAATGAAGTTTTGGACAAAACTACACTGTCGTATTCGAATACAGCATCCTTGTATTCGAATACAATGCTATTTCACAAGTCAGTAGCAAAATTGAATATCTGTATTCGACTACACACTACTAGTAGCCGAATACAACTGCTAAAATTTGCAGATTTCAGTTTCGAAAACGTTTCGCAATCATTCAACACTTACCACACAAAATCAATCAATCACACTCATCAATTACAGCACAATTACAAACAACAACCGAGTATGTATATACAACCATCACAGTATATCAAATATGACTCGCGTGCCAAGCACCCTAATGTAATGCGTATATGCCAATGCACATGATTCCAGAATTGCAAACCAAAACCCTCCTCAAAAGGGCGTAAATCATAATTGTACAGCCTCTCACAGACTAGTACTAATTATCAAGGTTCAATCTCTCACAGATCAGCACGATTTACTATCGTACAACCTCTCACAGACCAGCACAATTTTCTATGTGTGCAATCGCTCACAGATCAGCACGACTTACAAGAGTCCAATCTCTCACAGATCAGCACGACGCGAAAATCCCTGCAAGGATAAGATGAACCAACAATTCACATGGCATCATTCCGTGGCCCATCCGGTTACCACTATCACCATGGCCCATCACGGTCACCATGTACTATGAAATGCATGAGCATACTCTAACTCTTTTCACCACAACCATTAAGTAAATGCAGCTATTAAAAGATTCCCCTTTTTAATACTCATTTAACACTAATGATTTTTCAATCTTTTCACATAGCATACTCAAACATATATTCATCTATAAAAATCATAACGCATACGCTATCAATTATGGATACATCAATCGCACATTCATCACACATCCACATCTCAAACACAACAAATTCAATCAATTTGAATTCCAAAATTTCACACCAAATTTAATCATGAATCACCCGTATTCACAACTCCACATTTTCAAACATAAACCACCAAATTTAATTCCCAAAATTTTCAACCATAAATCACCAAATTTAATCTCCAAAATTTTCAACCATAATCCACACATAAATCCCATCTCAAAAATTCATAATATTAATTATGAACACATAAACCACACCAAACTTGAATCACCACAACCCACATCTCAAACACATTAAATTCAACTTCCACAATTTCACCCACAAACACGTTAAATTCATTTTTCCTCCAATCTACACATAAAATACATCTCAAAATTCATAATATTAATTATGAACACCTCAATCACACCAAACATGAATCACCACAACAACATTAATATATCAGAGTTCTCCCCACCGCTAACTCGGTGCCAACGGTCTCGATTTCTTTTCGAGACTCAAGGAGCTAACTACATAAACATGAATATTTATAACAATTTGTTCACAATTTATCCAACCACAACAAAATTCCCAAAATTATATCTTTTTCACACACCAAACTTTTACAACCAAATAATCAACATTAATTCAATCTCAGCAAATAGCACACAATTCACATCAAACTACACCTCAACCGCGTCAATTTTAAATTCCACTAATTCATGCATAAACGAATTAAATTCATTTTCACCATTTTAGACATCAAATACACCAAATTTCTTTTCCATAAAATCACATATAATGTCCTAAATGAAAACTAAAAGTTTGGAAGGAGCCCTTACCTCAACGGTAGCTCTAACAACCGAATACGGCACCGTGATTAATTCTGGTGAAATATTTTGTTCGCACGTCACTTCGAAAACTAGCTCACTAGCACCGCAGCATGGCGGTGAGCAACTTTCCCTTCTGTCACTTCACGAGATGAAGCTTAGATCTAGTAAATAAATAAGGATTTGTGTTTGTGGGTTTTGTTTATTTTTTGAAAACTGAAGGAAGAAGAAGAACACAGGCAGGCTGGGAATTGAAGATAAATTGAATCTTACTTTCTCTCACTTTGTTTTTTCTGTTTGCCTTCACACGTCACTATATATATATATATATACTATAATTAAACCAAACTAACAAATATCTAAATATTTATACACACATCGCTTTACTCACATCTCAAACTATTTTGATAAAAATATTTATTCTCATTGCAACCCAATTGACAGGTAAATTTTTTAGCAACTATAGATATTTTAAACAAAATAGTCTGGTAATAAATTTTTTGCAACGTAATTAAATTATTTCTCGCCAAATAATTTTAAACGGGTCTCATAAAAATATTTCTGGCATTTAACACACAAAATACCATTAAAATTAGCTAAAAAGCCTCAGAATTCAACACCAAAAATATACTAAAATTGCATAAATTAGAATTTAAAACTAAGGGTCTTACAGTGGTAGTAGCAATAAACCACCTTGCTTTGTTGGAGAACATTATGATTTCTGGAAAATACGCATGCAGGCATATCTTGAGGCACAAGGATATGGTATTTGGGATGCAGTAGAAAATGGTCCCTATGTTCCAAATACAGTCATCAACAATGAAGAACAAATAAAGATAAAAGCCTCATGGACAGATGATGACAAAAGGAAAGTGTTACACTTGGCACTTGGAATGGACGAATTCTTTCGCGTGTGTCATTGCAAAATTGTCAAAGAAATCTGGGATACTCTTGAAGTAACCCATGAAGGAACAATTGAGGTAAAACGTTCTAAACTTAATACTTTATCTCAAGATTATGAATTGTTTCGTATGCAGCCCGGAGAACCTATTTTGGACTTGTAGAAAATATTTTCTCATCTGACCAACCACTTGACAGCGCTTGGCAAGATCTTCACTAATGATGAATTGAACCTTAAAGTTCTAAGATCATTAACAAGGGCGTGGCAACCTAATGTAACGACAATTTCTGAAATGAAAAGCCTGTCAAAGATGTCTCTTTATGCACTTTTCGGAAAACTCCAAGAACATGAGATTGAACTTGGAAGACTAGAAAATAATGAAATTTTAGAAAATAAGCCAAAGAGCATTGCCTTGAAAACGGAGTCAAGAAAATAGATAAATGATGAGAACTCAGATGGAGTTGAGAACATCACCTTCCTAGTAAAGAAATTTGGTAAGTTCCTTCAAAACGATAAAACTTTTAAGAAAATGAAAACTTTCAGGAAGAAGGATGTCTCCACTACAAATCAAAACTTAACTTGTTTTGAGTGTGGCAAACAAGGACACATAAAAGCGGAGTGTCCAAATATTGTCAAGAAAAGTGCTCTCAAGAAGAAAGAATTCAAAAAGGCCTATATAGCATGGGAGGACAATGAAGTGAGTTCATCCTCAGATTCGGAAAGTGACGAATGTGCAAATGTTGCCTTGATGGCATCACACCAATTCGAAGAAGAATTAGAGGTTAGTAATAAAGATTCTTCTCGTAATAATGATGCTAATAATGAATTACTTATTGAGTGTAATGAGGCTCAAGATGCAATAAAAGAATTACTTATGGAATGTAAAATTCTGTGAAAAACAGTGTCAACTCAAAAGAAATAAATTTCATCTCTTAAAGAGAAAACTGACACTACGGAAAATGACTTTGAAAAATTAAAATAGAATTTTACATCTAATAAGTGTGATTCTCTTTCTTTTAAAATTGTCCAACTAAATAGAGTCATTTAAAGATATGAAAAGGGACAAGTTGGATTGGAAAATATTCTTAATATGCAAAGATATTCCAATGACAAGAGTGGCCTTGGTTATTCAAAATTTGATAAACCAAGTATTAATAAAACGATATTTGTTAAGGCAATTGAACAATCCGACAAAGAGAAAGTTATAGTTGTGCAAAATGATCATCATTATTCTAAGAAGAATTCTGTTCAAAAGAAATCTCATATGCCTAAATATAGAAGTAAATCTATTCATACATGCTTTTATTGTGGTCTAAATGGCCACACACCTAATGCTTGTCATTTTAGGAATTTTGGTGTTCCAAATGGGCATTATGTGTGGGTCAAGAAAGGTACTAATACTCAAGGACCCAAAGCACTTTGGGTACCTAACAAACTATGATCCTGTTCAAAAGAATTCTATTCAAAAGAAATCTCATATGCCTAAATATAGAAGTAAATCTATTCTTACATGCTTTTATTGTGGTCTAAATGGCCACACACCTAATGCTTGTCATTTTAGGAATTTTGGTGTTCCAAATGGGCATTATGTGTGGGTCAAGAAAGGTACTAATACTCAAGGACCCAAAGCACTTTGGGTACCTAACAAACTATGATCCTGTTTTGTCGGAATGCATACAAATTACCTCTAATATGTGGTACTTGGATAGCGGATATTCAAAACACATGACCGATCACAAAACAAAATTTCAGCACTTACTCTTGAATCAAAAGGCTATGTGATCTTTGGAGATAACAACAAGGGTAAAATTTTGGGCATTGGAAAGGTTGGTGCAGCCTCATCTCCTTCAATTGAAGATGTTCTATATGTTGAAGGATTAAAGCACAATCTTATTAGCATTAGCCAGCTTTGTGACAAGGGTTACAAAATAGCTTTCAACAAAGATGAATGCATTATCCGAAATGAGAGGACAAAAATGTCTCTTGTCATGATGATGATGATATAAGTGATGATATAAGCAAAGACAATCAAGTTGATCAATCAATTCAAAAGAATAAAGTCAGTATTGAGCAGCAAGATCAACATAATGATCTCCCTTAAGAATGGAGAACTCATCGAGATCACCCCATTGACAACATTATAGGTGATATCAACAAAGGAGTTACTACAAGGCTCAAACTCCAAAATGCTTGTTTGAATATGACATTTGTCTCTCAAATAGAACCTTCTAAGGTAGGTGAAGCACTTAAGGACGATCAATGGATAATTGCCATGCAAGAAGAACTAAACCAGTTTGAAAGAAAAAAAGTGTGGGAACTTGTTCCAAATCCTGGCAATAAACACATCATTGGTACCAAATGGGTGTTTAAGAATAAACTAGATGAAAATGGTATAGTTGTTCGAAACAAGTCAAGGTTGGTTGCTCAAGGATACAACCAAGAAGAAGGGATCGACTTTGATGAAACATTTGCTCCGGTAGCAAGATTGAAAAAGCACAAGCGGCACTTGTCATATCTTAGGTAATGCATTAGTGTCATGGTCCTGTAAAAAGCAAGCATGTATGGCTCTAAGCACTGCTGAAGTAGAATACATAGCAGCAGGTAGTTGCTGTGCACAGATTCTACGGCTCAAGCAGTAGTTATGTGACTATGGACTTGATCTCGGATGCATCCCTCTAAGATGTGACAATACCAGTGCTATCAATATCACAAAGAACCCAATCATGCATTCTAGGACCAAACATATTGACATACGCCATCACTTTCTGCGAGATCATGTGCTCAAGGGAAATGTTGAAGTTACATTTGTGGATATACATAATCAACTAGCAGATATCTTCACAAAGCCTTTGCCTAAAGATTCATTTTATAAGATACGAAGAGAACTTGGCATTCTAAATGAAAATGATCTCTAATACAAGGTATTGATACTTTGTAAGTCACTTCCTCTCAAAATCTTGAATCTTCACTTGCTAAGTTGATAGAATTGAATCTTTGATGTATGAATATATGCTTTCTCAACACGATTATGACTTTTAAATATTGTCTTTCAGTAAAAATTCGACTTAAAAACATAAAAAATTTCATCGTAGCCGAATACACGTGGTCTGTATTCGAATACACGTTTCCAGAAAAATATGTATTCGACTACAACCAGAGTGTAGCCGAAGACAGATTGGAATTTTTACCTATTTATGTGTTTTCGTGTTTTTAGGTCACTTTCTTAAAACTTCAGTAGTCGAATATTCATCCACTTCCATTACTCCTAAACTACATCCGATCTTACATGGAAATATTACCAAATCTATAACCTATCATCAATTGCATCTAAGATTACTCCTAACTAAACATCAAAACCCCAAATCCCCAAAATTTTTCCAAATTCAAAAACATCATCTTCTTCAATCTTTACCATGGATGCACGGAAACGAGGTTCCCGAACCAAGCATGCTTCAGTGGGTCCTTAAAAAAGGAGGGCTAAAAATGACAATGTTGCAGACCTCTCCAGATTACTTCATACACCCGAAGAAATCGATCGGTTCAGAACTTACTACTCGGATAAAAAGTTAATCACTCCAAAATATGGTACACTTGATTCCTTCTCAGCTTTTAAATTTCGTAAGTTACTTAAAGCACAACATTTGGAGGCATTAATTAGTTATAATGGCTTAATCTATGCTGACTTAGTTAGGTGTACTACTGCAACCTTAAGAAAGAAGGATTTAAGTTGGTATCTCAAGTAAAAGGCAAATATATTGAGTTAGATACTCAAACAATTGGAGAAATTCTGCAGTTACCTTTTACGGTCAGAAACTTAGGCCTGGAAATTTGTGTGAGTGGGAAAATGTGACAAAATATGATGCTTATGTATCATTGTGCCGTTTTGACAAAAACACCATGGAAAGAAAACGGGCACAGACTGGTTCAGAATTTGCTAGGCAACGGTACAGTGTTAGAAATTTGACCGTTGAGAATAGGTTGTTGCATTATTTCCTCAGTTACATCCTAGTTCTGAAGGCAGACAATTATTCTCAAATGACTGAATTTGAGCTTCATATTATGTTCTTTATGCTTGAAGGAACTGATCTTAATTGGTCATATTTTGTCCGGTCTATTCTGTTTGCTTCCAAGAATGCCATAGGTTTGGCTTATGCAAAAGAGATTACCAGGATCTTGGATCATTTTCAAGTGGACTTTTCCGGTGAAGTAATGTATACACCTTCCAAAGAAAATGTGTTGGACTTAATATGTTGCCCATTATGAAGATTGTGTAGAGCGAGCAACTTCAGACTTATGTCCACAAAAGCAATCTTGGACAATCGTCTACGGCTGCCCAAGATGAAGAAGAAGCAGAAGAAACGGCATCGGACGATGATCACGTTTCCAATCGCATGGTAATGGACAAGCTCAACTCCCTTCAAACCTTCATCACTGAACAATTTCAAGCTATGGACACATCCATTAACCACAGATTCCAAAACATTGAGACAACCCTTGGCCAGAACCATGAGTCTCTTTTGAATGCACTAAATGGCATGTCCCTCAAGATTGACCAAATTCAAAACCCAAAGGATGATAACATATAGTTTTTTGTTGTAGTTTATGTTATTTTCTTTAAATGCTTAATGTTGTTTTGTCTATAACTTTATGATAATGGTTTCTCATAATTTTGTATGACTTAGACATGTTTAACTTTTAACTATGCTTTTTGATATTATATACCTTGTGATATGCTTTTATTGCATATATACTTTTCAATTCTTACTGATTCTGGATTATTGCATATGTTCATCAAACTTCTAGGAATGGTTTCCATTGATCTAAAGTGATGTCTAAGGAGTATAAATACTTTCTAATTTCAGATTTAATTTAAGAAGAACCAAAAATAATAATCTTAGAACAACTTTGAACAATTTTCTGAAATATTTTGTGAATTATTCAAAGTCATACTTTCATATTTCAAGTACATGTTTTACATTGTCATATCATTGAGAAAGGTTCTCTATTGTACTTGAAATTATATTAGACTGTTATTATTGTACAAGAAAGCATCAACTGTTATATTCTCTTGATTTCAGTCAAAATCACTATTGTAAAATCATTCAAGTTATTGTGTAAATTAAGGAAAGTGGTGTACTTTCTTCAAGTGTTGTAAACTAGGATAGTGGTGTGCTATCTTAGGCAGATTGTTAGAAGTTTGTAACAGAAGTCTTAGAGTTAGACTTGTACTTATTCTAACAATAGTGGAAAATCTCTTGTGGTGTGCAAGAGGACTGGATGTACCCTTGGTTTGAAAGGGGAACCAGGATAAATTCTCTGTGTTCTTTATTTTTCTGCAATTTACATTTTACTATACTCTAATCATAGTCAGAAATACAATCCACTAAGTCTCTAAAAACCAAAAAATTTCTAAACACTTAATTCACCCACCCTCTTAGGTGCGCCTCTGTACTAACATTTAAGACCATAGAGAGCCTTTCTGAACTTACACACTTCCCCCTTATAATGAGAAACTCCTTGTGGAGGGACCATATAGACTTCCTCATGAAGCTCACCATTTAAAAAATCATTTTTGACATCCATTTGGGAAATATGCCATTGATGAATAGATGCGACTACAATAAGAGTATGGATAGTGGTCATCTTGGCTACAGGAGAAAAAGTTTCCTCATAATTCATATCATATTGTTGAGAGAATCCTTAGCAACAAGACGTGCTTTGTAGCACTCAACTGATCCATCAGACTTAGTTTTGATCTTGTATACCCAACGAGACCCAATAACACGTTTTCCAAAAAGAAGAGGTACTAATTTCCAAGTATCTATTTTTTGCAATGTAGAGAGTTCTTCTGTCATAACCTGTTGCCAAAGAGGATTAAGAATAGTCTCTTTATAGGAAGATGGCTTAGACAAATTCTGAATAGAGGTTAAGAAAGAAGAAAACGAAGCTGAGTAAGTGGAATAGACAAAATCATGTCACTGAGTAGACTTCCGGTGACATGAGGGGTAACGAGAAGGATCAACAATCGCAGGAGGTGGTTGGACAGCCAGGAGGACAAAAGGGATGTCATCATGTGGAATAGTAGTATTTGTCATGCAATTCTTAACATTTCGATCACTATAAGCATTATCGTTATGACCAAATAGATCAATATGGGTTAGTTCTAAACTCTTAGTAATTTGAGAATCAGAGGAAACAGAGTAAAAAGGGATGTGCTCAAGAAAAACAACATTACGTGAAACATAAAGTTTTCTTGCATGAGGATAATAACAACGATAACCTTTCTGATCATCCCCATAACCAAGAAAAACACACATGGCTGAACAAGAAGACAACTTACTACGCTCTACTTGAGGACGAAATAATAGTAATCAGGGAGAGAAGTATACAATTTTTCAAAGGGAGACAAACTTAATATGACAGAGGATGGAGTTCTATTAATAGCATGAACAACAGTAAGAACTGTTTTTCCCCAAAACTCATTGGGAACCTAAGCAGACAACAAAAGGGAACGAGCAATCTCAATAATACAACGGTGTTTCCTTTCAGCAACTTCATTTTGTTAAGAAGTATCAGTACAAGATATCTGGTGGAGGGTGCCATCATAAGCAAGTAATTAAAAAAAATTATGAGAGGTATATTCATCGCATAAATCACAACGATAGCACTTTATAACAGCATTATGTTGAGTTTTGACCATAGCACGAAACATATGATAAATGTCAAAAAATTCAGACCGGTTTTTCATACAATAAATACAACAATAAATGAAACATAATATCTAGATCCAACTTTGGTGAGAATGGGTGATGGACCCCAAACATCATAGTGAACTAAATCAAAAAGCGCATATGAAATAGAAACACTTTTACTAAACGATAAAGCTGAAAATTTAGCAAGTTTACAACCACAACAATCGAAATATCATTGGTTCGTAACTTTCCTAAAGCTCCATAGAAGCCAAATATTTGAATCTAGAAGCAGAAAAATGTCCAAGATGAGAATGCCATAAATAAAAACAAGAAGACGGAGAATTCAAGTGAAAACTAGATAATAAGTCAATAGTGGTTGTTGAGGCTGCAGTAGATGAGACTCGTAGGTCATCCAAAACATAAAGTCCCCCCTTTCTATGGCGTGTCCCAATCAGCCTCCCAGAATGTGGATCGTGCACACAACACGTGGAACAAAATATAACTGAATAACCGAAATCACATAGTTGACTAACAAAAGCAAGACTCAAAGTAAGATAAGGAATATAATAAACATCAGAAAGAACCAATGCTTGCTAATGGCATAGGAGTGCCATCAGCAGCCGTAACCAACACAGATGAGGCATGATTCACATACACAAGATTTATCATCATATGTAATAGGATGAGATGCTCTAGAATCAAGAATCTATATGGAAGGAGATATATCTGACATACTAGAGGAGTTCAAACCTTTAGTAGAAGAGGCAGCCATGGCATGTGATTGAGTGACAATAAGTTTTTGGAGTTGTTCTGCAATATCAAATATTTAGGAAGTAGTCTTATATGAGTATATAGAACCAAAACTAGAGCCAATGGTATGAGGAGCAGAAGCAACAACATTGGATGATGGCCCCCTAAAATTATTCTTATGGGCTCTCCTGAATTAGATGGTTTAGCAATACTAATTGAATAATATGACCTAATTTATAAAACAAAACTATTTTCAAGCATGTGATATTACAACAATACAAAATTTTGTAATGGATTCAACAAAAATACAAAATTATGGTATATTACACATAAGGGTTGCCCTAAGATATTTTTTCCTTGAACGAACTAAAAAAGTGGTTCCCTCGTATCATTAGAATTGTTTCCTCTGTTCACTTTTTTGGCTCAAAATCACAAATAATCTATTTATAATTAATGTATTTTAAAAATCATTTTTGATAGAAATCAAAGGAAGACTAAATAATCTATATTGAAACATAACAGATTACAAACGTCTCTCGGCAAATGCAACGATAATATAGATAGTTAACATTATTTTATAAAGTATGCCTACCTTAGAAAAAAATAACCTCAATATCATAAAACTTGATTTTTATTCAACTTTTAAAATATATCCAATGAGGTAGAATTCTTCAAATAGAATTTCAACATCAAAATCATGAGAGTTATCATGTTTTGATAAGTTTTAAGATGTTTGAAACGTAGTTTGAAGTAAAGAATGACTTGAACCTTTTAATACTAATCATGTCTTTTCATAAACTTTTGCTAAAAGACTCCTCAACATACTCAATCAATTGATGGAATAATATAAAAGAATGAAAAAAATTGATTGATTGGTAGAAACTTGCACAATGATATTTTTTGGTATGATGATCTAACACGGTGAACACAATAATATTAGAGAGAGATAAAAAAAATGCTAAAATGTACTTTTGACCCATTAACTTTATTCATTTTTGCAAGAGTAAAACTCCATTTAATTTTGATTTAGTCAACGCTTACATGGACATGTCTTTTAAATTATAAGATGTCAGCTATGATTATTTTAATCCACCTGAGTTTGAAACGATTAATATTATTTTAAAATTACTAAATAAAATTAAAAACAAAAAAAAAATAATATTTCTCTATGTTGATCATGTTTTTCTTCTTCAAGAATGGTGTGGTGAGAAACCAAAATGTGAGCTGATTCATGGAATGAATGACGATGATGGAAAGAAACGTTAGATATATGAGTTTCTTTCTCACCTTAAATCCCTCTTCCCTTTCCATTTCAATTGATCTTCTCTTTTTTCTCTTTATCACATTTCCTTATTTCATTTCTCTCTCTTCTCTTGATTTGACGGGATGAATTTTTGGATTAAAGGTTGAATTTTTCAGTTTGATTTGTAGGAATGATTATGATTGTTGATGATGAAAATTGGAGTTGAAAACTGAGATTGAGGTTGAAGATAAAAATTGTTAAGTTTTTTTATACAACTCAGTAAAGACACTTTTTAATTTAACTAATGATAATTTTTTTAGTGTTTTTTTTTACTCATTTTTTAGTTAAATGATAAATGAATTGTTGTTAATATTTAAATAATTAAAAAAAAAACGTCCCATCAAGAATATTTATGTAATCAATAGGTGACTGGTCATACACGTAAGCATTGACTAGCTCAAAATCAATGGAGCTTGATTTTTGTAAAATGGAATAATGTTAAGTGTTATGAATTATCAGATTTTAAAGCTTGGGAAATCAAAAGTGAATTTTATCTATAAAAAAATTAAGAGATGTTAATAAAACACGGTTAAAATTTAGGTCAAATACTATACTTCCAATTTTGAAAGTTTGATAGAAATTTTAGATTTGATCTCGCCCTTCTAATTCTTAAAGGAAATTGATAATGGTAATATGGGGTTCAGGTAAGGAAAATATGTGATGAATTGTTTCAACTAGACATCAAACTCGTGTGCTCCTGATCGATAATTTATTTTTGAATTTAATCTAAAGATTTTGAGAATTTTACTTTTACTTTAAAATGAATTTAAGTGTTACGAATTTTAATTAAATAAATGGTAAAAAAATTAATTTTGAATATTAGATAAATCAATATTAGCAGGGTCTTTTATTCTTATATCATGTTAGTGACACCTTTTATTCCTACATACTCCATCGAGTGGCAACTCTTTTTCCTTTTATTCTCTTATTGATGATTATCATCTTGATGGTGACTTAGGTTGGTTACGACTCTTACTATCCTAATAATTATCAAACTTAGTTTCATTTTGTAAGGAAATAGTGTGATGTAACACGTTAAAGTATACTAAACTTGAGTTTAAAGGGGAATATTAAAATTGAGTTTATGTTTTTTTTGTTATTATCTGATTGTACAATATTCTAAGCTAATTGTTAGTAATTTTAATAAATTGTATAATCTTGTTTTGGACACACAAAAATAATATTTTACGGTGTATATTTTCTATTACTTTTAATTTAATCAATTCTTCATACATAAATTGTGTTTTACAACTACTTTAATGTGATACATATATAAAAATTATATAACTTAGAAACACATAGTGATAGTAAATTCTAACCTCTATTACATTGATATATTATGTATCTAATATCTATCAAATATACGAGTGTTTCTAAATAATAACATAAAATTTTGTAATGTTCCATTATTATTTTTAAAAATAATCTGGTTTATTTTTTATCAAATAAAAATCAATACACGAAAATGTTAGAAAAAAAAAAGAAATTAATACACATAAATGATATTATATAGTTTTATTAAGTGTGCCATAATTAGTTTGGTAATTTTAATTTATTATTAGATTGTGACCCGCGCGTTGCACGGTAGGTGTTGATATATTTTTATATGTGTATATATAAATTTTTCATTAAAATATATAATTATTTTTCACTACAAAAATAGATAAAATAAAGATATAAAATTTTTGTATAACTAACGATACAATTAATTGTAATCTTAAAAATTTAGGAGAATGTTAAAATTTTAAATATGTCAATGTGAAATGAAAATGACTTTTTTTTCATAAACATCATTTATTTATTTACACACTCTAAATTTCGGTTTACTTGCACTATTGTTGCTGCTCAACGATTTTAGTTGAAGAATTAACCATAATTGTTTTTGTTGAAGAATCTTTGAACATTTGTAACTAATAATGTTATTTCATTTTTTAATGTGATACAATCAAATGTATTGTAAACTTGAAATTAGAGAGTCGGGATCGAATAATATTTTTTAAAGGAAATATGAAAGTGTAAAGCCACCATGATTAATTGACATCTGAAATATGTTGACACTTCCATTTACCTATAAATATTTAGACACCCTAAAAATATTATTGATAAAATAAAAAGACCGATAATAAAAAAAATAGAGGGAGAAAAGAACTAAAATCATCTAAGATCGAATAATCTATTTATTTATATTGCTAAAATGAAGTTAACTTTTAAATAATAAAAGATTGAGTCATTATAATAACACTTTTTAAAATATAATTAATTAAGTTGTAAGCTTTTCTTTGCCAACATATGTTAGCATTAACACATCAAAAAAGTAAAATCGATTATATAATTTATTTAAATTGTAAATATGGAAATGTGGTATAGTATATATTTCTTTTGATGGGAATACAATAATGTTAAATCTTTTAAGGGAGAGTTTTGTTATCCATTGTGGTTCAACTTAGTTCGAGAGATTAATCTTTGCAATTGTGCACATAGATTATCATATTCACATAATAAAAGATATTGCTTTTGAATGATAGGTGTATGATTTCTTAAATGTATCCTACACAATCACTTTCAAAAACGACTTATACTTTATCACATAAAAATGATTTTTTTTAAAATGGTTTTTAATCTGTTTGTATACAATTTTATAAAAGTGATTTTTTAAACTACAAAATTATCATTAAGGATATGACTTTTCTAAATACATTAATTTCTCTCTTTTCTAAAATTACCATAAGTCTGCTGTCATAATTTGATTATCTATAGTCATTAAGACAGTCTTTAGTAAACAATTGAAATATTTCAAATTGGTCACTTCAAAATTTATTACTTTGATCAATTTCTTAGACTCATTTTAAAATTGATTAATGTACCTTAAGTACTCATCAAAAACCAATAAATAAACCTACAAAAGAAAAAATAATTTCATATCAACATATGAATAAGGAAAGATAAAATGATCCAAATAAAAAAAAAAAGAAAAAAAAAAAAAAA
>JBBPBQ010020321.1:19828403-19897797 GCA_037974755.1 Cicer yamashitae | reverse complement strand
AAAAAAAAAAAGAAAAAAAAAAAAAGAAATGATGTGGAGAAATCGAGAAAGAGAAGAAAACTTACTTATGAAAACCTATATCGTCACATGGAAGGAGAAGAAAACCCAGTAAAAATTGATGGAGGGCAATTTTAGATTTTTCAAAAAGGGTAAGGGTAATTACATAATTTTCTCCTGAGTTAAATTTCGTGTTTTTAAATTGTGTGGCATTTTCTCTTTCATCTATGGGAGAGGCTACTGTGAGAAGCTACTATTTCTAGCTTTTCATTTATAGCCAAAAAATAATTTTTTAACAAAATAATTTTTAAAAATCTGAAACAAACACCATTCAAACAATAAAAAATGATTTTTGGTTTAAAAAAATAGATTTTTTCATGAAAAAATCTGAAACAAACGCATCCTATATTTTACATTAAGATATTCATTTAGAGATGTAACATTTCATTTACTTTAATGTTTTATTGAAAATCTATTAATTTTTTTTGTTAGTGCAATTTAAGTGAGGGACACTTTTTAAGAAAGAGATTTCGAGTCCAAAATCTGATAAAACTAATATAACCACTAATTTACTAATATTTACTTATAAAAAAAATATTTCACTTATTAATAATGATATTGAATATGTCATTATTATTATTTTTTATGTGAAAGAAGATTAAAAGTAAAATAGTAGCTTTAAGGACAACTGAATTTTCCAATTAATTTTAGTACTAGTGTGTATTTATTTGTTGAAACTTGAAACATTTTTTCTAAGGAAAACTTCTCAAGTCTGAAATCTAATAAAACTAATATAACCACTGATTTACTAATATATAAAAAAATAAGTTTCATCTATTAATAATGATATTGAATATGTCATTTTTATTTTTTTGTGAAGAAAAATTAAATGTAAAATAGTAGATTTAAGGATAATTGAATTTTCTAATTAATTTTATTTATTTATTTGTTGAAACTTGAAACATTTTGTTTAAGATAAACTTCAATTACAATTATTCAACACATAACTTTATCAAAAAATTGTTTATTAACTATTAAAAAAATTAAAATTGCAATCTTTTGTATTAAAGAGTAAAACGTCGTTGATCAATTTTTTTTTTATTAAAATTAAAAATATAATAAGTTCACATTATTTTAAAAGTCTATATTTTATCATGGTTGAGTGAATGTGAGATGAATTTGGATTCTTTAATATTAAATTGATTAAACATGAAAGGAGCCATGTTTGAAGTGATGGGGAATAAACACAGAAACACAATAACAAGTAATACGCAGCGGATATAAAATTCCCCCAACTTGCAAGAATCCGTGAGGAGCAACAACAAATATATGGCAGCAAGTTAATCAAAATAAAAGAGCGTAAAGAACACCGATATTTTAACGTGGAAAACCCCTCAATGCAAGGGTAAAAACCACGGGTCGTCCAGACCAAAGAAATAGCTCCACTATAATCAAATAAGGGTACAAGAGAGTCTCAAAAAGATGCACAAAGTGTGCCTACAACCAGCCAAAATAACAAAGCACTAAAGCTTACAAATGAAAAGCAAGAAGAAGTAAAACATCTAAAAACCTGCTACTGTGCGAGCTCGATTCCTCCCACTCCAGAACTCTTTTCGCCGATCCGACCGTTGAAAACGAAGCCCTGAATGTTGCGAACCTACTGTCAAAATTTCAGCCCTATCCAACGGTTAACGAATGCGCAATCGATGTTTTTCTGAGACTGGTTTAACAAAATCGGGAATAGGGTTTACTCTTCTCTTTTCTCTTTTGGTGGTTGCCTTTTCTCTCAAAATAGTCTCTCTCTTACAACCCTAATTAGACCACTCTCCACTTAAATAAGTGAGACACATGGACTACAATATTTGGGTTTTTCTCCACATAGGAAGGGAGCCCAATACCCAACACATCTCCCTCTCACAACTATGTGGAGATAATCGCCAAACCGGCGATATCACAACAAGTTTCAAACTTCCCTCTTGGTAATGCTTTAGTCATCATATCAGAACCATTATAATCAGTATGAACTTTAGCCAACTCCAACAACTTAGCTTCCAAAACATCACGTATCCAATGATACCTCACATCAATGTGTTTGGACCTGCTATGAAATGTTGAATTCTTACCAAGATGAATAGCACTTTGACTATCGACAAATAAGACATATTTGTCCTGAATAAACCCAAGCTCCTGCAAGAATTTCTTCAACCAAATCAACTCTTTGCATGCTTCGGTAATGGCAATGAACTCTGCCTCAGTTGTAGACAATGCTACACATTTCTGTAATCTCGACTGCCAAGCCACAACTCCATTTGCAAATTTAATCATGTAGCCTGAAGTTGACTTTCTTGAGTCAATATCTCCAGCCATATCTGAGTCGGAGTACCCCACCAAAATAGGTTTTTCACCTCCAAAACAAAGCCTCATACATGTAGTACCACGAAGATACCTCAAAATCCATTTCACAGCATTCCAATGCTCTCTACCTGGATTCGACAAAAATCTACTGACTGTACCAACAGCATGCGCAATATCTGGTATTGTACACACCATTGCATACATCAAACTACCCACAGCAGAAGCATAAGGAACTCGTTCCATGTATCTTTTCTCATCTTCACTAGAAGGACTTTGTTTAGAACTCAACTTAAAATGAGTAGCAAGAGGAGTACTTACAGCCTTAGAGTTTTCCATTTGAAACCTTTGCAACACTCTCTCAATATAGTGTTCTTGTGACATCCAAAGTTTCTTCTCCTTTCTGTCACGCATGATTCTTATGCCAAGAATCTGTTTAGCTGCTCCCATGTCTTTCATGGCAAATGACTCGCCCAACTGCTTCTTTAACCTGTCAATCTTGGAAATATTTTTCCCAACAATAAGTATGTCATCAACATATAATAACAGGATAATGAAATCATCGTTAGAAAATTTTCTAACAAATACACAGTGGTCAGAAGTAGTCTTCATGTATCCTTGGTCACACATAACAGACTCAAACTTTTTGTACCACTGCCTTGGAGCTTGCTTCAAACCGTATAGACTCTTTCTTAGTCTACACACATAGTCTTCCTTGCCTTCAACAAGAAAACCATCAGGTTGCTTCATGTAAATCTCTTCCTCCAAATCACCATGAAGGAAAGCCGTTTTTACATCCATTTGCTCTACCTCTAAGTCAAGAGTAGCTGCCAAACTCAACACGGTTCTAATTGATGACATTTTTACGACAGGTGAGAAAATCTCATTAAAATCAACACCCTTTCTTTGACGGAAACCTTTCACCACTAATCTGGCTTTATACCTCGGAGACTTTGAGTTACTCTCAAGTTTTACTCTATAGATCCACCTGTTTTCCAAAGCCCTTTTGCCTTTTGGCAACTTCACCAAATCATAAGTGTGATTATTATGCAAGGATTTCATCTCATCATGGATTGCATCCAACCACTTTTGACTTTCTTCACTCTCCATGGCCTCTTGAAAACACTCAGGTTCCCCTTCATCAGTCAAATTCACATACTCATCAGAAACATACCTTGTAGATGGTTGTCTCTGCCTCTTAGACCTCCTGAGTTGGGTTAGAGATGATTCAGAAGCATCACTAAGATTCTCATCGTGTGAAAACTCATGATCTTCACTAGTTGGAATATTTACCTCATCTCTAAATCGATGATCATCAACACAATCATGTGGCTCATCATTCTGAACATTACCATCGTTAGTGTCCAAATCAGGAACAGGTGACCGAACTGGATCACCATCAGCTAAGGCGTTATCTCTCTCAGGTGTAGTCTTCTCCACCTTATCAATGTCTTCAATAGTTTGGTCTTCCATGAACACTACATCACGACTTCTAATAACCTTTTTGTTTATAGGATCGTACAACTTGTAGCCAAATTCATCCTCACCATAACCAATGAAGATACATTGCTTTGACTTTGCATCCAACTTGGATCTTTCATCCTTCGGAACATGCACAAAAGCCTTGCAACCAAAGACTCTCAAGTGATCATACTTGACATTCTTCCCAAACCATACCTTGTTTGGTACCTCACTATTCAAAGCGACAGTAGGAGTAAGATTAATAACATGCACCGCCGTGTACAATGCCTCACCCCAATAATGTTTAGGCAACTTAGCTTCAGAGAGCATACACCTCACTCTCTCAACAAGTGTCTGATTCATCCTCTCTGCTAAACCATTCAGCTGAGGAGTTTTAGGAGGAGTCTTTTCATGTGCTATACCCTGCTGTTTGCAATAGACATCAAAGGGTCCATAATACTCACCACCGTTGTCAGTACGAACACGTTTCAGCTTCTTGCCTGTCTGCCTCTCAACCAAAGCATGAAATTGTTTGAATTTCTCCAACACTTGGTCTTTTGTCTTCAGAACATAAACGCATAGTTTCCTGGAACAGTCATCAATAAAAGTAACAAAATAAAGTGCACCACTAAAAGATTTTACCTTTAAAGGACCACAGACGTCAGAATGCACCAACTGAAGCAACTCTGACTTTCTAGAGGGAGGATGCCTTTTGAAGGATACTCTAGTTTGTTTACCAATTATGCAGTGAGAACATTTCTCCAAATCTACATTCTTCAATCCTGGAAGCACATCCTTTTTAGCTAAGCAATTTAACCCCTTTTCACTGATATGGCTAAGCCTTCGGTGCCACAAAGATGATTCCATATCTACGGCATTCACACTGTCTTTTGCAACTAAAGCTTTTGTCCAATACAGTTTACTAATTTTCTCCCCTCTAGCCACAACCAAGTTACCTTTACTGAGTTTCCACTTTCCAGAAGCAAAGTGATTATCAAAACCACTTTCATCAAGCATATGCACAGAGATCAAATTGAAGCGAACATCTGGAGCATGTTTGACTCCTTTAAGCAACAATTGCATTCCCATGTTGGTTTGCAAGCATACATCACCAACACCAATTACCTTAGATACACCATCATTACCCATCTTCAAAACTCCAAAGTCACCTGAAGTATAAGATGTGAAGGACTCCTTCCTCGGTGTAACATGTAGTGTAGCACCACTATCAATTATCCACATGCTCTCATCAGATACAAGATTAATTGACTCATAGTCACGGAGAATAACAAGATCATCACTAGTAGCAGTAGTAACACGGTCATCATCACTATCATCATCACGACCCCTTTGTTTCTGCTTACCCTTCTTGCCTTTGTTCTCCTTTTTCCACAGAAAACAATTCTTCTGTATGTGCCCTGTTCTATGACAATAATGACACTCCACATTTTTGTATCTAGACTTGGACTTCCTTCTACTGTTTTCTCTACCACCCTTCGGTTCTTTTTTCTGACTTCTCCCCCTATTTTCAGTGACAAGAACTTCAGATTGAGATGAAGAACCTTGTGCCTTCCTTCTCATCTCCTCATTCAAAACACCACCCTTAACTGTTTCCAAAGAAACAACACCATTAGGAGCTGAACTCGTTATAGAAACCTGAAATGTCTCCCAAGACTCTGGTAAAGATAACAATAAAAATAGTCCCAATAGCTCATCATCAAACTTGATACCCATTCCAGACATTTGATCAAGGAGCCCCTGAAATCCACTCAAGTGGTCCGAAATAGACGTTCCCTCCTTATATTTCAAACTTATGAAACTATTCAGCAAGAATAATTTATTATTCCCTGATTTAGAGGCGAACATAGTTTGTATCTTATCCCACATAGTTTTTGCATTTGTCTCATTAGCAATATGATTATAAACGTTATCTTCTACATATTGCCTAACAAAACCACATACCTGTTGATGTTCAAACTCCCAGTCTTCCTTAGATTTATTATTCGGCTTATTAGAACCAAAAATAGGAAGATGCATTTTCTTCACAAATAACAAATCTTTCATCTTGCCCTTCCACAAATGGTAATTAGTACCATTCAAGCATACCATCTTAATATTCATATTTGCCTCCATCCTTCAAGCAAGTCAAATAACCCTTTAACCAAGAGCTTTGATGCAACTCTGATGGGGAATAAACACAGAAACACAATAACAAGTAATACGCAGCGGATATAAAATTCCCCCAACTTGCAAGAACCCGTGAGGAGCAACAACAAATATATGGCAGCAAGTTAATCAAAATAAAAGAGCGTAAAGAACACCGATATTTTAACGTGGAAAACCCCTCAATGCAAGGGTAAAAACCACGGGTCGTCCAGACCAAAGAAATAGCTCCACTATAATCAAATAAGGGTACAAGAGAGTCTCAAAAAGATGCACAAAGTGTGCCTACAACCAGCCAAAATAACAAAGCACTAAAGCTTACAAATGAAAAGCAAGAAGAAGTAAAACATCTAAAAACCTGCTACTGTGCGAGCTCGATTCCTCCCACTCCAGAAATCTTTTGGCCGATCCGACCGTTGAAAACGAAGCCCTGAATGTTGCGAACCTACTGTCAAAATTTCAGCCCGATACAACGGTTAACGAATGCGCAATCGATGTTTTTCTGAGACTGGTTTAACAAAATCGGGAATAGGGTTTACTCTTCTCTTTTCTCTTTTGGTGGTTGCCTTTTCTCTCAAAATAGTCTCTCTCTTACAACCCTAATTAGACCACTCTCCACCTAAATAAGTGAGACACATGGACTACAATATTTGGGCTTTTCTCCACATAGGAAGGGAGCCCAATACCCAACACGAAGGTCATATCAAATTTGTAGATGAAAATATTTGTTTAAAAAATATTTGAGAACACAAGCTACATTTTTTTAACACGACATAAACTACCGATTGATATAGAGAATACAAAATGTGTGATGAAAATCTAATAGAATGAAAGAGAACTGTAAATACTTGAATTCTTTCTTACATATAAATTCAAGTTTTCAAAGATCCAATAATGTGTCGAGATACTTCAGTTCCAATTTGTCTTTTTTTTTACAGAATTTTCTTATAACTTTAGAGATATAACATTTTCGTTGAAAATTTATTAATTTTTTTGTTGATGCAATTTAAGCGATACTTTATTTGTGTTTATATACAATGAATTACAATGAAAACATATGTATTTATATGTAATGAATTACCATGAATACATATTTGAATTAAGTTATAGCTTGGTTGTTGAGGAACACTCAAGAGTTTTCACGAAGTTTTGGGTCCAAAATCAGATAAAACTAATATAACTACTAATTTATTAGCATTTATTTATAAAAGAAATATGTTTTCAGTTATTACGAATGATGTTGAATAAGTCATCATTATTTTGTGAAAGAAGATTAAAAATAAAATAATAACTTAAAGGATAACTGAATGTTCAAATTTAATTTAGTATTAGTATGTATTTATTTGTTGAAACTTCAAATGTTTTGTTTAAAGTAAATTTCAATTATTTTTAAATAATTTTATCAAAAAGTTATTTATTAACTATTAAAAAAATCAAAATTGCAATATTTTGTCTTAAAGAGTAAAATGTCATTGATTAAATTTTATTATTAAAATTAAAAAATTAAGATCACATTATTTTAAAATTATCATGGTTGAGTGAGATGCAAGATGAATTTGAACCCTCTAATATTCAATTAAACATGAAAGAGGTTATGTTTGAATGTCGCATCAATTTTGTAGATGAAAATAATTTTTCATTTTTATTTGAGGACATAAGGTACAATTTTTTAATAGGACACAAGCTACAAATTGTTATAGAGAATACCAAATATGTCATGAAAATCTAATAGAATGAAAGAGAACTGCAAATAACTGAATTCTTTTTGACATAAAGAGAATACCAAAGATGTCATGAAAATCTAATAGAATGAAAGAGAACTGCAAATAACTGAATTCTTTGTGACATAAATTCAAATTTTCAAACTCAAAGTATGTACCTAAGATGGCTTTGTGAGATCGGATTCAGATATGGCTTTGTGAGATCGAATTCAGATATGGCTTCGTGAGATCAGATTCATACTTGCAAATGATTACCAGAACATTTGGAATGAAATAACGTCAATATGACGTATTTTGCTACCAATTAATCTGCAGGATATATAAAGTTGGAATTGGAGGAGCCGCAAAAGTTGATTGGAGTGAGAAAATGTTAGAATTATTTTTATGATGAGCTTTTATGAAAGGATTTTTAACTTATGTATATGATGTGTGAGATGCAAAAGCTAAATTGAGAAATAGAAGATTCGTAAGTCAATTGTTAATGATTCGATACATTCTTGTACAGTGTTATTAACCGTAACGAGAGTTTGCCGCATGAAGAGTGACCTAAAATTTAAATTTATAAGTAGTTGAATTTCCATTAAAAAACGTCCCAACGCACAATAATCGAGTTAAATAGTTACATCCGTAAAATTGTTTGTTAATTTGTTAATAAGTAATCGATACAGTTTTTTGCATAGTATATCTAACCACACGATATACTCAAACAATGACTTCTCATAAATTGCAAGAAGTGATAAAAAGAAAAACGGTTTAGGAATAATAATAATAAAACAGCTTAAAAAAATGTGCTAAAGAAGGTGTGAAATATTAAAAGTATGAGAATAAAAATAGAATTTACCTAATAAATTGTGCTGAAATTTATAATTATATGTCTCTCCAATAAATGATGAAACACTCAATACACAATCTAGTTAAACAGTAAACTCTCGTAAATGAATATTAATAGATCAATATAAAAATAATATGTTAAATGAGTGATAAAAAAGAATGAGAAGCTTATCAAGAAACTCTTTAATATATAAACACTATTATTTTACAGTGTAAAATAAACAAGTAGATTTGGGGCATTGTGGTAAATCAACATATTAAATTGTGTAACTAACTTTAAGGGTAGCATTGACATTGAATCCAAATAATAAATAAAAGTCTCACGAAGTCGTTATGTTCCCAATTTCTCTTTCCAAAACAACCATCAATACCATCCCTTCCATTCCACCACCCTTCCTTTTCTTTTTTCTTTCATACATAGAAGAAAAATAAAAAAAAATAAAAAACAAAAACAAAAAAACAAAAGGTGGTAGATGCATGAGCCACAACACACATTATCTCATACAACCACACTCACCACCTTAACTTCCCCAAAATTTCTTTTATTTTGCTTCTTCCCTTTTTCCCCTCAATTTTTCTCACTTGGATTCTCTTTTCTCTCTCTGCCGTCACCATTTTACCAACAACAATGGCTCGATGACTTGTTCTTCCTCTTTCCATACGGTTGTTTTTTCCTTTTATGTTTATGTTCTTTCCTTCCTTCTTTTTTTTCCTCTTTTGTGTGTGATGAGTCTTAAGGTCTTATGGTAGCATTTTTTTAGTTGACTGAGCTAAAGACTTGGCCTTTTTATTGTTGACTTTTATGGGTGTCTCTTGAATTTTGTTGTGAATGTGTGTGTATTTTGTTTTTTGATTTGTGTGGTGAAAATTGTTTTGTTTTGTCTTCTTTGTTACTACCCCTTTCCAAGAAAGGTGGTAGGTTGGTGGGGTTGACTTCAACCCAAAGGAGAAAGGCTTGCTTATGTTCATGATTTTTGTTTTCAAATTTTGGAGGGTTTCATTTCATTATGCAAAGTAAGATACCATTACCAACTTTGTTTTTCTCAAAAAGATTTGTTTTTTTTTTCTTTGGATGGAAATTAGTTTTATTATGTTTAATCAGTTTTAAAAGGGGTTGATGATACTTTCTGCTATGATCAAATTGGATTAATGATTTGAATGATAGTTAGAAAAGGTTTATTTTTGGGTAAGAGTGGTTGAAATTTGTGATCAAGGTTTCTCTGCATTTAAATCTGTTTATTTATGGATGAGTTTGGCCAAGTGGTCTTAAGCATGACAACTATTTTTTACTTCACAAAAGTCAAAGCAAGACCAACTTTTTGCTAAACTTTTGTGTGATCTAGTTCTTGATTTCTAATGATGTTTTCATTGTTTGCTGTCAACTTTTGGTGATTGTCTACTTCTTTTTGGTTCTCTAACTCGGAAAATACTATTTCTTTCTGTGGTTTAACTAGTCATGTGTTTATATCTCTCTAAACATACCTTTTGCCTTTACTAATTGGGGTTTGTTTGAATAAACAGCTTAATTAAGTGCTTATTGAGTAAGTGTTTATCATATAAGCAATTATGTATAAGGCATCTTTATAATTAAAGAAAGAATGTAGCTAAATTATTTTCATATAAGGTGTAAATTATTTTCATAAGTCATCATAGGAAGCTTAATAAATAAGCTGAAAAAGCGACTTATAAACATATCATAAGCCTTCTTCATAAGCTCTCTTAATACTATCACAAGTGTTTATGCCATAAAATAAGCCAAAATAAGTTGTAAGTAAGCTCTTCTAAATGAACCTTTTTGGTTGTAAATTGTTTTCTTTTGGAATTCATAGTAAAAGTTTGATATTTGACAGCTTTATATGGTTTTACAATATTGAACTGATTTTGCATCTTTTTTCTTCCCCTATAGGTCTAAATAATCGTTCTCACCTCCTTTGAAACTGTCCAATTTGTGTTATATACCGGTACGTTAGGAAGTTAATCATCATGCTTTGATGACTGGTAAAAATATTGGAGCTAAAAATGGTAAGCTTAAGAAGGCGCAGACTTTTGGGACTATGCTCAGGTAAATGTTGGTAATCATATTTTATCTATAGTGAAGTGTTTAAGGAAGAAAGATAAAATCACGACTCTGGCTGTATGGAGTATGTTTTTTTTTGTCTTAACCTTCCAATTCCCAAGGGAAAAGGACCCAGGTAATTTGAGGTTCTTCTGGGAGCTAATTAAAGCATTACCAACAATTATTTCACCTAGGATTCAAACTCGGGTCCTCCCGAACATTTATATTATGAGTGGAATCTAACCCTTCACTGACTTAATCTTTCAATCGTCGTTTTCCCGTTGCAGGAAACAGCTCATTTGTAACTCCTCTTCCTCTACATTGTGAGAATCTAACTGGTTCTGAAAATTTGTCATGGCATGCTAAACCGAAGAGTGAACAGGCTATGCTGTCAGATGATGCAAGCATCCTGGACAGTGTAGGAACAAGATTACGTCTAATAAATAATTATATATTATATGTTGGTTTCGAAGTTTTTCCCCTATAAAGATAATTCTCAGGTCTTTAGTCCTCTATATATCTGTTTGGAGCTTTTTTGTTTGTCATTCCATTTCAATGAGTATTTTAATTTTACTTTGTTAGTCCTCTTGACATATTCTCATTGCATTGCTTTAAATTCAATTGAACAATCTGGTTAGGAAGAAACTTTGACATAAGTTAAGTCGTTCTTTTAAAAATGTTCCATATTTGATAATTCAGCAAATGACGATGAGAATTACTACATCCAATTACAAGACTAACAGCTTTCCAAGCACGATCTTTTCCTATCATAGACATTCATCTGTATATGTTTTACTTTCTCAGAGATTTTTGCTAGTTATTTGGATAAACATGGTGATCTAGTTATTTGTGTCACAGATTCATACTAAATAATAATCATCATCGGAATAAATTAACCACTTTTGCATTTAAGTAGCATTGCTTTCACTGTTTCACCTTCGAATACAAAAACAGAAGATTGAAAAATATGTTGAAGAGTAAGTTTTAAAAGCGGTCATAAATAATGCATATCTTAGACAGCCAAGAACTTATACTGAACTGTTTTATGTTTGCCAGAATACTATTGTGCAAGAAGAACCGGGATCGTCAAATATTTCTGGTTCAAGCTCTTCCAAAGAGCAGCTTATTCAACAAATCCTTGGTTAGTTGTTTACTAGGCTAATTTTTTTCCTCGTTTGTTCTTTATTTCTGGTTTAGTTTCCTAGTAATAAATGGCTTTTGCTTTAAGATATGTTTGGAATTATTAATAAATGGAAATGATTTGATTTGTTATGAATGATTTATAAATGGACTCTCATACTTTAAACTTGTTAGGAATTTTCTTTATTACCCCTAGAATAAGTTTGATTGGATTTTTAACTATTAAAACTAATATTAAATCAAACCCACTCAATTCAACCAAATTTCCATTTTTAGCACAGCTTGTCCTCTTGAAATTCTAATTAGATATCATTGGTAGAAATGTTCAAAATTTTCATATTTCAAAGGAAATATCTAACTAAGCTTATTTAAGTATATTTTACTGGTCATCAACCGTTGTTTAGTTGATCCATCGCTAATCTGTCCATTAAGTAATCAGTTAAATCGATTCAATGTGCAAACATTAAGACTTAACAGTTTACTTTTCTTGATCTGTGTAGTAAATGGTAGCATCAAATTTTCTGTTAGCTTTTTTTTATAGCTTTATTTGACAGTGACCTATTTTACCCTGCTATTTAGCAGGACCTCCTGTCAAACGTAGGAAGCGGCATAGGAGAAAGAATTTTCACAGTCAAGAAGCATGCATGAGAGGTGTCTACTTCAAAAATATGAAATGGCAGGCTGCAATAAAAGTCGACAAGAAACAGATCCACCTGGGGACTGTTGGATCACAAGAAGAAGCAGCTCGCTTATACGACAGGTAGTACTTTGAATTATAGAATGTTATCATCAACATCTTCCCTTTTGGTAACGCCAAATCATGGTGAGAATATATATGCCTTTCGATTGCGTCTAATAAGCTTCGAATTTCACCTACTTTCTTGATTGCATCTTTTTATATTTTGTGAGTGTTTTTGTTTTCTTGCATAGTTTTGTCTCTAGGGTTAGGTTTGAGATAGCCTTCAGATAAACATTCTTCTGATCAAGGCATTTAAATAATTCTGAGCAAATCTTATAACTTTTATGAAAGTAGGGATGCTGCTTTGAATTTTAGGTATATGCTTTGAATCTTAGAGGCCTGGTTGTTGTTGAAGGTATATGCTAATTTCATTTTCTGATAGAGTTTGACAATCATTTGAATTTGCATGACTTGAAATAAATAGTTTTACATAAATAAGCAGTAAAATAGTGTAAATGTTGTCAAATAGAGCTTATAGTGGCGCTATAGCATTGTTGTGTAGAAGAATTTGAACCTGCAATTGACAACATAGGAAGAGTATAAAATTTCCCAAAAAAATTGCAAGCTAGCTACTATAGAAATATATTAATACTCACAAAAATAAAATTTCTTGTTGGTGCTTGAATTTCTCAAAGAAAGAGAGTATAAAATCAATGCAACACGGAATGTGTCTTTCGATAACAGAACCGGGAAGCTTGGCATTGTAATGCTCAGAGTCTCTTTTGCTATATTATGTTAACTGTGACTTACTTAGTATAAAAAATATCTCTTTTGCTTTAGAGCTGCCTTCATGTGCGGGAGAGAGCCTAATTTTGAGCTTCCAGAGGAAGAGAAGCAAGAACTCCGCAAATTCAAATGGGACGATTTCTTGGCGATGACCCGACAAGCAATCACACGGAAAAGTAATTTTTTTTCTCTATAAACTATGCCACATGCTATCTTTGAGTTTAACAATTATACACTAACGTCTAATTATTTGTTTGAATTGCGGTCATGTGATAAAATGTAATTAGACGTATTTGTATTAAACTCATCCTAGACATTATTTGTTTAGACTAAATTTTAACAGTTTCGTGAAAAAAAATTTAGAGCACAAGAGAAGGATTATCCCAGAACTTCCGAATAGTCTCGAGCCGCATCCTTTGCACAAAGATGATTAGGAAAGCAATCAAGGAGTGAGAGGATTCTTTGCTTATGAAAATGCAGAGCAGGAGGAAACATGAGTCTCTTGAAAATTATGATTCAGGAACCAATATTCTTCTAATCCAATTCAAAATGCTAGATCCATGTTTATCATGATAGAATTCATAAACCTTAAGACATGCAAATAACTACAACCTTAACCCAATAAAGAGCACATGCCAACTTTAAGGTGCTGAGATATTTAATCAGTTCACCAATGGAAATGAAGATGCTTCTATTCATTTTCACATGAAAGAGATGTATTTTTAAGTTTTTCTTTGGCAGTTAGGGTCCATGTTTAGTATTAAATTAATTACACATTGGCATGTGTTTTTGTGACTCAATAAGTAATTGATAAACATATTTTAGTCTCCAGAGGTTTTCCTCTACAAAATATATTTTAGTATCCCTGCAGCTATAAATACATTGGTAGTTTAATATCCGATCACGTGTTTTTCTTTTCCCCCTTTCTCTTTGGGTTTAGGCTCATTTTTATACATAATATCATTACAGAATCATAACATTAATCGGTTTGAAATTTTATTCATGAATGTGAGGGTTTTATTTTCATTTTACTTAATTCCTTATTGTGTCATTTTACTTAAATCAAGAAATGTGTAGATTGTGTGATCATAATACAGATCGAAAGATCTAATACAAAATTGCCTAAGAGAGTCTCATGTAACTTAAAAGTCACGAGTCACAACTTAAGCTAAAGTTACAATTTAACAGCACATAAAAAAAAAAGACTTAAGTTCTTGAAAAACCTTTAAATCAAACTAGAAGAAAATAGTCTAATTATAGATATCTACATAGAATTAAAAGTCAAGAGCATAATAAACGAAGAGGGTCATCAATGTAGAGTGCAAAAATTCGAATAACAAAACGTGGGTGGCTCTTGAACTTGAAGGAAAGAGAGAACTCTAATAAGCTTAAGTCTGTCACAACAAATAGTTAATGGGTCAAAAAGGGTGATTGCTGGGAGAAAAAGTGGATAAATTTAGTTAAAAAATGAACTCTTACACACATGTTAATCGAATCATATATCACGAGTGAGAATAAATGTGAAATTTAGAAGTCAATTAGGAATGAATGGTTCAAAACACTATAAACAACGAATAAGTTATGATAATCAAAACATAATAGTTTATCGAATAAGTTATAATAATCAAAACATAATAGTTATATGTGACTGATTGTATATCAAATAGTGAACAACTCAACACGGTAACGTCACGATAACTAATGAGTCTCACTTGTTGCATTTTTTATACAGATCGAAAATGAAAATAATAACTCAATACACAGTAACGTCACGCTAACCAACGAGTCTCACTTGTCGCATTTTTTATACACATCGAAGATGAAAATGATAACTTAACACACGGTCACCAACGAGTCTCACTTGTGTATTTTTTATACATATCGAAAATAAAATGATAACTCAATACAGGGTAACTGCACAGTAACCAATGAGTCTCACTTCTCGCATTTTTTATACAAATCGAACATGAAGATGATGAGTTGAATGTGTGATGAAAAAGTTGAATGATAAAAATAATGTGTTGAAAAAATTAAGCAAGTAGATTTGGGGGCAATATAGTAAATCAAAATATTCTATAGTGTAACAACTAATCTAAGTGCAGCATTGACATTGAATCCAAATATAAAAGTCTCACGAAGTTGCTCCAAAAAAAATGATGTTTGTGAATCAAATTATTATTTTTTAATTTGTAGATGAAATTCAATTGAATTACAAATCTTATAATAGTATATCAATAATCAAATAAGAAGTTAATACACAAAAATATTAAACACACAAATCAGAAATTAATACACAAAAATAAAGTTATAGTTAGATTAATTGTGTTTTTTTTTTTTAATAAGTGTTATCGATGGATATGAGGCGTCAGAAATGAGACTAAAATTGAAATTTATAAGACATACTTTCTATCAAAGCATGAATAGTTCAAAATACGATAATCGAGTTAAAGAGTGACTCGTCTATTAGTTTTTGTCTAGTGCTATGAATTAGGAACGTTTAAGGATGCGTGGTGTGAGAAGTGAGTGACAATATACGTGTACACATTATATATTTAATGAATGTCTCTCGTAAATCAATATCATAACAAAATCCGCACAGATAAGTGTGTCATTCGCTAAATGTCTCTCGTAAATCGATATCATGACAAAATTCGAATAGATAAGTGTGTCATTCGCTAAATGTCTCTCGTAAATCGATATCATAACAAAATTCGCACAGGTAAATGTGTCATTCGCTAAATGTCTCTCGTAAATCGATATCATAACAAAATTTGCACAGGTAAATGTGTCATTCGCACAGATTATATATTTAATTAATGTCTCTCGTTCAGCGATATCATAACAAGTCACAAATAAGAATAAAAGTGAAATTTATAAGTAACTGATTTTTTATTTAAAAAATGAACAATTCAATCTACGGTATATTTAAACAATACTAATGAACGGTTCAACTTACGACATTTAAACAATACTAATGAACGGTTCAACTTACGACAGTGACTACGTAAATCGTAAATCAAATATTATAATAAAAATAGAATAATATACAATATACTTCAAAAGTGACTTCTCATAAATTGAAAATGAACCGTCAATATACGATATACTTAAATCAAAAATGAAAATAAAAACAGAATAAATGAGTTTTCAACTGAACGACTCAAGCCACCGTACACGCAGTGCCCAAAAGGAAGGTAGGTAGCGGTTTAGTCCTCTTTAAAAAATAAAATTTTTAAATAATAAGAAGGTCTCATTTTTTTTTTATTTAATAAAAAGGTCTCACATTCTAATATTTTTAAAATTAAAATATTTAAAATCTTATATAAATTAAATAAAACATTTTATTTTTGTTGTAAATTATTTAATGCTTTCTTTAGTACAAGTAAATTGGCTAACGAATGTAGTAGACACAAAAAAGTGAGCACATTGCTCATATGAGAAATATCAGTTATAAATTGAGAAATCATGAAACAAGTCGTGGACATATTGCTAACACGAGTTATTGGAATGGTACAACGTATACACACTATTTTTTTCGACTAAAAGATGAAAATTTTTACATGAGTTCTTGATGTTATAGTTGAAAAGTCTTATTTCATTTTTTGAAAAATATAGAGCAAATAAATTTGAAAATACCATTAATTCTGCTAAAAAAATTTTCTATAGTTATTAAATAAAATATTACTAATTCATTTATTGTTTGAAAAAATCCCGTTTAATAATTTCGCTTTAAACTTCATAACGTGTTGGGTCGGCCTACATACATGTTTCGTCCGATTTCGTTAAAAAGTGACTTCTAATAGTCATAAGTAGATGTACTTCAATAAAAAATAAAAAAATAATAAAAAAAAAACTTTAAGGGCAAGGTTGAATTAGATGAGCTCGCACTTTTTATCCACGTGTCATGAACGATTAAACAATAAGGCGAAAAAATGTTGTAAAGAAGAAAATGCTATGTCAGATCATGAAAAACGATGTGTTGAATAAATGATAAGAAAAATTGAGTCTTTTATGATAATCTACCTTTATATATTATGTAAAATAAACTAGATTGGGGGAAATACAGTAAATCAAAATAAATATTATATAGTGTAACTAAATTTAAAGGCAGTGTGAATCCAAATTTAATAAATAAAAGTCGTTATGCTCCCAATTTTTCTTCCCAAAACAACCATCAATACCATCCCTTCCATTCCACCACCCTTCCTTTTCTTTTTTCTTCTAAACACACAAGAAAAATAAAAAAATGATGATGTCTGTGAATCAAATTGTTTTTTTTAAATATGCAGATGAAATTACAATAACTATTATTCAAAAAGTTATATTAATTATTTATTAAATTCACAGTCAATTACAAATATTATAATAATATATCAATAATCAATAATGTATCTGAGTAAAATAATCACTGAATTTTGAACGAGGATATGTTATTTCAGGAACACAATCTTTCTTACATACTCAACAATAATTAATTATGTTTTTATTTAATAAAAATTACATTAATTGATTGATTAGTAGAATAGAACACATCCTTAGAAAAGAACACGTTCTTAGAGCATCTCCAACGGTGAACTCGACATGGATTAATTAAATAGGACAGATTATACCATATCATCTTGAAGCAACTCATTGTGAACTCAACATGAGTTCATTAAATAGGTCCAACAGCTTTAATTTATACATTAATATTTTATTTATATTTAATTTTATTACAACTTAAAATATTAATTTAAATATTTTAATTAATATTATTATACATTATTTTAATTTAAATTTAAAATAAAATTGAACTTAAATTTTTATAACAATAATAAAAATTAAAAAAAGGTAACAGTCATATAATTATTATTATTAATAAATTAAAAAGAAATTAACGGTCATAAATTAATAAAAAAATAGTAACGGTCATAAATTTATTATTATTAATAAATTAATAAAAAATGTAACAGTTATAAATTTATTATTATTAAATTATTAAAGTACCGTTCCTTCTTGAGAAAACCGTGATGACAGCTTGACACAACTTCAACAGTGAACTTGTTAAAAACTAAATTTTACGTAACTACACGACGGCGGACGAACGTATTTGCCTTCCGTTGGAGATGCTCTTATATTTTTTGGTAAAAGACACGTCCTTATATATTCTCTCAATAGTCAACACCCACTTTCTATTACTAGTATTTATTTCTCTTTTTAACACGAGGTATAACACATATGATGTTTTTGAGTTTCGAAAACGGTATAAAAATCACAATTTATGCCACCAAAAATATTACTGGGTTGAGTCGCGGACTAGGTCGCTCTCTTTAAGACGTTTCGCGGCACTGCCCAAATTGTGCAAGACAAACTATCAACCACGACGTCCCCACGATAAAACAGTTCAGATTCACTGTATCGGAATTCTACTGTAGCGTAGAAATTCGTTCTAGAATTACACTCTCAATATGGTGGTTAAAGTCACTCTCAATATGACGATTAAAGTCACTCGCAATATGATACTATGACCACTCATAAATCAAAAGAACTAGGGCAAAAAAAACCGCTCTAAAAATTGAATGGATTACGGCATAACAACCACTCTAAAAATCGAAGGAACAACAGTACAAAATCATTCATAAATATCGAAGGGACAGAAAGAAATGGGAGAAGTGGCTCGGAAATAAGTCGAGCATAATATAAAAGGGAGAAAAGAGAAAGTTGGAAAATGCATCCAACTTTGGTGTACTTATCACAAGAGTTTGAAATTCATTATATAGTGATGGAAGCAAACCCACATATGTTTTCTTTCCAATGTGGGACTTCAACAATTTTTAAATTCACATATTAACATACTTTATGTTCCAAAAATCCCCCACTTGAATTTAAAAAAATGTTTCTAAAATAGCGCCAAATGCTTCTATAAGATCGTGCATAAACAAAGGTATTTCATGACTTGAACCTTTGCATAGTAAGTAAGATTCAGATTCAACAAGAGTGACTCGTAGTCTTGAACTCTATCTCTAACACCAAACCTACACACAACATTTTCATATGGTGTATTCTCAAAAGCTGGTGCATTAATGGCCTAGCACGTCTATCCCAGTATAGTGAACGCTCTAGGAATTCTACCTCAAAATTCCATAGGAAGAGGCCCCACTTCCACATTCACATAGGTGAGTCTATCAAGAGTACTTCTATAGCTAGGTACTCCACTCCACATGGAGTATAGATCTCATTAAGAGTTTCTATTATCTCATCTTATCATAGCTTCAAGAATCATGATTCTCTGATTTATAATAGCATGTTCATCTCATATCACTTCACGACTTGTTATTACTCATTGAACCTAATTCTTGGGATCTCCAGTCTTTTAGGTCAGGTTACCATCATGAGTGACTCGTTGATCTATAGGCAATAGTCTCATCCTTTTGGATGTATTTAGGACTTTCTCTCTAGCTAATCCTTTCGTCAAAGGATCTACTAAATTCTCATTAGTGCGTACATGATCCATTATAACAGCTCGTTTAGAAAGTAATTCTTAACTGTGATGTGCTTACGACGTATTTTTTGTCTCTTACCGTTGTTATAACAATTCTCAATCTTTGCAATATTTGTGGTACTATCGCAATGGATCAACATATCTGTCATAGGTTTTTCCCATAAAAGGGATCTCAACTAGCAAGCATCTCAATCAGCTCGCTTCTTCACTAGTAGTAGCTAGTGCTATCATTTCAGACTCCATAGTGGACTGAGCCAATATCGTCTGTTCTTCAATTTCAAAAATACAACACCACTAGCTATACTAAAATATAGCCACTGGTTACTTTGGAGTCATCTGATAAAATTTTCCAATCAGCATCACTGTATCCTTCAAGAACGACATGAAATCTTTGATAATGTAATCCGAGACTCATGGTCCTTTTTATGTATCTCACGACTCTTTCGATAGCGTGTTAATTCTCCATACTAGGTCTACTGGTAAACCTGCACAACAGTATCACGACGTAGGCAATGTCGGGTCTAGTACAATCAGTGGCATACATGAGGTTGCCAATGATGCTCGCATGTTCAGTTTGTCTAACACCTTCACTAGTGTTCTTGAAAAGTTTCACACTTGGATCATATGGTGTGCAAGCAGATTTACAGTCAAAGTATTTGTATTTTTTTAGGATCTTTTCAATATAGTGAGACTGATCCAAAGAAATTCCATTTTCTGACCTAGTAATCTTGATTCCTAGGATTACACTCGCTTCTCCGAGGTCTTTCATATCAAAGTTGTTACTCAACAATGATTTCACATTATTTACAGCATGAATGTTTGATCCAAATATGAGTAAGTCGTCTACATAGAGATATATGATAATGCAAATGTCATTTTCAGATTTGTAATAAATACATTTGTCACTTTCATTTACTTTAAACTCATTCAATATAATCAAGTTATCAAATTTTTCATGCCATTGCTTAGGAGCTTGTTTAAGACCATACAGAGATTTATCTAACTCACAGACCTTGTCTTCTTGTCCATGAATTACAAAACCTTTAGATTGTTCCATATAAACTTCTTCTTCCAGGTCACCATTTAAAAAAGTTGTTTTAACATCCATCTGGTGTATCACCAGGTTATGAATAGCCGCAAGTAATATGAGTACCCTAATGGATGTTATTCTAGTGACTGTTGAAAAAGTGTCAAAGAAATCTATATTTTCTCTTTGTCTAAAACATTTGCCTACAAGGCGTGCCTTGTATTTATCAACAGTTCCATCGGGTTTTAGTTTCTTTTTCAAGATCCATTTACAACCTATTGGTTTGCAACCAGGAGGCAAGTCTACTAAATGTCAGGTCTTGTTAGACTCTAGAGAATCTATTTTATCATTTATGGCTTCTTGCCATAAGTCTGCATCCAATGATGACAAAACTTCTTTTATATTCGCAAGATCCTCTTCTAAAGTATAGAACGTATATCTGGGTCCATAATATTTAGCAACTCTGACTCTCTTACTTCTTCGAGTTTCTGTTTCACCTTGTTTGCTGCTTTCGGTGCTTCTTGTTTCAGGAACATAACTTGGTTCGATGCCCCCACTATTTCTCGATTTGAAAGGGAATTTATTTTCGTAGAAGTCAACATCATTTGACTCTATGATCACTTTCGCATTTAGGTCATAAAATCTATACATTTTGTTGTTTACTGCATATCCTATGAATACACATTCATATGCTCTACTTGCGAGTTTAATTCGCTTGGGATCGGGGATTCTGACATAAGCCAAACAACCCCAACTTCGAAAATAAGACAAGTTCAGTTGTCTTTTCTTCATTATCTCATAAGGATTAGATTTAGGAACTCTATTCAAAACATAGCAAACAGTCAAAATAATTTCCCCCCACCAATGAGATGTAGCACCAGAGTTAAACATAACAACAATAATTAGTTTAGTAAGAGTTCTATTCTTTTTTTTAGCTTTACCATTCATTTCAGGTGAATAAGGAGCAATAGTTTCATGTATAATTCCTTTCGATTTATAAAAATCATTAAATAAACTAGAATCATACTCTGTACCTCTATCATTACGAAACCTCTTAATCTTTTTACTAAATTGATTTTCAATTTCAGTTACAAAGATCTTAAACATGTCAAACGCTTCATTTTTATTTTTCATTAGATATACAAAAGTATAATCAGAGCAATCATCAATAAAAGTAATAAAATAACGTTTTCTATTTCTTGTTAACGCCCCATCAAGTTCACATATATCGGAGTGTATCAAATCTAAAGGTGTGAACTCTTTGTTATTTTAGCTTGACTGCAAAAAACACATTTTTCAAAATCATTTAAAGATAGCTTTGGAATTAGGCCTAAGTTACTTAAGTTTGAAATTATACGTTTTTTCACATGACAGAGTTTAGCATACCAAATATTAAAATCACACAACATGTAAGCAGAAGGAGACATTTTATTAATTTCAACATTCAATTTAAACATGCCATCAGTGGCGTACCATTTCCCAACAAAAATACCATTTTTAGAAATGGTGTACAAATTTGCCCCTATAGACTGAGTAAACCCTGCCTTATTAAGAAGAAAACCAGAAACCAGATTCTTCCTTATTTCTCGAGTGTGCATGACATCCTTCAGAATTAAGGTCTTTCCAAATGTGAACATTAATTCTACATCTCCAATACCAGCAACATTAGTGGTGTGGGAATCTTCCAACAACACTTTCTTATCTTCAATAGTAGTATATGTTTTAAACATAGCACGATCATAACAGACATGACGTGAGGCGCCAGTGTCTATCCACCATCCATCTGATCCACCAACAAGGTTGATTTCAGTTATCATAACAAGGTTGTCAAGTTAGCCTGCTAAGCAGGGCTTGACTTGTTCCTACACTTGCATGCCATATGACCCTCTTTCCCACAATTAAAGTAGAGAAAAGGAGGGAGAGGGCCATTTCTAGGAAGTGGTTGCTGCCTTATAATTGGGGCCTTTGGAGGGTTCCCATTCTTGTTGTTCTTTAAAGTGCGATTATGATTCTTAAGTTGTTTTCCGTTTGACTTCAAAATTGCTCTGATGAATTTCTTCTTCTTGTTATTTGCAACAAGAAGAACTTCATCTTTCTGGTCTTGCTTACGGGATTCCTCCTCAATTCTGAGACGGGTTATCAGATTCCAAAGAGAATTCTTTTGTTTTATGTTTGAGAGAATTTTTAAAACATTTCCAAGCAGGGGCAGTTTGTCAATAATAACAGCAATTTGAAATTGTTCATTTAGGGACATACCTTCAGAGATGATCTCGTGAGAAATTTTCTGGATTTCATGAGACTGAGCTCCCACTGATCTATCATCTGATATTTGAGGTAGTGGCTAACAGCATACCTTTTTTTTTATTTCAACAAATTGTTCATTCAGTTTGAGGGATGTCTTCTTTAGAGCATCCCAAACCTGTTTAGCAGTATCGCTGCTGGAACTGTAGTAATCATACAGATCATCAGCAAGTCCATTCAAAATATAATTCTTACATAAGTAATCACTACTTTCCCATTGGGTTAATTCAGCAGCTTTCTTATCATTTTCAGTTTGTTCAGCTGTTTTTGAACAACAGGAATGTCATCTTTTAGAACGTTCGCAACCTTTTTCATGGTTAAGAAAAATAACATCTTTTGTTGCCATCGTTTGAAATGACATCCCTCAAACCGAAACGATTTGTTGAAATCAGAAGTAGAAAAACCTATCCCAGTAATTTCGTCAGTAGACATGGCAAAAGGAATCGTCTTAAAATTGTTATTTTTGAGTTTCGAAAATTGTATAAAAATCACAATTTATGCTAGCAAAAATATTATTGAGTTGAGTCGCGGACTAGGGCTCTCTCTTTAAGACGTTTCGCGGCACTGCCCAAATTGTGCAAGGCAGACTATCAACCACGAAGTCCCCAGGATAAAACAGCTCAGATTCACTGTATCATAATTCTACTGCACCGTAGAAATTCGTTCTAGAATTACACCCTCAATATGGCGATTAAAGCCACTCTCAATATGACAATTAAAGTCACTCGCAATACGGCACAAAAACCGCTCTAAAAGATTGCGGCATAAAAACCGCTCACAGTGGTATTAAGAACACTAAAAAACGCTCTAAAAATTGAAGGGACTACGACATAACAACCGCTCTAAAAATCGAATGGACAACATTACAAATCATGTTAAACAACCCCCAGGTTTTGAAATTTATGAATTTCCAAATCATGTTTTTAAACTTAGGAAATTCTTGTATGGTCTAAAACAAGCACCTAGGGCGTGGTATGATAGACTTAATAACTTCTTGCTTAAAAATAACTTTGAAAGAGGACAAGTAGATAATACATTTTTTAGAAAATCAATAGGAGAAAACATTCTTATTATTCAAATTTATGTTGATGACATTATGTTTGGATCTACTAATGGCACTCTTTGTCAAGAATTTTCTAAATTGATGCAGCTTGAATTTCAAATGAGTATGATGGGAGAACTTAAGTTCTTCTTAGGGATACAAATTCAGAAAAGTCAAAAAGGTATATACATTCATCAAACCAAATATACAAAAGAGCTTCTTAGGAAGTTTAAGATGAGTGATTGCAAACCTATGGCTACACCAATGCACCCTACTTGTTCACTTGAAAAAGATGATTCAGGCGAAAAAGTTAAAAAACAAAAAATCTATAGAGGAATGATAGGATCCCTACTTTACCTTACCGCTTCCAGACCTAACATCATGTTTAGTGTATGTGTATGTGCAAGATTTCAAGCTGACTCTAGGGAATCACATTTAACTGCTGTTAAGATAATCCTTAGATACCTAAAAGGCACTACAAACCTTACCTTGTTCTACAAGAAATCTCATAAGTACAAACTTAGTGGATACTGTGATTCTGATTATGTTGGAGATAAACTTGAAAGAAAGAGCACCAGTGGCAACTGCACATTTTTAGGTGACAACTTAATATCTTGGTCAAGTAAGAGACAAAACACCATTGCAATGTCAACATCAGAGGCTGAGTACATTTCAGCAGCTTGCTGCAGTTCTCAACTACTTTAGATGAAACATCAACTTGAAGACTACAACATCCTAGAATCCAACATTCCCATCTATTGCGATAACACTTCTGCCATTTGTCTAGCCAAAAACCCTATCTTACATTCTAGAGCTAAACACATAGAGATCAAACATCACTTCATTAGGGACTTTGTTCAAAAAGGGGTACTAAACATTCAATTTATAGACACTGAACACCAATGGGCTGACATATTCACCAAACCACTACCTAAAGATAGGTTTGACTTCATCAAGAAAAACCTAAACCTTACCTTCATACCTGACTGATGTTGTGATTACTTCAAAGTAGTTTAGTTTTACACTAGTTATTATATTTTCTTATATTATGTTATATTTATTTTATTCAAAAAAAAAGAGAAAAACGAAAAGAAAAAAAAATGCAGAGTTTCACATTCAAGTCTTTTTGTCTGATGACAAAAGGGGGAGAAAGATATTTGATAAAGTGGAGAGAAAATGATGCTAAGACTTAGGGGGAACCCTAAGTTAGGGGGAGTCCAAGAAATATAAAGAAATGTTGTTATCAAAAATACAGGTTTTGTCATCATAAAAAAGGGGGAGATTGTTGGAACCAAGTTGGTTTTACACTTAGAGTTTTGATGTTAACAAAAGTATTTTATGAGAATAATATATTTGACTTCAAAGAGTATGAAAGAAGATTCCAAATTATAATTGAAGAAAATCTAAAATAAGATTTGATTCAAATTTATAATTGAAGAAAATCTTAAATAAGATTTGATTCAAAATTATAATTGATGAAAATCTAAAATAAGATTTGATTCAAATTTATAATTGGAGAAAATCTTTGACCAAGTTGAAAAGAAAATATGGTCAAGATTTGAAGAATATTTGAAGAAGATTTAGTGAAGATTTGATTAACATTTAATGAAGATTTGAAGAAGATTTGAAGAATATTTGATCTACATTTAATGAAGATTTGAAGAATATTTGATCAACATTTTAATGAAGATTTGAAGTATTTTGAAGAATATTTGATATGAAGAATTTACAAAGTCAATCTACACAAAATTGGAACAGAATCATTCTGAAGAATTTACAAAGTCAATCTACACAAAATAGGAACATAATCAATTTGAAGAATTTACAAACTCAATCTAAACAAGATACAATTCAGAATTAAATAAGGACTAAATTGAAGCCCAAATTTTCACTATAAATAGACACTCAAGGCTGAAGGAGAAATGCATCGAAAAGCAGAAAAGAGTAACTCTAGCTCAAAGTTCTCAATTCATCTTAGAGTTCAAAGAGAGAAACACTTGTTCAGGTTAGAAATATTTTTTGAGTGTTCTTTTCTTAAAGTGTGAGAGTTATTATTATTATCAGCTTTGTTAGAAGTAACTACTCAAGTTTCAATCTCTTGTATCCAACCCGATAGTGGTTTAGTTCCTTCTTCAATCTGGGTTCGTCAGGTTGTTAGGAGAAGACTTGGCTTGTAGGGTCAAGGTGGTTAGTTCCTCAAAAGTCTGGGGTTGTCAGGCTGTTTGGGAAGACTGGCTTGGAGGGTCAGGTGCTTTGTAATTCAAGGTTTTTGAATTAGTGGATTAAAGCCTTTTGAATGAGGGGACTAGATGTAGCCAAGTTAGTGGTGAACCAGGATAATTCTACGCGTCAAATTATTTATGCTTTCATTGATTGCTGCTTCTAAATTCGATTGCTTCTACTCCAAGTAAGTCACCAAAACCAAACTAATTTTTAATTATTTATAAATTATCATAAAGGTATCAACTTTGTGCAAACACAATTCAACCCTCCCTTCTCGTGTTCGCACTTTCAGGGACTTCAACAATTTTTAAATTTACACATCAACATACTCTATTTTCCAACAACATATAATTCACACTTCAAGTTTGCTCTTTTTTTATGTTTATTATTAAGATTGTGATATTTGGGATAACTTTTAATTTGCTAATTTGAGATGAGCATCCAATCTCATTATTCTTACGTTTAATATTTATGGCAGTTAGGTCTCTCTGAAAAGGTCAATCTGCTGGCTTACACGGATAGTTTATAATTTACAAGTTGATCTGACAAAAATAATTATGTTTGGTGGTAGACATAAGATTACGAGTTTATAATATTTTTATTGGTTTATAGCGTTTTTTAGATAATAATTTAAGTAGTATTTATGTTTATGTTTATGGTTATAATTTATAATTTTTTTATTTTGCATTTTCTTTATTATTTTAATTAAAATGCATTATTGTCCTTTATAATTTAGAAAATGTTTATTGTTACAGAAAAAAAAATTGAAAAGAAATACAAAAATGGTTGTATCTAGCTCTTCCCAATAATAATCACCTATTATCATCCACTATCTCATGTATAGTTAACCAAAATTTAATTGATCAAAAATTCTATTTTTATAAATTATTCTCTTTCTTCTAATAATTCCTTTGTACTAACATTTCTCTTAAAATTTACTTTTGGTTTTCTAATTATAATTTAGAAAATTACACGATGCCCTGACATTACTATTTTACTTTGTGCGCCTATGCTGAATGCAGTATGCTACTTTTGGTTTTTTAATTATGGTTATGAATATTGAATGTTATATTTCGTTATTAGTAGTGGTCAATCATGGATATTGAAAGAGCAAAGAAGAGAAGAAAGTATAAGTTCATCTTCTATCAACTATAAGTTCATCTTTAAACTATCTGTTATTTCATCTTCTATCAACTATAAGTTCATCCGTTATAAATTAACTTATCAGTTATCCACTATAAACTAATTTATTAGCTAGTCGCTAATTTTTATCAAACAAATCATTTTTACCAAATAAATTTATTGTGTAAATCGAGATGAAGAACAAACTATCAAATTGGAATTGAGTCGAGCATCAGATAGTTTTAAGATTTTTTTTGGTTGTAGACAATTTAAAAATCTGATTTAACAAAAGTCTCTCTTAAAGTAAATCACATTAGTAATACTTGAGATGTCAACTCACTTGTAAGAGTTTAACATTGTAACTTCAAAGTACTGAATTGCTACTATAACTTTCAATATTCCTATTTATCTCTCTTCCCCAAAATCTAAAAAATTCTCAAATTCAAAAATAGAATTATGATTGGGAAATACACGTTACATCGCGAGTAAAGTTCCAAAAAATCCACATGTACAAAGCCCAAACTAAAGACCTACTCCACTAGTCCGGCTCCATCAATTTAACCCAAAAGTTCTTCACTAGATTACAATTACGAAGCACATGGATAAATAGTTTCCCGATATTTTTCACATCTAGGGCAAGTTGACAAGATTCTTTGGAAACCAGATATGAAATGAGACAAATTGTATGCTTGTTTTCACAGTGAATAACCATTTAACTTGCACACGGTCAATGCTATGTAGACGTGAAAACAAACATGCATATAGTTTAAAAGTGTTCCTAGGCACTAACTTTGTTCCATGGATGAAATTGCCTCCTTTTGTGATGCATATACATCACAATGCTTCGTCCTTTCGCTACTTATAAAGGAAGTTCTAGTTTTAAACCCTTGTCAGGAAGATGAAGGTAGAGATAGAAAATGGGGCTAAAAACTTTGTTAACAATGTTTGGTTCATAGATTGTAGAAGCTAAGGTTAGCTCCATAATAATATAAACTGAGACAAGGGTTTTTTTTTTTTGGTTTCTAAGTAGTTTCTGTAATTTTTGAAGTGTTGCAAAAAACAGAGATCAATCAATCAATGAACCCAAAAAAAAACCAGGATTGATTGAATGTAAAACGAAGATTGATCATTTAAACAAAATTTGAAACTTGTAATTCTAAAATGAACACACACAACTGTTAATCCAATTCAGAGATTAACTCCTACGTCTGGGGGACTGGATCCGACTTGAATTATCACTAGTAATGAGATGAAAATGATTACAATTGAATTGCACTTATGCTGCCAGTTTTTCTGCACTATATACAGTTCGTTTACAATTGGAGTAACAAACTAACTAACTAAAGTTAGTTACAACTAACTAACTAAAGTTAGTTACAACTAACTAACTAACTGCCCAAAATAGTTGGGCTTCTTAATTTGAGTACCACTTTTAACAATTCTCCACCTTGGTACCAAATGAGAAGCTTTAGCTTGTGATCCTTCAAATCAGATCCCCTTTGTCCTTGATCTCAGTTTCTGGACTTGATTCGCAGCATATCCAAACAGTGTTTGAATTTGCTAAGTGTGACAGGTTTTGTAAACATGTCTGCAGGATTATCACTTGTATGCACCTTTGCCACATGTATCTCACCCCTTTCAATGACATCTCTAATGAAATGAAGTCTGGTGTCTATGTGCTTGGTCCTTTCATGATGCATTTGATTTTTACTCAAGTGAATGGCACTTTGACTGTCACAATGTATGCAAACAGCTTCTTGCTTGACCCCAAGTTCTGTGATCAATCCTTTTAGCCAAATTCTTTCTTTCATTGCTTCAGAAAGTGCAGCATATTCTGCCTCTGTTGTTGATAATGCCACTATGTGTTGAAGATTAGCTTTCCAACTGTCTGTGTTATTAAACATTGTGAACACATATCCTATAATAGATCTTCTTCTATCTAAATCTCCAGCAAAATCAGAGTCTACAAATCCTTGGACTGGTTTTGATGGTTCTGAACTTTTGTTGTATTCCATACACATGCTTTGAATACCCTTTAGGTACCTTAGAATCCATTTGACAGCTTGCCAATGGTTCATCCCTGGGTTCCCCATAAATCTGCTCGTGACATTTACAGCATGAGAAATGTCTGGCCTTGAGCAGACCATAGCATACATGATACTACCTATGGCACTTGCATATGGTATATTCTTCATGTCTTCTGCTTCCAGGTTTGTGTTTGGTGACATGGCTGAAGAAAGCTTGAAGTGAGCTGCTAGTGGAGAGCTAACTACCTTTGATTCACTCATGTTGAATCTATTTAGAACCTTTCCAATATAGCTCTCTTGAGAAATTATCATTCTTCCTTGTTCTCTAATTCTGATGATTTCCATTCCTAGGATCCTCTTGGCTGGCCCCAAGTCCTTCATCTCGAATTCTTTCTTCAGCTGGCCCTTCAATTTTTCTATTTCTTTCATGCTTTTACATGCTATTAGCATGTCATCCACATATAGCAGCAAGTAAATGAATGTGGATGATGATACTTGTTTATAGTACACACAGCTATCAAAGTTACTTCTAGCATAACTTTGACTAAGCATGAATGAATCAAACCTCAAATACCATTGCCTTGGTGATTGCTTTAGCCCATAGAGTGATCTCTTTAACAAGCAGACTCAATCCTCCTTTCCTTGAGTCCTAAAGTCATCTGGTTGCTGCATTAATATTGTTTCATTCAAGTCACCATGGAGAAATGCTGTTTTGACATCCATCTGCTCCAATTCCATGTCAAAGTGTGCTACCATGGCTAGAATTATCCTTATAGATGCATGCTTGACTACAGGAGAAAAGATTTCATTGTAGTCTACACCTTCTCTTTGAGTGAATCCCTTTGCTACTAGTAGTGCTTTGAACCTGGGTGGTTCAACTCCTGGAATTCCCTCCTTCCTCTTGAAAATCCACTGGCTGCCTACAATAGTGGAGTTGGCTGGCTTGGGTATGAGTTCCCAAGTGTTGTTCTTCTCCAATGATTTCAGCTCATCAGTCATAGCTAAAATCCATATGTCTTTGTCTTGAGACCTGACAGCTTCATTGTAGTTCCTGGGATCTTCTTGTATGATCTCTGCTGTAGCATGTAACGCATAGCTGATCATGTCTGCATAACCATATCTTTAAACCTCTCAGTTCTATCTTGTTGAATCTGTTGTTGCTCCAGGAACGATCTTCGTTTCTCTCCATCTTTCTCCACCTCAAGATCAATCCTCACATCTTCAATTTGATGTGAGCTTTTATTCGCAACAATGTTTACAGACTTATATAGCTCAACTTCGTGAAACTTAACATCCCTGCTGATGATACATTTCCTACTTTCAGGAAACCATATTCTATAACCTTTTACTCCACTTGGATATCCAACAAAATACCCTTTCTTGGCTCGAGGGGCTAGCTTTCCTTCATTTACATGGTAGTATGCAGCACATCCAAATACTTTCAGATGATTGTAGTTTGCAGCCTGTCCTGTCCACATCTCTTGAGGGGTTTTGAGTTCAATTGTAGTAGAGGGACTCAAATTTATCAAATAACAAGTTGTATGGACAGCTTCTCCCCAAAACTCTACAGAATCCCTACATTTGACAGAATGCATCTCATTCTTTCAAGCAAGGTTCTATTCATCCTTTCAGCTAGTCCATTTTGCTGAGGTGTGCTCCTTACAGTCTATGTCTGTTCACACCATGAGCTTTGCAAAAACTAGTGAATTCCTCACTACAGAATTCCAGACCATTATTTGTCCTTAAAGTTTTAATCCTTTTGTTAGTCCTATTTTCAACCATAGACATCCAATCTTTAAAGGTTTTAAATGCTTCATCCTTGCTTTTTAACAAGTAAATCCATACTTTTCTACTATAATCTTCAAGAAATATAATGAAATACTTGTTACCTCCATGTGAAGCAATCTTTGCAGGGCCCCATAGATCACTGTGAACATATTCCATAATTCATTTTGAGCAGTGTTTACCTTTGGAGAACTTGACCCTATGCATCTTTCCATACACACAATGCTCACAAAATTCAAGATCACTGATCTTGTCCCCTCCTAGCATGCCTTGCCTGTCCAGAACTTGCATTCCCTTTAGACTAACATGACCCAACCTTTGATGCCATAGGCTGGCTTTGCTTGATGCTTGAACAACCACTGCTGCCATTCCTGTCACTGCTTGACCATTTAGAAGGTAGATTCCATGATCCCTTGTTCCCTTCATGATTACCAATGATCCTTTTATGACTTTTAGAATGCCTTTCTCTGCTTTGTATGAACAGCCAGCTTCTTCTAGCATTCCTAGAGAAATTAAATTCCTTTTCAGTTCTAGAACATGTCTCACCTTTGACAAAATCTTCATGGTTCCATCTTCCAGCTTCAGCTTGATTGAACTAATTCCAACTACCTTACAAGCTGATTTGTTCCCCATAATCACCTTGCCTCCATCCGTTTCTTTGTAGTCAAGAAACCAATCTCTATTTGAGGTCATGTGAAATGAACACCCTGAGTCAAGTACCTAGTCATCATCCATGATTTCAGTTGAATTTGCCATAAGAACTTCTGAGCTTTCATACCCTTCAGAAGCTATAGATGCATTTCCATAATCATCATCACTATGTGATCCTTTCTTTCCTTTCCAATCTGGGCATTCTTTCTTGAAATGCCCTTCTTTCTTGCATATGAAACATCTCATTTTAGACTTGTCCTTTTCTTTGTTCTTGAACTTATTCTTCTGTTTTTGATTCTTCTTCTCTGCCTTGGCCTTGACAAACAATCCCTCGACACTGCTTTCTTCTTTCCCATCTGACTTCCTCTTCAATTCTTTGGACATTAGTGCAGCTTGTACTTCTTTTACTGTCAAGGAATCTCTACCATACAGAAGTGTATCACACAGATTTTCATAAGTGCTTGATAATGAATTTATCAACAACAGGGCCTGATCCTCATCATCCAATTTTACATCAATATTTTCAAGATCTAACATGATCTTATTAAACTCATCCATATGATTTTCAATTGATCTCCCAGGTTGCATCTTGAAAGTATATAATTTTTGTTTTAAGTACAAACGATTCGCTAATGACTTTGCCATGTATAAAGATTCTAATTTGAGCCAAATACCTGCTGCAGAGGCCTCCTTTGACACTTCCCTCAAAACCTTGTCTCCAAGACTCAAGATTAAAGCATTATGAGCCTTGTCCATGATATCCCTCTTCTCCTTTTCTGGTAGTGTGGATGCCATGTCTTTCTCTCCTCCCAGTGCTCCTGCCAAACCTTGAAGAACCAGCAACGCTTTCATCTTGAGACGTCATAACCCAAAATCATTCTTCCCGTCGAATTTTTCAATTGCATACTTTGTTGATGCCATCCTTCCTTTGAATCGAATACTCCCGTGCTCTTGATACCAGTTGTTGCGAAAAACAGAGATCAATCAATCAGTGAACCCAAAAAGAACCAGGATTGATTGAATGTAAAACGAAGATTGATCCTTTAAATAGAATTTGAAGCTTGTAATTCTAAAATGAACACACACAACTGTTAACCCAGTTCAGAGATTAACTCCTACGTCTGGGGGACTGAATCCGACTTGAATTATCACTAGTAATGAGATGAAAATGATTACAATTGAATTGTACTTATGTTGCTAGTTTTTCTGCACTATAAAAACTACAGCTCTGCACTCTATTTTTCTGATCACTTTTATTTTCCCAACCTTGCTTTAACTTATATACAGTTTGTTTACAATTGGAGTAACAAACTAACTAACTGCCCAAAACAGTTGGGCTTCTTAATTTGAGTACCACTTTTAACATGAAGAAAATTAAAACTTCACATAAGAGTAAAAAAAAAAACATTTGCCTAAATAGCATAGATTGAATCACTGTACCCTAGAATTTCCTTATTAAATATTTGCTCACTGAATTACCTTTGCATCTTTATTCTTAATTATTATTATTATTATTATTATTATTATTATTATTATATTATTATTATTATTATTATAGTTGAATATTTGACACATTTTGTTTTAGATTTTTGAAAAATTATTTTATTAAAAAAATTATTTTTTGACTAAAAATAAAAAGTTAAAAATAGTAGTTTCTCACAATCGCATATGCGATAGATGAGAGAGAAATATATCTCAATTTAAAAACACGGAACTTAATTCACTAATAGAAAAAACTATGATATAAGGAAAAAAAATATGATATAAGTCTTCATCAAATTTTAAAATGAGTCTAAAAAATAGATTAAAATAATAAATTTTGAAGTGACCAATGAAATATTTCAATTGTTTACACAACTGTCTTAATTACTATGAATAATCAAACTATGACAACATACTTATGATAATTTTAGAAAAGAGAGAAATTAATGTATTTAGAAAAGTCATGTCCTTAATGATAATTTTGTAATTTAAAAAATCACGTTTAAAATTGTATACAAACAGATTAAAAATCATTTTTTAAAAAAATAATTTTTATAATAATAAACAAACAAAAATAAAAAAATTTAAACAAATCTCTAAAAAATCATCTCTAAATTTTCTATATTAAAATTTATTTTTATTTAACGTCAATCAAACGCACCCAATAATCTTCGATTTATAGTTTCTATTGATTAATTATACAGCAGGATAAAAATAACTTCTTGCGTTCTAGATGCAAAGCAAATAACATCATATGTAGTTACTCCCTGTCAAAAAACACAAATCTTACGCAGTTACTTCCCTAACTCTAACTACACATTTTTTGACTAAAATTTGAAGCAGAAATAATATTCTACCAGAGAATCAGTTTGATGAGAGCCACAAAAAAATGAATTAAGACTTTTCGGGAAACATCCAAGGGTGAAGTTTGAATGCAAACCCAAAAAACTGATAAAAAAAGAAAAGAGATTTCTAAATAAATTACGAAATAGTAACAGTTAAGAGGAACTCAAAATTCATGAGGACATTCTGGAGAGTTTCTAAATTTTCTCATTCTCTTTCCTTTTCAATACTCAAACAAGAAAGAAAAAAAATCTAATCATAAATCTCCCCCTTTTATTCCTTCTCTCCTAAAATGCCCATTCGAACTTCGTCTTCCAATTTGTCCACTGTCAAGTAAAAGTAGAAAGAGTATTTCCAGTTTCCAGAAACGAAATAAATCAAAACCAAAAAAATAAAGACCCCGTACTTACACGCGCATGTAAAAACATCTGATCAAATCTAACCAGAGACTCCTTTTATTGTAATTTATGGATAAGTTTGTATCTAAAAGTTCAGAATCTAAAAATCAATTAAACCCAACTAATCCAAGAAAGTAAAGTGAATCAACTTAACTGGACAACTCTCTGGATAAGGATAACAACTTTTTACATTCATAAAATACAAACAGAAACCCCTACATAATTAAATTCCTTATCACTTAAACCATCAGACATCAATAACATATTGGTTAACTTTGATTCAACCTAACGAATCAGTGGTTTGTCACTTAGCCAATTTTGTAATGATTTATCACCAGTTATTTTAACTACCAATTTTATGGATTGACAGGTTACCCACAAAGCAAGTTATGGACTTCTAATCAAAGCAAGTGATTCAATCATGTTTGAGCCTATGAAAATCAAAACAATATTTCTTTTGCTATCGGAAAACTTACCAATTGCTGAAAATGGATGTATTTTCTCCAAACATTTGCAGAAGGCAACAAAGTGTTTGCCTAAAGAAAAAAGTAAGCAAGGTGCAATTTTATACAGATTCATTGTTTCACCTGATATCACAATTCTGTAAAATTCATATACTACTGAAGTTATTACTTTCAGAAGATAGCGGCAAGGTCACGAGAGAAGAGAAACAAGAGAAACGAACTCCAGGGTGACACGGCCCTTGGACCTTGTGTTGATGACAAAATGCTCAGGGTATTTCCTTAGTAGCATAAGTAAACCATACCATGGCTTACCTTTGGATTCAGGACCAGACCATTCCTCTGATGTGAGATATCTCCTTACTCTACCGTGGTGCCAAACGCTGCTATATTTATCCACCAACTAACAAAAGACAAAGCAGCATTCAGAGATTAAACAAAGGACGAAACTTGTAAAAACATGACAAGACAAGTGTACTGGTTTTTTTGTTAGGATATAGATATAGGAGAATTAGTTAGGGAAGTTCGTTAGTTATTTGGATGAGTTAGAGAGTATGTGTATAAATAGGAGAACCTTTTGTGAATAGAGTAGTGGCTCTAGTGTGAAGGGGAAACCATTGGAGAGATTTCTCTATTCTCTATCTTATATTCTCAAAAAAAGTGTAATTTCCTTCATTCTTTTCAATTCAATTCTTGGGCTCCTAACATTTTCTCTCTTATACATCAACAATAACAGTTGCAAAAAAATGCAAAAGGTAGTTAACAAGAAGTGTAAAGGGCACTTATCAGGTTTGAAGGAAACTTGGGTACAGAACAGTAAAAATAGTACATATAATATAGTGTACCTAACCTAAGTTTTTTCCTTAAACAAATAGGTCTGTATATCTTGCCAAATGTATTTGAGATACATCATAATGATTTTAAACTATATAATATCATGTTAATTTGAGTCATTCCATGCTCTACCTTCTCCACAAAGCAATCAGTAGTGGATATTTTACGTTTCAATATTACTATACAGTCTATACTACAAAAAATCACTCCCTCCACTATTTTCTACATTCCCACTTTTCATCTGCTCTGATGTTATGAAGCACCTAGTCAATGCCTCCGAAGGAAGAGATAAAATGACACAGTTCATTCCATGCATAGTTCTCACCTATGCGAGTTGTATAAATTGTAAAATACATGGAAAAGCATCATACTACCAGATGAGCAATAGTTACAAATGCTTCAATGCGACATCAAAAGCAAACACAGAAAAACAACTCATTGTTGCATGAAAATTGTGATCTGAAGAAATAAGCCTGTCACATGATGATTAATATCCCAACATAGGGCTCTTAAATACATAGCCAGGTGAATGGTTATGACAACACAAAACAACATTTCTATTTGCTAAGGGAGCGAGACTTTTAGATTTATGTTTGGATTAAACTATTTTAGTTATTGATCCCTATTAATCAGGCCATTTAACAATTCCAAGTATGGATAAAAAAGTAAATTACTAACATAAAATCAATTGAATTCATTTTTAATGTGTTCTAAACATGGCAATCGAACTGTAAATCATTTCAAACTCCATTTGTTTTTTAATAATTACAAACACAATTTGACTTTTATATCAAATCAATTCAATTTAATTTAGATCAAATCATTTCCAATTTTGGATAAATCCCAAAGACCCAAGAGTAGACGTTGATTCTATTAGAAAAAGGAAGATATTTCTAATAGAAAACTCTCAATTTGCTTGATACTTAATGTCAAGTACAATGAGGTATTTATAGGTACAAATAGAAAACTCTAGACACATTTCTAGGAACTTCCTAATTAATACCCACTTCTAGATACTTCCCACATTTTTCTATAATTAAAGCACTTCTAGATTCTTACATAGAAATCCTACATGGTTCTAGATTTATCTAATTTCAAATTAGTAATAACAGATTCATCATTCAGGGAACTATTGAATTCCAAAGCATGTAGGTTAAACCTTTCATGTAGAAATCTAGTGACAGAAACTAAAATGGATAAAAGAAAAGTTCTCCAACTCATTCACATTTATGAAATCACAAAAGGAAGTGCTGCAACAAGTAGTAATAACTTAAAAGCAAATAACGGTCAGAACTAACCACAGCATGAAGTTTCTCCATAGGCATCCACTCTCCAGGACCACAAAGGTCAGAGAGGACATTAGCTACAGATGATACTACATCCTTCTCTTCCAATTGCTGAAGCTGAAGATTATCAGCATCACGATCTACTCTAGATCTTCCTTCTGCCTTCTTGTCTGCAGGAATTAAATCATGGCAATTAAGGTTGTGAAACTTAAAGTCAAGATCCTACCTAAGGTTGGAGAAATCGAGAAATATGTAGATTGTGTGATCATAATACAGATCGAAAGATCTAATACAAAATTGCATAAGAGAGTCTCATGTAACTCAAAAGTCACGAATCACAACTTAAGCTAAAGTTACAATTTAACAGCACATAATAAAAAAGACTTAAGGTCTTGAAAAACCTTTAAATCAAACTAGAAGAAAATAGCCTAATTATAGATATCTACATAGAATTAAAATTCAAGAGCATAATAAACGAGGAGGGTCATCAATGTAGAGTGCAAAAACTGGAATAACAAATAGTGGGGGACTCTTGAACTTTAAGGAAAGAGAGAACTCTAACAAGCTTGAAGTCTGGCACAACAAATAGTTAATGGGTCAAAAAAGGAGTGATTGCTAGGAGAAAAAGTGGGTAGATAGAAAATGGAAATTTAGTTTATGCAAATAAAGTCTACACACTTTGCCATTTTTCACTTAACTTCTTTCCAACCCAGTGTTACCCAAATCTTGCGGTAATTATACATGACAACTTGCAAAATCCGAGAGAGCAAATAAAAGACAAGTACAGGAAATTTTAATACACATGAACAAGAAAATCTTATCAATAGATGCACTTGAGTGTAACTACAATGCAAAAACAAAGCATCAATAAATCCATAATTAAAAAAAATAGTTAAAAATTATGAAAATCTGCATTAAAATGGGAGGAGTTTCTATCAATTATCAATCATTATAGTTATCAATCCCGAATGACCATGTGGATCAGTTAATTCCAATTGCTCTAGCGGGATCAAAACAGTATATTGAAGACTATAGAGTATAGACACAGGCTAAATAATTCATACTGCACATATATAAATGCTAAAAAATAAAATAAAAAATGACACCAAAAAAGACATGTTTATAATTATAAAAAAATCATAGTAGTCATTGTGCTTTTAATCAATATTTAAACAAGGTTTCAAACCCTATAGGCTGCTATAGTTAAAAAAAAAAAGTGGGGAAACATTGTGAAAAAAGAAAACAAGATTGCTAAACAACTGAGGAAATGTGTGCAAGGAGGGCTCATCATAATGGTTGAAATTGCCATGATTTTGGGCGCAACCGGAGACATAACCTAAATGCTCCATGTTGCAGTTTCCGTAGTCAATCACGCGCATTTGATAATTTTGAGCCATATTTGACAGCAACACCATCAAAAGCAACAAGGAATTGCTACTGCTTTAAATAGAAGTATTTATCTATTTATGGTCTGTTAAGCACATTAAACAGGGAAAAAATAGAGATATTTGGTAATTCAGCTACAAAAGTAGTAACTCCAGAAGGAGAAAAAAATAATTCATCTGCACCACAGTAGTGATACTCATAGATCCTACCTAGAATTAGACTGACGATATAAACACTTAAAATGTGAGATTATCACATGTAATGTAGGAATGAACGCACACGAGTCTCAACACCATGTATCAAAATTGGCATATTTACACCTTCAACAATTTTTTGTTATTATCTATGTTGTCAATCCCGGATTGTGGAGCGGAAAAGCTGACCTCAAAATTTTGGCAGATTGTGGGATGGTCGCTATTCTATTACTTTTTATATTTACTAAATAATTAAGAGATTTTTTTTCGCACCCCCCAATGCTCTCCGGATTGGCCAATCCGGAGATGTATTTTGACAAAAAAACACCTCTGGGTTGGCTAATCCGGAGTTGTATTTTAGAGGTTTTTGAGAATATAGGAGGGTGGGAAAAGAAACTACCAACAATTAATACTGTAGATATATATATATGAATAGATACTATATAAATCATATGAAGTTATTTATTTTAAGTAATCTATACCTATGTTGTCAACCGTGACTCTATAGCGCGCGAATATGAACTCATGGAGCGGTAGTGTGGTCCATTGCAACGCATTCGGCCATTGAGCCGCATTCAACAGGTATTAATTATTTAATAAATATAAAAAGTAATAGAATGGTGTCCATCCCTCAATCTGCCACAATTGGATAGCACCAACACAGATTCAATGCCTTTATCTCCAGATTTCGACCATTATGCGCCTATTTGATTAGGCACAACCATAGGACGTCTTCTGTTGGTGCTGAGAAGCAAAGCCCTCAACCAATTGGTGGAACAAAGCACCTTCAATTGCCATTGTTATCTTCTTTCCGGTGGAACTGCAAGACAACTGAGTGCTAACTCATTGAAAGGAAGGGAGAAGGGTAGTGTATGGTTTCAAAATGGGAGAATGAAGATAAATTGTTTTGAAGGGTGTACCATCATATGCATGGGACCATCTAATCCAACCGTAAATCTAAGTGTGACTTTAAAGGCGGTAATTGGAAGACAAAATATTGAAAGTGATAGTTTTACATATTTAATAGGCATGTGTCTCATTATTCTAAATATTGTCATATCATATCCTCACACTTAACTTTTCCACTACCAAAGAACAGCCGGACTGAAAAATACCAAAAATAAAAGAGGAAAGAAACTTAATGTGCACAAGCAACCCAAAAACAGAGGGGTTCAGGATCACATTACAATCCTATCACAATGCCAGCAAAACAAGTTATGAGCTGGGTTCAGGATCATTCAAGCTTGCAGAACACATAGAATTGCACATTCCATGTTGACATCTATGACCTACATGCTCACAACTGACCACTATATACCTATTTACTAATTATTTAAAAAACTGTAGCGTATTTGTTTTGTTAATAGTTAAAACTCATTTGAAGAAATAAGTGGTTTATAGGCACAACTATTTCGAACTATGGTGCCTATTATAGACAAAAGTGTGCTATATTTAATACTATTCAAGTCAAGCTTTTAAGAAAAGGTTTGCGGCCACAATTGAGGCTGCATTTGCTACATTTGACCACAATTTACTTTCTCCATAATATCAAGAGTGCGACACAACCATTATTTAAAACCTTGATTGAAGTACAACAATATCCTCATATCACTGGAAGATGAGCTTGTCTTGTGCCCCATAACAAGAAATAGAAAAGAGGAAAAGTAAATTACAAGTAAGAATATAAGCTTCAATTATGATAATTTGAACCTATATGCAGTTGGTGCCACAATAGACAAACAAAAATTTGTTGACTTCAAAGAACTTAGCCTTCTGCGATCTTTTATTGAATAAAATAGACTTCTTCGACAAAAATAACGAGGAAAAACTTTCTGTTTGACAAGTGAAGAGAAATTCAGAAAATTTTAGTTCAAAGAACTCCTGTTCCCATGACTAGCCTTTTCTCCTTAGCATCAACAAACGTAATTGTGAAACCAGCTATTCATAGACAACCCTGGTGAGTAATGTTATGGAAAATGTCGCCATAAACAACATTTTAATGCATCAATCATCTAAATCTAGTCTGTCTTCTTTTCTAATCTGACTAACAAAGAACCTACCAACTTACTCAATAATTTCTTCCTCATCCACAACCTTAAAGGGAATCTCCCATCCTACAATCCTCTTGTCCACTCAGCAATAGCAGCAGCAACAACTATGATCTTAAGAAAAAATAATAATTATACTAACTACTAATTGTAGATATGACCCTGCTCTAAACTAGGTAGTCAATCCCGGATAATGGCATGGAGCGGTCGACCCTAAAAGTAGGATAGCAGGATGACCACTATTTGATCATCACTTTTGGACAAAATACATGAATAACACAATAACCACATTTAATGTAAAATTAAACAAATAACTCAAAACTGAGAGGGGTCTGAGAGAAATAATCAAAACAGAGGGAAATAAGAATAAAAAAATTAAAAACGGAAGAAAAAAAACAGAACAGAGAGAGGAAAAATAAAAACAGTGGGAAAACAGTGAGGAAGGAAAACTGGAAAAATATGGAAACTGAGAGGAACAAAAACAGGAAAAACTGGAAATAAAAGAGGGAAAACAGAACCTGGTGTGGGCTGTTTGCCTGCGGCGTTGGGCTGAGCTACAACAGCATGGGCGAACGCGTCTGTGGCTGTCTTGCAGAAATAGAAGGGAAGCAAGAAGGAGGAAGGTTTGCGGCAGAAAAGAAAAGGAAGCAGGAAGAAGAACCATGGGTCTCTACATTCACACTTCACATAGAAGTCGTGTGCAAAATACCCAGAATACCCCTCAACCATCTCAATTTTCAAGGAAAAAAAATGGATTTTGCCACAATCATCACTATCGCAGGCAAGATGTGCCACGACAGCACGAAGCGATGTCTTTTCCACAAACGTGACACAACTGACCAAACCGTGGCGGCGATTGACTGCCTATGCTCTAAATTCGGTGTTGGATGACAGATAGATGATAGATCCCAATGCGTTGGTTGATCCATATATTAAAGTTCATGGGAAGATTGTTCTGAAACTTGAAGTTCCAAAGTCTCCTATTCCCATGACTAGCACGCTCTCAGCATCAACCAACTCAATTGTAAAACCAAAGTTAGTCCTCACCACTACAGACCACCCGGGAGGAGTGATGTTTTGGAAAAATGCCATGACAACTTTTCAATGTACCAAATCATCTAAATCTAGTCCACATTCTTTACTAATCGTACTACAAATAACCTACCGATTGACTCAGTGATCTTGGTCTTGGCATTCCTCAGCCATATATGGAATCTCTTGTTCTGTGATATCCCCAATGTTCCCTCGGCAATAGTAATCACAAGTTCACAGCTACAGTCTTCAGAACAAATGATAAAAAACTATACTAAGTGTAGATAAGACCCTGCTCTTAACAGTTCTATACTTGAAAACATGGTTTTAGAGTGTAGACAATAGATCCCAACAACATTGATTGATACATCAAGCCAACCCTTTGAGATCATGATACCACCCCAGAGAAGAATGCAATGTTCAATCACATATAACCTCCTAGAAATATTGCAACCCAATAGACACCAAAAACTCCACTGGCAAATATTAACACACACATGCAAAACCAGATACAATGGCCATTACAAGAGATAAAACTATCTAACCTAACAAAACCAATCATCCTCACACAAAACACAATTTAAAAAACCATAACAAAACAACATTCAAGAAACTTCTCATCATCCCCAAACATACCCAAAAATCTCAAACATGAAATAAAACCCCAGCACAAAATTTCAACCTCCTTCAGCACATTGAATAACAACAACATTCACAAAAAACACAAGATAACAAACAAAAACACAACATATCATCCTACCACATAAAAAACAAGGGACACACTCACACACCACAAAAATTGCAAAAGTCACAATTATTATAACAAAAATCCCTTCAATCCAAGTACCTGCTGCTAAATTTATTCAAACAAAGTCAAAATGACAAACCAATCACAGCAAATAAAACAAAAATTCTCAACAAAAGACTAACTAACCAATTGGTCCAGGCAGAGAAGCCTTTCCTCCAGAACCAACTCCACCACCACCATATCCATAACCATCAAACCCTTCCCTCCTATTATTAATCTTCTTCCCACTACTACCGCCAACATCAACAACATCATCATCCACCTCATACTCATCCTCATAATACTCCCTCCTACCTTTCTTCACCATCGCACCGCCCGCCGTCCCCACAGGCAGATGTCCATAACTATAATGCGGCGCAACAGCCGTCGCCGGAGGAACAGCAGCAGCAGCAGCATGGCTATTAGCGTAATGCCGAGAACCGTGGGGTCCACCAAGGATACTACGAACAGGAAGAAGAAAATAAAACTCTTTATCACCGATCTGAAGAAGGTCTTGAGAATCGAGCTTAACAGGAGGGTTACCGGGGAGATGAAGAACACCTTCGACTAAACAACCGTTTTTGCCGAGAACTTCGAGGGCGAAACGACGTCGAGCGAAGTCGTAGAAGATACGAGCGTGGTGACGCGAGATGTTCATACCACCGCCGAGACTTGAGAGGTCGACATCGACGGTTGATTTTTTGGAGTTGCGGCCGAGGATTATGGAATAGGTTTGCATGTAGTATTCGAAGTCTTCGCCTTGGAGTTTGGCGAAACCGGCTTCCACGTCACCACCGCCGGTGGTCGGTGTTCCCATTTGTGAATTGAAGAGAGGAAAGTGAGAGGAGATGGGTGTTGAAATGAAATGGAGGAGAATTGAATTGGATGGGTTGTCTAATTGAATCACTCTTTCTCACCCAAATTGAAACTTTCCCCAAATAGTTTAACTAATTAATTAATAATAATAAAAAGAAATATAATTTTGTTTAGAGGTCTTTCTTTAAAAAATGTAATATTTGCTTTTATCATTCTTTTTGTAAACACTAAAATTTACTATTTTATTTGTTTGTATTATTCCTCCTATATAAAGTAGTTAAAATATCACTAAAAGGGGGTTGAATAGTGATATTGTAACTTTTAAAATTTTCTTTTAACTCTGTATCCTCTACGAGAGGATAAAAGTCAGAGGATAGAAATTTAAAACTTTAAGTGATAGTTAAATAAATAAAGATGAGAGAGTATAGAAAATGACACACTCAAGTTTATATTGGTTCACCCAATGTAGGCTACGTCCAGTCCTCACAAACTTGTGAGTTTTCACTATAGCTCAAAATGGCTTGTCCTTTTACAACACTGTATTTTTACTAGCCTCAACAAGCTTACAAAATAACTCAAGTATATATCAACTTGAGGATATACAAGTAGTAATGTGTGTGATTTGTTTTGGGGATCAAATTACAACTTTCTAAGATAAGATAGTGATGTGAAGTTGTATATAACACACTCAATAAAAATGATCCTCAAATATGCTTAAGTTTGGAATAGTGTCTAGAATGAAGAGAATGATGATAAGCTTGAATAACTTGGATGTTTTCTTGTAGATGATTCTCTTCACATTTAAAGATTAATACTCCTCTATTTATAATTGCCTTTGGAGCTTCAAACATGTGGGTTAGCAAAATATAGTTGTTGGAGACTTTGCTAAGTTTCCTTGGACTTGTCTTTATTTGCAAAACTGTCATTTAGCCTTTATCCTCCTGTTAAGTATGCTGAGAGGATGACTGTGGAGCTCCATCCTCGGATCTGGGTTGTATGAGGATGAGGCTTTCATTAATTTTGATGTGACTTGTACTTTTGACCTTTTCATTTTCCAAGAACTGTAGAGTTTTGTTTTTCAACACTTTTTCGTACTATGGTACTTATGGATTTTTTTCCACGTGGGAGGATGAATATGAGTTCATCCTCTTTTCTGTTTTCTTCATCCTCTACCGTACATTCATCTTCTTTTCTGTTTTGATTATCCTATGTCATAGAGGTCATAAAATCATCCTTTTTATCAAGATAATGAGGAACCTGTTTTCAAGGATGTTCATGGATGATCATTCTCAGATCTGGATTCTTCATCCTCAGATTTGGATTCTTCATCCTCATATCTGGATTCTTCATCTTCTAATCTGAATTCTTCATCCTCTAATTTTCATATAGACACATCTTGATCCATAGTTTTTCTTGACTTCTTCCAAGAGATTTTAGGTGTGATTGAGATACAACATATTGCGATAATCATCCTCAGCTGGAGGATCATCATATTGATATTTATGAATTAGTTAACATTTATTTCATAAGGTTTGTTGTCATTAAAACACATATCAAAAAGGTTTTTACTTCAACATTGTAAACACTAGTGATGGTGAATTTATTTGCTTGTATCATTCCTCTTGTAAACACTAAAATCTACTATTTTATTTAGTGAAAACTCATAAATTTGTATGGATTAGTTGTTGTCATATCATATATGATATGTTTTATTAAACGTTTGATGAGGATATCATAAAAATCGAAAAGAAAAAAATTGAAAAAAAATCGAAAAGAAAATCAAAAAATAATTGAAATATTTTTTATTTCAAAAAAATTATTGATTTTTTTTTTTTGAAAATGGGCCTATAGGCCCTCTAAGATCATGGAATTTTGTGGGCTTTTTTATATTCGAGGCTTTCTTTTAATGAGCCTTTTTGTTATAAGGTTTTTTGGCCCCCTCCAACATGTGGATTGGGGCCAATATATAGGGGGCTTGACAAATTGATAGCTTTAATTATAATGTGTGATAATTTTCTTTGTAAATATTGTGGTCTATATGTTAAATTTTATTCAAGTTATAATTATACTATGAGTATCCTTTTAGGTTTTAGAGAATTTGTATGTGTATTTTTCTCGATCGATATACTCTTTTAAGTTGAATGAACAAATATTATTTTTTATGTAAAAATATCATTATTATACTATAAGCATTTAACTTATTTTTTTAGTTGTCACACATCAATTATTTTTATACAATTATTTCCACTATATTTAAATGAGAAATATTTTAAAAATTCAAATCAGGAGAATTGACTCTCTCTCAATATCCATACATACACATAATATATTATCTAAAAGAGGAAAAGATAAATTCAACATAACTATATCAAAATATGCATAATAAGTTATATGTGCAAAGAAGTCAACACATTTATTACCTTTACGATCAATAGACATTACTTCAACTTGTCAGCGTTGGGAGTGAATAAGATTGAGCAATAATTTCTGCAAAGAGTGGTTATAAATGTTGAATAGAGATATAACGATGAATTATGTTAACAATCACTTTGAAGTCAGATTCGTTAATAACCTCTTGATAAGGCTGGACAAATGTGATGGACCCAGCCCATACCGCCCGGCCCGCAACGGGTGAGGTGAATTGGGCGGGTTGGATCAGACCCAACGGGTCATACGGGTAGCACTAGAGGTTAAATAGGGTAGACGCGGGTGGGTTCGGGTCATGGATTTTGGATCGGCGGTGACCGACCCGCCCGAATATAGTTTTTAATATTTATTGTTATTATTTTAAGTGTTGGACTCGACAACCAAGCCCAATTGGATCTGGCCCATTAAAATAATCCAACCCTAATTTCAATCAGAGTCTCACACAATCCCAACCACAACTCTAATTTCATTCTCTCATCATCAGTCATCCTCTCAAACCCTCGAACCCTAGTTCTTCATCACATACACAGAACTCAAGTCACACCAACGAACCATAATTCCTCCAAGGCTCATCTTTCTTGTTTTAAATCTGTTAGTTTCGTCTTTGCTAGTTTCGTTTCTATTAGTTTCATCTTAGTTTCATTTTTGTTAGTTTCGTCTTAGTTTTGTTTCTGATTGTTAATTTCGTCTTTGTTGTTCTAAACATTTTCCTCTTTGTTAGTTTCGTTTCTGATTATGAGTTATCTAGAGTTTGATTTTTTTTTTTTTTTTGCATGCTGTTTTCTATATTAGGTTTTGATTTAACTTTTTTTGTGTGCATGATTAGGGTTGTGTTTTGATCTTCTTTTTTGCATCTTTGTTATCAATATTCTTATTCAGTTTGATGGTTTATGATTGTTGTTAAAAAAATGGATATTTAATTACTTTTTTATCTGTTGATTCAGTTTGATGATTAGGATTATTCTAAACTTTTCAATCTCGTGTTTAAAAATAACATTTTTCGTCTCTGTTGTTTTAAACATGTTAATCTTTTTCTAATCTATTTCGCATTGTATTAGGGTTTTTATTTCTTTTTATCATGATTAGGGTTTTGATTTAGCTATTGTTTCTGTTTTTGGATTTTCTAGAATTTGATTTCTTTGTTTTTGCATGTTGTTTTATGTATAAGGATTTTGATTTAGTTTTTTTTTTGCATGATTAAGGTTAGGTTTTCAACTATTTTTTATTTTTCATCTTTGTTATAAATTTGATTTTTTTAGTTTAGGATTAGTTTATAAATCTGATTTTTTTCATCTTTGTTATAAATCTTATATATTTTTTTTTCATCTTTGTTATAAATCTGATTAGGGTTAGGATTTTTTTTTTCATCTTTGTTATAAATCTGATTTTTCATCGTAGGATTTTGATTTTGGTTTTTTTTTCAACTATGGTTTAGGATTGTTGTTAAACAATTTATATTTATTTACTTTTTTATTTACTGATTTTTTTTATATGACTAACTAATTAAAACTGTTTTTTTGCTTCATTGTCTCTACGATTCTACCTATTGATTTGGACCAACTTATCTCTACATTTTCCAGATCTGAGAGGGAACATATATTATTAAATTTATTTATTTATTTTAGTTGTTAGATTTTTTGATACTATTTCATATAACTAATTTATTTTTATTTTGTTTTTGTTTCATTTTCTCTGTTTATTGGTTTTCATATCTTGAATATTCTTTTATTTTTTTCTTTGATTTTTTGCATACTCTAGAGTTTGAATATTCTGATTTTTGAATTCAAACTCTAATTTCCAACTCTTATATAAATATTCATATCTAGAAAACTCTAATATGCATATTCTGATATTTGAATATTCTGATATGAATTCAAACACTGATGTCTAAATATGAATATTTATTAGATATGAATATTTTGATTTTTTCCCAGAATACTTTCAAGAGTTTGATTTTTTGATTTTTTGCATCTAATTTCCAACTCTAATAAATATTCATATCTAGAAAACTCTAATATGCATATTCTGATATTTGAATATTCTGATATGAATTCAAACTCTAATGTCTAGATATGAATATTTATTAGATATGAATATTCTGATTTTTTCCCAGAATACTTTCTAGAGTTTGATTTTTTGATTTTTTTGCATATTCTAGAAAAAAACATACTTTTACTAATTTCCAACCACTTTTACTGATGTTCTTGGCTTGTGGCTTGAAAAGATGGATCAACGAGCCAGTAACAACAATAGCAAGCAAGGGTTGAATGTAGAGCAAGAGCACTGTAAGTTTGTGCTTCTATTTTTTTCTTCTCCAGTTTGATGCTTATATTTATTCTATTTCATGTTTATAAGTTTTTCAAATGTATACTATCTTTTTATGCCTATAAATGAATGTTATCTTTTTAACTTGCATTTTTCTTTTTAAGATGTGTTTAATTAATATGTGTTTAAAGTTTCTGTTTCTTTTTGTGTTTAATTAACATATTAAAAATATGCTTCTTTTTTTCTAAATGTAACTAGTGTTTTTTTTTTTACTAAATGTAATTAGTGCTTCAGTTTTTTTTAATGCGTGCTTCTCTCCCCAATTCAAAAAAATAGAATTATTATGCTTATGATACATCGCATAAAAAAAAAAGAACAAATAAAGTAGGGCTCGAAAAAACCTTTCTTTATCTCTGATTTGATATTGATTTGATATATCTTATTTGTCTTTTTTTTTTCTATTTGGTTTCGATTCAAAATTATTTATATTATAAAGAAATTTATATATTAATATTATAAATAAATATATAAATATAGAATTATTTATTTTCTTTTTTAGTTTGTTTTTTTATACAATTAGAGCCCAGTTAGGTACTGGCATGACTCTTTTTTCCCACGAATCCTGGATAACAATGATTTATTTGACTGTATTTTATTTGAAAAAAACTTGTAATTAATTTGACCACGATCAAACAAAAATAAAAGTAACTTCTTGATCGTATATCATAAGAATCAAAAAGTTACTTTTGATTACGCCTTCTTTTGTTTTAGATTCAGTTTTTCTAATGTATGCGTAATTTTTTTTTTCTTATACACCGTTTTAAATTTATTTGGTTTCTTTATTTATAACTTTTTCTTATACAACGTTTTAAATTTATTTGGTTTCTTTATTTATAACTTTTTCTTATACACCATTTTAAATTTATTTGGTTTCTTTATTTATAACTTGTAATGTATGTTAATTTTTTTTTTCTTATACATACTTTTAAATGTATTATATGCATGCTTAAGTTTTTGTTGATGAATGTTTCTCCAATATATACTTCTATTTATTATATGCCTTTTCTTTTTCTTTTTCTTAATGGATATTTTTTTCAATATTATTCTAATATTGTTTAATGAGTAAAGTGTGCTAGTTACACACTAGACACTGTGTTATAGTTACCCTCAATGGGTTGAATAAGTCTAGTGTTTGTGAAACACTCTAGACTCTTGAATTATAGTCACTTACATGAGAGTTAAACTCTCTTATAGGTTAAATTAAAGTCTCTTAAATGTTCAATTACAGTCACTTAAATAATAGAGTAATACAATCCTTGAATCTTAAATTACATCCACTTAAAATTTTAATATACTCCCTTAAAATTTTATTACAACCCTTTAAAAGTCAATAAACTTAAAATAAATAATTCAATGTGGTTGGTATTTGGTTATTTAGGCTCCTTCATGATTTCAGTGATGAACTAACCTAGTCAAAATTTACCAACTCCAAATATCAACACTACTGAAGCTGGTGCAGCAGCAACAACTGTATATGCTGGACCTGAATTGGGTAACAATCAAGTTAAAAAGAAGAGAAGAGCTAATGCAAGTGGTTCTAGGCAATCCTCTAAATGTTGGGAACACTTTAACAAAATTATTTCTAGTGAAGTGGAAGTACAATCTGCCGCATGTAAATACTGGCACAAAATATACTTGTGTGACTCTCGAACTCATGGCACCTCTAACCTCAACTACCACCTTACTAGATGTGCCAAAAAACCTTTGGTTGTATTTGATGACCCCACCCAAACTATTCTTACATTTCCTAATGTAGAAGGATCTGATTTGGTTTCAACAAGTAGTAAATTTAACTTTCAAGCTTGTCATAGGGCATTGTCTATTTTTGTGATTTTGGATGAACAACCATTCAAAGCTGTGGAAGGTGAAGGATTTAAATATATGTTGAGAACATTGCTGCCACAATTTACAATACTGTCTAGACGAACTGTAGCTAGGGATACTTTTCAGTTGTTTATGGAGGAAAAGGTAAGGTTGAAAGCTTTTTTTAAGTCTGATTGCAATGGGGTAGCTCTTACTACAGATTGTTGGACTTCAACCCAAAACCTTAACTACTTGACCCTTACGACACACTTTGTTGATAATGATTGGAATTATCAAAAAAGGATTATTAGTTTCACAGTAATCCCAAATCATAGGGGTGACACAGTTGGTAAGAAGATTGAAGAGGTTTTAAAGGATTGGGGGATTCATAATGTGTCAACTATAACCGTTGATAATGCATCATCCAATGATGTAGCTGTTGCTTTTTTGAAAAAAAAGATAAATAATATGGATGGTTTGATGGGGGATGGGGAACACTTCCACATGAGGTGTGCTGCTCATATTCTGAATTTAGTTGTAACAGATGGCTTGAAAGAAAAAAAATTGGCAATCTCTAGCATTAGAAATGTTGTTAGATTTGTAAAATCTTCACCTCATAGAGCTGCCAAGTTTAGGGAATGTGTTCAATTAGCTGGAATATCTTGTAAAAAATTGTTGTCTCTTGATGTTTCAACTCGTTGGAATTCAACCTACTTGATGCTTGAGGTTGCGGAGAAGTTTCAAGTAGCTTTTGGGAAGCTTGAGGTTGAGGAGTCAAGTTATAAGGATTTCTTTGGAGAAGCTGGTCCCCCAACCAGTTCTGATTGGGATACAGCTAGGACGTTTGCAACTTTTTTGAAGTTATTTTATGAGGCAACTAGAGTGTTTTCCTCCTCACAACATGAGAGTATACATGCAGCTTTTCACCAGTTGTCTGCAATTTATTGTGAGCTGCAAAATGTCTCTTTGAATTTGAACACTATTTTTGCAAGTGTGGCTGAGGATATGTTAGCAAAATATGATAAGTATTGGGGTAGTATTACAAACATTAATAAGTTGCTATATTTTAGGGTAATTTTTTATCCACGGTATAAGTTGAAATATGTTGAGTGGTGCTTTTAAGATATGTATGCAACTAAATCAGCGGTGGCTATTGAATTGATCACATTAATTAAAGAAGATCTAACTAAAATGTACAAATGGTATAAAAAAGTCCATGACAAAAAAAATAATTCACCACAACCAACTCCCATGGCTGTTGACAGTGCTTCCCATGATGAAACCGCTGTTGCTGCTGCCCATAATTCACATATGGCCAGAGCATAAGCTTTTGAAGACCATTTGAAAGAGAAAGACTCCATTGACCAACAAAATGAGCTTGAGGGATATTATTCTAGTAAGTGTGTGAAGATGAGTGAAAAGTTTGATATTCTTGCTTGGTGGAAATGTAATGCAACTCAGTACCCAATCTTATCTCTTATAGCCAAAGATATTTTGGCCATACCGGTGTCTACCGTTGCTTCTGAAAGTGCTTTTAGTACTGGTGGGAGAGTCATTGAGAGCTTTAGAATCTCTCTAAAGCCAGAAATGGCTGAAGTATTAATTTGCACTCAGAATTGGCTAAAACCTTCACTCACTTGTTTCAAAGACTTAAATCTTAGTGAAGATGTTGATCTTTCTGAAGAAATTATTAAAGGTAAAATTATTTATATATCTTTTAACTGTTTGAACTTCCTAATATATTTATATGTTCATAATATAATCTAATGTTTATTATTTTGTTAATTATTTCAGAGTTTCAAGGAATGTCAGTGGGAAATTCAACTACTGTAGGTGGCTCATCATCACAGCCACCTAGTTGTGGTTGAATAAAATTATTGTATGTCATATTCCTTTTAATTGTTACTAATTTGAAATGATTTTGTCAATCTTGTCTTAGTACTAACTAATTCTGCCAAACTTTTCAGATTTGAACTTTTTTGAATTTTTTGAAGTCACACAAACTTAAGTCAAATACTAACTTGGCTCTATGACAATATCAACACAAGTTTTTTGGGATTTGTATAAACTGCTATTTTGCCTGGTAAGTTATTATTGTTATATCTTATTATTTTTTTTTATCTGGCTGTTTGATTTTATCAATTTAAGTTAGATTAGTTTAATTGTGTATGGACCAAACTACATGTAATCAAAACTGTTAAATGCCAAAAATTGTTAGTAACCAAAATTGTAAGTAACCACAACTACAACTGTTACTCTGTTAGCAATCTAAACTGCATATAGATATATGTTAGCATATATTAGCATTTCTGTTATAAGGAAGAACATAAATTTAATTTGTTATTCTTATATAATTACTCTTCTATTTCCCAACAGCTGGTGCCTGATATTCCGAGACTGATTTTGCTGCACATCATAGAAAGACAAGTGTTTTATCATATGTATGTTACCTTTTATCTTAAGTCAATTGTGAACTATTAGAATTTTATTTTTAATAAAATTAAAGTACTAAGTATGAATATTGATTCTCTAAGTTGTTGGAATTCTTTCAGATTGCTTGGTGTTAAATCTTTATTTAACATTAGCTAAGTTAGTAGCAGCAATTTATATTATTTTGAACAACATATATGGGTATGTCAACTTGATTTCTTAGTTAGACCTTATTGTTGATTCAAAATGAATGATCTAATCATGTTGATTGCATTATTTTTGATTCAAACTAGGCTGCTATACATGAAACTAAGCTAAAGTAAATTTGACATTATCAAGTCTGGAATTTTTTAATGTTGATTGCAAACAAGGTATTGAATTATTTTTTCTATGGTTCACATCAACAGCAGCATATTTTTACAATGATTATTGAATACTAATTTTTGCTCTAATTTTTTAGGTTGGCAATGGGAACAAATTGGAAACATATATTGATATTTGTATTGTCATAGAGTCAATTGAAACTATCAATATTTTCCAAGAAGTGTGTATTAATATTAGACTTTATGTATAATTTGAATTCAAAAGTGCGTATTAATATTAGACTTTATCTATAATTTAAATTTGGTTGAGTTGTTGAAAAACTAAGCTGATATAATCCGTTGGACTTGAAAATCAAGGTTTGTGTAAAACTTTTAGTTGTAAGCTGTTGTATTTGTATGTTATTGTATGTTATGTGAATGTAGTTGTAAGCTGAGTTGTTGTAGGTGTAAGCTGTTGCATTATGGAAATATTATTGTATTTTATGTGAATGTTAGTAGTCCAATTTTAAAAGAAAAAATGAATACAAATTTTGACTTTAAATGGCTCAAAAGTGGTCTGGATAATAAATTACTTTCTTGAGAAATCACAAAAAAAAAATAGTTAGTTATTTATTTTGATACATCATTTAAATTATAAATAAATAAAAAACCAACAACAACAACAAAATAGTGGCACACACAAGTAAGGTTCGGTTTGAACTGCTAAAATGGTTTAGTTCAGTAAAATCGAACTGTTTTGGTTCGGTTTTCTTTCCTAAAATAATACGAACAATGATCAATACTACAAGTTCCTATGCCAATAGCCCAATTTATTAGTCTATGTAAGTCGTTCATAAACCAATCCAAATGCAACCATAGCATATGAGAACCGTATCTAGTAACCTAGCTAGTCCTAGTTTGAAAAAGTAAAACAGGTACAAGACAATCTTCCAAGCTAAGCTGCCATTGTTGTTCATCAAAAAGATAGCATCCATTTTTCAAGCTCTGGTTTTTAAAAAATGATTGATTTACGTACAACACTCATCTAACTTGCTTTTATGGAGCTGAAAAGCAGGGTTAATCCAGGCTCCACAGCTGCACTGCATGCCAGACCAGTTGAAGTAACCCAAACGAGCATTACAGCCCATACACAGAATTTTCTCCTCCACTTGACCTTCTTGCACTTCAAAGAGTCAATCCATATTCATAGTGTTAGTACTAAGTTTAAAAAGTAATCTTATGACAATCTGTTTCCGTTTATTTAATAACATCTTTGTATTTCACTTTTGAAAATTCAACGTTTTACTAAAACATTTAAAAAATAAAATTTTCAGATATATTTATGATTATGTTGAAAATTTATGAGTAACTTTTCACAACAATAAATTTGGAACCATCTTTTATGATAAAAGTGCTTTATCTTATGATCATAATAACCAAATACATAAAAAAGGGTTAAAAAATTATGAACTATCGGTGTCACATGCACTCAATCATATTTCATCACGTAGATAGATATCTTTGAAGATATTTTAACAAATTATATAACAAAGAAACATCATGATAAAATATGGTTAGACGCAATGTGCATAGTCTTCAAACTCAATTAAAAACTGGTTTCTACTTCACATAAAATTTCTAAACCATAAATAATTTTTATAAAGGATTAAATTTAAACATTTGGGGATCCTTGTGACAATTATAGTATGTGAGGGATATTAACAAGTACCTGCTTGCATCCATTTCATGGGTTCAACAAATATCGAGGTGCAATCAGCTGGTTGTTTTTCCATTCCCCAGGATTCACTGCTTCTCTTATTCCATTTGAAGCTTGATTCTCCTTTTCCACGCTCATGGGAAACTATATTCCCCTTTGAAGCAACAATTCTTCTGCATTTCTTACACCGGTATATAAGTTGAGGTTTGGTTGCGGTTTCTGGCTCAGAGATACTAGTTTCAGCCATTTGATTCTTCTGCAATTCTCCTTTTCCAAATGCTGTTATGCTTGATGCACTGTGAATTTAAAGCAAATGAGAGTAGAAAAAAATACTTCGGCTCGGCATACATGGAACTGATAGAATAATTGTCTAAAAGTGATTCAGCTACGCATTGACTAGATTTATATCGCGGCATAACTGATTTTGAAATTCAGAACAAATTCCCTGATAAACCCACAGACACAGTTCGTATATATAGGTTTTAAATTTTAGTTATGTACATAGTATCAGTGTCACATGCACTTAAATCGTATACACCAGTGTCAATGATGAGTGAACATATAATACCCAGGATGCAAATGCAAGGAGATAAAGCTAAAAATTAAAATGTTAAGCAGTATTTGATGTAAATTGACAAGCTATAGAAGTTTTGATTTAACTCCCTACACTACACACACACAAGTATCTGTACATTCTTTCACATACGCGTAAAGATGACAACTCATGCCCTCTACTTAATATGACAACATCGCAGACTCCCCAATATACAAATCTCAGTGGATTCATACAGACATCAGTATATGTCAAGATCAAGACACCAAATCCACATATATACCAAGGTTAGTGTTTTGGTGTTTGGCTCCTTCACAACAATCAATCCTTATGTAAAGTAGAAAGTTAGGATCAGTTTCATAAAACTGCAAAAATAGGGATGAAAAATTACACGATGAATTTAAATATAATTTTGCATATAAATCTCTACCACAAACTCTGCATTGCCAATTTAGAGTAGAGACATCAAAGCGGATTCTGCCCATGAGCCAAACTTGCTCAGCCTACCAAAATGGTGGTTTGGGTTGCTCCAAAACCAACACACTTAGATAGCAAGTTGTTTTGACCTAGCTTACATAAATCGTGGGTTATCAGGGTTTGAACCAGGTTGCTTAGTTCAACTCATTTTGGGTTGGATAAAAATGAAAGAAAGGCTGCAATGTACTACTAACCTAGTTATCCAATCCAGTGAGTGTGTGGGTAGTGAGCCGTATCCCCAGAGGCTCCCGCACCCCTTATGAGTTTAAAAGTCTCACATTGGGGAGTCTCACCTAACACGTGGAGCATATAAGTCTAGTGAGTTATTCTACGTAATGGACTGTCTCAGTACTCTCTTTGGGCTTATGCTCATAGATCGAGGTCACGGAGATGGCTAACCGAGATGGGTTCTAACTTCTAACAAACTAGAAAATTGAGTGAAGTGTCATGGAGTGAAGACTGAAGACTCTGAGGACGTCGGCTCTTAATGGTGCACTGCTATGAGTTTCACTTTGAGGAGTTCTTACCTAATAATTAGGACTTATAAATCTAAGGGGTTTTACCACCTAATACATTAGTCTTTCAAGAAGGACTCTTCCTAATGATAATAAAAAGAAACCTTTTGATAAACAAAACCCAGGAATAATTCACATCAAACTGAGCCTTTTAATAAAAAGCTCATGTATGTATGTATCTCAACTCGTCATAGATTGCTTAAGAGGGTTCTTCAGCTAGCAATTATCCTTGCAAGTTCCGCCAAATCAATCTTCTCTAAAGGCCGAACTCATTAAGGACTATGAAGCATGACACAGACACCAGACACGACACTGACAAGTTGACACCGATAATAATTTGAAAAAATGAATTAATTGAATGTAATCAAAGTGGTAGTGTCGTGTTGGACACCAAGACACACCTTCGATCAGAAGTGTCAATGCTACCAAGGTTAAGGACATGTTTTTTAAACTTAATAAGGGCTCTCTAATGACTGCCGTTGGAGGTGCTTAATACAAGGCTAGCGGTAGCCTCAAACACACAGACTGTATCCTACTACTACCATCACAATTTTTTTGTTACAGGGACAGAATTGTGAATTGTCATTTCATTTATACATTTTCTGTTATTTTGATTATGATTAATTCAACTCTGTTTTTTATTTTGTTCAATAGTTAACTACTTTTTTATAGTGATGATCCTCTAAAGGGAGAGTTGCAGGAGTAATTATTAGGCATAATGAAAAAAATTGCATTACAACGAATTTGACATTTTACCAAACAGGTAGCAAGCAACTACGATGCATAAAATTATATGAATAATCCGTTGGACTAAATTCTAACTTGCTTTCAAGCCAATCCATTCAGCGGATTTTCAAACACGCCTTTATCATATTCATAGTACTCTGTTCTATTGAATCCATATTTTGCTAACTAAGAACCAATAATAACAATTACAATAAAAAACAACAAAAGTAATTATATAATAATAAGCAGAAAGGGAGAATGGGTTACCGGTGAATCGTTTGCTCGGAGAAGTAAGAAGGAAGCTGCTTTTTACTCTTCAGTTTCGTTTACTTTTTTATTTTTTGATGTGTTGAGCTGAGAGTAAAAGGGAGGTTTTGCCAACGATGAATCCAGCAGAAGCTTTTGCCAAAATCAGAAAACGCAGAATAATACTGATATGATTTAATCAAATATTGATTTTGTGAATATATTTTTATTATGTTGGTTTTAAGGTTATATCCATATTTAAATGTTTTTAGAGAAAATTAGATTATTTATAATTTTTAATAAATGTTTTTTTTTTGAAAGACAGTACCAACGTGGTCTTATAGAGTTTATAACGATCAAATATTTTCATTGAATTAATTATTATTAAAATTAAGACAAAAGATAAAAAATTAAATTAAGATAAAAAATCTAAGTAATAATTGAATTAAATTTAAAGACTTATAAGCATACCTTGATTTTAAAAGAGTTTTTACTAATACAAAATTAATCATGATTTTAAAAATTAAAAACAATTATGTAGTATTCAATAAAAATTGCTTTAGTGTGCAACAAAATCCGATAATATTCAATTAAGATTTCTCATAACTTTTAATGTTTCAAAATAATATTTAGATTTTAAAGAATTGTATGTGAGACCTTTTAATTAAAAGATATTCATTCAATAATTTCACCAAAACACATAAAATAACATCGACATAAAATAACGTTGACGATATTTGATTTATTCAAAGTTATCACTGTGATGTATAGATATTCCACGTAGCACACATGTATATGGAATAAACAAGGCAAAATCACGTTATCAAAAAATTTTATAATAGATTTTTAAAATTTGAGTTTAGGTCTAACTCAATCTACAAAACCAATTTATAAAATAAAGTCTAACCAAACCATACAACCTCCATACAAAATGAAAGTAGCTAAACTATAAAACCGATTTGTACATAAAAAATGCTACGTATTACTTAGGTGATATCTCTAGACGTGCAATAACATACAGGTTGCTATAAATCAATAAGAATATAAACCTATCATTTATATAGCAAATAATCTTCTATGAAAATATTAGAAAAGATGGTCCTACTGCAAATGAGTATCTAACTAGTTAATAACTTTAGATGGTGAGATTTTAAATTAGATATTATATTTACAGACTGAAGTACTAAAATGTAATCCTATAAGACGATATTACCTCGAAGTTCAAACTCAAAAGCTAGAACATTTTAATCTATTTTTAATCCTAAAGTTGACATACATAAAAAACTACACAAATGATTCAACCATTGAAGGGGAAGCATACAACCACACCACAGTATCAAGGTGAAAGTTTCCTTTGAGTTAATATATTGAGTTACTGATATAATGCAGGGAACTTAACAGCATCTAGTGATTTAAAAATGATATATAGCTAGCACGAGCAATTTATTAAATCCATAAAATAGTCACATAAAATGCCAAAGAAAGAACATTCAACCATATATTATTATTGATATATAAGTAATAAATGTATAGCAACTACAAAATACTCTATTAAATCAGAACTGTCCTGCAAAAAGTGAGCTTGAACAAAGAGTACAATTCTGAAAAAGCACAATTATTCAGTGCAAAATTTCAACAAACACATTTTCAAGGAAATCCATAAGAGACATCAAGAGGGCCATAACTATCTTATACAAAATGAATATAATCCTATTTCTTCCTTTCTTCATATCATGCCACCATCTACCATCAATAACACCTGATGTGTCACCAGTTGGGGTTGTGGGCCTATAATTCAGAAAGGACCCTTTTTAGATTAGAAAGTGTAAAACCAAAACACAAATGAAAAACATGAATGCACAATTATCAAAAGTGCAGGCACAATTTGTACTCACTCCAAAGCTTTGTACACCCAAATGTGACAAGGAATAAATAATAATTTACCAGCATAATAATAACATAAGTCATCATTGGAAAAAATTGCAATCTATTATTATGACATGATAAGATATCAAATAAATTGGAACAAGTAAATCATCATAAAGGAACTTACTTTTAACAAGTTATTGAACAAAACTTTCAACATAATCCTTGGAAATATACCACTTTATATTATTGGTAATACTAGTTCGTGTTGCTGTATCGTCTCTCAAATTATAGAGAATTGCTTGCTTTTCTTTATTGCTTGCTAATATAAGTATATCACCGTTCTCAGAAAGACACAACGGAAATAGAAACAACCGAAGATACATTGTGCCCCAACCAAACGTATTTACTTGAAGACTTTGATAACTAATTTTAACAAATTGAGTCCAAGATTGTTCAACTCCAAATTGAGTCATCTTCCACATAACAAAATGACTTCTCTCGAAATGATAAGAAAAATAGAGACATTCCATCAAGACAGCAATAGTTGGCCCAACAACATCAAAACCCTGAGGGGGCAACAATTGCCTATATGTCTCTGTACCAAGATCAAGCGACACAATCACAAGTTCTTCAACATCAACACCATTCAAATAATGAATACGTTCTAATAATTTATTTCGAAAAGCCAACCAGTTAACAGTACCCCTTAAATACACACCTTCATTCACACCTTCATTTACCGGAATATCGTTAAAAACAACCATATAGTTAAAAATAAATCGAGGAAATTTTTGAATATTTCTCCAACTATTGTCACCCAAACTAAAAACTTTCACTTCCCTACAACAATAAACCACTACCTTATAAGCTGAGTTATGATAACAAAATGTGTATCTAAGCCTCTTAAATGCAAATTGGCGAGATAGGCGAAAAGATCCTAATTTTTCAGATACAAACCCTGTGATAGGGTTACATAAACGAATCCAGATATCTCGAGGACCAGTTGTGGAAGAATAACCAACCAAACATACCAATCCATTACACGAACCAATTACTCTACTACAATCTGTCATGTGCATACTGGGTTCGTTGACAAGAGTGACCGATTTGTTCTCTGGTAAACGACATATGGGGAAGGATACAATACCACAATTCTGATTATTTTTCGGCTCGAATGGGATGAGTAGTAGGTGTTTGTTTCGTGGCGAAAGCTGAAGGTGCAATTTTACGAATATGGAATCGGAGATGAGGGTGTTCCAAGACTTGCTCACACACTTGAACCGCAATATAGATTTTACGGTAAGCAATAAGAGGATTTCGGTGAGAAGGTCGTTAGGAAAGAAATCAGTGTGATTGGAGTGTTCCGTCATATTTGAAGGTGCAGTTGTTGTTGAGGAAGAAAAGTGTTTGAATAACATGTTGAAGAAAAACCTTTCTGTTTTGAAACAGAAACTTCTTCTTTTGAGGATTGAAACACAAACTTTGAATCCTATTTTTTTTTTAAATAAAATCATCCTTTTATTTTTTTTTTAGGGAATCTCGTTAGATTGTTTATTTTTTTAAAATATATAATTGTTAATATATACACAATCTTGATCGGAAAGATATCTGCTAAAGAAAACGTGATCATTCAAAATTAAATAGAGATATAGAAAATTTTTGATCATTCAAAAATAACTTTTATTTTTATTTTTTAATAAAAATAAAATAAAGATATAGTAATATAAAAAGTAATGGATTGAAAAAATATAATGAATGATTTATATATGTCGGTAAGAGAGTGAAACTAACGACAAAATAAGAATGTTTAAAATCAATTTTTTTTACATTCTATCTTTATAGATGATTTCTCATGAATCACTATAAGATCATTCTAGGTTGGAAACTTACAGATTTGAGTCAAAAATCGCGTATTGCTGGAGATTGCGATAAACAGAGCTACGAAACTCCGAATCGGCCGATTCCAAAACGAGGTGAAAGATGACGTTCTGAAACGCAAGTTAGGATGTTGAATCACCGAAAACAAGTGTGTAAAACTCGAGCTATGATCACAAGTTGTTGAACACGAAAATCGGTAGAAATTGTGTATTAGGGTTTGATGTAAAAGAAACTGAAAATTATAAAGAAACAAAAAATGGATTAGGTTGAGAAAATGAAGAAGGCGCCACAATCAAGGATGATTGATAAGCCAATGAAGAATCGCCACAATGGTAAGGAAGCCATTGATAAGACTCAAGCAAGTTCTAATCCAAGAACTCAAAGAGGAGACCTAACTCACTCACAATTCTCATTAGAGAAATTTTAATTCATTCAAAAAATCCCCGTCAATGAGGTTACAAAATCATAGTTATAGTAAAATTATCTCTAAACCTAAATGGGTCATAAGTGACACCATTCTCTAGGCCCAAATTGGGCTTACATCATTTTTTTTATAAAAATAAACTAAATGTAAGGAAGCAAAGTATCTTCACTTACATATAACATCAACTATGTCTATATTAAAACTATTAGAATTCCAAATTAAAGCAAACTAAGAATTATTACAAACCAAATGAAAATAAATAAAGTTCATCCTAATTTATTAAAAATATGGATAATCTTCATGCTCTTGAGATCCTTATCAGTAAGAGAGTGAAACTAACGACAAAATAAGAATGTTTACAATCAATTTTTTTTACATTCTCTCTTTATAGATGATTTTTGAGTAAATGTTTATTTTTGTCGTTGAGAAAAATAAAAAATTTTTTTTTAGTCATTTAAAAAAAATAAACCGATCAAATTAGTCTCTGAGAAATTTTTGAAAGACCCAATTAAGTCCCTAATAAAATTTAAAACACATTTTAGTCCTTCAGAAAAATAAATATTCGTTCAATTTAGGAAAAAATAAACCCTAGTGTTATTTCATCTAAAGAAACCACAAGTCTAAGATAGAACTCTTTTCGACACCCATTCCTTTATGTTGGAACATAGAGTGAATTTAAAAATTGTTGAAGTCCAACGTTGGAAAACTCTCATATTTTGATTAGTTTTCAACTCTATAAATACTAAAGTCCCACGTTGGATAGAAAACATATATGGGTTTGCTTTCATCACTATATAATGAGTTTCAAACTATTGTGAAAAGTACACAAAGTTGGATGCATTTCCCAACTTTCTCTTTTCTCTCTTTTCTATTCTGCTCGACTGATTTCTGAGCCTCTTCTCCCCTTTCTTTATGTCCTTTCGATGTTTAGAGTGGTTGTTATTCCGTAGTCCATTAATACTTAGAGCGATTGTTATGCCGTAATCCCTTCGTTTTTTAAAGCGGTTGTTATGACGTAGTCCCTTCGTAGTCGGTTTCTAGAGCGGTTGTTATGTCGTAGTTCCGTCGATTTTTGAGAGGTCTTAATACCACTATCCTTTTAGAGCGGTTTTTATGTCGTAGTCTTGTCGATTTTTGTGTATGGTCATAATACCATTATGAGTGGTTTTTTGTGTCGTAGTCCATTTGATTTATGAGTGGTCGTACTACCATATTGCGAGTGACTTTAATCGTCATATTGAGAGTGGCTTTAACTGTCATATTGAGGGTATAATTCTAGAACAGTTTTCTACGGTGCAGTAGAATTCTGATACAGTGTATTTGAGCTGTTTTATCTTGGAGACTTCGTGGTTGATATTCTGTCTTGCACAATTTGGACAGTGCCGCGAAACGTTTTAAAGAGAGCGACCTAGTCCGCGACTCAACCCAGTAATATCTTTGGTGGCATAAATTGTGATTTTTAAACAGTTTTCGAAAACTCAAAAATAACAATTTTAAGACATTTCTTTCTGCCATGTCAACCAAAGAGATTACTCGATTTGGTTCTATTGTCTGATTTCAATAAACTGTTTCAGTTTGAGGCAAACAGAAAAGGATAAGAAAGCTGGAGAATTAACCCATGAGAGAATAATGATAAGAATTATATTCTTAATGGACTTGCTGATGATCTGTATGACTATTAGAATTCCAGCAATAGTGATAGAGATGTTTGGAATGCTCCGGAAAAAAAAAATGATATTGAGAAAGTTGAGGATAAAAAGTATGCTGTGAGCTTCTACCTCAAGTATCAGATGATCGATGACAGATCCATTGAGGCTCACTCCCATAAAATTCATAAGATAACTCATGAGATCATCTATTAAGATACGTCACTCATGACATATTTAAATTAAATGTTGAAATTTAATATGTCTCCTTCTGTTTGAATGTTGAAATTAATAAAATGTCTCTTGCTTACATGTTGTATTATTTTAATTTTTGATATGATAGACTATGTGATGTAAACACATTTGATTTCAAACTTAAGTAACTTAGGTTTAATTCCAAAGTTATCTTTAAATGATTTTGAAAAGTGTGATTTTTGTAGTCAAGCTAAAATAATAAAGAGTTCGCATAAATCTATAGTTAGAGAATCTAAGTCTTTAGATTTATTACACTATGATATATGTGAACTTGATGGGACGTTAACAAGAAATGAAAAATAAAAGTGAAACGCTTGACATGTAAGGATCTTTGTAACTGAAATTGAAAATCAATTTAGTAGAAAGTTTAAGAGGTTCCAAGTATGATTCTAGTTTGTTTAATAAGTTTTATAAATTGCCTGGAATTATACATGGAACAACTGCACCATAATTACTTGAAGTGAATGGTAAAGTTAAAAAAAAAAAAAAGGAATAGAAATCTTATTGAACTAGTTGTTGCTAGTACGCTTAACTCTAGTGCTGCATCTCATTGGTGTGCGAAAAATATATTGCTTATTTGCTATGTTTTGAATGGAGTTCCTAAATCTAAAAGCAAAACATCTCCTTATGAGATAATGAAGAAAAGACAACCGAACTTGTCTTATTTTCAAACTTGGGGATATATGGCTTATGTCAAAATCCCGGATCCCAAGCGAATTAAACTCGCCAGTAGAGCCTATGAATGCATATTCATTGGGTATGCAGTAAACAGTGAAGCGTATAGGTTTTATGACCTAAATGCGAAAGTGATCATAGAGTGTTGACTTCTATGAAAATAAATTCCCTTTTAAGTCGAGAAATAGTGGGGGCAACGAACCAAGTCATGTTCCCATGACAAGAAGCACTGAAAGTAGCAAACAAGACAAAACAGAAACTCGAAGAAGTAAGAGAGTCAGAGTTGCTAAAGATTATGGACCCCATTACACGACCTGTACCTTAGAAGAGGATCCTGCAAAGCTTTAAGAAGCTTCGTCATCTTTGGATGTAGATTTATTGCACGAAACAATAAATGATGAAATGGATTCTCTAGAGTTTAACATGACCAAACATTTTGTAGACTTGCCTCATGGTTGCAAATCAACAGGTTGTAAATGAATATTGAAAAATTAACAGGTTGTAAATGAATATTGAAAAAGAAACTAAAACCCAATGGAATGATTGATAAATACAAGGCTCACTTTGTAGACAAAGAGAAAATATAAATTTCTTCGACACCTTTTCACTGGTCACTAGAATTATATCCATTAGGGTACTCATATCACTTGGTGCTATTCATAGCTTGTCGGTACACCAAATGGATGTCAAAACTGTTTTATTAAATGATAATTTGGAAGAAGAAATCTATATGGAACAACCTGAAGGTTTTGTGTTGTGATTCATGGACAAGAAAACAAGGTCTGTAAGTTAGATAAATCTTTGTATGGTCTTAAGCAAGCTCCTAAGCAATAACATGAAAAGTTTGATAAGTTGATTATATCGAATGAGTTTAAAGTGAATGAAAGTGACAAATGTATTTATTATAAATCTGAAAATGGCATTTGCACTATCATATGTCTCTAGGTACAAGACTTACTCATATTTGGTTCAAACATTCATGCTGTAAATAAAGTGAAATCATTGTTGAGTAACAACTTTGATATGAAAGACCTCGGAAAAGTGAGTGTAATCCTAGGAATCAAAATTACTAGGTCAAAAAAGGGAATTTCTTTGAATCAGTGTCACTATGTTGAAAAGATCCTAAAGAAATATAAATACTTTGACTGTAAATCTGCTTGCACACCATATGATCTAAGTGTGAAACTTTTCAAGAACACTGGTGAAGGTGTTTGACAAATGGAATATGCGAGCATCATTGGCAGCCTCAGGTGTGCCACTGATTGTACTAGACCAGACAATGCCTATGTCGTGGGACTGTTGTGCAAGTTTACCAGTAGACCTAGTATGGAGCATTGACACGCTATCGAAAGAGTCATGAGATATCTAAAAAAGACCATGAGTCTTGGATTACATTATCAAAGATTTCCTACCGTCCTTGAAGGATACAGTGTTGCTGATTGGAACATTTTATCAGATGACTCCAAAGCTAGTGGTGTTGTATCTTGGAAATCGAAGAACAGACCATATTGGCTCAGTCCACTATGGAGTCTGAAATGATAGTACTAGCTACTACTAGTGAAGAAGTGAGCTGATTGAGTTGCTTGCTAGTTGAGATCTCTTTATGGGAAAAACCTATGATAGATGTGTTGATCTACAGCGATAGTACTGCATCTATTGCGAAGATTGATAATCGTTATTACAACGATAAGAGGCGGCAAATTTGTCGTAAGCACAACGATGTTAGAGAGTTACTTTCTAAAGGAGTTGTTATAGTGGATCATGTATGCACTTATGAGAATTTAGCAGATCCTTTGACAAAAGGGTTAGCTAGAGAGAAAGTCATAAATACATCCAAAATGATGAAACTAATGCCTATAGAGTCACTCATGATGGTAACCCGACCTAAAAGACTGGAGATCCCAAGAATTAGGTTCAATGGGTAATAACAAGTCGTGAAGTGATATGAGATGAACATGCTATTATAAATCAGAGAAGCATGATTCCTGAAGCGATGATAGGATGTGGTAATAGAAACTCTTAATGAGATCTATACTCTATGTGGAGTGGAGTACCTAGCTACAGGAGTACTTTTGATAGACTCACCTATGTGAATGTGGAAGTGGGGGCTCTTCCTATGGAATTTTGAGGCAGAATTCCTAGAGCGTTCATTATATTGGGATAGACTTGTAAGGCCATTAATGCACGAGCATTTGAGAATATACTCTATGAAAAGGTTGTGTGTGGGTTTAATGTCAAAGATAGAGTTCAAGACTACGAGTCACTCTTGTTGAATCTGAATCTTACTTACTATGCAAAGGTTCAAGTCAAGAGACACCTTTGTTTATGCACGATCTTATAGAAGCGTTTGACGCTATTTCAGAAACACTTTTTCAAATTCAAGTGGGGGATTGTTGGAACATAGAGTGAATTTAAAAATTGTTGAAGTCCCACATTAGAAAACTCTCATATTTTGAGTAGTTTTCAACTCTATAAATACTAAAGTCCCACATTGGATAGAAAACATATGTGGGTTTGCTTCCATCACTATATAATGAGTTTCAAACTATTGTGAAAAGTACACCAAAGTTGAATGCATTTCCCAACTTTCTCTTTTCTCTATTTTCTATTCTGCTCGACTGATTTCCGAGCCACTTCTCCCCTTTCTTTCTGTCCCTTTGATGTTTAGAGCGGTTGTTATGCCGTAGTCCCTTCAATGTTTAGAGCGATTGTTATGTCGTAGTCCCTTCGTTTTTTAAAGTGGTTGTTATGTCGTAGTCCCTTCGTTTTTTAAAGCAGTTGTTATGTCGTAGTCCCTTCGTAGTCCTATTGGTTTCTAGAGCGGTTGTTATGTTGTAGTTCCGTTGATTTTTGAGTGGTCCTAATACCACTATCCTTTTAGAGCGGTTTTTATACCGCAGTCTCGTCGATTTTGTGTGTGGTTATAATACCACTATGAGCGGTTTTTTGTGCCCTAGTCCTTTTGATTTATAAGTGGTCATACTACCATATTGCAAGTGACTTTAATCGTCATATTGAGAGTGGCTTTAACTGCCATTTTGAGGGTGTAATTCTAGAACGGTTTTCTACGGTGCAGTAGAATTCCGATATAGTGTATCTGAGCTGTTTTATCTTGGGGACTTCGTGGTTGATAGTTTGCCTTGCACAATATGGGTAGTGCCGCAAAACGTATTAAAGAGTGCGACCTAGTCCGCGACTCAACCCAGTAATATCTTCGGTGACATAAATTGTGATTTTTAAACAGTTTTTCGAAAGTAAAAAATAACACTTTATAATTGTAAAATATATTTTAAAATGCCAGTAAATTTAGCAACAAAAAAAAGGCTACAAGTAAAAATATATATTATATAAAAATTTACTGTTTTGCATAAAAGAACTTTGTTATATAAATTGAATTGATGAATTGAATTCTAATAAAAAAAAAGTACAATTTTAATAATTAAAAAAATTAATAATAGAATTTTTAGTTCTTATGCATATTGAAATGACAATTAAATTTGCACAAAATTTACACTCGTGGTTATCCATCAAAATATGTCTCAATGTAGATGGAGAAAACTCGCTTTGATTAGGTGCGGGTTTTTTTGAAATTAAAATTCGGAGCATCCAAATCCGTTTTGATTTGGGCGAGAAAAACCGCTTTAATTGAATGTGAGTTTTTTTCCGAAATTAAAATTCGGAGTGGGGACGGGTTTGGTTTGAGAGTGTTGATATCACCCGCTAGTAATATTATTGTCATTTTTAAATTTTATATACATGTAATATTTAATATATTTAATATTTTTAAATATTTAAAATTATAACTCTATAGAAAATATGATTTTAATATTTTTTAATTTTATTATTTATAATAATAATTATTTTATTATATTAATTATAATTAATATGAAGATAAAAATTTCACACCCGATAAAAAACAGGGACATATGCATATTTTCCCCGACGAGTCAAGTGTGGCATGGGGAGACAAAACCCGTCCTCGCCCCACCCTATTGTCATGCCTACATACTAATATAATCTACATGATGCATGCACTCAGAATCTACACATATCAATTTAGATGATGCTCATTTGATTAATTTAATTCACGTAACACAAAAGTAAAGATGTACCGATAATATGTCACTTTTACAAATTAGACTCAAATATATATTCCATCAATGATAACATGACAACTAAAATTCTACCCATACAAAAAATTATACTCATAAAATACACATACACACCAAAATTACAACCGCATACACCATAATATGTATATTAATTAACATATCTAGTTAAAATTTATCACAACTGATTAACATATATCAAACTACACAAACTACAATTCTCATATAGACCTATATAAATTGGTTTTCACAAACGTGTCACAATTTTTTTTAATATAAATGTTGTTTTCTTATAAAATTTAACTATTTTCATACATTCCATCATATGAATATGTAAAACTAACATCAAGAATACAATCAAGTATCACTAAGAAACACTTTGTTTTTAACGATTTCAGTTTTAATTATAAGAGCAATCAAAAGTATTAATTCATGTCGTATGTTATGTCCAAGATAATGAGAGTGAATATGCTCTGGTAAAACTAGTCAAATTCCGCCAATTTGGTACAATCTCTTGTTACAACCATAAAAGGCCAATCTAAATTTCATTATTTAAATGATTCTTTTTAATCATTTTTCAAGTATTCTTTTCATTTCTCGATAAGTCTTTTAGCCATTTTATCGTGTGACAATTTTTTAACTTTTGGCATAACATTACTATTATAAATCACAAAATCAGTAATAAGTTCATAAAATATAAAACCATACTGTCAAATTAAACTAAATATCTAATTAGTTCACAAAATCAATAAATCACAAACTCCTAACATCAAGATTATTCTAACTTTTTTGAACAATCAATATTCAACAATTTATTGGATGAGTGCGATTCTGGTGCGTTTTTGAAATTGAGAGGAAAAATTACACACAAACAACTAATTGATAAAGAAAAACACGATTATGCTTATGTAAGTCGTGGCCGCGCGGAATCCAAACGCTATGCCCGAATGCAAAACACGTAGTTTAGATAGTAGTCGGGGGCCGGTGAGAAGACGGGAGAGAAGTGTCAAATGGAATTATGAAGTAATTTCGTACTTTGATATTCTGAGAAAATATAAAACTTTAGAATGATCAGAGTGCAGTTTTTTAAAATTCAGGATATATTATAAAAAAGTTTTCTTTACCATGACCGAATTTTTATTTATTTATTATCATCATATGAAAAAACAAAATACGAAATAATCAAAATAATATTCAAATCCTTCTATATTATCAACTTAGTTGATTTCAAAATTAATTAAATAATCAAATTATAAAAAAAAATATTTGATTAAGTTGGCCATATTTTTCAAATGAAATATTGTTTACAATTGACGTGAACTTTTCTTTATAAAGATTTTATTTATTTATAGCTCTTTTGAAAGCTCAACTTCAAAATTTACTCAAATTTTTGTTGCGGTTTCCTTTAATTTTGGATGCATATAATTTTTCAATAAATTGTGAATTTTGTCCATTATATAGTTTTGTTGCCATAAAATAAGGATTTGTTAGGATATAACTTTGGTGATTTGATTTTTTATTTTATTGAAATTGAAAAGCTATAAAATCAAATCTTTTTCACTTTAATTAATTTTAAAAATATTTTATCATATCTTTCAGTCTTGA
>JBBPBQ010020321.1:19798873-19825968 GCA_037974755.1 Cicer yamashitae | reverse complement strand
GTGCTATTATATTAATTTTTATTCTGATGAAACTTGAAAATTATATGTAACATGTTCTTGCATTAATATTCATTCTGATTGAATTTGAAAATTATATGCAGCTAGCTGATGTTAATAGGCCTTTCATATAATTTAAAAAAAATATTTTAATTTTATATTTCATAAAAATAATTTTTATAAGAATTTAAATAAAAATAATAGAAATTATTTTAGATTTATTTATTATTTATTAAAAAAAATTGATATTTTTAAAAATAATTTTACGAAGATCTTTTCAAAATTAATGATAATATACAATAACTGAGCGTTATACTTGTATTAATATTTCTTAAAAAAACTATTAATGTTGTTTTTTTTTAAAATAACCTACATTTGAAATAAAAAATCAATATACCTACTTTTTAAGATTAGTGAAAGGTCAATATTTGAATAGACGACCTTGTGATAGCCATTCAATTTTGAAAAGGCTATATTATGTTGATTTTTATTTTTTTAATGTTTTAAAGAGGTCATATTAATAAAGACGTTATGAAAATAAAATAATAATTGATACTAATATAAACAGGAGTATTCTCGATTACCGATCCACGAATCTGATCATTTAAACAAATTGTTTAAATTCCAATTCAACTCAAATCAATTCGTTTAAATTCAACTGTGACTGGTTCATATTGAAGATTTTACATTTTGAACCTTTTAAACTCAATTGATTGCGTAACGTAAATATTTTTATTTTGTTCTTCTATTATATATTGACGTATAATTATAATTAGTTGTTAGATTTAATTGGATGATTTATTATTAATTTAGTTGTTTTATATGTTTTATTGAGTTTGTCGATGTATTTTAAGTATTGAATCTATTATAAAGAAATTGTGATTATTGAGATGCTCAAGTATTAGAATTTAGAGTATAATTTACATATTTTATACCGTCATCACATTACAAGTGTTTATTACCTTAAAAGTAGAGTTATCATACTAGTTAAATATTCTTCGGATGATTGTGATTTAATATTAATGTAAAAACTACCGTATATATATAAATTAAATTATAAAATTTAATTCCAAATAAAATTGATCGGGACTCAAATTCGAGACAAATAAAATGGACGTTCAGAAAAAAGATTATGTCAACAACCTATTATCTAAGCCCTGTTTATATTAGTGTCAATTATTATTTTTATTTTTTAACATTTTTATTTAATAAAATAAGGGAAAAAAAATATCAGGTAGAGGAACATAGTTGTCCACGACCTCTTTAAAATTTAAACAAATAAATAAATAAAAATCAACACAAGATTGTCTTTTCAAAATTTGGTGTCCATCACAAGATCGCCTATCCAAATACCAACCTCCCACTGGTCGCAAAAGTAGGCAGATTCAACAACAAAACTGTGAGAACAGATTCATAACACACGACCTAAGACATCAAAACTACTATGATAGTAGGAGTAATAGGACACAGACAAAGGAAATACATAGTATATAGTTTAAACCGAAATTTTCATGAGAAGTTGTGTTCATAAAACCCATCAATTATTTATTTGGTATTCTGTTATATTTATATTTCAAATAAAAACTAAATTTTATTGGACTCTACTTCCACTTCAAGTTTAACTAGTTTTCTTAGTATATACGAAAGATGAAATATAAGATTTTCAAACTAATAAAAATTAATGGATCTTCAAAGCTCAAGCCTTCAACCACCTCAAAAATAAACTTGCACTTAGAAAGTAATAAGGTATTGAAAATTGTTAACAATTATAAACATAGAAAGGAGGAAGAAGAAGAGAAATAACCCCTCTAGGGTTGAATAACATAGAATGAATAAAAGTTTAAGTTAATTGAGTTACAATAAATATATATACAAGAGAATAAAAATGTCTAAAATACGTTTACTACTAATATATAATAATATTATCTAGCATCTCCCTTCAAACTCATGATACATTAACATGGAACATCGATAGTTTGTCAACTAAAAAACGAAAACATTTAACGGAATGTATCTTTGTGAACAAATCAACAATCTTAAGAAAGAAGAGACAAACGGTAGAGTAATGGTTCCATGCTGAAAATGATGACGAGTAAGATGGCAATCAATTTCAATGTGTTTGGTGCGTTAATGAAAGACCGAATTATGAGCATAAACCAAGAGAGGTGATCACATAAAAGAATTTTTCAAATCAACCTTGAGGAGCCTGTTTAAGACCATAAAAAGTATTTTTTAACATACACACTTCCCCCTGATTATGAGAAACTCCTTGTGGAGGGACCATATAAACTTATTCATGAAGCTCACCATTTAAAAAAACATTTTTGACATCTATTTGAGAAATATGTCATTGACGAATAGATGCAACCGCAATAAGAGTACAAATAGTGGTCATCTTGGCTACAAGAGCAAAACTTTCTTCATAATCCATACCATATTGTTGAGAGAATCCCTTGGCAACAAGACATGTTTTGTAACGCTCAAGCGATCCATCAGACTAAGTTTTGATCTTGTATACCCAACGATACCCGATAGCACGCTTTCCAAAAGGAAGAGATACTAAGTCCCAAGTATTTGTTTTGTGCAATGTAGAGAGTTCTTCTGCCATAGCCTACTGCCAAAGAGGATCAAGAATAGCCTCGTTATAGGAAGATGGCTCAACCAAACTATAAATAGATGTTAAGAAATAAGCAAACGAAGCTGAGTAAGTGGAATAGACAAAATCAGGTAACTGAGTAGACTTACGGTGACGGAAGGGGTAACGAGGAGGATCAACAATCACAAGAGGTGGTTCGACAGCCGGGGGGGACAAGAGAGATGTCATCATGTGGAGTATTAGTATTTGCCCTACAATTCCCTACATTAAAATCACTAGAAACATTATCATTAGGACCAAACAGATCAATATGAGTTAGTTCCGAACTCTTAGTAATATGAGAATAAAAGGAAACAGAGTAAAAAGGGACGTGCTCAAGAAAAATAACATTACGAGAAACATAAAGTTTTCTTGCATGATGATCATAACAACGATAACCCTTTTGACCATCCCCATAACCAAGAAAAACAAACATGGCTGAACGAGAAGACAACTTACTGCACTTTACTTGTGAACGAAGAACAAAACAAGTAGAACCAAAGACTTTCAAAGAATAGTAATCAGGGATAGAAGTATACAATTTTTTAAAGGGACACAAACCTGATATGGCAGACGGTGGAGTTCTATTAACAACATGAACAACAGTAAGAACTGATTCCCCCCAAAACTCATTGGGAACCGAAGCAAACAACAAAAGGGAACGAGCAGTCTCAATAATATGACAGTGTTTCCTTCCAACAACTCCATTTTTTTGAGGAGTATTACTACAAGATGTCTGGTGGAGGGTGCCATCATAAACAAGTAATTCAGAGAATTTATTAGAGGTATATTCACCACCTAAATCACAACGAAAACACTTTATAACAACATTATGTTGAGTCTTGACCATAGCACGAAACATATCATAAATGTCAAAAAATTTAGACCGATTTTTCATAAGATAAACCTAACAATAACGAGTGTAATCATCAATAAACGAAACATAATATCTAGATCCACCTTTGGTGAGAACTGGTGATGGATCCCAAACATTAGAGTGAACTAAATCGAAAGGCGCATATGAAATAGAAACACTTTTACTAAATGATAAAGCTGAAAATTTAGCAAGTTTACAACCACAACAATATGAAATGTCACTGGTTTGTAATTTTCCTAAAGCTCCAATAAAAGCCAAATATTTTAATCTAGAAGCAAAATCTAAAAGACGAAGAATTCAAGCGAAAACTAGATAATAAGTTAGTAGTAGTTGTTGAGGCTGCAATATCTAGGACTCGTAGGTCATCCAAAACATAAAGTCTCCCATGTCTATGACCTGTCCCAATCAGCCTCCTAGAATATGGATCCTGCACACAACAAGAAGTGAAAGAAAATATAATTGAATAACCGAAATCACATATTTGATTAACAAAAGCAAGACTCAAAGTGAGATTAGGAATATAATAAACATCAGAAAAAGACTTGTTAGATGTGGAGATAGAACGAATGTCTGCTAATGGCATATGAGTACCATCAGCAGTCATAACCGATACAGGCGAGGTAAGATTCACAAACACAAAAGATTTATCATTATATGTCATATGGTGAGATGCTTCAGAATAAAGAACCCATATGGAAGGAGATATACCTAACAGACTAGAGGAGTTCAAGCCTTTAGTAGATGTGGCAAACATAGCACGTGATTTAGTGGCAAGAAATTTTTGAAGTTGTTCTGTAATATTAGTTATTTGGGAAGCAGTCTCAGATGAGAATACAAAACCAGAACTAGAGCTAATGGTAGGTGTAAGACCCTAATTTGTAAACTCTAATTTATGCAAATTTTGTGTGTGTGTGTGTGTGTTGAATTGCTTAGACTTTTAGCCCAATTTTTATTTTGTGAATTAATGTACCAAATATATATTTTGTTAGAGTTAGTAATATGTTTGATATATAATATATATATATATATATATATATATTTTTTTTGAGACGCAATTAAAATTATTTATTAGAGTATAATTTAACTAAGTTACGAAAAATTTAATACCGAACAAAATTTTTTAAAATGTCACATGTTGCTGATAAATTTATCTTTCAATTGAGTTGCGACGAGAGTAGATATTTTAATTAAATTAGTTTAAGATGTGAGTGATGTGATGTGTGTAATAGTGTTTAGATGTTATATGATGATTGTAGTAATATACCTAAATATTTTAATTATAATATATTTATTTATTAATATTATTATTAAAAAAAAAAAAAAAGAGCCAGCCCCCTTTTATATAGGAAGCCAGCGACATCTCTCTCATCCTCTTACTTTGCCTTCTCCTTCTCTGTTCTTAAAAAAAAATGTTGGTGATTAAAAAAAAAAACTCAATTTTTCTACTAGATCAAAGCCTCCATTTAAGAAGAGTTAGGAAGGAAAGTTACTCCCCTCTACAAGGCGGTGCTTGTGAGCTAATTTATTTGAGGTGAGACACTTACTTCCTCCTTTTTTTTATTTTTATTTTTTTTTTCTTTCTAAATTCAAAATTTTTATATGTGTGGGGGGGATGAGTGAAATTTTGGAGTTCTTAACCAACCCTTTGTTGTTGTTGTGTTGTTGTTGTTATTGATGTTGTTAGTAATGGTTAGAAATAAGAAATTGATTTTTGTTGTGTTTGAGTTATGTAATGAGTTATTTTCAAATAAATGAGTTTGAACTAAAGTTGAAATTTTACAAGAAAACTTAGAGTTGTTAAAGTTGTGAAAAAGTTCAAATTTTAACTAAGTTAAAGAGTTTGAGCAAAGAGTTAAAGTGTGAAATTAATATGTTTAGAGTTAAAAATTTACTCTTTTAATTACTCTTGAACTAAGTTTAAGGGAGAAATTTAGAGTATGTTATTAACTCAATTTTTTGTGCTCTAATGATTGAGTGATGTAATTTGAATGGTAAAAAGATTTAATTTTGGAATTATGATGTGGTTGGATAAATTTTAATGGTGAACAATTTTGTATGAATCTTTATGTTTATGTAGTTAGCTCCTTGAGTCTCGAAAATGAATCGAGACCGTTGACACCGAGTTAGCGGTGGGGAGAACTCTGATATATTAATGTTGTTGTGGTGATTAAAGAAAAATAATTTTTCTTAATGTACGCTTTCCAAAGAATAGTTAAAACTTTTCTTAAACCCTTTTCGATGTTGGCGGTGTATAGTGATATTTCTTCAAACTCAACTTACCATTTCTTGGTGTTGTATGGGTTGTTGACGATGATAGCAAAAAAATTGATCTGTGTGATATTGAGATAGTCTTGAAAACATAGAGGTCTTATGACAAGTGTAAAATTTTATGCTTAGAAGTTTGATTTTCTTGTATTAAAAGTATTAATCTTTGTGTTTAATAACTTCCATCTTATATTGAAGCTTTTATCTTTATGTAAAAGTTTAAATCTTTATAACAAGAATTAAAAGTTCCAAGCATCATTTCCAATTTTATTGGTTTTGAAGTTTGCTTTCATTTTCCCTTCATTCTTCCTTTTCTCTGATTTGGTACTTTTGTGTATATACTTTAAGTTCAATTTAAAATTAAAAAAAAATGACTTGATGAAGCCATTGTTGTTGTCATTGTTATAAGATTTAGAAGATTAGTTTTCCTTTTCTTTCAAATGGTAGTAGCCGAACCAAAGTTAATATTTTGGAAAAAAATTTGTGAGTTTGTTGTTCTTAAAATCGATTTTGGAACTATGAGGTTTTAAAATTTTGTGATCAAATTCTTGATTTTGAAACCTTGGCTGTTTAAAAAAAAAAAAGAGTTATGGCGAATTTGAGAAAATTTATGGTTGTATGAAAAATTTTGAGAAAAATAATTTAAGACGTCTCAAATGATTTTTAGTGAATTCTATGTGAAACTTAAAGGATGTTAATTTCTAAAAATATGTTTTTATATGTTGAAAATGTGTATTGTGAATAATAATATTATTAGTCCTTACTCATTTGAAACTTTTTTAGTAAATATACTCTAAGGGGATTAGGAGTAAGAAAATGTTTGTAAGGTAGTTAAGGTCTTATGGACTAATTTGACAAAGTAAAACACTATTTGATTGAAAGTGTCGGCACGAGCGAGATTTTTCGTTGTGTTTGATTGTGGTAGTGATAACTGTTGAAAAAGCTATAATTAAGGTAAGGGCTCCTTCCAATTTTTAGTTTGCACATAGGAACCTTATATGTGTGATTGATGTATGATTGGTGTGTGAATATGTGATGATTAATATTGATGTGTTTATGCATTCTTGAGTGATAATACGTGTTGCTACATTTTATAAATTTTATTGATGAGAATATGTCTTGAGTATGCTATGTGAAAAGTGTGATAAATTATTAGTATGTAATGAGTATTAAAAGGTGAGTCTTTTAATAGCTACATTTACATAATGATTGTTGTGAAAGAGTCAGAGTAGCTCATGCATTTCATTATTAATGGTGACCGTGATAAGGCACAGTGCTAGTGGTGACCGCGATGGGCCACGGGATGGTTCCATGCGTTGATTGGTCCATCTTATCATTACGAGGATTTATTTGTCGTGTAGGTCTGTAATAGACTGCACTCTAGTAAATCGTGCTGATCTGTGATAGGTGGCACCTTGGTAATTAGTACTGGTCTGTGAGAGGCGGTACTTTTATGATTTACGCCCTCGAGGAGGGTTTGGAAATTCCGGAATCATGTGCTTTGGCATATAAGCATTGCATTAGGGTGCTTGGCACGCGAGTCATGCTTTGTTGTAATATGATATATACATTATTGTGGAAATTGGGCTTTTTCCCTCAGATGATACCCGAGTTCGTTCTATCGAATGTTACCCTGACGACGGAAACATCGTTAGACTTCCCTGACCGGCACTCATTGACTGCTTGGGCATACAACCCTATCTCAAGCAGGGCTACATATACGGGGATAGTGATGAGGACAAGTAGGAGAGCTGGGGCAGTTATTTCTCGTGGGTGGACCTGACTTCTAAGGAGACTAATCCCTCTATGGTTGATGAGAAAGAAGAAGTTACTTCGAGGAGAGATACTGCGTCAGAAGGAACTTGTATGGTGTGTGTAGGTCACCCTTGTTACTGTAGTTGTCAGTGGATGATCAGATTAGTTTTTTGTTGTATAGGGCCTTAGTGTCTTTCTTTTGGTGGTTGTACTCATTTTGTTTTAGGATGACTGTATCTATGACATATCTTGACAGTTGACTTTTGTTTGGTGAGTCCATGTTCCATTTTTTTGACGTGACAATGGGGGATAGCGTTCTTGGAGCAGTACTTCTGTGCAGGTGTCTGCCGACAATACCCCAAGGGTATGAGCGATGTCTGATAGGTCTCATAACCCCGGTGTATTTTCTATTCGTATACTGTAGATTATTGTCCAAAAAAAAACTATTTTAGCTTGTTTGTATAGATGATGAAATTATTTATGACTCTTGTTGTTTTGTGTTACGACGTATTATTTTATTAAATTGTTTTTTAAAAAAAAAATGCACTCGCGCTGTTAAAAATTGGGGTGTTACAGTAGGAGGAGCAGAAGTAACAACATTTGACGATGGCCGCTAAAATTCTTCTTATGTGCTCTCCCCAATTTCGGACAATGTGCTTTCCAATGACCTTTTTCTTTGCAAAAAATCCCATTCATCATTACCAATCCCAACTCTCCCTTGAGATTTTTCTTATTGAATAGGAGCAGCAAAAACAGATGGAGGAGTTGAGAGAATTCCCTTATCTGACGCAATAGAGTGGGTCTTAAGTCTGATTTCTTCTGCCAACAATTCACTAACTACTGATTCAACATTAGGAAAAGGAGAACGATGCAAAATACCCCCACGAACGCCCTCAAAATCATCACGAAGAGCCATTAGAAACCAAACCAGACGTTGCTTCTTTCTTTGATCTATGTACGCTTTGACAACTTTCAACTCAGTTGATTCCATAAGAGACAATAGATCCCACAAATTAGTCATTGTCAAATAGAATTCCTGAATGGTCATATTGTTATGCTTAAAGGTCCTAATATCATTTTCCAACTAATAACATTTTGCAAAGTTAGACTGAACATACAAACGTTTCAAGTGATCCCAAATCTCTTTAGCAATATCATATTTTGCTAGTTGCATGCTTATAGACAGCTCAACAGATTTATTAATCCAAGTAATGATTTTTGAATTACTAACATTCTATGTTTTCAAATATTTTGCATATTTAGCTTCATCCTTTTTATTTGTAGGCTTCACATAAGTTCCATCAACATAATCCCACATATCTTTTCCAATCAAAAACTTTTTCATCATATAATTCCAATAAGAGTAATTATGTCCATTGAGGTGGACATTAACAGCTTGAAGAGAGTAATCCTTAGCTCCAGCCAAAACAAATCATGACAGGAAAATTCGACGAAAACAATCATTGAAACAAAAGAGATTAGAGATAACTTGTCATTAGCAGAGTCAATCAGGAACCAAACAAAATCGTTCGGGAAACAAAAGAGAAAAACTGCACCAGAAACAAAAGAGCAGAACTATGCCGAAAACAGAAGAGCAGAATCGTATCGGAAACAGAGAGGTAGAATCGGATTGGAAATGGAGGGAGCAAATCGGTACCGATCGCAAAACGAGTTCACAAAATAGATCCCAAAATCAACCAAAGCTCTTTGATACCATGTTACAAATGAAAAACATAGGAAAGAGGAAGAAGAGAAACAATTCCTCTAAGATTTCACAACATAGAATGAACAAAAACGTAAATTAATAGAGTTACAATGAGTATATCTATAAGAGAATAAAAATATCTACAATACCCTTATTTTTAATATATAATAATATTATATAACAAAAATTTCTTTTGATTCCCCCAACAACAACATATGAAGTAATCATCATAATATAATAAACCACGCTATTCAATAATGCAATTTGTCACCATGCATGTTCTAAAGGAACTTGTGTAAATATATACTAAGAATCAAACAACTATATAATAGGAATTTTAGTAAAACAACTCTCCAATCCATAAAATTGAATAAAATGAGAATTAAACCAAAAGCATATGACTAATAACAAAAGCACGAACGGGGATACATTGCATTCGTCCCCCTCCGATTGCAATGCAATTAGGCACATAAGAACCGTATAATTAAGATCAAATAGGTTAGATTTTAAATTTGAATTTGAAATTAAAAATAATTAAAATCTTTAAAATTTGAAGTGTCCAATCTAATTTGAATTGACAGGCGTGCAATTGATTGCAGTTAATCCAAATTAACAAAACACTTATTAAGATGTTATTTTAAACTGCACTTGGTGATTTGGTGTGTTTCTAAAGTAACATGTGAAAGATGCAGACTCAAAATTACAAAAGAGCTGGCTGCAACAAATGATTTAATTGATGGCATTGAATTGACTCAACTGATGTATACTTTTAAGTAACACTACGTCAATACTTAAGTAACACTCAGCTTAATTGAAATAATTTACATCCATCTTTAGAATCATTAAAAGTCTAAACTTTTATCAAGAAAAAAAAAAGAAGAGAATTAATAAGAACCAAACACAAGAAAATACACATAATATATAAATATATCAAATAAAGTCTAAATGCCTCTTGAAGATTCTATCTATCATGTGAAGTAATATCATAAGGATTTCCATAATAATTAATTCATGTAAATCATGGAAGTTCACCTTAACTAAATGAAAAACTAAATCAAGAGGGCCATAATAACTATCTTATACAAAACGAGTGCTAAAACTACATAAAAAGTAGCTTTGAGAAGTCTATAATTTCTTCTCTTCTTTAGAACATCCTGCCATCTACCCCCAATAATGCCTCATGAGCTAGCAGTTGAGCTTATGGACCTATAATTCAAAAAGAATTCATATTACACATGAGAATGAACCACTAAAATATAAATAAGTAAAACAAAAACTCAAACCTAAAAAAAAAAACATTGAATGCATAGTTCTAAAAAATGCAGCCACTTAAGAATAGTCAATAGATATAATCACTTAACAATATAATAACATAAGTCATCATTAGAATTTTTTTTTTTTATCTTTTATTATAAAATAATAAGGATATCAAAACAAAATACATGAATTAAAAAAAAAAATTGTAACAAGTAAATCATCATAAAGAACTTACTTTGAGGGAATTGAAACCAAACATTTAAGGTAACCTGTGGAGAGAAACCAATTTATTTTATTGACCATATTAGTTCGTTTTTCGGTATGATCTCTCAAATTATAGAGAATTGCCTGGTCTTCGTTATTGTTTGCCAATATAAGTGTATCACCATTCTCATCATAAAAACAAACGATGATAAATCAAGTCACCAAACTCATCATCTACTTGAAAATTTTGATAACTAATTTTAATAAATTGAGTCCAAGATTGTTCAACTCCAAATTCAGTCATCTTCCACATAACAAAATGAGTTCTCTCGTAATGATAAGAAAAATAAAGGGAGTCCATCAGCACAGCAATAGTTGGTGACACAACAAGTCCCACTTCATCAAAACATCGAGGGGGAAGAAATTGCTTATAAGTCTCTGTAGCAAGATCAAGCGAGATAATCACTAATTTCTTAACATTAATACTATCCAATATCTCAATAATATCCATAACTGGAAGATTATTTTGAAAAGACAACCAATTAACGGTACCATTCAAATGCACACCATCATTAACAAAACTAGAGAAAAGAACAACCGTATTGTCAAAAGGAACAACAGGTAAACTTTGAATATTTCTCCAATTATTATCACCCAAAGTGAAAACTTTGATTTCGATAGAATTGAAAGCCACCACCTTATAAGTATGAGTTGAGTTATCATAACCAAATGTGCATCTAAGCCTCTCAGATCCTTGGCGAGGTTCGTTATAAGATCCTAATTTTTCAGATATTATTCTTGTGGCTGGGTTCCAAAAACGGAGCCAGATATTCCGAGACGGAGTTGTTGAAGAATGTTCAACGCCTAACAAACAAACCAGTCCATTGCACGAACCAATTACTCTGCCACAACTCTTCTTGGACGGTTCGTAGGGAATTAGTAGTAAGTGTTTGTTTCGTGACGATTGGCGAAGATGCAATTGGACGAATGTGGGATTGGTGATGAGGGTGGAGATGAAGGTGTTCCATGACTTGCTTACACACTTCAATTGAAATATAGATTCTACGGTAAACGATGAGAGGATTTCTAAGATAAGTTCATAAGGCAATATTTCGATGAGGTTGGACTGTAGCGACATAGCTGAAGAGGCAAGAAAAAGGTGCAGTTGTTGAAAGAGAAAGGTTTTTAGATCTGAATAAAAGCCTTGTATACTCTCTGTTTTGAAATACAAACTTGAATCCTTCTATATATTTCTTCGATTCTTGTTTTATTTTTATAATGGATCTTATTTCCTTCTTTATTTTTTTTTTTTTGAGGGAATCTCGTTACTGTTAAGATTAATAGATTTATTCGAAACTTAAAAAGTTAAGATTAATTGATTGTTTATTTTTTTATAAATATTTTTTTTGGAAATCTTTTTTAAAACGATATTCACGAGCAGGGTTGTATGTGCGTTGGGTTGGGTAAGTTTTGACAAAATCCGATACCCGACTCGATCAAGAATTAGTTGGGTTGACGGGTTATACATAAATAATAACTTATTTTTTATTTTACTGAAAAATATATTGAATTAAAATATATTTAATATTTATGTCTCAAAAACTATAAAATTTCAATCACATCATTAAATTCTTTAAAAAAGCCAACAATCTCTCACACAAAAAATAAGTTCAACAATCTTCAAATACATAAATAAATTCAACAACAGTAAAATAATAAAATATGAAAATTTATCAATTCTAAACAATGTCAACTTCAAGTCCAAATACTTTGGAAGGGAACAATTGGTAATATGCAAAAAGTTCAAGAACTTCGTCCAAACTTAACAAGTTCATCATTACACATAACTCACCAACCATTTTAATTTACTAAGCTATCATAATTTTTTTAATAGTTGTGCTTCAGATACAATACTAAAAAAAGTGTTTAATAAATTTAAATGTAAAAAATTTAAACTAAATTCATCATAAGTACTTTTCAATTTATCATAAGTGTCACAACCCGAAAACTATACGCCGTGACCGACACAGAAGCTATAATCTTAGTCTGGCATGCCTATCAACTAACTTAACAATTTATCAAATAAATAGTTATGAATAATTATTTCAAATATATATATATATAAAATCCTCTCTAACTTCAACATTCCCAAATTTATAAAACCCCTGTTTACAGTCTTAACTCAGTCATAATTCAAAGAGCATGATCTAAATATTTAATACATTTTCCAAAAGACTTCCTAGACTTCAATAGCTGCAAAATACATTACGACTCAACAAGAATTACAAAAAAAAAGGTCCTCAATCAAAGAAGCCTACAAAAAAAAAATACGATCATGACTTGAGCCTACTATAAACTTGCTACTCAGCTGTCTGTGAATCTGAAAAAAAATAAACAATATGAAGGAGTAAGTCACAAAGACTTAGTGAGGAGACAACAATCACCATCAACTAGAAGGGAAACACAAAAATGCACGAATAACTGTTTTACAACTTTGAGACGATTATGTTATACACATAATAAAATCATTAAATTTATAATTTAACTGTTCAGATAGAAATATTAAAAAATTCAATTAATAGCGAAGCGAAATCAAAATGAATAACCTTAAAATCATCATAGAATATCAAACAAGTAAAAATACTAATTATTGAAAACTAAGAGGCGGCTTCATCTCATTGATAGCCCTTTCCTCCTAAGGGTGACCTTTTCCTTAGGATTGGCTCCATCTAACGGAAAACCCTCTCCTCTCAATCCCACAACGCATCATCACACATCAATTAAGGAGTTTACATCTTGTTCTCTTCCTACGGATGTCATTTCTCTTAGGGGCGTCTCCATCTAACGGGTAATTCTCCCTAATCAAAACGAGGTAACTAGGTGCACCTACCGCCGTTAACGTGTTGGAACCAAGTTGGTTTTACATATAGAGTTTTGATGTTAACAAAAGTATTTTGTGAAAACAATATATTTGACTTCAAAGAGTATGAAAGAAGATTCATGTTTTTGAAGAAAATCTAAAATAAGATTTGATTCCAATTTATAATTGAAGAAAATCTAAAATAAAGATTTGATTCAAATTTATAATTGAAGAAAATCTAAAATAAGATTTGATTCAAATTTATAATTGATGAAAATCTAAAATAAGATTTGATTCAAATTTATAATTGAAGAAAATCTTTGACCAAGTTGAAAACAAGATATGGTCAAGATTTGAAGAATATTTGAAGAAGATTTGATTAAGATTTGAAGAAGATTTAGTGAAGATTTGAAGAATATTTGATCAACATTTAATGAAGATTTGAAGAATATTTGATCTACATTTAATGAAGATTTGAAGAATATTTGAAGAATTTACAAAGTCAATCTACACAAAATTGGAACAGAATCATTCTGAAGAATTTACAAAGTCAATCTACACAAAATAGGAACAGAATCATCATGAAGAACTTACAAAGTCAATCTACACAAAATAGGAACAGAATCAATTTGAAGAATTTACAAACTCAATCTAAACAAGATACAATTCAGAATTAAATGAGGACTAAATTGAAGCCCAAATTTTCACTATAAATAGACACTCAAGGCTGAAGGAGAAAAGTATCAAAAGCAGAAAAAAGTAACTCTAGCTCAAAGTTCTCAATTCATCTTAGAGTTCAAAGAGAGAAACACTTGTTCAAGTTAGAAATATCTTTTGAGTGTTCTTTTCTTAAAGTGTGAGAGTTATTGTTATTATCAGCTTTGTTAGAAGCAACTACTCAAGTTTCAATCTCTTGTATCCAACCCGATAGTGGTTTAGTTCCTTCTTCAATCTGGGGTCGTCAGGTTGTTAGGAGAAGACTTGGCTTGTAGGGTCAAGGTGGTTAGTTCCTCAAAAGTCTGGGGTTGTCAGGCTGTTTGGGAAGACTGGTTTGGAGGGTCAGGTGCTTTGTAATTCAAGGTTTTTGAATTAGTGGATTAAAGCCTTCTGAATGAGGGGACTGGATGTAGCCAAGTTAGTGGTGAACCAGGATAATTCTACGCGTCAAATTATTTATGCTTTCATTGTTTGCTGCCTCTAAATTCGATTGCTTCTACTCCAAGTAAGTCATCAAAACCAAACTAATTTTTAATTATTTATAAATTATCAAAAAGGTATCAACTTTGTGCAAACACAATTCAACCCCCTTCTCGTGTTCGCACCTTCAATTGGCATCAGAGCTCGGTCTCAAGGCTGAACACTTTACAGTGTTTGAGAAAAGATCCAAGGGTTCAATATGTCTGGATTCAGTGAAGAAGCTGTTGGAGGAAATATCAACAGACCACCTCTGTTTGATGGAGAACGTTTTGAGTATTGGAAAGACAGGCTGAGAAGTTTCTATATTTCACAAGATCCTGAACTTTGGGACTTGGTGGACGATGGTTATATTGCTCCGAAGAATACTGATGGTATTGAAATTCCAAGAAAGGAGATGAATGCTGATCAAAAGAAGATGTACAAGATGCATCATAAGTCCAGAACATTCATGATAAATGCAATCACCTTCAAGGAGTTTGACAAGTGCACCAACAAAGAGACAGCAAAAAGTATTTATGATAGTCTGATTCTAACCTTTGAAGGAAGCAAGCAAGTTCAAGAAGCAAAGGCCAACCTCCTAGTCAAAAAGTATGAGTTGTTCAAGATGGAAGAAGATGAAGACATTGAAACAATGTTTTCCAGATTCCAGACCCTGGTATCAGGATTAAAGGTACTTGAGAAGAGTTATACTACTGCTGATCATGTGAAGAAAATTCTTAGGAGTCTAACAAGTAAGTGGAGACCTAAGATCACTGCCATTCAGGAAGCAAAAGATTTGAATACTCTAAAGCTGGAAGAATTAATCAGCTCTCTCAGATCACATGAAATTGAGCTTGAAGAAGATGAGCCCAAGAAGAAGAACAAGACTCTGGCCTTGAAATCTAAGCAGAAGAAGGTTCTAAAGGCAACATCAGATTCAGAGGATAGTGATTCAGATAATCAGAATCTGAACTCAGAGGAAGAGGAGATTGCTTTCATAACCAGAAAAGTTCGAAAGATGTGGCACAACAGAAAGAAGAAATTTCCCCAAAGATATTCCAAGAAATCCAACAAAGGAAATGATGATAAAAGCATCATCTGCTATGGATGCAATGAACCTGGACATATCAAGTCAGAATGTCCAAATATGGAGAAAGGAAAAAGGAAAGATTCCAGACCCAAGAAGAAGAGTTTGATGGCTATATGGGATGATTCTGAGGAATCCTCTGACGATGAACAAGTAGATTTGGGTATGATGGCTCATACCAACTCTACCTCTGGATCCAACACAGATTCTGACTCTGAAGGTGAATCCACAGATGAAGATAGGGAGGTATTTTCTGAATTTACTCGATCTGATTTAATTACTGCTATAAATGATTTTTTAAATATTAATCACAAATTGTCTTTAAAACTAAAAACACTTAGGAAAGAAAATACAAATCTAATTGAAAATGTTAATGTTTTAAAGAATGAAACTACTGAATTTAAAACACAAAATACAAATCTGAAAACTGATATTACTGAACTTAAAATAGAGAATGCAAATCTGAAAACTGATATTACTGATCTTAAGACAGATAATGCAACTCTGAAAACTGATATTATTGAACTTAAAACAGAAAATGCAAATCTGAAAACTGATATTGCTGAACATAAGGCTGAAAATCTAACTCTGAAAAGTAATTATAGTTCAACATCAATTGAAAATATCACATGTAACTCTGATAAGCATGAAGAAGTATTTCAAGATTTTATTGATAATGGTATGGAAAGAAGCAAGTATGCATCTATGATTTATGGGGTTAGTAGGAATGGTAAAAGAGGAATAGGATTTCAAGAAAAAGTAATTGAATCTAAGTTTATTCCCTCTGATGATTTATGTATTATTTGCTATAAGAAAGGTCACAATAAAATATCTTGTCCTATGCTAACCACATGGAAAGACAAGAAATCTTTAAGATCTAACAAACCAGGACCCAACCAAATTTGGGTACCAAAAGATAAAATTGTTTATGTTGCAGATGTTCTAAGCAATCAAATTGAAACATTAGTCATGGTGCGTGGTCAATGGATGCTTGCAATATATGAAGGCAAAAAGGTCTATGCTCCAAGACTTAACAAACAGAAGCCAACTGACTCTGGTGGAAAAAGGATTGGTCAACACAATACATATCAGAACCAGAAATATCAGAGAAATCACACATATCAACAGAAGAATCAGAATTACCATCAGAGAAACCCGATACATCAGCAGAAACAGAAGTGGCAGATTAAAAATCAGAATCAGGAGACTTCTTTGAACACTCCAATCAAATTCATAAAGACTACAAACCTGGATGGGAATTCAAATTCCTTCATCCAAACTCTCTAATCAGAGAATATGCAAACTCAGAATCTGAAAACCAGAAAAGAAGAACTAAGAGGGTTTTCAGAGTGAAACTGAAACTGTTAACATATAGGTGATATCTTTCCTTAAATGTAATTATTACTGTGATAACAAGAAGCTTGATCTTAAAAATCAAAGCTAGGTAAGTATTTTGCAGGTTCTCAAGAATTTAAGAGAAATGATGTTTGGGATCTAGTACCTAGACCAGAGAAGAACATTATTGGAACCAAGTGGGTTTTCAGAAACAAGCTAAATGAAAAAGGTGAAGTGGTCAGAAATAAGGCAAGACTTGTCGCACAAGGCTACAGTCAGCAAGAGGGCATTGATTACACTGAGACATTTGCTCCAGTGGCCAGGTTAGAAGCTATTCGTATTCTACTTTCTTTTGCTGCAAATAATAACATTACATTATTTCAAATGGATGTTAAAAGTGCTTTTCTAAATGGTTATATAAGTGAAGAAGTGTATGTTAAACAACCCCCAGGTTTTGAAAGTTCTGAATTTCCAAATCATGTTTTTAAACTTAGGAAATCCTTGTATGGTCTAAAACAAGCACCTAGGGCGTGGTATGATAGACTTAGTAACTTCTTGCTTAAAAATAACTTTGAAAGAGGACAAGTAGACAATACATTTTTTAGAAAATCAATAGGAGACAACATTCTTAATATTCAAATTTATGTTGATGACATTATTTTTGGATCTACTAATGGCACTCTTTGTCAAGAATTTTCTAAATTGATGCAGCTTGAATTTCAAATGAGTATGATGGGAGAACTTAAGTTCTTCTTAGGGATACAAATTCAGAAAAGTCAAAAAGGTATATACATTCATCAAACCAAATATATAAACGAGCTTCTTAGGAAGTTTAAGATGAGTGATTGCAAACCTATGGTTACACCAATGCACCCTACTTGTTCACTTGAAAAAGATGATTTAGGCAAAAAAAAAAATCTATAGAGGAATGATAGGATCCCTACTTTACCTTACCGCTTCCAGACCTGACATCATGTTTAGTGTATGTGTTTGTGCAAGATTTCAAGCTGACCCTAGGGAATCACATTTAATTGCTGTTAAGAGAATCCTTAGATACCAAAAAGGCACTACCAACCTTACCTTGTTCTCCAAGAAATATTCTAAGTACAAACTTAGTGGATACTATGATTCTGATTATGCTGGAGATAAACTTGAGAGAAAGAGCACCAGTGGAAACTGCACATTTTAATGTGACAACTTAATATCTTGGTCAAGTAAAAGACAAAACACCATTGCAATGTCAACATCAGAGGCTGAGTACATTTCAGCAGCTGGTTGCAGTTCTCAACTACTTTGGATGAAACATCAACTTGAAGACTACAACATCCTAGAATCCAACATTCCCATCTATTGCGATAACACTTCTGCCATTTGTCTAGCCAAAAACCCTATCTTACATTCTAGAGCTAAACACATAGAGATCAAACACCACTTCATTAGGGACTTTGTTCAAAAAGGGGTACTAAACATTCAATTTATAGACACTGAACACCAATGGACTGACATATTCACCAAACCACTATCTGAAGATAGGTTTGACTTCATCAAGAAAAACCTAAACCTTACATTCATACCTGACTGATGTTGTGATCACTTCAAAGTAGTTTAGTTTTACAATAGTTATTATATTTTCTTATATTATGTTATATTTATTTTATTCAAAAAAAAAAGATAGAAAAAAAAAGAGAGAAAAGAAAAAAAAAGAAAGAGAAGAAAAAAAAACAAGAGAAGAGAAAAAAAAAAAGGAAAGAGGCGAAGTTTCATATTCAAGTCTTTTTGTCTGATGACAAAAGGGGGAGAATGATATTTGATAAAGTGGAGAAAAAATAATACTAAGACTTAGGGGGAGCCCTAAGTTAGGCGGAGTCAAAGAAATATAAAGAAAAGTTGTTATCAAAAATACAAGTTTTGTCATCGTCAAAAAGGGGGAGATTGTTGGAACCAAGTTGGTTTCACATATAGAGTTTTGATGTTAACAAAAGTATTTTGTGAAAACAATATATTTGACTTCAAAGAGTATGAAAGAAGATTCATGTTTTTGAAGAAAATTTAAAATAAGATTTGATTCCAATTTATAATTGAAGAAAATCTAAAATAAAGATTTAATTCAAATTTATAATTGAAGAAAATCTAAAATAAGATTTGATTCAAATTTATAATTGATGAAAATCTAAAATAAGATTTGATTCAAATTTATAATTGAAGAAAATCTTTGACCAAGTTGAAAAGAAGATATGGTCAAGATTTGAAGAATATTTGAAGAAGATTTGATTAAGATTTGAAGAAGATTTAGTGAAGATTTGAAGAATATTTGATCAACATTTAATGAAGATTTGAAGAATATTTGATCTACATTTAATGAAGATTTGAAGAATATTTGAAGAATTTACAAAGTCAATCTACACAAAATTGGAACAGAATCATTCTGAAGAATTTACAAAGTCAATCTACACAAAATAGGAACAGAATCATCATAAAGAACTTACAAAGTCAATCTACACAAAATAGGAACATAATCAATTTGAAGAATTTACAAACTCAATCTAAACAAGATACAATTCAGAATTAAATGAGGACTAAATTGAAGCCCAAATTTTCACTATAAATAGACACTCAAGGCTGAAGGAGAAAAGTATCGAAAAGCAGAAAAAAGTAACTATAGCTCAAAGTTCTCAATTCATCTTAGAGTTCAAAGAGAGAAACACTTGTTCAAGTTAGAAATATCTTTTGAGTGTTCTTTTCTTAAAGTGTGAGAGTTATTGTTATTATCAGCTTTGTTAGAAGCAACTACTCAAGTTTCAATCTCTTGTATCCAACCCGATAGTGGTTTAGTTCCTTCTTCAATCTGGGGTCGTCAGGTTGTTAGGAGAAGACTTGGCTTGTAGGGTCAAGGTGGTTAGTTCCACAAAAGTCTGGGGTTGTCAGGCTGTTTGGGAAGACTGGCTTGGAGGGTCAGGTGCTTTGTAATTCAAGGTTTTTGAATTAGTGGATTAAAGCCTTCTGAATGAGGGGATTGGATGTAGCCAAGTTAGTGGTGAACCAGGATAATTCTACGCGTCAAATTATTTATGCTTTCATTGCTTGCTGCCTCTAAATTCGATTGCTTCTACTCCAAGTAAGTCACCAAAACCAAACTAATTTTTAATTATTTATAAATTATCAAAAAGGTATCAACTTTGTGCAAACACAATTCAACCCCCCTTCTCGTGTTCGCACCTTCATAACGTTTTCATAATTATAACAACGACTTCAAAAACACGCTTAAGAATCATTTTTCATTTCATCGTAATCCATGGAAAACATATTCAACTATATAACAATTCAATATCTAAATACTTTATAAGTCATAAATAAATCAAACTACTAACATATTATATAAAAAAGACCATGAAAATAAATAAATGATGAAATCAAGAAAAGTTCAAAGGTTGTGTTTCCCAAATTTTTAAATAAATACTTTAACATAGAAAACGAGTAAAATAATAATTATAGCAAAAATAAAAATGTGACAATGACCGTCGTCTACTCATTACTGTGGAGAATCCCCTAAGTTTGTTCTCCAACAACTCACAGAGTAGCCGGCAGGACCTCAGCTGACAAATCTGAGTATCAAAAATATTTTCATGACTTTAGAAAAATTATTCTAAAGTTTAGCTAACTCTAGGTAACCATAAAAAAATTATTAAATCTACTATAAGCACAACCAAAACTACATTTTTCTAGAGATTCATACTAGCATTAGAGTTGTGCATTTACCTCAAAGAGTCTCAATAACAACTCTCAAGAAATGGGTACCCTTCTCCTTCCTTGAATCACTAACTCTAACTCCCAAAATCCTAACCAAGAGTTTTTGTAGAAGTATGAGAAGTTATGCTCTTGAAGATGTTAAATTCCTTTTAAGGGTTGAGGGTTTAAGTGTTGTGGAGTGAAAAGAAAAGAAAAGAAAAAAAATGAAAATGGGGTGAGGGTACAGATTAACCGAGAGAGAGAGAAGAAGAGGAGGAAAAAGTGAGATGGAAAAAAGTGGAGGTGGAGTGGGTTTTATTTATTTATTTATTATTATTATTATTATTATTATTATTATTATTATTATTATTATTACTACGTTATATTATTATTATTATTATTACTACGTTATATTATTATTATTATTATTATTAAAATGAAATGGGGCGTTTCAATAAGCATAAGTTTTCAGTTCATATTTTTGTTATGCAAAACTATAACAAAATATAATATTTAAATTAATATCAGTTATGAGCCTTTGCGGAACAAAAGAAGAAGGTGGGCAGCGGCACGGCTTCATGAAGTCTGGACATAAAAAGAAGGTGGACGCATATATGGAACAATAGAAGAATAATGAAGCCCTATTGAGGTTGCCAAACAAAATAAAAAAAAATAATAAAAAAAAATTATAACTAGTTACCGGGTTGGGTCGACGAGTTTAAATTGTTGAACCCATTACCCGAACTAGGATTCTACCATCCACCCCCACACCTAAACCTGTCACCCCTTCAATCAACGTGAAAAATACAATTTTGTCCTTTTAAACTTCTTATTTTTTCAGAATTTTTGAAACTTTCGAACAATTCAAAACTTTCGAAATAAGAAAATTTTGAAACTTTCCATATTTGGAAACTTTCCAGATTTAGAAACTTTTGAAACTTTTCAAATGTAATTCTGAAAAAATGAGAAGTTTAAAAGGGCAAAATTGTATTTTTCACGTTGATTAGGGGTGGCAAAATTGTATTTTTTTTTAAAAAATTTTGTTTGGCAGCCACACCTTCTTCTTTTGTTCCGCAGGTGCTATTTTTATACGAATTTTTATTAATAACTGGTTTTTATATGAATGCTGATACAAGGTATTCATGCGTCTAAGCTAAATACTGAATTTTTCTCGCAGTTTAGCGTTTAATTAGTTTTAGCCTTGTAATCTCGTATATGCCTACTCATAAAATTAGTATCTAATTTTTGAATTGTCTATTTCAAAAGAGCAATTTAATTTTTGAGTTAAATACTATTATTTAAATGTTATATTTTGTTATAGTTTTACATAATAAAGGTATGAACGAAAAGCTTATGCTTAGTTTAAATTTTTTACATTTGTTAAATACAAATTTTTTTAGTTAAATACTATTTATGAGCAAAAATGATGCTTATGCAAAAGCTTATGATGAATTTAGTTTAAATTTTTTACATTTAAATCTATTAAATACTTTTTTTAGTATTTTATTTGAAAATAGTAAGAACTCTAACTATAAACAAATGAAGCACTACTATTAAAAAGGTAGTTTAATAAACTAAAATGGTTGATGGGTTATGTGTAATGATGAAAGTTATGTGGTGGACCAAGTAGCAATGCTAGCTGTTTTCTCCTCCCTTTTATTATTAATATTTGTTTTTGCAGATTCCTAATTGTTTCCTTCCAGACTTTGAGGAACTTGTTAAGTGCTTGTACTTGAAGTTGACATTGCTTAGACTTAATGAATTTTCATATTTTATTGATTTACTGTTGTTGAATTTATTTATGTATTTGAAGATTGTGGGATTTATATTTTTTGTGTGAGAGATTGATGACTTTTTTTAAAGAATTGAATAATGTGATTGAAATTTTATAGTTTTTGAGACATTCAAGTATTAAATATATTTTCATTCAATATATTTTCCCGTAAAATAAAATATAGTTTATTATTTATGTATAACCCGTCAACCCAACCCAACCCAACCCGTTCTTGATCGGGTCGGTTTGGTTCGGGTTAGATGAAAAAAAGACGGGTTTAGAACTTAACCCAACCCAAAGATAATCGATCGGGTCGGGTATCGGGTTTTGTCAAAACCGGCCCAACCCAATCCAAGTACACCCTAGGGGTGCATAGTAGAATCCTCCCAAATATATGTGGGTTTCAACAGGTTCAGTCAGGTCAGACCCAAAAGTGACCGGGTACGGGTAAAAATCGGGTTGAATTGAGTTGGATGATCGGATTGGCGGGTGACCCGCGCCCATGTATACCCCTATTCACTAGTCGAGATATATAGGCCTCAAGAATATTTTTCTTGATAAGTGGCCACCAGACGCATATGGAGGTAAAATTAATATGAAGTCGAATTTTAATGAAGCTTTATGAAACTTATTATAGTAAAATTACTAAACTTTTATTTGTTTTTTATATTTTATAGGCATAATTGCTCATGTGATCCCTTAACTTAATTTCAGTTAACACTTCAGTCTTTTATCTTTTTTTATTTAGTCTTTTATTTAATTTTAAGTAACAATTTGATCCTTTATGTCTTAAAATGTCAACAATGTTATCATTATTTTACAAAAATTCAAAAAATTCATCAAAATTTTCAAACAAAACCCATAAAATTAATTATCATCTTCAATATCATGCAAATTTCATCAAATTCATAACTTAAATCTTCAAATAAACTCATAATTTCATTTTTTATTTGATGAATTTGATGTTGTTGGTGATGGAAATATGAGTTTATTTGAATATTTGAGTTATGCATTTAATGAATATGAATTTTCTTGAAATTAGTATTGAATGTTATGGGTTTTGTTTGAAGATTTTGATGAATTTTCTAAGTTTATGTAAAAAAAGGATAACATTGTTGACATTTTAAGATATAAAGGATGAAATTGTTAATACAATTTGATCGATTTTCTATTTTATAATACAAAATCATTTATTAAATTAGTAACATCGATTTTGTATATTATTAATTTTTTAATTGAGAATATAATTAATTGATTTGATATTTATTGTGACAATATTAATTTTAAATTAAACTTTGTTGTGAAAATATTATAATGATGCTTCTTATTAAGTAAAATAAATATTTATGGAAGCTTTTTTTATTATGTAAAAATATTATCATTTTGAGGCCTAAAAGCATGTTGGTTTTTGCATTTGTAACTTGTAATGAAAAAGAGAGTTGATATTATGTTTGTTTGAGGATTCTTAATTTTGCTCCAAATCCACGTTTAGCCGGGAAGTTAGATAATGGATAATTTTGAATTGTCAATTTCACATTTGGAATTATAAAAAAAATTCTTACTTATTTTACCGCAAAATACACTGATGAAAAAATTCATATTACATTATGATAAAATATATACTCTTTTTAATAATTACATATTTAAAAATATACTTAGTTATATAATTCAAACAAATTTCATATTATAAAATAACGTTTATAGAAAAAATATTCAAATATAAATTAAGTAGAGGAAACTTAATTTTAACTAAAAATACATTTAAAAACACAATCCGAACACATAATTAAATTTTTAGTGTGCAGCTACAAAAATATTCCTATCATACCCAATGTGCAGCAAAAAAGTGTGCTTGAATTAATTATAAGGAGTTGGAGAATTTCTTCCTTCCTTAAATACAGTTCTAAAAAAGCACATTATTGCAGAAAAATTTCTACAAAAGCTTTAAAAAAATCCAAAAAAAAACACAACAATTAATAGTGCCGTAACTATCCTATACAAAATAAAAACTAAAATTAAGAAAACGCAGCGTCAATAAGCCTATTTCTTCCCATCTTTGTGACACCCCATCGTCAATAACATCTCATGAGCTTGCAGTTGGGATTGTAAATATAATCTATATATTAAAAAGGACTCATATTACACATGAGTGAAACAAAGAAATACAAAAAAGTAGAACCTAAACACACAAGAAAATAAATGAATGTATAATTCTCATAAAAAAAAAACTTACTTTCATGAAATTGGAACCAAACTTTCTAACATAATCTTTGGAAATTAACCACATCACATCATTGGTAATTTTGGTTCGCTGTACTCTATTATCTCTCAAATGATAGATGATTGCCTGTTCTTCTATATTGCTAGCTAATATCAATGTATCACCATTTTCAGAAAGATACAATGGGATTAGAAACAATCGATGATAAATAGAGTCACCAAACTCTTCTTCCACGTGAAGATCTTGAAAACTAATTTTAATAAATTGAGTCCAAGATTGTTCATCTCCAAATTCAGTCATCTTCCATATAACAAAATGAGTTCCCATAAAATGGTAAGAAAAAAAAAGACAGTCCATCAAAACAGAAATGATTGGCGCAACAATAACTGTCATTTTATCAAAATCCTGAGGGAGCAAAAACTGTCTATAAGTCTCTGTACCAAGATCCATAGAGACAATCACAAGTTTCTCAACATGAACACCGTTCAAATAATGAATACGTTCAGTGTTATTTTGAAAAGCCAACCAATTAACCGTATTGTTCAAATACACACCATCATTCGCAAAACTAGCATTAAGAACAAAATCATAGTCAATAGGAAACACAGGTAAACTTTCAATATGTTTCCAAATATTTTCACCCAAACTGAAAACTTTAACTTCCTTAGAAGTGACAGCCACAACCTTATAAGTGTGAGATGAGTTATCATAACCAAATGTGCATCTCAGTCTCTCATATCTATAGTGGCGAGGATGGTTAATAGATTTAAAATTTTCAGATATTATTCTTGTGGCTGGATTCCAGAACCGGATCCAGATACTTGAAGGCCCAATTGTGTTAGAAAAACCAAGCAAACAGAGCAATCCGTTACACGAACCAATTACTCGACTACAATCGTTCTTGTAGTTCAACGGTTGGTAAGAAAGGGTGATTGATGTGTTCTCTAGTAAATAGCTGCGTTGAGAAGGGTACTACACCGCAATGCAAATAGCTACTGGACTCAATCAACGTTAATAGTAGCTGTTTGTTTCCTGTCGATCGCTGAAGGTGCACTTTAACGAAATTTGGATTGGAGATGAGGGCGTTCCAGGACTTACTTACACATTTTAATCGCACTATAGATTTTACAGTAAGCAATAAGAGGATTTCGACGATAAGTTCATCAGGAAGGAAATCAGTGCAATTGGAGTGTTGCGACATAGCAATGAGAGTTGTTGTTGTAGAGGCTGAATGAAAGGTTTCTGGTTTCTGAATCATTCGCAGAAGAAAAACCTTGCGTATATGCTTCTGTTTTCAATCCTAATTCTATTTCTATATTTATATAAACAATTGTGTGTTCTGTAAATATTTTCGCCGATTCTCGGTACCCTTCACAAAACAGAACTTTACTTAGGAGTCTCGTTAGATTGTTAGGATAATAGATAGATTGTTTATAAGGTATACACAAACTTGAACGGAAAAAAATCCGTCAAAAGAAAAACTTGAATCGAATAAAAACAATATAACGCTATTTTTTTGTTTTGGATGGGTGTCATACTTTTTATATCAATAATAAATTGAATGATATTAACAATAAATCAATATTTAATATTAAATATACATACATAACTAATTCTATTGAGTACTTATCATTTTGAGTTTTTTCTCCATATATCCCCTTTTTTCTCTCACTTTCCCAATCTGTCCTACTTTTTGGGCTAAACAGGAGGTCGCCTGGGGGGTGCGACCAGCTAAAGGACTAAAATTTTTGGGCATAGTGGGAGGTCGCTGGTTGGGGATGCGACCTCCTACTGAGGCTATTTTTTTTTTTTTGTCTTTTTGTGGTTTTATGTTATTTTAATTAATTAATTAATTATAATAATAATAATAATAATACATTAATAATAATAACAATAATAATAATTTAACAAATAATAATAATAATAATAAATAATAATAATAATTAATTAATTAATTAATAATAATACATTAATAATAATGATAACAATAATAATAATTATTTAACAAATAATAATAATAATAATACATTAATAATAATAACAACAATAATAATAATAATAATAATAATAATAATAAAAATTAATAAATAATAATAATAATTAATTAATTAATAATAATACATTAATAATAACGATAACAATAATAATAATAATAAATTAACAAATAATAATAATAATACATTAATAATAATAACAATAATAATAATAATAATAATTTAAA
>JBBPBQ010020321.1:19687052-19798441 GCA_037974755.1 Cicer yamashitae | reverse complement strand
TAATAAAAATTAATAAACAATAATAATAATAATTAATTAGTTAATTAATAATAATACATTATTAAATAATAATACATTAATAAATAATAATAATAATAATAATAATACATTAAAACTATAAAATTAATTAATTAATTAAATAATTAATTAATAATAGTAAACTAATAAATAATATTATTATATTAATAAATAATGATTATTATTATTAATTAATTATAAATGGATAATAATAATAACAATTATTATTATTAATTAATGATAAATGAGAATAATTAATTAATTAATTAATTAATTAATAATAGTAAATTAAAAAATAATAGTAATAATTAATAAATAATAATACATTAATAATAATAATATATTATTATTATTATTATAAATGATGACAATTAAAAATAATTAACAAAAGAAAATTATATTAAAATTTTAAAGAAAATACATTAAAAAAAATACATCACATAAAATGAAACAAAATAAAAAAATACATTAAATTATTCATGTCCACCTAAATGACCTCCAGTTCTACATCTAGGATGTCGTCGAACTCGTCTAGCTCTTTGAACGAGTTGAGGTTCTTCCGGTTCATCCTGATCATTATCCTCCTCAATGTAAGTCGTAGGTGGATTAGAAGCACTACCACCTGCTTCCATGAAATTTTGAGGCTGAGGATTATACATGGAGTCAAACACAGCATAAGCCGACTCAGGAGTTGTGCACTGAGTTCCAAACAAATTATAGAAAAGCCCACTTTCTGTCTGACAACCGGGGGTAGGCATTTCTGGTACTAGCAGAACATAATATTGAGTCGGTGGTGGATCATAAGATGGAACTTCTGTATGGACATGTAGATGAGGTGATGATAGAGACGGTTGTGTTGTGTTTTGTTGTTGTGGGGTGGATTGGGAGGTTGACGTCACAGAAGGATACGACGGTGGTTGCAAACGGGAATCACGGAGATATTGTTCAACAGATATAAATAATTTGGTGTGTTGTCTAAACCAAATCATATATTCCGTAGTATGGCATAAAAGACCTTCCACGATCTTACCTTGCAACACGTAATTGTGACGCTCATTCCAGTGTTTAATTTCTTCCCTCCAAACCCAGTTCCAATTATCATCAACCCCGTGTCTCATGTCGACCTCATGGTACATTTTCATGTCCTCTGGTGGTTGTGGTATTTCTTGATGGAAGCCGAACTGAAGTGTGACTCTATCTGTATGATGTTTTTCAACGATATGATAGCAATGCAGATAGGTACATGCATTCCAAGTGACCACCTCTTCTACCGGAACTTCATGTTGGAACATGAGATAAGGTCTCCAATAAAACTGATATTTAAAAAACAAAGTAAATTAATTATAACAAGTATAAAAAAAAAACAAAATATTTAAAAAATTTAAATAAAAGGGAATAAATATATTACTTCATGAACCATCATGTGGTCAATTGTTTTTCGGTATCCTTCTATGTCGTTATGAGGAACTTTACCGAAATTTAGACCACCAGAATTAAATCTGTCGAATATATTAAAAATCCAAAATATAATAAAATTAGTAATATGGTAAGCAATTGGTTTTAAAAAAAGGAAAAAATAATATAAAATAAATTTGCAAATAGTTACCTTTGTGCAAGTGGAAATATCCATGGATTGGGTGATTCTGGAGCGACACAAGACAAACGATACCATGCCCAATTTTGCAACAAAAGTGCACATCCACCCATAGACATGACACCGGGTTTTGTTGCTTGACATAGTTCTCTGTACAGCGTAGCTAAAACAGCTGAACCCCAACTATATTGGGATACTTTATTTAAATCTCCTAATAAAGAAAGATATTTTAAATGTACACGGTTGTTGGATTTGTCAGACATCAATAACCCTCCGATCATACGTAGGATGTATGCCCGACAAGATGCTTGTTTTTCAAATTCAGATGCATCTTCACCAACATGGTCGAACGTATCCTTGAGCCACTTTAATTTAATAGAATTACCTTTTGTTGCTCCCGCAGGTGAGATAACTCCTAGGTAATCTTGACAAAGTTCTCTAACGTTCACAAAATTTGAACCGCTAACGGGAAAACCAGAAACATTTAATCCTAAAATGTAATATACATCTTCCAATGTTATTGTGCACTCACCTACTGGAAGATGAAACGTGTGAGTTTCTGGTCTCCATCTCTCAACCATAGCAGTGATCAGACCCACATCTAGTTTATAATTTCCGAGTTTGATCACTTCACCGAAGCCAGCCACTTGCAAATATGGTAATATGGCTGCATTTGGTTTTTTATTGATGTTACCGTGACATTTTAGTTTATCCTTTAGCGGTGACTGAAATTAATAAGATATAAAATAAAATAAGTAATGAGATTGTAAATATTATAAATAAAATAAAATAAATATAAGATGAAGTGAGGAAGTTGTGATAGAAGTGAGGAAGTTGTGTTGAGTTGATGAGAATGTTGTGGGTGGTGATAGGTACTTATAGGTCACATGCCCAGGCCACGAAAATGAGTTGGCATCGTACGCTTCAGGGGGTCGCTCCCCCAGGATGCGACTTCCAATAGGATCATCCTGATCAAATCTTGTTTGTTTATTAAGGGTTTATCAACGGCCTGGGATGATCCTGATCAGATCCGTGTGAGTATATTTCAACCAATAGGATCATTTCTTTCAAGATTCAATCTCGTCCGTTGAATAAAAATTATCAACGGATGTAAATGATCCAATCCTTGTGACTATACTTGAACCAATAGGATCATTTCTTTAAAGATTCAATCTCGTCCGTTGAATAAAAATTATCAACGGATGTAAATGATCCAATCCTTGTGACAATATTTGAACCAATAGGATCATTTCTTTAAAGATTCAATCTCGTCCGTTGAATAAAAATTATCAACGGATGTAAATGATCCAATACCAATCCATGTGACTTGTTTTCAACCAATGAAATCATCACCACACCTTCTATAAATAGAAAACAAACTAACATTATCTCAACACACCTTCCATCTCACTATACCTACTATCTCACTAAATCTCACCACACTTTCTATCTCACCATTTCATACTTAAACAATTACTTGATCATGGCTGCTCAACAAGTAATTTGTATTGTTTATTACAATGGTTCAATTGTTGATGGAGTTGAAGGTAAAACATTCGTAAGTGATTACAAAAAGGCGTTCAAAGTACATTCGGGAAGCAACTTTGCTCGTCTAAAGAATGTCATTAAAAAAAAGTTACAGCTCGATGAGGGAATCACGATAACTGATATAGTTTATCGACACCTTGTGTTCTTTGGTGAAAATACAACAAGGTTTGAACTGATGAAGGTTTGCGATGACGAAGATGTTGAATTGATGTTTGATGTTTATGCACAATGGTCACAACTCGGCACCATCGAGTTATATGTTACCTTTCAGTCTGGTACTCCATCAACAAACATTTTTCACCCATCGACCTCAAACATACCTTATCAACCATCAATCTCAAACATACCTTATCAACCCGACTTATATTCTCCATCACAACACTATGAACCATCACAACACGAACCATCACAACACTATGAACCATACTCTACCCAAATAGAACAATCTCATTGGGAAAGTGATCAACTCCATCATCAGTCTCCTCCAACAAGTCCACCATGCGGTCTTCCTCTTAATGAAGAGGAACAATTATGTGATTCTAGTGAAGACGATGAAACTTACTTCGATGAATCATCTGGTAATTCTGACGATGAATTTGATGTTGATGAAGATATGGAAGCAGAAGATCAATTTGATCCACCTTCTCACTTGAAGAGCATCAATGTAAGTACTCAAGTGCGTTCAACTGAATTTGATCAATTGTTCATTAACGACGTCCCAGCATCAGATGGAACTCTTGCAGTTGGAATGAAGTTTCAAAACAAAGATGAATGCGTACATGCAATCAAACGTTACCATCTAAAACATTCACTGAATTTTATGGTACAAAAATTGGATTTAGAAAGGTATGTTATTTATTGTCCAAGTCCAAATTGTTTGTTTAGATGCAGAGCTTCAAAACGCAAAAAAAGTGAATTGTGGGTGATTGGTAAATTGAATGTGCCTCACACATGCACAAATTCTATATTGTCACAAGATCATACAAAACTTGATTCTAACATGATATGTACAAGCGTAATGCAAGTTGTGAAAGTGGATCCTTCAATCAAAGTGAAGGTCATTATTGCTGAGATTCGGGATTTACATAACTACACAGTTAGTTATAAAAAGGCCTGGATAGGAAAAAATAAAGTGATTGAACAAATTTATGGCAATTGGGAAGAGTCTTACAATCAACTACCACAATGGTTATTGGTTATGCAAACGTTTGCTCCATGAACCAAAGTTGAAATGGAAACCATCCCAGCTTATCATGAGAATAGTTTGATAAGTGGGATAACGATCTTTCATAGACTATTTTGGGCTTTCGTTCCGTGCATATCTGTGTTTAAATTCTGCAAACCAATAGTACAAGTTGATGGGACTTGGTTGTACGCAAGTACAAGGGAACTCTTTTGGTAGCAGTTGCACAAGATGGGAACGACAATGTAATTCCTATTGCTTATGCTCTTGTGGAAGGTGAGCCAAAAGAGGGTTGGAGTTTCTTTTTGAGAAATTTGAGAAAATATGTCACTCCACGACCCAACATTTGTTTGATTTCGGATAGACACGAATCCATTAAGAGTGCTTATAATAATCCGAACAATGGGTGGCAAGATCCTCCGTCAAAGCATATGTTCTGGGTCCGACATATTTCACAAAACTTTGCAAAGGAATTTAAGGACAATGCTTTGAAAAAAAAGAAGTTATTGCTATGGGTAATATTTTCATTTTTAATTGTTATAATTAGTGTAATTTTTGATACATTTCATTCTTAATTTATATAATTACTGTAATAATGCTTTGTCTACTATTTCAATACAGGTTACTCGATCAATGATCCTACATATCGATACTACCGCAGAGAAATCGGCATAGTAAACCCAGAGGCTTTGAAATGGTTAGACAACATACCTCGACAAGATTGGATTCAAGCATTCGATGGAGGTAGCCGTTGGGGTCAAACAACAACCAACCTTGTGGAGTCGATCAACGTAGTATTAAAAGGCCCGCGCAACCTTCCCATCACTGCTTTGGTCCAATCAACTTATTTTAAAACGGGGACATTGTTTCCAACCATGGGTAAACGACACGCATCAATTTTAGCTTCTGGTCAGGTATACACAGAAACTTGCATAGATTTTATGAAAAAAGAAATAAGTAAATCCAATAGTCATAGAGTGGATAGTTTTGATCGGAGCCACCATACTTTCATGGTCCACGAGACAGTAGTTCCAAAGGAAGGACGACCAATTGGTCACTTCAGTGTAAACCTTCCTAACAAGTGGTGCGATTGTGGGAAATATCAAGCTAAACATATGCCTTGTTCACATGTCATAGCAGCATGTTCTAGCATAAAATATGATTATTGGACCCTTATACCTGATGTGTACAAGGAGGAAACGGTACTAAAAGTCTACGACGAAGCGTTCCCACCCATACCAAACAAAGGATATTGGCCAGAATATAAAGGTGTTAAAGTGTGTCACAATCCATTAATGCGGAGATTTAAGAAAAGTCGCCCAAAGAGCAAACGCATTAGAACAGAAATCGACGCTACAGAAAAAGTACCACGAAAATGCGGATTATGTCGGCTATCTGGTCATATTAGGAAAAATTGTCCAAACGCTGCAGGCACATCTACTCAAATTTGATGTATTTTTATTTTTAATGTATTTTCTTTAAAATTTTAATATAATTTTCTATTTTTAATTATTTTTAATTGTCATCATTTATTATAATAATAATAATAATTATTATTATTATTATTATTTGGATTTATTATTTTTATTATTAATGTATTATTTATTACAACTATTATTATTATTATTTATAATTAATTAATAATAATAATCATTATTATTATTATTTATTAATATAATAATATTATTTATTAATTTACTATTATTAATTAATTAATTAATTAATTATTATAGTTTTAATGTATTATTATTATTATTATTATTTATTAATTATTATTATTATTATTATTATTGTTATTATTATTAATGTATTATTATTATTATTATTTGTTAATTTATTATTATTATTGTTATCATTATTATTAATGTATTATTATTAATTAATTAATTATTTATTTATTTATTATTATTATTATTTATTAATTTTTATTATAATTATTATTATTTGTTAAATCATTGTTATTATTATTATTATTGTTATTATTATTATTATTATAATTATAATTAATTAATTAATTAAAATAACAATATACTACTTTCAAAAATTATCATGGATAAGTTATCAAAATTAATTAAAAACAGTTTATTAACATATTTTTATAAATTTTCCTAAACAATATCACTAATATTTAAGTTCAATTAAGTCAATCAAACAAGTACTATATGAGTTTATGATACACAAGTTAGATATTTTTTTTCCTTAAAAAATAGAATGTACTATATGAATTTGTATGGGCCTAAGGCCCAAAATTGCATATGAAACATCTACCCAGTCCAGCAGCCCTTATAATCTATTCCAAAATTTCATCCTTAAATAGAATCATACCAAAATTTCGATTTTTTTTTTGAAAAAGTTGGCCTATAGGCCCTACTAAGGCCACGTAATTTTTGAACATAATTTTGAAATAAAATTTGGTTAAAAAAATTTTTATGAACTCCTTTTTTTATTGATTTCTTCTTATTATTAAGCAGATATAAATTGTGTTTTTATAAACATAATTTTGAATTAAAAGTTGGCTAAAAATAAAGAGAAAAAAAAAAAAGAATTTTTGTTAGTGTGCTTGACAAGAGTGTGAGCTTGCTCCTACTTATCTCCTAGTGCGATAGAGAAATCAAATCTCCGTAGTTATTGGGTAGAAAATGCGGATGTGTTGACTGTTTTTAAAGAAAGTGTATTTTGTTGTTGATAAAAAATAATAATTATTTTGACGAAAGAAAATAGATTTGTTTGATTTGAATAATTATTCCAAAATGCGAGTTTTAAGACTATTAAACTGTACAACTTGTGTCTTAAAACTCAAAGATTAAAAAGATGTCACATCTACCACTTCAAAATAATTTTTGTATGATTATTAATTAATTAAAAATAAAAACGAGTTTTAGAACTATCAAATTATCACAATTTATGTCATAATAACTTGAAGCAAGCTTTTATTTTTTAAAAGAATTTTTTTTGTAAGATTTAATATTTTATTAACAATATAAATGCAAAAATACGGTGAACTAGTACACCAAAAAACCAGGCTGAGTCCGTTGACTTACTCTGGGGTGTCTAGGGCAGTTCAACTTCCAATAAATCAACGTAACAATAATTAAAGTCTCATTTATAATTCTAAAACTTCAGCAAACAAAATGGATTTGAGATTAGAAACTTCAACACACAAAATGGGGAGTGCAACATACATAGAAAGAGAACAAACGTGTGGATTGGTGATAGGCATCGAAGAAAGAGGCGACGGTGCACACTTAATGGTGTTCAGCAATCCGGTCCAATGGGTAACTAAAGTGATGATGAAAAATATACACTTTGTTTCTAGTATTTTTATTGTTTTCCTTATTTTTGTTAATTTTGAAATAGATGGTTTTGAAGGTGGAGTTGGAATGTTGTTTTTTCTATGCTCTCCTTTATGTTTTTCATAATCCCTCCTTTTGTTTCCTTTTTTTTTCATTTTTTTAATGCGGCACTAAAACTAAATATGTAACTTATCAATGTTGATCTCACATCAATGTCATTTTTGGAAGGAAAAAATTCAATGACATTTTGTCATCTCATAGACAGTGGTAGATCTTGAACTAAATCATTAGAGTGGCTAAATTTTTAAAATTTTCATGGATAAATGAAAAGAATAATATTGTGTTGTATATAAGAATTTTAAGTTGTAAATTTACAGAAATATATTGGAGAGGGGTAGTAGATCAAATTTTGGTTGAGATTTTAATAATTAAAAGTTAGTTGAAATTTAGGTTGAAAATTTTATTTTTATTTTATAATTATAATAGTTAATTTTGTAATTTTTTATAAATTATTCCCTCTGATTTTTTTATAATAGACATCTAGACTATAATTTGGTATACAAAAATTGATGTATTGATGTATTTAGTCTAGGGTGTCTTAAAGATTTTGGAAATCCTGTTCTAATCTTAAAATTTTAGCCTAATAAAAAAATACAATTTTAATAATTAAAAACATTGGTAAAATAAATTTTAGTCATCAATCTATATGATGCAATAATGCATGTCATTTGGTTAGGTTAATTTGTGTAACAACAAAAGATGCACATATAGCATGTCACTTTCATATATTAGACACAAACATACATCTCGACAACGATAACCCAACAACCACAATTCAACTCATAAAAATAATTATACACTTAAAATACATTGATCATAGATCCCAAAATTACAACAACATACAACACAATATCTATGTTAATTAGCATATCTATTAACATATATCATGTCAGGTTTAGTCGGAATTCATCACAATAGATTAGCATATACCAAGCCCCACGAACCACAATTATCGATAGACTTATATAATTTGTTTTTTTTTAATTTTTTTAACATAAATATTTTTTTCTCCAGTTATACTCTTGAATTTGTGACCACTATTTTATACTCATCCACACAAAAATAATGTCAAAGTTCGAGTATTATAGAGATAAAATACAAATATAAATTTTTTTTATATTTTTTTTGAATGAAACTTGCAAATATAAATTTTTGGCCCATAAAATTTATCAAATAGATGAATTTTTGTTGACCAAATTACATATGTTATAAGTAAAGTAAAATTAATAATATAATAGTATTTTTTTAAAAATATTATTGAAAAATTTGTGGCTATCGTTAGTATTCTATATGCCTCCGTCGACTTAGAAACTCAGCCACAATCATCCCAACAAAAGATCATAAAAATGAAAAAAAAAAAAATTACAATTTAATAGAAACTAAAATAAATAAACAGTACAAATCATGTGATAGTTTGAAATTACAATAACTAAATTTTGTGGTTGATATGAATAGTCACGTTTGTTGGAGAGTTTTTTATATTATAAAATATAAACACGAGTTATATTTCTTTTCCTTCTATAATTTATTAATTCTAAAAAACTAATGAGGTAAAATAATAAATAAATGTAACTACCTAATAAATTTAATTAACTATCTAAATATCTATATGCACCTGTAATTAAATAACTCTATTTAATTGAATTTAACTAAGTAACTAAATAAATAATTAAGTCACCTTTCTCAATTGCTTTAACCCCAAGTTTAAAAGTGGCAGCGGCGGGCGAGTTCGAAGAGATGAGAAAATGAGATTTGGGATTTTAAACAATTGGGAAATGTGACTTAATTATTTATTCTGTTACTTATTTAAGTTTGTTAGAATAACTCCAACGGTTACTGAATTTATTCTTCTGTCAACTCGAAATCACGTCAAATTTAATTTTTATTATTGTTATAAAAAGTTAAGTTTAATTTTATTTTAAATTAAAATTAAAATAATGTATAATAATATTAATTAAAATATTTAAATTAATATTTTAGGTTATAATAAAATTAAATGTAAATAAAATATTAATATACGAATTAAAATTGTGAGATCCAATACAATTCTTAATAGTTATATCATTGAAGTAAATAATGAATGAGTTGCTTCATGTGATTAAATTGAACTATTAAATTATCAAAATCATAATTTCATAGTCATAATCTTTCTAATTGTATCATATAGTAAACGAAATTCCAATAAAATATCTATAACACCACAAAGATTTTTTTCAAAAATATGAATAGAATCGATTTATATTCACACTTGTAAACGAAGAAGATCCCTCGTATAGAAGTAACTATAACTCTTCAAAAATATTAGCGAGAAGAACAAAACTTTAGCAAGAACAACAAGATCGAAATATTTTTTAAGCCAATTCATGGTCATTGACTATGTAACTGTGCTTCTGCAAATTGAAATTGTTCCATTCGAGTTCGATCCAACGGTGGACATGTTTGAAGTAGCAATGTCAAGTTACAAGGAAGGGGGTTTGAATTGTAATCTTGCCTAATTAAAATTTCCTATTAAAAACTTAAGAAAAAGAACTCAAGAATGATCTTGATTATGAAAACAGAAACGGAGAACGTTCTTGATTCTGAAACAGAAAACGGAGTACGCTCTTGATTAGTTAAAATCACAGCTTTTAGTTTCTCTATTTAACTTGATAATAAAAATAACTGAATGTAAATAGAGATAAGGAAGAGATACCACACAACGATATATCCTGGTTCACCCAACTCGGGCTACGTCCAGTCCTCACAACTGTGAGATTTTCACTAGGTGTTCAAAGAACGAAGAACAATCTTTTGGTTACACAGTTAAAGATCAACCTTGATCTGTAACTATACTTCCTTTCCACCAAGAAAGGATTCAATCAAGTCACCTAACTAATCTGATAGGATTTGACAGTTAACTCTTTTAATCACACTCAAACTATAAACAATCCTTATAGTTATGAGTTTACACAATATTGATTTAAAAGATTTTGTTGAATCTGATTATGCTCAACTCTTGTTTGAGAATAGATTCAGAATAAAAAGAACTCAGTAAAATAAGCTGGAAGTGTATGAAGTTTCAGTCTGATTCTTTTTGTGAATGAGATAGCTTCAAGAATGCAAGTGAATATGATTTAATGAGAATACTTGGCACTTCAAGTTCTGAATAATGCTTGCGAATTTGCCTTCCTTTTATAGACGATTTGAGCATTTAATTCTGGTCAGAAAGAGTTGTTGGTAGCGCTCTGTTACTTTTGACCAAAGCAATATATCTGATTAAAAATAATCTATCCTTGTAACAGCTTTGGACCTTGCTTTACTGGGATGTTTTGCTCAAGTTTAAACAGAATTCTTGCGCTCTTAATGACCCATTAAGCTTCGAAAATATTTGATGATAATTGGGCTTTGATTTGGACACTTGATTTGATCCAAAACTGTTTGGAAAGGAGTAAACAATTTCTGCAGAACTGAGAAGTCTGTTTCTGCAGAAAACGGATATTGTTCTTGTGTAGAAACGGAGAATGATGATCAGAAGTGGAGATTGATGATCAAACTGGTTTGGTAGTCTTCTGGACAGTCTGGGGACTGATAATAAATATTGAGTTTCAGTCTTGTTTCAACTTTCTTAACAATTCCAAACTGGAGAAAGTTTACAATTCATTTTGACTTGCTTTGATTCATGATGATTTATCTTAGTGATTCGAGAACCTCTTTAAGTGATAATGATTCCTATTTGTTCCTTGCCATGTACAGATGAAATTGGTATAAAGAATTAAGGCAGAATCTTTGTTAAAATAGTGGAGAAAGATTGGTGAAGTGGCTGCGACAATCAATCTTGATTCTACAAAACATTCTCTGCTTTGTACAGCTTATGATCAAGAATGTTCTGTTTAGTTTTTCATCTGATTTCTTTGCTTTGCTTGGTTCCTATCTTTAATAAAAACACTCAAGAGTACAGATTAAATTAACATAACATTTAGAATCATAATTAACATTCTTAATTAACCTTTGTTTATTTTCATCAAAACTTAATTTGAGAGTTTGTCTTAACAACGTTTTCATCCTGAGAACGTTTTCTTCTAAGAGGGAACGAAGAGCGTTTGCATAGTTGGAATTTTTTTAGTTGCTCTTCGATGATTTTGATTTTTTGTCGTGCTGACAAAATTGTGAATAATTGTAATTATACATGAATTAATTCATGAAATATTTAAATTTCATATGAAAATTAGTTGACATTGTGACGACGTTGATAGAAGATCAAATAACAGAGTTATATATTCAATTAAAATGTCATGTCATAGTCTTTAACGATACATGTTAAAATATCGATTATTTTAATTGATATTTTGCAACTTTATGAATGTATTTGTTAATTTACCAAATTTATAAATTAAGTTAACCGACGCTTATAATTTATGAGACCAATTGATCTATTCACTCTAAATTTAATATATTTTTATTATTACTTGAAATGTTTTGTAAATATAATCAATTAAATTTATTTCCTAATATTATTTTTTAGTATATTACATATTTTATTTCAATTTTTATGTTTTAACATAATTTTATAATATTAGTATTAAAATAACTTTTTATAATTTTTATTTATATCAATTGGAAACTGATCCAATTTAATTCGGACATAGTTTGACTATTCATATTAATTAATTCAATAAAATAAATCAATCAATGTTTGAATAAGTACTCAATAGAGTTGGTTATGTATGTATATTTAATATTAAATATTAATTTATTCAACGGTTAATATCATGAAGTAGTGGGACCCGATATAGTTCTTAATAGTTAAATCATTGAAGTAAATAATGAATAAGTTGCTTCATGTGGTAAAATTGAACTATTAAATTATCAAAATCATAATTTCATAGTCATATTCTATCTAATTGTATCATATAGGAAATGAAATTCCAACAAAATATCTACAACACCACAAAAGATTTTATTCAAAAACATGAATAGAATCGATTTATTCAAAAGATTTTAAACGAAGAAGATCCCTCGTATAGAAGTAAATATAACTCTTCAAAAATATTAGCGAGAAGAACAAAACTTTAGCACAAACAACAAGATCGAAATATTTTTTAAGCCAATTCATGTTCACTGACTATGTAATTGTGCTTCTGCAAATTGAAATTGTCCCATTCGAGTTCGATCAACAGGTGGACACGTTTTCATCCAGAGAACGTTTTCTTCTAAGAGAGAACGAAGAGCGTTTGCATAGTTGAAATTTTTTAGTTGTTCTTCGATCGCACTAATTGATTTTGATTTTTTGTTGTGCTGGTTGCAGTGCAGGATTCCGCCGGCTACAGATACAAAATTGTGAATAATTGTAATTATACATGAACTAATTCATGAAATATTTAAATTTCATATGAAAATTAGTTGACGTTGTGACGACGTTGATACAAGATCAACTAACAGAGTTATATATTCAATTAACATGTCACGTCATAGTCTTATAATCTATGTAACTGTAAGTTTTGTTAGTTTTAGTTTTTTTAGTAATACTTATTTGTTTTTTTACTAAATAATACTTATTTTTTAAATTTGATGAGTGATTAGACAAATTGGTCCATGAAATTGTATGTGTTGGTCAAATTAGTTTTTGAATTTTACAAATTGACAAATACATCACAGAAATTGTAAATTATCAATCAAAATAGTCATTCAGTAAATTTTTTTTATTAGATATTTTAACCTGGCACTGAAACTAAATATGTGACTTTTCAATGTTGATCTCACATCAATGTCATATTTTGGGGAAAAAAATTCAATGAAAATTTGTCATCTCATAGCTAGTGGCGGATCTTGAATTAAATCATTAGAGTGGCTAATTTTTTTAAAATTTTAAAGGATAAATAAAAAGTATAATATTGTATTGTATATAAGAATTTTAAAAGATAATTTATAAAATTTATTTTACTCTGTTCTAATCTTAAAAATGGAGCATAATAAAAAAAATACAATTTTAATAATTAAAAACATTGGTAAAATAAATTTTAGTCCGTCTACGCACATCAACCTATATGATGCAAAAATGCATGTCATTTGGTTAGGTTAATTCGTGTAAAAAGAAAAGATGCACATATAGCATGTCACACTTAAAATACATTGATCATAGATCCCAAAATTACAATAACATACAACACAATATCTATATTAATTAGCATATCTATTCACATATGTCATGTCGGGTTTAGTCGGAATTCATCACAACAGATTAGCATATACCAAACCCCACAAACCACAATTATCAATAAACTTATATAATTTGTTTTTTTTTTTTGTTTTTTTTTATAATAAATTTAATTAAATAACTTTATCTAAAAAACTTAATTAACTATCTAATAAACTTAATTAACTACCTGATAAATTTAATTAACTATCTAAATATTTATATGTAACTGTAATTAAATAACTCTATTTAATTGACAAATTTAACTAAGTAACTAAATAAATAATTAAGTCACCTTTCTCAATTGCTTAAACCCCAAGTTTAAAAGTGGCAGCGGCGGGCGAGTTCGAAGAGATGAGAAAATGAGAATTGGGATTTTAAACAATCGGGAAATGTGACTTAATTATTTATTTTGTTACTTATTTAAGTTTGTTAGAATAATTCCAACAGTTACTGAATCTATTCTTCTGTCAACTCGAAATCACGTCAAATTTAATTTTTATTATTGTTATAAAAAGTTAAGTTTAATTTTATTTTAAATTAAAATTAAAATAATGTATAATAATATTAATTAAAATATTTAAATTAATATTTTAGGTTATAATAAAATTAAATGTAAATAAAATATTAATATACGAATTAAAATTGTAAGATCTAATATAATTTTTAATAGTTATATCATTGAAGTAAATAATGAATGAGTAGTTTCATGTGATTAAATTGAACTATTAAATTATCAAAATCATAATTCCATAGTCATAATCTATCTAATTGTATCATATAGTAAATGAAATTCCAATAAAATATCTATAACACCACAAAGATTTTATTCAAAAACATAAATAGAATTGATTTATATTCACACTTGTAAATGAAGAAGATCCCTCGTATAGATGTAAATATAACTCTTCAAAAATATTAGCGAGAAGAACAAAACTTCAGCAAGAACAACAAGAATGAAATATTTTTTAAGCCAATTCATGTTCACCGACTATATAAATGTGCTTTTGCAAATTAAAATTGTCCCATTCGAGTTCGGTCAAACGGTGGACATGTTTTCATCTAGAGAACGTTTTCTTCTAAGAGAGATCGAAGAGCGTTTGCATAGTTGGAAATTTTTAGTTGCTCTTGGATCGCACTAATTGATTTTGATTTTTTGTCGTGCTGGTTGCAGTGCAGTATTCCGCCGGCGACATATACAAAATTGTGAATAATTGTAATTATACATGAACTAATTTATGAAATATTTAAATTTCATATAAAAATTAGTTGACGTTGTGACGACGTTGATACAAGATCAACTAACAGAGTTATATATTCAATTAACATGTCACGTCATAGTCTTTAACGATACATGCTAAAATATCGATCATTTTAATTGATATTTTGCAATTTTATGAATGTATTTGTTAATTTACTAAATTTATAGATTAAGTTAACAGACGCTTATAATTTATGAGACCAATTGATCTATTCACTCTAAATTTAATATATTTTTATTACTTGAAATGTTTTTTAAATATAATCAATTAAATTTATTTCCTAATATTATTTTTTAGTATATTACATATTGTATTTCAATTTTGATGTTTTAACATAATTTTATAATATTAGTATTAAAATAACTTTTTATAATTTTTATTTATATCAATTGGAAACTGACCCAATCTGCCACACTTTGAAAAAAAATTCTCAATCCGCCCTATTTTTTGGGCTAAACAGGAGGTCGCCTGGGGGGTGCGACCAGCTAAAGGGCTGAAATTTTTGGGCCCAGTGGGAAGTCGCTTGCATGGATGAGGAACCAATAAACCTATTAATTTAATGCTTAGAAGCATCAAATTTCATTAATTCAAAATGGGGTACATATGATATTAAAATATACAAATACAACAATAAGTATTACATAGATAAAAAAAAAAGAAAGAAAAAAAAATAGTCATGGGTCATATTTCGGTATAATCCGTACTATTGCCAAAAAGGGAAATGTTCACCTAACTAATTTATTATTTGTTTTTTAATTTTATATCCATAATTAATGTTGTTGCTACTTTTTTGAAAAACCAATAAAGGATTGTGTCCACTCTTAACTTATATCATGTTTTGTACCAATAAAGAAAGAGATACAATGAAAAAGCAAATCTGTATGGTTGTAGTGTGTGACACAAAACTACACCTACATATATGTCAACAACCACAAAAAATTGTTATTGCTACCTAAAATAGCTAAATGAGGCACAACTAATAATACATTACAATAAATAAGGGAGCCAAAATTGTCAATTGTGATACTTCAAGAGTAAAAAATGCATGTTAGTCAATAAATAATTTTTAAATTATTAAATGGAAAAGTTACTTTTCTTATAATCCATAATAAATGAACTTATAGTCTCATATTTGAAGTAGAAAATCACATATCTCTTCTTCTATTTAGATGATAGACCATAGAGAAATCAGATTGTTTGCAAAAAAAAAAATACTAAGTATTATATATATATATATATTGAACAAACTCATTTTTTAAACTAAAATATTTACTAAAAAAAAATATATTGTTATATTAAAATAATATTAAATATAAAAATTACTTTCAACTTAAATTATATGGACCAAATCTAACTCACCATCATTTATAGGTAAGAGACAAATTTGTAATTTACGTTTAGTGAAATTTTTTTTATATATCATAGAACAAACAATTTTTTTATAAGCTCATAGATCAAATAATTGACTTACTTAATAGAAGATTCAAGCAATATATATAACATATGAGGAGATACTTTAATTTTGTGTTTTGTATTGAAAGACTTAGGTCATTTTCTACGAAAACCTGAAATTATGTTGCAAAAATCTTGAAACTTATTTGAAACGTGACAATTTTTATGACCTTGATAGTGAAATTCTATTTTAACAATTGAATCAAAATCAAGTTTATGATATTGAGTTCTCTTAAAACATTTCATTGTTTTCCTATTACTTACATATTTTGTTGAATAATATTAAGTATCTTTGTTAATGTTGTATTTGTTGAGAAGAGGTTTCAAAATTAAAATTGTTAAAATTTTATTTACGATCTACAATGTCGTAAAATAAATTAAATAGTCCTACAGTGATTTCAATTTAAAATGATTTTTCAAAGAATCAACAAATTATTAATGATTTTGCAGAAAAAATGCAAGGAGGATGATGTTCAAAGATTATATGTGGATGAATATTGTTGTTAGTGTTTGATGTTACTATTACACGTTCGAGTGGATATATACTTGTATATCTAATTTTGACTATAATTCAATTTTGATTTTAGTTTGGCATGAACTCTTTTAATACTTATGAATCTTTAGTTATTATGTTTACGTTGAAGATCGTCTGCATTTTATATACACATACATATATATATATATATATATATATATATATATATATATATATATATATATATATATATATTGCAAGAAAATAAAGCATCAAACTCATTACTCACACATGGCATCCAAAATCTCATAGAAGGCCATGTGTCAAAATTGCACGCGTCCATGCATTTAGCACATCCATGATTGTTCGATCAAGATCCAATGGTTCAAATTTTAATGTACGTTTTGCATTTTTAAAGATATAAAATATTGAACTTAAAATATAGATCGGCCAATATCGAACCAGATATGAGACTGTAGGTCCTTTTGTTACGGATTATTAAAAAAATTGATTTTTTTCATTCAATAATTTAGAGATTATTTATTGGCTAAATGCATTTTTGGCTCCCAAATTTCACAATCCGAAGATTTCGGCCTCTTATTTTGAAATAGCAAATTTAATCTCTTAACTTTATCTCTTTGCAAAAATCAGACCCTTTGATTTTGACCAAATTGACGCTGATGTAGACTCATTTTATAAAAACAATATGCACAAGCGTGAAATTTAATTAAAAAAAATATATTGTCATGTGAATGTGACTATTGTCCAACAATAACATTTTGTCAACAAACATAAGTTTCATTATGCATTTTCTTCTTCTCATTTTCTTCTGTCTATTAGGATCTTCTATCTAAGAGAAGAAAAAATCGCATAATAAAACTTAGTTTTATTGATCAAATACTACCGTTGAACAACAATTACATAACAATATATTTTATTTATTTATTTTATATTTTAGATAAAAAAATTGTTTATAAAATAAATAGATGAATTTTGATTAATTATCGGTATAAATCATATTATAATCAACAACTAATAAATCATCATTTCTATATCTTATAAACTAGATATGATTAAGTAAAAAAAAATAAAGTCAAATATTTTTAATGATACAATAATAATAATAGATTGACATTATTAAATATATTTACATCGTCAATACATATAAATTAAATCTAAAAGAAAATCTAAAGGAAGTTAACCGTACTTGAGTCACAAAATTTGAATAGCAGCTCCATGATAGAAAAAATGGGTTTGGAGACAAATTGGATAAGGTTGTTGTTTGTAAGGATGTGATTTATAAAGAGAATGAGAAGAGGTAAGTAAGCAATAAAAAGAGAAACGGGATAAGTTCCAACAAAATAATATTAAAATGTAAGAAATTAGGGGCATAGATAGAAACTTAGTTATAAATTACCATTTCTCTCTGTTTTTTTATCCTACTAATTTTTCTCTCTCTTCTAATTATGTCTTCTAAACCAATTAACGTAACTTTTGTGTCTCTTTATAATCACTCTCTCATCCCACTCTATCTTCTCTATTTTTCTTCAATCAATCACACCCTAAATCAAAATTCAAGTGTAGTGTTTTTATATTATAGGGTGTTAGTATAATAGTGACTACTAATTAACCTTATAATTCTAAGAGACTGTGTTCAAATCTCTTAATAAAAAGTTTGTAAATCTCCAAACAAAAAGTTTGTTAAAAAAAATTAAACTTCACTCCAGTCAGAGTTTTAATCTCTTTATCGAAGATATCTCTAATTGTAAATTGTATGAATGTGGCAAAATTTTAGCAACAGAAAATCCAATTTTGTTAAAAAAAGGTCTAATGCTGATAAGCTATAGCAATATTAAATTGGGCTGCTTTGGAGTGTCGGAGAGCTTACTGCCTTGAAGGTTTGCTACATCAAGGAGCTATAATTCATACTTCCTTTTTGAAAGTATGATATATTCCTTAGACACAGTAACCTCAAGCTTGAAAAAGAAATTCAAAGAGCCAAGCTCTTTGATATCAAATTGTCCATCCAAATATACTTTAAACAAAATTAATTTCATTAGTGTCAATGAGTTTAAATTGTGGTTGTTTTCTTAGTTACCAGCGCAGACGCAACTGTATGTTGCTAGTCGTTACATTTTTTTTATTATCTTCAAATATTACAATTTATTAATTAATTTACAACTTCTATCTTATATTTTTTCTCTAAAATCTCGTATAACTATCTTATTATCAACACTTTATCACTTTAATATATCGTTAATCATTTAAAATAATTAATCTCTAAGTCTATATTACAAAGATAAAGTAAGATATTAAAATAATTTGTATAATCACCGCATAATTTGTTGTGGTTTGATGTGGCTGTTGCATCAAGCACTTTGTGGCAGTTGCAACGTTTCTTTTTAATGTGATTTAATTCCATTTTCAGTTGGCTTATTTAAGTTCATAAAAAGACTTCAATAGCTTGCAAATTTAGCGAAGAAGTGCTATTTGGAACCCAAGTGGGACTGTCATGTACACTTCCTTAGTTAGGTCTTCATGAATGGTGACATTACATGATTTGATGTAAATGCCATCATTTAGCAAGTGCAAATCCAAATGTAATATAATAGTTGTTATTTTTACAAAGCAGAGAAAAGGTTTCAAAGTAATCACTCGTTGTCATTGATTAACTTTTTCTTTGCAATTTAGAATTTCTCACATTTATATGGCAGGTAAACACACGATACTATTTATATTAGTCACAACCAACTAATTGCTACATGTAGTCATTTTCTTATTGAAAGATTTTATTTCTTCACTCAATGGTTTTTGTTGAAGTTGAGAAATTTTAGAGAAAAGGAGGAGAGAAAATAATAAGAGTTTGAATATTATTGTTAATAGTTTTATGCTATTTATAGAGAAACATAGACTCAATACTAAATCAAAAACAAATCATAATAATAATGAGAGATATTCTAAGATATTTCTATCGTTATAAATTGATTCTAGGAAATAACTCAAGATACTCTAATATAATATAATAGATATTATAAGATATTTTCTAATATTCTAACACTCTCCAACAAGGTAAAGCTTACTACAAGAAAACAATGTCTTGTTCCACAAAATAAAATAAAAAAAGATGGAAATGCAACTCAGTGATGCATGCAAAACAAGCTCCATTCTTTTACAAAACTGCATTTGGAAGCTTCAAACCAATAATATCAGAGACTCAAAATATTTAAACCTGAATATGCTTCAAGGAGAGGGCGGCATGCTTTAGGGAGAGAAAGGCAAGGTTAGTACATCTGGGACAAAGATGAGACCAGTGCATCTAGGACAAATTGCCAAGATAAAGTGAGTCATGAAAATAAAAGACATCATCAGAATAAATATCAACGGAGCAAGAAGTCGTCACTAATATGATTCATATGTGGGAAAAGGGACACCACCAGAATGATCGTCGATGGGAATAGAAGTCACTATTATAATCTATTAGTAAGAACAAAATTGCATGACAAACATCAAAGAAGAAGTTGCGCGACTCTAACGAATCGAAGCCATGATCGATCAACGGAGTGAGAAAATGCGTCCAAAACAGGAGAGATAATGACTGTTTGAAAAATGACGCATATTTTCATTGATCAAAATTGAAAAGTAAGGGCAAATATGGAACCATGAGGTCGAGGCAAGACAAATCGAGAAAGGTCGCGTCGTAAACGGTTGTCAGACTAGATACCTTTGACCTCCTCTACAAGTGGACTTATCAGTTGCATTGACCAATATAGCCTTCACGTACGGTATGACATCATCATAGTATTTTTGAAAGTGTTTTAGAGATGAATCAGCAATTGATGCCAAAGTAGTTAAAGCTCCCTATTGCACCATTTGTTTACCATTCTGAAGAAGTACAAGCAGTTTGCTAACTATTCCATCCAACTATGGCGTTAAAATATTAGGTGTGCAATTCTCACTAAAGTTGAGTAGAGCTGAAGCAGCATGAGCCTCTACACGAGGATTATGAAAATCATCCATTGCAGCAGCTAGGGCTGGCAACACCCCTTGATGATATTGAACTGGAAAATTTGGACCTAAATCAGTAGAAAGATATCCAATTCATTATTAGCTGCCCACCTTACACGAGGATGTTGATCAGGAAATGAATTCAATACCATAGCCACCACTTGCTCTAAATTCTTTATCATGACATTTGAGCATCCTTCGGCTATCTGAGCAAGTGCAATCAATGCAACATGACATTTTTGCTACTCAGGTGCAGTCAAATATGCAGGTAATTGTTTAGAAGCAACAAGAACAATCGTATTTCCTCCTAAATATATAGATACCCTATCCAAACATTCATGTCTAACACTATAATTCCTAATTTCACTAGCATCTTCATTCTCAGTCTCCGCAGTGTGCCATGTGGATCATCCTTATTATCCAAAAGCATTTTCATAAGAATCGTAAACAATATGCTAGTAAACTGCGGCATCTTCCTCACCATACCAAGAGCACACTCTCTCGCTTCAGCGAGAGTCATAAACTGCTCAAAGGGTTGTTTTTCTGCAACGACCTTCAATACCCTAGCTTCAATTAGTTTAAAGTGATCATCGTTCAATCCCAAGTCACCATAAAAAACATCTTAATAGAATCCCTCTCCTCTTGTACTACACGACCCAATGCAAAGCTTGCATCCATACTCCGTCTCAAGTGATTGGCCAATAATGTGAACACTAGAATGCCAAAAAGTGTCACGTCTTTTGTCATCATCAAACCTAAAGATTTGAAGTTGATAATCCTCTTCAAGAGGACGAGTCATATCCCAAAGAACACCATTAACCTTAGCAATAAAAGCATTACCTTAATCTTCACGAGCAATAAATCTTCACGAGCAATAAAAGCATTACCTTAACGTTGCCATTTCTTTCTTTCCTAAACGTTTCCATCAAGAAGTGTTACCTTAATTGGATCTGGAGACAGTGAAAGCCGGCAAATCTGTTGTTCCTCCTGAATCAATTAGAAGATACATGGAACAACCATGGAAGAAGCAGCAGTGGATGAATAGAAACTCGTTATTTCCACTGGTAGTTGGACTGTGTGGATGCGGTACTTATCCCCCAGGTACCGGGCTCGAATCTCACGAAAGGCAAAAACTCGTTATTTCCACTGGGTGGTGAGGGGGGACGAGAAGACTGTGAGGTAGCATCGCCGGTAACGGAAATGGTCGGGGTGTTACAATAAAAGGCTCTTAAAGATTTGGACGTTTGATGGACAGGATAACGAGACAGGATATGATACACGTATCCTATCCCTCCCCAGTACTTTGTTTGATGCAACAATCGGATGTTATACGTTCATCAAAATTTTTAAATAATCAGGTTGCAGCCGCATTTTGCTATCCTTAATTTGAAGTGAATTAAAATAATCCCTTCTCAACCGTATATCATTGTTCGCGTTTCTCTCTTCCTCTAATCTCAACAAGTCGTGTTCAAGTCTGACATGTGGCACTCTTCCATTTTTATTTTTTGGCACTCTTCCATTTTTTATTTTTTTTCATATTTGCCATAAAAAAAATTGATGAAAAATAATAATAATTTTTTAATGTTATGATAGTAAGGGCTTGTTTGACTGTGTTTTACTTTTTAGTTTTTGAAAACTATTTTATAAATAAATTTTAAAAAATTGTTTTTAAAAAGAAAATTTAAAAAAATTTGTTTGTTAACTTTAATTTTTTAAAACAGTATTTGACTAGAGAATTAAAAAAAACTGAAAAATAAAAAGTAAAACACCATTTATCTGTTTTGCTTTTTTAGTTTTAAAAAGTATAATATTAAAAATAGTTTTACAAAATAGTTTTTAAAAACAAGTAATCCAAACAAATTGTTTAGGTCTTAAATTTTAAAATACTAAAATAGAGTTTTTGGGATTTGAATCAAATAAACTCTAAGTCATTCTTCAATTGTGATAGATAGAGAAATCACAATTTTTTCAAGTATATAAAATTACTTCATAAATTATTTACATTTTTATGATAGTGAGTCATTCTTCAATTGTGATAAATAGAGAAATCACAATTTTTATGATAGTGAGTCATTCTTCAATTGTGATGGATAGAGAAATCATAATTTTTTCAAGTATATAAAATTACTTCATAAATTATTTACATTTTTTAGCATTTTTGTTTATTTATAAAAAATTATATGAATGTTATTTTAAAAGAAAAAAAATTAAATAGATTATAAGGACAAATTTGTAATTTTATCAAAATATAAATCATATCATCTTGTTATCTAATTTTATCAAGTTTGTTATCGTGTACACATCAAACACAGGACATGATAACTCTTTATCCTACCCATATCTTATCATGTCTCTATCCTGCTCCTTATCATATCTTGTGTCTATCCTATCCGGTCCATCAAACGGGCCCTTAGTTCATTGTTGCTATCACGCTCCCTCAGACTCCCAAACAATATGTTGAAATAGGAAAGGAAAAGAGAAAACAATATATAAATCAATTATGTTTACATTTACATTGCATAAAATAATTGTAATTAAATAGGAAAGAGACAAAACATCTTAATCTTAATATATATAAAGAAAAATGGTCAAGTAAAAAAAAAATTCCCTCCAAAAAATGGTGGCAATGTTGTAATTTGAATGACGTTTTTTGTCTTTTGATTTTTTGTTAATTATTAATCATTATATTAATACTAATATTACTATAAAAATTAGTACATTGAATATTGAAAAATGTGCAACAAAATTGGGTCATCCAAAAAAAAGTGGTCAAATAGCAATGTTTTTATTCTTAATCAGTTTTGAATAATATATTTTGTCATTTATTTTGTTAATTATTATTTAATATTAATATATCACTAACAAAAAATTAATGCAATGAATATTGAAAAATGTGCCACCAAATTTGGTCACCTAAATGATGTGGTCAAGTAACAATTTTATCCTTCATAAAATAGTGGAAATTATGTAATTTAAATAACATCTTTTGTCTTAATATAGTGGCAATATTGGGAAAGGTGCCACCAAAATTTGACCACCAATAAACACCGTATTGTGGTCTTTCTTTTAATTTGAAATTATTGACTTATTATTTATTTTTATTTTATTTTAAAAAAATAGTAAATTTAATCATAATTAACTTGTAAATTTTATCATGATTAACTCACTCAACTATGAGATTCGGATTTGAACTCAAACAAAACGTTCAACCTAATAATATCGTCATTTGCTAGTTGAATTATGAATTAAGGACGTATCATACTCACTTTACTAAACTTAAACTATAACAATATTGTATAAATTATTATTATTTAATTTTTTTAGGTATATTATATATTATAATCTTAAGATATATATATATATATATATCTTAAGGTAGTCATGTAGTAGATTTTTCCTCCTAAATTAGGGATATTTTAGTGATTAAGTTTTTTAAGGTATTGGGAGGTAATTATTTAAAAGAAATCATAGTTTAGTTCCGTTGTTTATATTTGTTTTTAATTTTTAATATAAACTATAAACATACTGTTCAATTATACAAATTACTTAATTACATAGCTTACATAATCTTAAATATTTAATAATAAAGAAATAAAAACTAAAGAAAAATTTAAGAATTTAAATGTATTTTTGGTAGTATTATTTCCACAAAGTATTGTAAAAAATATTGCATACGTTAAGGAATATGTATGACTAATCTAAAAAAAATAAAATTGTTGAACGTATAATCCAAAATACATAAAATAAGTGACAAAGAATAAAAGAATGAAAAAAATTAATAAATTTAAATTTTCTATACATTTTCAAAAACTCTTAATAATTTGTAAATTTATACAACTTCGATTTATGTATATCATGTAAATTTCATTGCATAAATGAAAAGAAGCCTAAGTCATAAAAAGATGAATGTAAATTTTTGACATAACATTTTTCATTTATTTTTAAACTAATTATTAAATTTTATTTATTTTTATTTCAAAATCATTTATCTCCTAAAATAACAATAAAAAATTATTAATGTCATACTTTTCTAGTTCATACGTCGCAGCTCCGGCAATAATTGAATTAAAATGAAATTCTAACCAAATCGGATTGTAATTTTTGTGATATTTCAAAATTTCATGGTTTTTAATACTATATATGAACATATTTTTTTTCCGGAAAAAAAATATTTTTTTAAGGAGAGTTTGAATTATGGATAAATTTACAGGGTTATCAAACTATATGTCATTTATATATTTATTTTAATATGAGGTGAATTTAATTTGGATTGAGATTTTAAAAGACTATTTTAAAGAAAAAAATCTTAAAGATTTTAAATGACTTTGTAGGAATGTATATATAGATTTTAAAAGACTCTTTACAAGATTTAAAAAAAAAATTTACAATCATAATTTTATAATTAGGATTTTAATGGATTTATAACACAAGAGTTTTCAAAATTTTGAAATATTTTATGAATTTTTGTTATTGAATGACAAAATATAATAAATAAATTATAAGTTTTGGATAAATAAAAACAAAACTGATACAATTTTTAAATATTTCAATAACAAAATAGTTTTAACTTCATGTCTTCCTAAATAATATTTATCCACATATATGTAGTTATAGTAGTCATTTATAAATTATCATTTTCTCGCTTTTGAGTTTGAGCAATAGATTCATAATTATTGTCGTCACTGAGTTAATATACATTCAATATGTTCACAATGCATCATATTTGAAAACTTATTTAGCACCTGCATTAAAACATAAATTGTCGTCACATATACGTACCTGAATTTATAGTGTTATAAAAGTATATATGTCATTTATATAGTAATTTTAATATGGGGTGAATTCGACGAATTTACATATGTTTACATATCGAATTCACTTAGGCAAAATGAGTTTACTTGAAAACTCGAAATTGACGACCTTGAACATACCTAATGTGTGAGTGTCTATTGAAACTCATTTTAGAAAGCAATCCATTAAAATTTGTAAATTTTTTAATACCACAAGACTTTTTATAAGTTATAAAAAATCTTGATTGAATACCATTAAATTTTCTACACTTTGTTTTAAAAATTCAAACAATTGTAATTGAAAATTTGATTGAGTACTTCAAGATTTTTCCATCCCAAAAATATCTATTAAAATCATTTCAAATCAATACACCCCGTAAAATTTATATAATTAATTAAATCTCACAATAAATGTCATTTTAATAAAAAAATTGTCTCAAATAAATGTTATTATCAATTTTCAATGTAACTTTAATTATCATTTTTCTAGTTTTACGTTTCAAATATTATTATTATTATTATTATTATTATTATTATTATTATTATTATTATTTCTTCTAAAATATTAATTCTATTTTACATTTATGATAATGGAGAATACACTCATAATTAAAAAGTATAATTTGATAAAATAATTATCTGCTTTTTAGATTGTTTTTTACTAAACTCTTTTTAGTTTTTTTTAATACACTTGCCGTGGAAGCCTCTAACTCTGTTTTTTCCTTCTTTTCTTCACAAAATATTTTTAGTCTAAAGTCGTCCTCTCAATTATTTTTTTTTCTTCTTTCTTTTATAGGTAGTTTTTTTTCCACATATTTATTTATTTTTTTGTATTTTTTTCTCTCGTGATTTTGTCATGGTTTAATGCAACTTATTTTGTTTGTCGTCTTAATACAACGTTGTTTTGATTTTCCGTTTTGGTGTGATATTGTTTTGATTTTCTATCTTAATGTAGTGTTTATTTGATTTAAATTGAATGATCACCTTCGATCAAGTGTAAATTAAATCAATGATTTTTCGCGTCTTCAATGTTACAACTTCGAAAATATAAATATTCTAAGTGCTTCAATTTTATGATAATTATAACATTTGTCACATTTATAAATATTTTATTATTTTATATTATTTATCTGAAACAATATAATTTTTATAAATTTGAATAAATAATTTTTTTCCGTAAAAAAAGTGAAATGGATAAAAATTAAGTTAATTGTGAGATCCACCATTGCTAGTAGTAACTACATGCCAAACCAAATTTGATGGAATTTATGTCTAAAATGGTATAGTGTAATAGAAGTGGGTGCCACACTTACTAAAGCGTGCTCTACCGTATCTCGTGCGGTCATGTTCCCGTGAACCGCCTTATCTTTTCTCCCTCTTCCCCCTTTTTATTTATTTTTTTTTTCTATTTTAATTTTCATACACTATGATTTTCAAAGAAATTTATAGTGCAGCATAATTCATACGTGTAATTTGATACAAATCAAAAGTTTAAATAATTTGCCGTTTATTCTTGATTAACAATGTAAATTCTTTTTATCTTTAAGATGTATAAAAATTAAAGTTAAATAAGTTTTTAGTTTTTATAAAATTATAAATTTTATTTTTAGTTTATGTAAAAAATAATTATAATTTTTAATTTAATCAAAAAATTTCTGTAAGAAATTTTATTCCCCTGATAAGAAAGATATATTTAATTTTCATTAAACTTTTAAATTTTTAAATGATTTGTTGCAAGCATGTTTAAAATATTATAAAAAGGTTTACCACAAAAATTAAAATTTTTAACTTAAGAAGAATTACATATGAGTTTTTAAATGTCATAAACTCAAATAAAAGTAACAAAAATATAAACCTTGAAATTTAATTTTGAACTCATTTTTTGTGGAGGAACTTTTACAATGTTGTAAATATATATAAAAAAATTTATTCAAAAATATATGTTGACATTCCAACAATGACAAAATATATTCGTATAATAATTTTATAAAGACCAAAAATATTTTTTTTATAGAAATTAAAAACAAAAATTTAAAATTTTATATAAATTAAAAATTTATTTAACCTTATAAATTATTATTTTTTATTTAAAAAATCACGGTCACATAACCTTTTGCATTCCAATATTTTTGGAAAGATTACTATTTGAATTTAATAGGTATATATTATCAATATAAAATAATTTTACAATAATATTTTATTAGAATTATCAATTTTCATGTAAAATAAAATAGTTATCAATTTTGTCATTTATCACAAAAGTGGGATGAATTTGAGTGATGTTAACTCTATTAAATTAAATATTCATGTAAAACCACATTTTAAATTAATATTACATGTTCTCTTTTCTCTTACTATTTTCTATAAGTCTCATACTTTTAGACCGATTCTAACAGTGATTTCTGTTTGGGTGGATACAACGTAACTTAAGCTTATTGTCCGTTTCTAATAATGTGTTCTGTTGGAATCGTCCTCCTCCACAAACCGAGCACTGCTTATAACTAACTAAATCATATTCACTGTATTTTCATTATTAATTTTGATTATTTATTTACATTTATAATTGAGTAGCATGGATATATTAGATATGTCAAAATAGACTATCCAACTCTACTATAGCGGATTGTGGATTTTTCTGAGTTGGACCAAAAAGCTTTGTTTCAATACGAGTTAAATAAATACTACTCCAATATAGCTTTAAGCAAGTTGCGGATTTTAATTTTAATTTTAATTTTGTTTAAACATTTTTACAATTTTCTTTTTAATTTGAAATTTTTTTTTGATGTTCATTTTTAAAATTATTTTATGCAATACTATAAATACACTAAGAAAGAGGAATTAATTTGAATGAATGTAAATTATAAATTAATATTTAACTCAATTTGAATGAGTGTTACTATTGAGTCATGAATGACTAGGTGAGTTGAATCTCTTTTAGATCAACTTTTATTTATTTCTTATGATCTAATTTTAATATTTTTATTTGTTTTTAAATTAATTATGTATGCTAACTCGAATGGACAACGAATTTATTCGAAGCAAGTCAAAAAATCCTTAGAAAATTATGCAATATATATATATATATATATATATATATATATATTGTTCTGTTACTAAAAAAAATTATATAATCTTTCTTAACTGTTTATTAGCCATTGAAATCCATGTCCTAATGAACAAGAGGATAAAGGAAAAGAGAGAAAATTGAAGAGAATTATTTAAAATAAAAATAGTATTTACATAAAACTAGGGTTTATTTATTTTATAAACAAATATTAATAAATTATTAGAAGTGTAATGATAATGTACTGATGATATAAAATATTTTACACTATCATTTAATATGAATCATCTATCTTATTATTTATATTTATTTAATTAATAATAATATATTAAAAAAAATTATTAAACATCTATGTAAAATTCATTTATACCGATAAGATATAATTTTTTTTATGAAGTAATAATTAGATTAGTTTTCCTCGCATCATTCTACCTAGTTGGACAGAAAAATAGCACAATAGAAAAAGGGACAGATAAGACACAATCGGATACTAGTATATAAATAAATAAAAAAACATATATAGAGAGAGTTGGTTTCTCTGTTCAGTCTCATTTGCAACACACATGCCTCTCATCTCACGCAGCAACATATTGAGTTTGCTCTTTAACGGTTATAATTTCTGAGGACACGGATCATATTTGACTCCTGTTTTGTTGGTTGCTACATAAATGGATTTCAACGCCAAAGACAAGTATTTCTCTTTGCCCTTTTTCATTATTTTGTCAAACACACACTCTTTAGGGGACACTTCTTTTTTTTTTCTTCTCAACATGTACTTTTTTTGTTCCCATAATTTTGTTTTGATTTTTCGTCCAACTAATTATTTTTAGTTAATTTAGATATATGGGGTTGTTGATCTTTATCTTACTCTTGTTTTGTGTTTTTTTTGTTTTAACTATTAGCATCTTATGATTAATGTTGGAAAAGGGTTCTTGTCGGTTTGATTTTTTTTAATTTTTTTTTTGTGGTTTTCATTTGCTCTTGTGGTTGTTCAATTTGTTGGTGAGATTTTTTTTTCATCCCCTTTTATTTTATTTTTATTTATGATTTTTTGGGATATTTTCTTGTGTTTTTTATTTATTAATTGAAGTAGTTTTTTTTGCTATTGTTACTGACTGATGAGATAATTCTGCTGAAACACATACCAATGTAGAATTTGATGGTTTAATTCTTGTCTATTTTATGCTGATTTGTTTGGTAATTAGTGCTGAAGTTTACCATAAGGTCAATCTTCAATACATTCACTTTGAAGTTGGATTGTATATTTTCTGATTATTGTGTGTTCTACAATCCTTGTTTAGGGACTAAAGCACATTTTACCTCTTTTGATTCTTCCACATTGGTTAAAGGACCGACTTTTACGTGTTTTCTTCGATGCAAGACACAAATTTCCTTTTTGATTCATGTTAAATGTATTACGGAGTAGGAGCAGATCCCCAACTATTGTGAGAAACGAGAACAATTAATTATAATCGTCAGATTGAAATTAACGGACGTGATTATATTTTTAATTAAAAGAGGCACGTGATTGGAACTCAATTTGTTCCTCCCCTCTAGACTGCCTGCGTGCCGCTCTCCCTCGCGTGATTCACGACACAGAGCAGCATATGGAGGCCAGCGCTGAAGACCCTCAATCGAAAAGTAAGTCTCCTGATGGGTTAGTCGACAATGAAGATGTCTAAATTACGGATTAGCCGCCTAATCCACACCGTTTGACTTCCTATATATTGCCTGCATTCCACTTGTTGGAGACAAATAAATATTGCTTTAAGTATGCTTTTAAATTCTGCCATTAAATTCCAAATTTCGTTTGCTTTTAATGGAAGAAGACAGCATATAAAGACGTGGACGACATTGTGATGATAATGTTCTAGAGCTATTTCCCCACAATTTTTTTGATAGTTACACAATGCCTTCGGTTCCAGCCTCGTAAAAAGGCTCATTTAGGAGGGTTTTTAGGAATAGCCTCTATGATAGATACCGAGATACCGTGTCGACGGAGAGGAAGAAGAAGACACATCAGAGGTGATGAAGAAGTGGAGTTGAATTCACAGGCCCTTTTTAATCAAGAATATTATCTAAGCCATTAATTTTAAATCTCATGTTTATAATTTTCTCGTTTCTCATAATAACTGAGTATTCTCGCCTGAGTCGTTTTATTTGTATATATGTATGCATGCACAACTAGAGTTTATGAGTATTTCCACCGTAACAAAATATTTATGGATCTGTCATTGTTAGGGCTCCTTGGAATTGGCATAGGGAGGAAGATTATTGTCTCGAAAAGACGTCAAATTTCGGTAAGTTCTACTTATGATTGTAAGTTTAGTGTAAATAAATGATGCTTGAGAAAACCTAGTTGTTTGATCAGACATTTCAGAAGAGCTGTGGAATGAAGTTCCTCCAAATCAAGATCTTTCTATCGTGCTCGATGATGCAACAACCCCTGTGAAGTCTTGTGTGGATTTTGCATACAATGTCAATAATAATGGCAAGTTCTCTCTCAAAGGCAATTTTCTTGACATTATCGAATGACTGATATATGCCACCTGAATAAGTTGTCATTTCAATTATTATAATTATTATGATTATGATTATGATTATTGTTGTTATGATCCGATTATTTGTGGATGCAATGTCATCCTTTTTAATATAAACGAGGTGGATTTCAGAATCAAATGTTATACAAAAGGAGCAGGAGGAATGTTCGGAGACTTCTTCACAAGCCAAGAGACGGCGGATGCTACATTTCAACGCTCACAATAGGAATCATTCGCTTTCTGATGAACCGATGTCTTCAGCATATTTGAAATCAAATGTCAGTGCTAGTTTAGCTTTCATCTTTAATGACTTTTCACATCCATATCATATCATGTTAGATGGTTCTAGCCTATTCAAAAAGACTAAGTTAAGATCTGCTCTGATTTGAAAATAAAGTATAGATAGCATACCTAGTGCTATAAATCTCCCGATAAGGTGGGATCAAGAGCAGTCATTATTTGTGCAAAATGTATATTTTTTCTTTAATAAATTCCACATTGAATTTTATCATTATGCTGATGTGTAGGGAAAGGATAAATCATGCGATGTTGAGGCCACTATACTTTGTCTATCTTTTTTTTAGTTTTTCTGTTAGATTTCTATTTATTGATATTAATTTTCTTAAAAGAAACGATTGGTTCAGCTGTATTGGTTGGTTCATCTGTGAAATATAACTTTTTCAAAGCTCTTCACTGCAAATTTCTGTAACCGTAATTTAGAATAGGCTCGATATAGAACCCTAACATTTGAGATCACTTTGATAATGAGGTGTTTAGTTCAAATCAATCTGTGTTAGTCTCTCTCCCATCCTTCATAGTAATAATTTTGTGATCCGATTTTTATTTTACATGACTCCTAAGGTCTTACATATAATGTGAAGTGTACTTCTGCTATGAGTTGATCCATAATTTTGACTCTTTTAGGATTCCTTCATGATTTTCAGATAATCGTACTACCACTTAACGATAATGCGAGTTCTTTTTAACATATGTCTGTCGACTTGAGTGTGTGTAGTAGTACTTTATTGATGTCATTGTAATTTTTGACTCAATAGTTGTACTAGAGTTGTGTTTTTGTGTCAATATCTGACTGTTTCTTTATGTGTATAGGAATGCAATGAAGATCTTTTCCCAGAAGTGTCACAATGGCTATCTGGAGTTTCAGGTTTTCCTTATGCACAATATTTTGCTCTGATTTTCTTATGGCTTTTGATAATTGATTTGGAAACTTAATATATAATGTTTGCCCAATTGCAATTGAATATGCATTAGAAAATGCGTCTGCTTCCAATTACGAGGACCTTGAGTCAGCCGAAGGGTGGCTTGCAGAGTGCTTTAAAGATGCTGAAATGCAATTATGTCCTGATAATCCGTATGCTTCTAAGAACCACTGCAAATTTTTGACATATACTTATTATTTATATAAAATAATCTTGTGATTATGTTATTTCAGGAATTTTTCTGGTGCAGATGATGTTCATATTGATGTTAATGGTACGAAAGATTGTCTTCTAATATTTGTTTCGTCCTTTTTTAATTTTACTTCTGCTCATTGAACTTAATTAAAAACTTCATATGTTACTGTAGAGCTTTGCAACTTAACACCGCCAATTGAACAAAATGTGGTTCAGCCTCACTTCCCTCAAACTCCCAGAAAAATTGTCTTCAGAGGTTTGACTTTTTTATCTTTACGTCTTTTTTTTTTTCCCACTTGATATTGAATAAGTAGATACAATCTATATAGCACTGACATGAGAGTAATTGATTATAACCCATATTCAATTACTTTCATTTTCTTAAACTATTATCGGTGTCAACCCAACCTGTTAGTGTCAACGTCGTGTCTGATGTTCATGTCTATGTTGGTGTTTCATAGGAGACAAGCCTCCAAAACACATAGCTTCCACCTAACTAGATTTAAAAAAAGAGTTTACAATTTACTATAGTTATAAGACCAGTGATACTATATGGGACTGAATGTTGGATGATAAAGAGTCAATAAGAAAGTAAACTCGATGCTGCAGAGATAAGAGTATTGCCATTTATGAATGATTATATGAGACAAGATAGGATTAGGAATACAATCATTAGATAGAAGTTGGGGTAGTTCCCGGTAAAGAAGAGAGACTTTCTCATCTTACATGGTTTGGATATATGTGGAGAAGATCTGTAGAAGCAGGAATAAGGAGGGTTGAGTAGATGGAAACTAATATAAAAGTTCGAGCGAGAGGGAGACAAATATGTGTAGGTGAAGCTGGTAAAAGAGATTTAGATGGAAATGGTCTTTCTTTGACTTTAATACTTGATGGGGAATTCCGTGTTCTATAGTCGTAAAAGGCTTAATTATTATTGTTGTATTGTCTTTTTGTTTTGGTTTAATAGTTGGGGATGTCTACTTGTTATCGCATACAAAAGATTCTCCGGCGACGTGGTCATGAAACTGAATTCTATAGTTTGCATGCTTTTGAGATGAAAACTGAATCGCATTTACATGTGTAGGTCGAAAATCTATGATACAAACACCGACAAAGTTAGCTTCTTCTGTGGCCTATCCATTTGCCTTCATTAAACCCTGTGGTGTCCATGGAGACGTTACTCTGAAGGAAATAAATAAGCGAATTCAGTCTCCACCTCCTTCGAAATCAAAGCAAGTCAAGGAAGATCCTATAGTCTACCCGAAATCAGCCTTTTCCGGTAAGCCTGTAGTTGGAAAGACAAAAATACGCACCGAAGGAGGAAAAGGTAGCATCACAATTATGAGAACTAGAGGCTAGGTAAAGTGGTTTTGTAGTACTAGCTTTTGTCTTTCCCCATTTACTTATGGGGTTGATTTTATTTTTTCTGTAAAATACCAGATCTCAGACCCTTTAGGCTGTTTTGTTTAAGATTGTTTTCGCTGCTAACGGAACTATTCGGTGTTCCGAGGCCATTTTTGTTGAAGCTATACTCTATCGCTTCTTTTCTTACTCAACGAGGTTCGAACGTACCGTTGTGTTGAAACAAATATAAAGTCAATCAAAAACCTTAGCTTTTGAAATGACAAGTTCATCAAGTTTGCTCTTAGTTTTTGTAACTGAGTCAAACAGATTTTAGTTTTATCTGGCATTATATTTATAGCTTTGTTTCATGGATTCATTTGATACAGAAATTGCATATTCATTCCTGCATATGTAACTATATGTTTTATGTTCCTTTTTCATTTTGATTTTTTAGCCTGATATCAAGGGGAAGTTCTTGTTTCTTTAGGGAAAAAAGAATAAAAGTGCACAAAGGAAAATCAATTGTATTTCTTATAATGAGTTCTATTCATGATTAAAATAGAAAATCAATTTTTTCAACTTATGTTCTCAAATTATTACTTGTAGTGCACATGCTTTTACAAATAGTGGTATTGAAGAAAGAGAACGTGTGCTTATTTTATAAATTATTGTAAAAGATTTAATTTTTATATGTACATACCGTTAGTTTAAATATTTTTTACATCGTTAGTCAATCATAACTATTGAATTATTGAAAATTATTTAATTTTAATTATAATTACTTCTAAAGTCATATATATGGGTCTGTTGGTAACATTTTAACCAACAATGTATGTCAATTAAAAAAAAAGGATATGTCAATTAAAAAAAAAGGATGGTTAAATAAATATTCAGATATTTTAAATTGAAAATGGTTGTAAGAACATATTTAATATACATTTTAACCAACAATGTATGTCAATTAAAAAAATTAAAAAAAAGGATGGTTAAATAAATATTCAGATATTTTAAATTGAAAATGGTTGTAAGAACATATTTAATATACATGCTTATCTTTCAAAGTACCTGTAGGATAAAGCCTCTAAGCATTTGAAGACTATGTAGACTTACAGATAATTCTTCTATATTTGTCATGACACTCTTGTTAGTCGTTTAGATTTATGCCATTTGATTTTTCTTATAATTATTTTTCTTATACTCCTTTTAACCAAGATTGAATCCGCCACAGTGATGAACTTAAATGATCAATAATTTTTTTTTCATTTTATTGAAAAAGCTTTAGTCATTATTATTTTGTGAGATGTTATTACTTTATGGATTTTGCATGCCAAAAGATCCAAGAATTTTGTGAGTAGAATTATAACAATTTACATTTAACATAAGTAATCTCTTTGTCCCACAATATATTTCATTCTAGCAAGGAAACAAATTTCTCATTTTATATGTCAATTTACATTTAACAGAAATTTTCAAAAGATTTATTTTCGAATTTACCACAATCAATGAAATATTTAACAGAGTAATACCTAAGTTTTGTAATATAGCCAAACAAGGCTTTGTCCTTGTAACAAACTTATAAGATAGTTTCTCATCTTTCCCTTGTATTCTAAAGGCCTCCCTCCCAATTTTTTAAATTTATCCCATATTATATCTTACGTCCTAGGTCGGTAAATTTTCGGATGTGTGAATGCGGTAATTTAAGTTACCAGATTCTGGTATCCAGTAGGTGCACATAAGTCATGTCAGCCTTTTTACGTCACACTTCTTCCTCAACACTCAACCTCAAATCTTTCACCTAATTTCACGTCTTTGGAGTTCAAAAACTCCATTCTTCCATCTATTGACATCATTAACTCTATTTTTCTTCATTGCAAAGGTAATATAGCTTTAAAACCTTCCTCATTATCATTTTGGTTGTTAAAGTTTTTGAAGAACTGCACTGCGTGGTACCGGATTTTGAGAATCGAAAGTATGTTTTTCAAAAACTTAACACTATCGAATTCACACATTCGCTAGTAGTTAATGCAGTCCAGAATGGTTTGTTTTTTGTATATAATTGAATTTTTAATATGTGTTAAATGTTTGTAGTTAGTTATGGTTGAGGCTAAAGTTGAATCCAAACATTAGTTGACACCTGATTTGAAACATGAGCCTGCAGCGGAAGAAATACATGAGTTCGTACCTGACATGAAACTCAATGAAACAATTGATTTGAAATTGGACATTGCAGATCCAGTGGTAAATGAGATTGATGTTTGATAAAATTTATGACTGATAATAATATAGCTTCCGAGATGATTTGATTGCTTGGATTAGTTGTTAGGTAGCTAAGTTAGGATTTTCAGTGGTAATAACAAAATCTGATCATGGTTTTGATCGAAGAAAACAATTTTTGTATTGAGTTGCAAAAGAGGTTGTGTATATAAAGAAACCAATAAGAAGTTGAAACACGAAAACACATGATCTAGAAAATGTGAATGTCCATTAATGTTGCGTGGTTATTTCTTGACAACCAAACAATGAAATCTTAGTGTTGTGTTAGGAACACACAACCATGAGATGTATCAAAATTTAGAAGGTCATCTCGTTGTTAGTCGTTTAAATGAGGAACAAAAGGAACTTGTTGGTGAGATGACAAGGATCATGGTCCCACCAAAAAAATATTCTAATGACTTTGAAAGACAGAAGAAATAAAAGCGTGACTACAATGAAACAAGTTTGTAATGTGCGTCAAAGTTACAAAAAATGAAACATTTGTTGAAATGCTTGGATGATCATACATATGTATACAAATATAGAATGAATGATCAGTCTGAAACTAAAATTTAGGATATTTTTTGGGATGATCCTGAATCGGTCAAGTTGTTTAACACTTTTTTGATTGTGTTGCTGATGGATTTGACTTATAAAACAAATCAATATGAAGTGTCGTTGTTTGTGATCGTTGATGTGACTTCAATAGAGATAGCATATTCAATTGGGTTTGCTTTCATAGTTTTGAAATGGAGGATAATTTCACTTGGGTCCTAAAGATGTGTTGTAATTTGTTGAAGTTTGAAGACAAGATTCCAAAGGTAATAATGACTAACAGAGATACTGCATTGATCAATGTTGTTGCAAAGATTTTTCCAACCTCTATTGCTTTACTGTGTCAGTGTCATATCTCAAAAAATGTTAGAGCTAGATGCAAGTTGGATGTGAAGGAGAAATTTGAGTAATCAGTAGATCCAAATGCGAAATAGGTTAAACCGACATAATTATTGTGGGCTTGGAACGTTGTAGTGAAATCTCCTTCAAATGATGCATATGTTGGTTTTGTTGTCGAGTTCAAAAAGGTGTGTGGAAAATTTCTAAAATTCCTCAGATATGTCGAAAATTCCATATTATATGTGGTGAAAGAGAAAATTATAAGAGCATGGATAAATTATGTGTTTCACTTTGGCAACACAACCACAAACAGAGTTGAATCTGCTCAGGCCGATTGAAAAAGTATTTGTTGGATAGTAAAGGTGATTTGGTGAAGGATTGGATAAACACAGTTCACTGAGATACAAGGCTCGTTTGGAAGGAGTTTGAGTGTGTTAGAAAACAAATACAAAGACAAGATTTTGTATTTAAAGTTGGGGTTTCAAATTTCAAGAGTTGGATTGAATTTTATTCATTACGAATAAGCACGAACAAATGAATGTGATATGGGCAATACGAAGTGTGGTTGTTTAATTCAAAAAACTTACGGTTTGCCATATGCTTGTATCATTGTTAAGAAAGTAACACATGATACACCTATTCGACTTGATGAGGTATACACTCATTGAAAAAGGTTATATTTTGATGATAATGTTGTAATAAAAGAAGAAGGTAATTTAGATGTTTCTATTCTAACAGATTTGAAAGCGATTTATGTACATTTTAATTAGTTAAATTAAATAATTGCTAATTTTATTGTGCCCAAGAAAGACGAGCGCACATATTGGGAATCCCTCGCCTAATCCATTTCCAAAACCAAAAGTTTCCTTTATTGAACACATGCCTCTTTTTATGCATTCATATATTGACAAAATTGTGGATGTTGTTGGTGATGAGAATTATGGATTTTGGGTTGTCGCTACACATCTTGGACATATTGGTAAGAACAAGGATAATCATGCAAATCTTCTACATGACCTCATTAGAGAGATGAATAAACACAAGTCATATTATATCAAATTGTATTTATCAGTGAAACGATTAAATGTTATCAAAGACGTTTTGTATCTTGGAAAGTTTTATATGGCACCTATAGGACAAGTGGATGTCATTTTCAGAAATGGGACATCTTGTTGTAACTCAATACAATAGAGTTGTAATTGAGTTGATGAGATTTTAAGATGGAGTTTTGAAACATTTCTACCACTATGAGGTCGTCCACCCCCAAATCCAACTTCACATATTTTGTGCATTAGACGAGTCAACCAAAATCATTTTGTTCATGTATACTTGAAAGACAGTTGTTCAATACCTCCGACATCTATAGAATGGAGAGTGCACCACAGACCATAATTAGAATTATGAGAGGATCCATTTGTGGAAATGATGTATTTGATGAACTCGTGAAAATTGAAAAAGGTGTCCAACCACCGTAAAAATCAAATGCTGACAAACTGATTGAAGTAATAGACGAAGATGATGTCGTTGACATTGGAATAAATTATTTAAGATGTATAAAACTATTAAACCACATTAAGATGCTATTAAATGTACATGACAATTATGATTATAATGAAATGTATGACATATTTTTTTAAATTTATGCATATATGTTGTTTCCGTCATTTGTGGCGCTGATGTTGGATTCTGGTTATGCGTAGATTATGCACTGTTTATGGTTCTGCATATTGCGATTTATGCATTTTCCTGTCAAATACATTACCAAATTCCAGGATTCGGTATTGTATTTTTACATAAATTTACTATTGAATTCGTGAATCCTATAGTATATTGAAGTGTTTTTTTTCAACAAAAATACACTACCAGATTCTAGGATCTGTTAATGTATTTTCAAGTAAATTAACTATCGGGTGTGTGATTCCAGTAGTATATTGAAGTATTTTTTTCCATGCAAAATACACTATCGGTTTCTAGAATCCGATAGTGTTATATGTATACTTGTATACAATTTGTGTGGTTCATGTTTAACCTTAATTTGTACAGTCAATGTTACACACACTTATATAAATACGGGTCTTTTGGGTCAACACGAATCTTAAACTTCCTTTTTCTTATTATAATTTCAAATATGATTCAAAAACGAGCTGAAGTTTATTTCAAGCATTTAAATTCTCCAATAAAATTTGAAATTTGTAATGGCGGTACTTTGTCAGAACTGAAGAGTCAACTTAGCTGCATATTTAGAGCAGGGGAGGTACCACTACAAAGGTGGTTATTTTATGATATCATTGTCAATACATCACACTCAAAGATAGCAACCAAGAAAGTACTATTCGTTTTGATTTGATGCATCTTATGACTGATACAAACGTAAGATCCATGTTCACAATTAACGATGTTTGCAAAGACAAAAGGTCAATCAAGTTGTACGCTAAGTGTTCCCCAAGTAAATGTTCTCCAAATTAGGGTAATTCTTTCGATAGATGTTGTCACCAATTTAAGAGATTCGTGGTTTAGTTAATATAAATTATTATTTTTAATTTAAATTATGAAGTGGCAGAATTATGCTATGTTATATTTTTTTATTTATGTCTTTTTTCCACCAAACTCTTAAATTATGTTATTTATGTTATTTTTAATTATTTTTACCAACAACTCAACACACACGACCAACCTTTATTCTAGAAAACATAAATATCAACATTTGACAAGAATACCAGATTAATTAAAATACTAAAACCTTGTACATTAAACCAAAATATTATAATTAATCAATATTAAAACTGTATACATTTAAATCAAAAGTAATATTATCTAATACATAAATACTACTGTGTTACTTTGTTCCTTATGCTGCTCTGTCTCCTCCTACAATATACAAATACATCCTTTGTGTGATCAATAATCTATTGCACACATTCATATGCATGACTTCTCCCCTTCATCGTCTCATGTGCTTCAAGTACAAGGTATCTAACCTTCCTGCAAATCTGCAGCGTGTCAGTTATATCAAATGTGGACTCTTGTTGTATGATGACCTCTAAGTCTACAGGTCTCAAAGGATTTCCCTCTGAAAAAGATTGCATGAATGGATGAAAAAACTTATAAAACAAAGTTACATATCCAACTATGATTTCCCAACTCTTGTCCACAAATAGCCCCTGTATATCTGGTGTAACTAGATGTAATCTAAAATCCATATACGCTTGATCGACCTCTGGCATACTCATGGTAGGAGGAGCAGATATGTTTGGATGTTTGGAGATGGTCTGAATATATCCAAATTGGTTAAGAACACGCTCAAGCAAGTGGGAACACTTTATCCTAGATCCGCATCTAATCCAACTAGAGTACCAACATATTGCCTTCAATGAATGAGTCGGACGGTGGTCGTCATAAAGAGAAAAGCAATAATCTTGGACCTACAATTGATCCAGTGTATTCATATATTTTTCTGGCAGTAGATGACCTTGATGTGGAATGAATAGACATGCACATGGAATGGAATTGCCATATTGAGTTTGCAGAGTCCACTGACAGATGGTAGGAAAATGTTGCACGATCCATGCATGAAGCAAAACAAAATAGACTAAAAATTAATTATAAATAATGTTCCAATAAAATTAACTAACATTATAAAAAACATTTCGATTAAATTAACTCATAATTATAAAGTCTTAATTACTTGTAGGAGGGACAAGTAACCAACTAACTATTTTGTCTGGAGCTTGCTAGCATCCCTTGGTTGCCTGTACAAGAAATCAAGAAGATCAACACCCCATGCATACTCTCGGATAGTACCCAAGTCTGAAGTACTGAACGTACATAACATCGACATACGTTGCATTTTTATCGCTGAATATGGTAGTGTCCACCAAGTAGAGAAGATATCATCTGATGGTGTTAAACCTATGATATTCCTTCACCTCGTCGTCATTAGCAAACTGAGTTGATCTGTTTAGATTAATAAAAAATTGCACTTCAAGGGTTGAGAATTTGACATGAACTCATATGATTCTTTCAACCTCTGTCATCGAATCATCTAAGCTAAACCCAAGATCGTTACGCATCACTCAACCCCCTCATCTTTCACAAAAAGAGTATGTGCTAGGAGGTTTCCTGTGATGAGCAAGTGCAGAAGACAAAACACATCGTCTAGAGTCACTGTTATCTCACCAATAGGAAGATGGAAGGTGCTAGTCTCTCTGTGCCACCTCTCAGCAAATGCGAACAACAAGCCGACATCTATTAAACTTTAGCCTATGCGTTCAAGATCAGCTAAACTAGAAGCTTTGATTGAATTCCAAAACTAATCCACAGTAGAAGGTGGAACCTGTAGCTGAGATATCTTTATACAATTGTTGACGCATTTAAGAGGAATACGTTCCTAAAAAAATAAATTGTTAGTGTTTGATGATTAAATAAATAAATAATTAATCCATAATTAAACAATTAAATAAATTTAGAATTAAAATTACATTTTCAATCCATATGCAGGTTGCCACGTAGTCCTTAAATTGCGGTAGCAAATACATATCAACACCCCCCCCCCCCCCCCCCCCCCCCCCCCCACGGAAATTCCTAAACATGTGGTGTTGGTGATGGTGGTCTTTGAAATGGTGCAGGTGGTGATAGTGGTGGCGGTGGTGCAGGCATCTTGTATTGTGCATCTTCAGCATAAACTTGTGCCTGAGAGCGGAAACTTTCACCTATAACTTGTTGTCGTTTAGAAGAGCTTTGGCTTGACGCTCTCTACGTATAAACCCATGTTACGTCTCCCTACCATGTCACAATTGAGTAACATCGTTGTCACTTTTCATCTCTCAAAGCAAAAATCAACACTTTGTCACATTTAAACATTTTGACTATATCACATTTCAACAACAACGAATTGACATAACAACAACAACAAAATCATTACCGTCCCTAACATAAACTACTTTAAACTATAACAACAATATAAACTAATTATATCTCATTACAAACTCATTATAAATAAAAAATATTTCGTCAAACATTTGACATACAACAACTATAATTACTTAGAAAACATTAATTCAATTGAAATAACAATAACTACCAATTGACATAACAACAACAACATTCATTCCTAACTACCTATTGAAACTACAAAAACAACTATAAACTAATTATATATCAATACAAACTCTTACAAATCAAAAACATAAACATAAACACTAAAATTAAAAATAGAAAAACAAAAAACTTACTTATTGATTATTAAAAGTTGAGGAATCAAAATGTTATGTTTTAGTGTGGATTTGAGGGAAAAAAATGAGATTGGGTTGAATTTGAGAGAAATGAAAGTTTAGAGTTATTGATTTGGATAATAGAGTGAATAGAGAAAATGGTGTTTTGCCGTATATTAAGGTGCCTAATGAATGTGAGAATCCGCTAATTTAAGTTACCAGATGTGTGAATCCGGTAAATTAGCAAACTGGATCCCAAAATCTGGTAAATGTGTATTTTAGGTTTTTTGAAGGGTTTGTGAGAACACTGGTGGGCAAGGTGAGAAACTCTCAACTTATAACCAACTGTGCTCAGTTAGCACAATTGTAACTGCTTTTGCATCAATATTTCCTTTGTATAAATAACATTCAATCAATTATTTGTATCTATGAACAATTGCACACTACTATCACAACACATTATTACACTACTATCACACACTTTTTTACTACACCTTGTTTCTCCGCTCACGATAAAGTTTGATGTCTACACCACTATCACACACTTTATTACACTAATTAAAACCCAGTTTGGCACTAAGCTAAATGTAGTGCAAACTGATGGTGGAGGTGAGTTCCAGCCATCCATTACTCTTCTTATTTATACTGCATTATATAGTTAATAGACTTAAATATCCACATACACATCATCAAAATGGCTTTGTGGAAAGAAATTATAAGCATGTGGTTGAAACAAGGTCGACTTTGTTGGGCCATGCCAACTTGCCCCTCAAATATTAGGACCATGTTTTTCTTGCAACTATTTATCTTATAAATCACATTCCTACTATAATTATGAGTATAAAATCATTTTTTCCCGATCCTCAACAAGGTTGAGTCTAACTACATGTTTCTGAAGGTATTTAGGGTGTGCTTACCCTCATTTGAGACACAACAATCCTCACAAGTGTGTTTGTGATTCAAAGGAATGTGTATTCCTTGGTTACTCATCTAATCACAAGGGCTATAAGTTTCTTGCTAATGATGGTAGGATCTATACATCCAAGGATATCATCTTCAATGAAATGTGGTTCCCCTATCCATCCCTGTTGGAAATGATGATGACATTAATGGAAGATTGTTGGAAATAATGATGACATTAATGAGAGAGCTAGTGTTGTGAATCGAAAAAATAAAGAAGTCCCACATAAGAGGGATATCACACACTAGTAGGGTATATAAGGTGGAGGTATGGACCTTGGGGGTGTGCCCCAAGGGGTACCCCAATTTTGTGAAAAAGGAAGAACGCATGCAAAGTTGACCACCACACACGCGCGCGCGCCGCCGCCACCGTCCGGCCGGCTCGTCTCTGCTCGGCCGGGCCGGGATTGTGCTTTGGCCTTGGCTTTGGCTAAGTGGTGTATTATTTTTTATTATATGAAAAATTAATAAATTATTTATTTATTTATTTATTTATTTTTAAAAGAATGCTTGCGTTTTTATCTCTTATTGTTACGTTAATTACGTAATTGCCCTCCACCGAGTCTACATTGAATATCTGATCCAGTCTTCCCTTCCTGAATTTGTGCGTCTGTTTTTGCTCGGTCAAAACCCTAATATTTGCTCTCACGTATCATTTATTGCCCGGTCAAAACTCAGAGTCAAAACCCTAAGTTTGGAGCACACATTTTGGTAGTCAACCGGATTGGAGCGCACGTTTTTGTGGTTACTTGGAGCGCACGATTGGTGTATCAGACCTAATGGATCGCACATTTTTCTCTGATCCAGTTGCGGATTTCCTCTATAAATAGAGGGTTCTCCTCAGTTGGAAAAACACACCAAAAGCACTCCGCATTTGAGGCTTTTCTCTCTTCAAAAGCCAGTGATCTGGGCTGTTTTATCCTGGGGACTTCGTGGTTGATAGTCTGCCTTGCACAATTTGGGCAATGCCTCGAAACATCTTAAAGAGAGCGACCTAGTCCGCAACTCAACCCAGTAATATTTTCGGTGGCATAAATTGTTTTTTCAAAGTTTTTCAAAATTCAAAACTAACAATTTTAAGACTATCAAATAATGGGACAGGTTCTTCTGCTTCTGCCATGTGTATAGACGAAATTACTGGGACAGGTTCTTCTGCTTCTGACTACAACAAACTGTTTCGGTTTGAAGTATGTCACTTCAAATAATGGCAACAAAAGATGTTATTTTTTCTAACCAGGAAAAAGGTTGTCAACGTTTTGAAGGATGACATTCCTATTGTTCCAGAAACAGCTGAGCAAACAGAAAAGGATAACATAGCTGCTGAATTAACCCAATGGGAACATCATGATTACTTATGTAAGAATTATATTCTAAATGGACTTGCTGATGATCTGTATGATTACTACAGTTCTGACAGCAATACTGCTAAACAGGTTTGGGATGCTCTAAAGAAGAAATATGATACTGAGGAAGTTGGAGCCAAAAAGTATGCTGTTAGCCGCTACCTCAAATATCAGATGACAAATCAGTGGAAGCTCAGTCTCATGAAATCCATAAAATTGCTCACGAAATCATCTCTGAAGGTATGTCCCTCGATGAACAGTTTCAAATTGCTGTTATTATTGACAAACTTCCCCCTACTTGGAAAGATTTTAAAAATTCTCTCAAGCATAAAACAAAAGAATTTTCTCTAGAAAGTCTAATAACTCGCCTTAGAATTGAGGAAGAATCCCGTAAGCAAGACCAGAAAGATGAAGTTCTTCTTGTGGCAAATAACAAGAAAAAGAAATTCATCGGAGCAGTTCTGAAGGCATACGACAAACAACTAAAGAATCATAATCGCTCCTCAAAGAACAACAACAAGAATGGGAACCCTCCAAAGGCCCCAATTGCAAGGCAGCAACCACCTCCTAGAAATGACCCTCTCCCTTTTCTCTGTTTTCATTGTGGGAAATAGGGTCATATGGCACGCAAGTGTAGGAACAAGTCAGGCCCTACTAATCAGGCTAACTTGACAGAAGAGCAATTCTTTGCTATGATAACTGGAATCAACCTTGTTGGTGGATCAGATGGATGGTGGATAGACACTGGCGCCTCCCGCCATGTCTGTTATGATCGTGCTATGTTTAAAACATACACTGCTGCTGAAGATAAGAAAGTGTTGTTGGGAGATTTCCACACCACTAATGTTGCTGGTATTGGAGATGTGGAACTAACATTCACCTCTGGAAACACCTTAATTCAAAAGGATGTCATGCACACTCTAGAAATAAGGAAGAATCTGGTTTCTGGGTTTCTTCTCAATAAGGCAGAGTTTACTCAGTCTATAGGGGAAAATTTGTACACCATTTCTAAAAATGGTATTTTTGTAGGGAAATGGTACGCCACTGATGGCATGTTTAAATTGAATGTTGAAATCAATAAAATGTTTCCTTCTGTTTACATGTTGTGTGATTTTAATATTTGGCATGCTAGAATCTGTCATATGAACAAACGTGTGATTTCAAACTTGAGTAACTTAGGCTTAATTCCAAAGTTATCTTTAATGGATTTTGAAAAATGTGATTTTTGCAATCATGCTAAAATAACTAAGAGTTCACATAAATCAGTAGTTAGAGAATCTGAACCTTTAGACTTAATACACTCTGATATATGTGAACTTGATGGGACATTAACCAGAAATGGAAACCGTTATTTCATCATTTTATTGACGATTGTTCTGACTATACTTTTGTATATCTTTTGAAAAATAAAAGTGAAGCGCTTGATATGTTTAAGATCTTTGTAACTGAAATTGAAAATCAATTTAGTAAGAAAATTAAGAGGTTTCGTAGTGATAGAGGAATAGAGTATGATTCCAGTTTATTTAATGAGTTTTTTAAAACCCAAGGAATTATTCATGAAACTACTGCACCATATTCACCTGAAATGAATGGTAAAGCTGAAAGGAAGAATAAAACTCTTACTGAACTTGTTGTTGCTATTATGCTTAACTCTGGTGCTGCCTCTCACTGGTGGGGGGAAATTATTTTGACTGTTTGCTATGTTTTGAATAGAATTCCTAAATCTAAAAGCAAAACATCTCCTTATGAGATAATGAAGAAAAGACAACCCAACTTGTCTTATATTCGAACTTGGAGCTGTTTGGCTTATGTCAGAATCCCCGATCCCAAGCGAATTAAACTCGCTAGTAGAGCCTATGAATGTGTATTCATTGGGTATGCGGTAAACAGTAAAGCGTATAGGTTTTACAACCTAAATGCGAAAGTTATCATAGAATCAAATGAGGTTGACTTCTATGAAAATAATTTCCCTTTCAAATCGAGAAATAGTGGGGGCAACGAACCTAGTCAAGCTCTTGTGACAAGAAGCACTGAAAGCAACATACAAGGTGAAAACGAAACTCGAAGGAGCAAGAGAGTAAGAGTCGCTAAAGATTATGGACCTGAATATATGACCTATAATTTAGAAGAGGATCCTGCAAATCTTAAGGAAGCTCTGTCATCATTGGATGCAGATTTATGGCAAGAAGCTACAAACGATGAAAAGGATTCTCTAGAGTCTAACGAGACCTGGCATTTATTAGACTTGCCTCCTGGTTGCAAACCAATAGGTTGTAAATGCATTTTGAAAAAGAAACTAAAACCCGATGGATCTGTTGATAAATACAACGCACGCCTTGTAGCCAAAGGTTTTAGACAAAGAGAAAATATAGATTTCTTCAACACTTTTTTACCAGTCACTAGAATAACATCCATTAGGGTGCTCATATCACTTACGGCTATTCATAACCTGATGATACACCAAATGGATGTTAAAACAGCCTTTTTAAATGGTGACCTGGAAGAAGAAATCTATATGGAACAAACTGAAGGTTTTGTAATATATGGACAAGAAGACAAGGTCTGTAAGTTAGATAAGTCTCTGTATGGTCTTAAACAAGCTCCTAAGCAATGGCATGAAAAATTTGATAAGTTGATTTTGTCGAATGAGTTTAAAGTAAATAAAAGTGACAAATGTATTTATTACAAATTTGAAAATGGCATCTGCACTATCATATGCCTCTATGTAGACGACTTACTCATATTTAGTTCAAACATTCATGCTGCTAATAATGTGAAATCACTGTTGAGTAACAACTTTGATATGAAAGACCTCGAAGAAGCGAATGTAATCCTTGGAATCAAGATTACTATGTCAGAAAAGGGAATTTCTTTGGATCAATCTCACTATGTTGAAAAGATCCTAAAGAAATATAATTACTTTGACTGTAAATCTGCTTGCACACCATATGATCCAAGTGTGAAACTTTTCAAGGACACTAGAGAAGGTGTTAGATAATTTGAATATGCAAGCATCATTGGCAGCCTCAGGTATGCCACTGATTGTACTAGACCTGACATTGCCTATGTCATGGGATTGTTGTGCAGGTTTACTAGTAGACCTAGTATGGAGCATTGACACGCTATCGAAAGAGTCATGAGATACTTTAAAAGGACCATAAGTCTCGGATTACATTATCAAAGATTTCCTGCTATCCTTGAAGGATACAGTGATGCTGATTGGAACACCTTATCAGATGACTCCAAAGCAACTAGTGGCTATATTTTTCAGTATAGCCGGTGGTGCTGTATCTTGGAATTCAAAGAAACAGACGATACTGGATCAGTCCACTATGGAGTCTGAAATGATAGCATTAGCTACTGCTAGTGAAGAAGCAAGTTGGTGTAGATGCTTGCTAGCTAAGATCCCTTTATGGGAAAACCATTGCCAGCTGTGTTGATCCACTGCAATAGTACCGCGACTATTGCAAACATTGAGAACCGTTATTACAACGATAAGAGATGACAAATACGTCGTAAGCACAACACAATTAAAGAATTACTTTCTAAAGGAGTTGTTATAGTGGATCATGTACGCACTGATGAAAATTTAGCAGATCCTTTGACGAAAGGATTAGTTAGAGAGAAAGTCCTAAATACATCCAAAAGGATGAGACTAATGCCTATAGATCAATGAGTCACTTATGATGGTAACTCGACCTAAAAGACTGGAGATCCCAAGAATTAGGTTCAATGGGTAATAACAAGTCATAGTGATATGAGATGAACATGCTATATTATATATAAGAGAAGCATGATTCCTGAAGCGATATAAGGATGAGATAATAGAAACTCTTAATGAGATCTATACTCTATGTGGTGTGGAGTACCTAGCTACAGGAGTACTCTTGATAGACTCACCTATGTGAATGTGGAAGTGGGGGTCGCTTCCTATGGAATTTCGAGGAAGAATTCCTAGAGTGTTCACTATACTGGGATACACGTGCATGACCTTAAATGCACGGGCTTTTGAGAATACACCCAATGAAAAGGTTGTGTGTGGGTTTGATGTCAGAGATAAAGTTCAAGACTACGAGTCACTTTTGTTGAATCTGAATCTTACTTGTTATGCGAAGGTTCAAGTCAAGAGACACCTTTGTTTATGCACAATCTTATAGAAGCGTTTGACGCTATTTCAAAAACCTTCTTTTTTAAATTCAAGTGGGGGATTGTTGAAAATGATGATGACATTAAAGGAAGATTGTTGGAAATAATGATGACATTAATGAGAGAGCTAGTGTTTTTGTGAATTGAAAAAATAAAGAAGTCTCACATAGGAGGGATATAACACACTAGTAGGGTATATAAGGTGGAGGTATGGACCTTGGGGTGTGCCCCAAGGGGTACCACAATTTTGTGAAGGAGGAAGAACGCATGCAAAGTTGACCACCACACACGCGCGTGCCGCCGCCGCCCGTCCGGCCGGGCTTGGGATTGGGATTTGACCTTGGCCTTGGCTTTGGCTAAATGGTGTATTATTTTTTATCATATGAAAAATTAATAAATTATTTATTTATTTAATTTTAAAAGAATGATTGCGTTTTTATCTCTTATTGTTACGTTAATTACGTAATTGCCCTCCACCGAGTCTACATTGAATATCTGATCCAGTCTATTCTTTTTCTTTCGAGTGGTCTTAGTGCCATATTACGAGTGCAGTCATTCTTCTTCTTCTTCTTCTTCTTCAATAAAAATATATATATCTTAAGAAATAACTTTTTAATATGTAAAGATATAAAAACATTATAATGAAAAATATAGGCTTACAATTATTCTCTGTGCATGTTATAGTATATGAAAATTTGGATTAGCGTCGACTCAATTTCGGTGTCAATATACGTAGATTATTGATTAAACCAATGAGCCACTAATTGAATCTTCTATAATATTTTGGAAGTAATGTATAAAGTATTAATTAGAATGTAAATAAATTAATATTAAAAACTAGAAAAAGATATCATACCAAAAGAAACTAAATATGATATTAACTATAAAACATTTTTGTTTGCTAAATCAACACTCGTTTTGAAAAAATAAAGAATATTAATGTATTTATCATTAGTATAATAGAGAATAAAGTTATTGATTTGATAGTGATATAAATATTAATTATAAAATATAATAAAAATAATAATAATTTATATTGCACTATAAATTGAAATATAATATTTATTGTACACTAAAAAATTTCAGATCGTTACTGTTGGATGGAGTCACCGAGGAGTATAATTTACAAATTTCATTTTAAAAACCAATATATTTAAATATTCTAAACATTAATACTATAATAGGCTGTACCAATAATAAATACCGATACTATTCGGTGGTCCATCGAGTTATTAAACCACACATCTAGGGATGGCAATATAATCCGCATCTGCAGATACCCATCCAAATCCGTTTGATTTGGGCGGGGAAAACCCATTTTGATTGGGTGCGGGTGCGGATTTTCCGGGGGTGGGGATGGGTTTGAGGGTGATGATATCCACCCCGTACCCGCACCCGAACCCGCCTCGCAAGTAATATTATAGTAATTTTTGAATTTTTTATACATATACATATTAAATATACTTAATATGTTTTTAAATATTAAAAATTATACTCTTATCTCTATAGAAAATAATTTTTTATTTTATTATTATCTAATAATAATTATTTTATTATATTAATTATAATAGATATAATTTTTAAATTTACAATTTTTAAATTTATAATTTTATATATATAAATGGGTGCGGGTGTGGGCGGAAAAACCCGAACCCCGTTGTGGGCGGGGATGGGGGAATAAATTTCACACCCGCTATGAAACGGGTGCGGGTTTTTCCCGATTAGTCGGATGCGAGGGTGGAGGAGGCAAAATCCGTCTCCGACCTGTCCCGTTGCCATGCCTACACACACCCAAAACCTGTTTGATCCTGAATCTCTAATCTTTTGTGGACAACAAGTCAACAACGTATTTTCATTCTTACTTTAATTCAAACTTGCAGTGCGATACAAGAGAGTGTATAACTGCATGTTGAATAGTGTTCGCAATACAAGAGAGTGTCAGATCTGTTGGTAACAATTGTTACAAGATTTTAGTAATAAAGTTGTTGATGAAGATTGTATGTAGCAATTTCAAAGCGTGTTATTACACTAGCCTTTACATTCGATTCGCCCCTACCAATCAGATGCAAATAGGATGAACAAAGAATCCCCTTCAGGATACTTTGAAAAACCTTGATATGATTTGCACTAACACACCAACAGCATTTTTCAATAGTAAGTTACAGAAGATTGTTTCCTAAACTTCGTTCATGCATTAGAGAAGAATATGATGACTTAGAATATGAAATGAATGAGACAAAGTGGATAGCAATAACAAAACAATTTGTGTTCCATTATGTCCAAAATGACACAATTTATAGAAAAATAATGTCACTTGAGAAAGAGATACAACTCTTGGTTGTCATTCAGTTTAATTGTATATACAGATAACGTTCATAATTTAATTGAACAGTTGCAACAATCTAGTGGTTGAACAATGTCCTTTTTTGAACAGGAACTGGGTTCGAATACTTAAAAACGTTTATACATACATATATTTCCATTACGATTTGAACCACTACTTAGTAAGCTATTGATTTCACTCATCCTGAATAGATTGGTAGACAAACTTTGAACCAATTATTCATTAGAACAAGTGTGCATAACTTACACATGAAATCTCGGTATTATCGAAAGAATTATAAAGATGACACATTTGATTAAGGCCTTGTGTCATGTATCCTTTTGATGAGAATTTAAGAGTCAAACCCTTTAACTCTTTGAAGCGGTCTCACTTCATCCTCACATAGGTAGACTATATCAGAAATACACCCATAATATGTATTTCAACAAATTCATGCTATATGTCTATTAAAAGTAAAATTCAACCTTCCAACTTTATACTTATGGTCCAAGTACTTTAAATCTTTGAGATGTATTTATATTCAAGTACCTGCAATTACTCTAATAGTGTACTTTCATCATTGAACTCAACACTTGATGTTACTCAAGTGTGAGTTGATTTTCCACCATTGATGATTAATTAGATATGGGCTTGAGACCCATCCCTAATGATGTCTTCACACCATTTCCTTTGTCAGATTTTTCGTTAAAGGATCTACAATATTCTTTTCAGTTCTTACAAACATTATGGATATTACTCCATTTAAAATTAAATCCTTTACATAGCTCTGTCTTAAACCAATATGTCTAGATTTTCCATTATATACTTGACCATATGTTTTGGATAGTTTGGATTAACTATCACAATGTATAGATACTGGTGCCATTGACTTTGGCCAAATTGGTATCTCATACAACAAATTTCTTAGCCATTCAACCTTTTTAATACCTGTAGCTAGAGCAATAAATTATGTAGCCATGGTGGAGTTAGCAATGCAAGTTTATTTCTTTGATCCCCAAGAAACTGCACCTCCACCAAGGTTGAAGATCCATCCACTTGTGGAAGCATGATCCTCAACATAAGTTATCAACTAGCATATGTATATCCTTCCAAAAATGTAGGATATCCAATATAGACTAAACTATTGTTAATTGTTGCTTTCAAATATTTTAATACTCTATTAACAACATGCCAATGTTCTTTACTTGGATTGCTTGTATACTGACTTAATCTACCAACAACATATGTTATATCAGGTATGGTACAAGTCATGGCATACATCAAGCATCCAATTACCTTTGAATAATCTAGTTGTGCCACATGACATCCTTTATGTGGTTGTAAACTAACATTTTGATCAAATGAGGTAAAAATAGATTCGCCATTAACATGATCAAATTTCTTTAGCACTTTCTCAATATAGTGAGATTGAGATAAACCAATATCTACATCATCTCTTATGATTTTAATTCCTAAAATCAAATCTACTTCACCTAAATCTTTCATATCAAAATTATTTGATAAAAAGGTTTTAGTCTTTTCTACCTCATCTAAATTGGTGCCAAAGATTAACATATCATTCACATATAAATAAATCATAACACCATTTCCATTGTGAAATTTACTATAAATATACTTATCAGATTCATTTATTTTGTATCCATTAGAAAGCACAACTTGATCAAACTTTTTGTGTCATTGTTATGCTTGTTTTAACTCATATAAAGATTTAGTCAATTTACACACTTTATGTTCTTATGTTCTTGTCATTTGTTGACAAATCCTCCAGGTTGTTTCATATACACCTCTTCATCTAACTTTTCGTTTAGGAAAACAGTTTTAACATCCATATGATGGATTACAAACTTATAGATAGAAACTAGTGCCAAAAGCACTTTAATGGATGCAATTCTTGCAACAAGTGCATAAGTATCAAAGTAGTTAATGCCTTCTTTTTGTTAAATTCTTTTGCAACAAGTCTAGCTTTGAATTTATGAATGGTACCATCAACTTTCATTTTCTTCTTAGAAATCCGTTTACAACCTATTGGTTTGGATCCAGGTGGGAGGTATGCTAATTTCCAAGTTTTATTCCCTATAATTGAGTCCATTTCCTCTTGCATGGCTTCTTTCCAAAAAAGTGGAGTCTTGAGACTTTATTGCCTCTTCATATGTGTTTGGGTCACTCTCTAAATTATAGCAGATTGATCCATAACTGTTAATGGAATCATTTGTACCTTCTATAAGGAACATAAAGAAGTCTAGTCCATAACATTTCTCTTTTCTGACTCTTTTACTTCTTATAGGTTCTGAACATGTCAAAGTATCATTATTAGATACATTACTTTCTAAACTTTGTTCATTAGAACAGAAAATTTCCTTGGGATCTGGAATTGAGTTAAATCTATTTTCTTGAAAATTTGCATCTCTTGACTCAATCATTGTGTCAATAGGATATGAGTCATTAGATTCAATAACCATGAGTCCATATGCCTTGTTGTTTTCAACATAGCCCAGAAATACACTTTCAATTCCTTTTTCTCCCAATTTCTTTCTTTTTGGTTCAGGAATCGTAACAATTGCTCTACAACCCCAAACTTTTATATAGTTAAGATTGAGTTTTCTTTTCTTCTAGAGTTCATATAGGGTTATCTTGTTCCTTTTATTAGGAACTCTATTTAACAAATAACATGCAGTTAGCATGGCTTCACCCCAATAACCTTTTGATAATCCAAAATAAGATAACATGACATTCACCATTTTTTCTAATACCCTGTTTTTCCTTTATGTAATTCCATTTTATTATGGGGAATATGGTGCAGTTGTTTGATGCACAATACCAGTGGACTCAAAATAATCAGGATGATAGAATTATCTTCCCCTATCACTTACTTCTAAAACACTTAATAAAAGTTTCATGTTGAAGTTCTACTTGTGCTTTAAATATTTTAAATTTGTCTAAAACTTCATTCTTAGAGTGCATTAAATAAACATAACAGAACCTAGTGCAATCATCAATAAAAGTGACAAAATACTTTTTACCACCAATTGTAAGCCAACCATGTAAATCGCATACATTAGAGTGAATTAAATCTAATACCATAAAACTTCTTTCAACTCTTTTAAAAGGTTGTCTTGTGATTTTAGTTAGCATGCAAGTAGTACATGAATTTGAATTTTTATCAAAAGTCGGAATTAAATTTGATTTCATCATGTCATTCAATTTTCTAAAGTTAACATGTCTTAGTCGCATATGCCATAAATCACAAGACTCAACGATATAGACAGAAATCATATTATTATTATTATAGTTACTAACAACATTACATTTGAACATATTCACGCAACTCTTCCCTACAAAGATACCCCCTTTAGAGAGAATAAATTTATCTCCCTCAAATACACATTTGAAACCAAACTTATTAAGTAAAGATATATAAATCAAGTTCTTCCTAACTTCAGGAACATAAAATACATCTTTAAGAGTAAGTGTTTTTCTAAAAGTGAATTCAATCTCCATTGTTGCACGCAACCACTAAACCAACAACCCTATCATGTCAATTAAAAACGTTTATACATACATATATTCACCAATATTTTGGAAAATCTCACAGAGATTGTTGTCTTATGTTTTCTGTTGATGCAGTCTGATAATGCGAGGGTGTTCAAAGTAATAAAACATAGTTTGGTTCAAATTTATAAAGTACAATGGGTGTAAGTGCACACCCTGGTGTGTACATGGTTTTGCCCCTGCATATACTCACTATATACCTAGAGAGAAAAATAATATGTTAAATAGATGTAGTGTAGAGAAATAATGAGTGTTTAAATATTATTATTCTTTTTTATAATTTTGCTAAATTTAGTTTGGTACAACCTATTTCTCCTCCTAATATCATCGTAAAATCACTTTAAATTGAAGGTTAAATTTTACTTTTGATCCCTTATTTTATTTTTAGGTTTCACTTTGGTCCCTTAAGTTCTGTCCGTTCATTTTGGTTCTTTAAGTTGCAATCATAGACTTTTTGGTCCCTCAAATTATTTTTGTTCCATTTTAGTTCCTTAAGTTACAAGATTAAACATTTTGGTCTCTTAAATTACAAAAATTATACAATTTAGTCATTTTTAATAGTGTTTAACATTGTAAGTTAAAGGATCAAAATGTCTAATTTTTGCAACAGAAGAGACCAAAATAGAATGAAAATAACTAAAATGTTTATGTTTATAATTTAAGAGACTAAAATAAAATGAAAATAACTAAAATGTCTAACGTTTCTAATTTAAGAGACAAAAATGAACAAACAAAATTTAAAAGATCAAAGTGAAACTTAAAATTAACTTAAGAGATCAAAATGTAATTTGTCTTAAATTGAAAGTGATATCCATTAATCACTTAAGTGACATTTTTTCTCACAAATTATAAGGTGGAATACCTTTACGTGGATCATGTTTAAAAATTACTCGAAATTGATATATTGAATGATGATATTCTTTAGTAGTATAAATTAACATATGTCATTTGAGACAATCATTAATGTCGGTTCGACGATTTATATTTCAAAAAATATATTATTTTTTATTTTATTTTATAGAAATAACTTCACTCCTATAATAACCACGGGAATCATTCCAAACGATTTTTAAGTAATGATCTTCGTTTAACCAACTTTCTATCATTCACCCGTATATTTTCATGAAGACAAAAAATAAGTATTATTACTTTTTTTTAAATTAAAAAAATTAAACCGCCATGTGGCGCTCGAACGGAAAACGGTTGGACTATCAACGTCAAATATATACTTAGACGCCATCACGACTTTATTCAAACTCTTTCTTCATGCTGTGGAATTCAATTTTCCAATGATGACGTCACTTCTTCCACATTTTATTCTCCTTCTCAACCTACTTCCTCTCTTTCTGCCTTTCACTAACTGCCATATTCCAACTACACTTGAAGGTCCCTTTGTTCCTGTCACCGTTCCATTCGACACTTCCTTGCGCGGCGTCGCCGTTGACTTGCCCGATACCGATCCCCGTGTTCGCCGCCAAGTCCGCGGTTTCGAACCTGAGCAGATTTCACTTTCTCTCTCTACCACTTTTGACTCCGTTTGGGTCACATGGATTACAGGTAACAATATAATAATTAATTATTGTCATTTTAATTTAGGAGTGACAGTCGTGTTGTGATTACTGAATTTGCTAAAAAAAGATAAAGTAATTATGAATACTTACGGTTTATGCTGTTTAAAATATTTTATAATCAAATTTATGGTTATGGTATATTCTTGATGAAAAAATATGAGTATCCTTGTATAAGGTTTTTAATTCGCAGTAGTGGTTGCCTTAGTTTTTTTTTTTATAGGTGAATTTTAGTAGTTAGTAATTAGTTAGGGGAGGGGGAAATTGTTAGTACGAGAGATTGAACCCTGAACCTCCTTTATGAAACTCTTGCCTTACTTTGATATTAATCAGAATTGCGATTTTATTTGAGTCATGTGTTTTAGTCACATTGCATTTACATAGTTATCAAAATCCTTGGGCTTTGTTTGGGAGGGGAGGGCTTTTTTTCATTTCAAATTTAAGCAAACTATAAAATGTTTCTAAGAATGAATGAACTCAAAGAAGTGTGATTGAAATGTTCTTTGATCTTAAATTATGTGGTTCTTTGTTTGGATATTATAAAATGAGCGGAATGGAATGGAATGGAAAGGAATGGAGTGGAGTCGAAAGGAGTGGAGCAGAATGGAGCAAAGTATCCATTCCATTGTTTGGATAAAAGGTAGGATTCCATCCCATACACCCCAAATTGGAGGGGAAGAAAATGAAGGGAGATGATGAAATGGATTCCATCATGTTCCACTCCATTCGTCTCATTTTTAAAATATCCAAACAATGGAACTTCATTAGTTACCATTCCATCACATACCATCAATCCAAATAAAGCCTAATTTTTAAAAAATCTTAAATATATATTTAAATATAGATTTACCCTTCCTAAAACCTCTCCTCTAAAACCCTCCTCCCAAACAGCCCCTTGGTGTCACAGTCACAATATCAGTTGTGGACCTTTTTTCAAAACCCTGCTCTTGTGATGGCTTCATGAATGTACGTTCTTAATTTGATGGAGAATCTCAGTCAAATACTATTGGGATTTAATTTTGTATGTACTCTTCACACTTTTTTACACATGCATCCAATCCAATCGTATCTTGTCATATAGATATTTTGGAGATGTTTTAGTAACTAATATAATAAATAGAATCATGGTGTGATTCAATTGAATGTGTATTAAAAAGTTTTACACTCAGTCATGTATATTGCAGTAGTGGAAATATCAAAAACTTTGATGTCGTAGTCATAATGTTGGTTCTGGACCTCTTCTGGAGTGCCATGTTCATGCTCTGTATAGTTTTGTTGATGGATGTAGTTGATGATTTCAACATAAATTAACTTAATTTTTTATTTTTCATGGAATGGTGTTATTCATGTTGCTTTGTTGATGATATGATAAATTAGGGGAATATCAAATTGGTTACAACATCAAGCCATTAGACCCTAAAACTGTCTCAAGTGTTGTTCAATTTGGAACTTCAAGATTTGAATTAGTGAATGAAGCAAAGGGCCAATCCCTAATCTACAATCAGCTTTATCCTTTTGAAGGCCTTCAGAATTACACTTCTGGAATCATCCATCATGTTCGACTCACAGGTTATTAATGTTTTGTGTTTCCTAATTAAAGTTGAATGGAACAAAGTAACCCAAATAACTGTTTCTATTATTCTCTTTTAGGTTTTCTGGCTAGTTTATTTTTTCAGTTTTAGAAACATAGGATTTAAATTTTTCAATCAATGTTAAGATCTTAACAATTTTGTAGTTTGTGATATATATACACTTTAGTCATGATCTCAATGGTTATAACTCCACACTTAATTGTCTAAAGTGCACCACTCATTTTAGAAGAGCCACATCTGCTGGTGTAATTAGTACCTAACCATCTCTAGCTTTCAGTATATCCTGTTTATTTATCAGAGAAAATCGTTAAAATTTTCATTGTGCAATTTCTTTAATACGCTTTCAAAATAATTTTAGTCATTACTCTTCAACATTGATGTATGGGTCTTCCAATGTCGAGAGAGGTCAATACTTTAATTATCTTTCTGTACACTACCATGTATAGATATTGCAGAGTTGCAGTTTATTTTATCCTCAAAGGAAAATTAGATTTTAGATAGAGGCCAATGATGGAGAATGCTCCATCCATGTAGCTGATTCCACGTTAATAATGCTAGTTTCATTGAATGAAAGTTTTCATGTTTTAGTTTATTAAACTAGTCTCCACTGTATATGTAGGATTGGAACCAAGCACGCTATACTATTATCAATGTGGAGATCCCTCATTACATGCCATGAGTGATATACACTATTTCATGACCATGCCAATTTCTGGTCCACAGAGTTATCCAGGAAGAATTGCAATAGTAGGAGATCTTGGTCTCACTTATAATACAACTACTACCATCAGTCATATGACTAGTAACGAACCTGATCTTGTCCTATTGATTGGTGATGTAACCTATGCAAATCTGTACCTCACAAATGGAACTGGCTCAAACTGTTATAGTTGCTCATTTCCACAAACTCCTATACATGAAACCTACCAGCCTCGATGGGATTATTGGGGAAGGTACATAGAAAAATATATATTTCTTGACTAATCATTTGTGGATGATGATAAAGTACCGTGATATTATATATTTATACTGCATCTTCTTATGCTTCCATAACTAAATGATTCCAGGTTTATGCAGAATCTAGTGTCTAGAGTTCCAATAATGGTAGTAGAAGGAAATCATGAAATTGAAAAACAGGCTAGAGACAAGACATTTGTGGCTTACAGTTCCAGGTTTGCGTTCCCCTCTGAAGAAAGTGGATCTTCATCCACATTCTACTACTCTTTTAATGCTGGAGGCATTCACTTTATTATGCTTGGGGCTTATATTAATTATGGTAAAACAGGTATTTTCTTGTTCTACCCTTTTTCACTATTCAGTTATATGCCTTGCATTAATTTTTTTTAATTTTTTTTTACTTGTAAATATTGTTTTCAACGGCAATGACTTTGTATCCTTGGTTTGAAAGATAGGCCAGAGAAATTAAAAGGAGAAAGTGATTTTTTTAATTTGATGTTTTGGCTATAGTCAACTGGCGGGTAGCAGAAAAAGAAGTAGAATAGAATATTGGAATTGACTGTTAATGGAAACATTCAGGCATGTATCTCAGTGATAGCAGAACCTGTTTTCTGGAATACAAGACAGGAAATGCAAAAACAAGAAAAGAAACAAAATCTATGAAATTCGAGAGTGCCTTGTCTGACAAGTTCCAGTTTAATTCTTTCTCCTTATGTACACCTTAGTTATTCTAGGGGTCCTATCCTATCAACACTCCCCTCCTTTGATCCGCTAAGAACATCAAACTTTTCTTAGTGCTCCTTGAGATGCCTCCGTTTTTAATAGCAAGCATAATGACCATCAACTCTTTTTCACCGACTGATTTATTTTGGGCCCCCTTAGAAAAAGTTTGGCTCATGTAAGCAATAGCCAATAAGGCTTTCTTCTTGCATTAATACTGACCCTTCCCCTTTTCGTAATTATCTATATCAAACTTTTTTTTTTTGAAATTTGGAACGGCCAAAACAAGAATAGTTGGTATTTTGGTTTTAAGCTGCTCAAAGACATATTGGGCTTCCCTTTCCCATTAAAGTGTCCTTCTTAAGTTTCTGTATAAGAGGCCAGTCAATTTTCCCATAGTTCTGCACTAACTTTCGTTTATAAACTGTTAGTCCCAAGAACCCCATCAATCCCTTTATATCCGCCATGGTAGGCCAATTCATCATATCACTGATCTTCTTTGGGTCTGCAAAAACTCCCTTCTTACAAATTAAACGCCCCAAGTATTCTTGCTGTCTTTGATAATATCCGATAAAACTCAGGTTTTCCTTGACTCAGAACATGATTCGGAAGAACACAGCTACCAAGTGCAACTTTTGTGTAACTGTTGCATTCACTTTTCATGCATTTCAAAGCTTTGTTTATGAAGAAGCAACAATTTTTGTGTTGGCTTTAGTGTACGTTAGCAGATTAAAAAACAGAGAAACAAACACACTATTAACTTAGGGAGAGGAACAGTGTTTTTGTTACTGAACTTAAAAGACACAATCAAAGTGGAAAAGGAAAATAGAATATTCTATGAGAAAACCGGACATGAGTGGTCAGTAAGAATCGAGTATTTTGCAGTTATTTCTAAAATATGTTTACTAAATAGGTTAATGTAGCAATATGATGGGTTCTCATAGGATGTTGGTGTAAAATTATTTTACACCGTCAGTGAATCTCGTTAAACTCATTCAATTGTAGAAACCGAAACAAATATTTTCCGTTGTACTGGGAAGATTGATTTACCGGGTGTTTTGGATGTGCTTTAAATTTGATTTATGGTCACTTTAAGATTTCGGTCTCAATTTATATTCAGATGCTTCTACTGTCTGAATTGTTCCATAAACTTAAACGACAGCAATTGACTTTATAATTTTTTATGCTTCCCTGTCTTGTTATCTGAGCGGCTTATTACCTTGACAGCTGAGCAATACAAGTGGCTGGAGAGAGACCTGGCTAATGTTGATAAAACAATAACTCCCTGGCTTGTAGCTACCTGGCATCCACCATGGTACAGTACTTATGAAGCTCATTACAGAGAAGCGGAGTGTATGCGGGTTGAGGTGGAAGAGCTGCTGTACTCGTATGGTGTGGATATAGTCTTTAATGGACATGTGAGTTATCCTAAACGTAACAGATAAATTATTACAATCCATTCAATCTTGTTCGCTTATGGATAATGAATTATCATAGCCATGAAAAAGAAAAAGTTTTATCCTAATGGTAAAGGGGCCATTTATTTTTTCTGAAGCTAATTAGAACATTATTTTATTTAATCTACCTTGATTATGAATTTTGTCTGTTCTGCTTTTCACCTATGTTCACTACAAGCATGCTATAAAGAGATTAGCAACAAAGCATATATGCACTAGTAGTCAAATATTTTATATGATTTCGGACTAAGCTTGTGCTTTTTTATTTTTTTCTTAAATTGATCACCAGGTTCATGCTTATGAGAGGTCCAATCCGGTTTATAATTATAATTTAGATCCATGCGGTCCTGTATATATTACTGTTGGGGACGGGGGTAATCGAGAGAAGATGGCAATCAAATTCACAGATGAGCCTGGTCATTGTCCTGATCCATCAACTACTCCTGATCCTTATATGGGTGGCTTTTGTGCAACAAATTTTACATTTGGCCCAGCAGCGAGCAAGTTTTGTTGGGATCGCCAGGCAGATTACAGTGCTTTCAGAGAAAGTAGCTTTGGCTATGGAATTCTAGAGGTACCATTCTCTTCACACCCAACCCCTATCCCCTTGTGGAATAAAAATGTAGCATGGTAGTAGAAATTTTACATTCAATAATTGATTCAAAAGTTATGTCCCGGTGCATATTACCAGGAGAAAAGTTAAACAGTTAAGCATTAAAACCTCTTCTATATCATTTTAGTTTTTGGTTTCAAAGAGCCTAGTGTCGCAACTCTCAAACACAAGATGTAGAAAACCGATTTCCCTGCTGCCTCTTACCATATGAGTTTCCCTTATGGGACAATTTTGTTTTTTGATGCAATGAAATAATGCTCATCGGCCATTTACTAGAATGTTGTATTGTTAACAACTTAAACATTATATTACACTTAGATTTGTCACAAAATAGAACTTTGATTTACTTTGGGATAATATCATAATCAAGCAAAGACATTCCTGGCTCTTAAATAGTTGTAATATCTAATTTTGATTTTTGAAATATAACCTCAAGGTCATTTGAGTCTTCAGCTTATAGAACTTTTAATTGAGTGAACAATACATGCATAAGAACTAGTGTCGTCAAATAGTGGTTTCAATGGTGCTATATTGTTATAGCGTAGCGGAATTTGAACAAATTGATATTGTTCTGCAATGCGCTGTTTAGTATTAAGTATTGTCAAATAGCAGTAACATTGTAGCATAACGAAATTTGAACAAATCATTATTTTCCGTAATCAACGATTGACAACACTAATGAGAACTGTTGCTCATAACTAACAAGAGTGTTTTAATGTGTAATATACAGGTAAAAAATGAAACATGGGCTTTGTGGACATGGTATCGCAATCAGGACTCTTACAAGGAAGTTGGAGATCAAATTTACATAGTAAGACAACCTGAGATATGTCCTGTTCGTCAGAGGCTGTATAGAGATTGTGTTGCTTCGTTTTAAGAAACAGGAATAGTACATTAGCTGTCATGGATGAAAATGTCATAATAGGTAAATATAAACGTCAGTGGAAGGAGATTACAAAGTGCTAATACTAAATACCACAGCCTAATTGAGTGGAATGCAATCTATCTTGTATTACAAATGTTGATCCTATCTACTACCAGTTAGCATCATCATTCACAATTTCACACACTTATTTCCACCTCAGTACAGCACTTCACAAGGGAGAAATAAACCAAAATAAAAACAATAACTAATCAAGAAAAAAGTTGTCCTCAAATCAAAGAGAACCCAGAACATGAAGATAAAAATATCAGAAAATTTCAAGAATCTCTAAAATGAAATTGTTGCAGAGTGGACAATTTCCCTTAGCCACCATAAGCTCTCTTGAACACATCCTGCAGAAACTGTGCCCACAAGGTGCGATAGCAGCACCCTTGTGTTTCACCATGCAAATACAGCAAATGTGTTCCATATCAACTTGTCCTTCCTCATCATCTTCACATTCTTCTTCATCCTCATCAAAGTCTTCATCATCACTCAATATATACCTCGACCCTTCCAATCCCATTTCCCTATCAGTTTCCTCCAGCAAGTCCATAAGTGACATCATCATTGGAGGCCCTCCTACAGCATCCTCCTCTGCAGCAGCTGCAGCTTCTGCTGCCTCCTGTGCTGCCACTGCCTCCCTCGCCGAAAGTGCCCTCCCTGTGTCTAGATTGTTGTTGTCTTCTTCGGGCTTGTCCTCGTCGAAGCTGTCCCGAAAAGTCACCACGCGTCCTCGGTGAAACGGCTCTGATGGCACAGTGGTGGAATTTTGTCGTGAGAGCTGTGGTCGGAGATTTCCTCCACCAGAGGAGTTGTCTGGGGAGTCGTTGGAGAAACGGGTGGAGCTGCGGCGAGTGAACTGCGACTTGGTTGCCGAAGCATCGGAGTTGTCCGTTGGGTCGAGGTCATCGACTTGGTGAGTCATGGATTGAGCTGACATGTCTGCTTCGTGTTGAGTCTGGAATCGGACCGAGTTCCGACGTCCGAATTGAGAATAACTTCTGCTGTTTGGATTTTGGATAGGGATATCCGAAGTTGGAATATGAATTGACGATGTCCAAGCAGAACCAGCGCGCTTGAGTCGAAGCTTGTCCTTGAAGGCTTTCCAAGATCTTCCAAATCAATGAAAATGAAACAGTGAGCTATTATTTGAGAATCATAATAATTTAGACTTCGTAAATAAATCAAATATTTTGTTCAGACATGTAGAACAAAGTAGAAACAATAAAATTTAGCTTAAGATTTGAATATTAACCATAACATGGATAAAATAAGCCAAAATTACACTTCAACTTCATTATTTAATACTTAAGTCATTTATTTTTTTTTCCCATTTAGCTTTTTATCTTTTAAAAATGCATAAGTTAATAATTTTTTTTCTTCATATTTTTATTAAAAAAATAGGAACATTTTAATTATTTTATTTTATTTTTATTGAAAATTAAAAACAAATTCAACATCATCTTTTCTATAAATCCAAAAAAGTCACAACTCTAAAATCAAAATCTCCAAATTCAAAACTAAATTAATCTAACACATAAAGAACTAGAAGGGTAATAGCAAGAGATTCTCCCAAGGAGAGTGGGTATGAGTGCATGAAATTCTTTTGTAATTGAGATTTTGATTCGACTCAACTATGTCTATGTTGATGCCTATATTTTCTACCATTTTGAGAAACCTTTGATTATTTTTGAGTTTTTGGATCATAAAAATTGTCTGATTTGATCAAAAACTCAAAAGAGATGAAAGACCAATTAATTTGGGTTGAGATGGTGTGAATTTTGGTGAATAGTCATACTAAACCCATTATAAAATCGAGTTTCGTTTATATCTTTGACTACAATTTTGAATCGTTTATGTTATATGGGTCTAAAAGTTGTATCATCTTAATCCTTATTATTTATACTATAAAATTAGGTTAAAAATAAGTTAAAACGGTATCAAAATGAAAGAGAATTTTTCTGAAAGATGTTAGGTCGCAAAATCCATTTTTCTGTATTTGAATCAAAATTAGAGGTTGATGTTGATGAACAATAAACGCAAGCTTATTCCACTCATCTTTTGAAGAGTGCAGGAGACTGAAGACTTTGTAGTTTCTTGAGGAAATGTGGGATCATCATTAATTTGGTTTAAATATGTTTTGAAAGCATTAATCATATTTTTGTCCATATTAGATATATTATCTTGTCATGCATTGAAGTTATGTGTTAGGTTTTTTTTTTTTTTTTACATAATGTGTTAAATTGTTTATATTGTTGCTTAAATAACTAATTTAACCTTGGTAGTTTCTGTACCAAAAAAAAAACTTTGGTAATTTATGTCCTTCGATAAAATTAGCTATATGAAGTTTATACTATATTATTATGATTGTATGTCCTTGTAATTGGTACTTTCAATATATTAATTTTATTATACACACATGATTATATTTTATTTTGTGCATTTCGGTGGCTTATTGTCATGTGCTTTTTTTATGTACATAATGATAATTTAGTTTGTGCATAGGGTAGTTTGTTGCATTGTTATAATTGTATAATTGAAATATTTCGAGATGTATTTTCATGCAAAAAATTATTGATAATTTTTCTTTCACAAGAAAGATGTTTGTTTCCTTTTAGAAATATTATTTGAAATCTATGATTTTCTTAATGGAAATATTATTTTGCAATGTTAATATATGATTTTCTAGTGGAAATGGTGTTTCATATGATATGGTGTAATTTCATGGCAGCATAAATCCTTTATGTGGGTTTGGTTATGTTTTCTTGAGAAGATACAATGGGAACTTGTACACATTATTATTAAATAATCATAAATTGTACTGCGACCTGTATTATATTAATGCACTTATTCGATTCGATGAGTATGACATGACAACAAGAATTGTTAGTTATGTAGTTGTGGGTAACTTAACATTAAGAATTCGTTTGATTTGCAAAAGAGTACATATTGAACATAACATTACGAGACAAACTTTCAAGTTACTAGACAACTTTTTGTGTTTTGCTATGTTGTGTTGGCAATGAACAAAACAAACAACATAATGCAAAATTACTACTATATCATTTATATATATATAGACATGTATCAATGTAAAAATTAACGACGGAGAGAGAAGGGAGAGAGAGATTAGTGAGAAAGGGGAAGAGATATATAGAGGAGATAGAGAGAAGAGATATAAGAATAGAGTGAGAGAGGAGGGGTGAGAGGAGTCAATGAGAAAAGAGATATAGGAGATAGTGAGAGATACATGATAGAGAAATAGAAAGAAGTTAGAGTGAGAGGACAAAGAAAGATAGATATATGTATATGAGTGAGAGAGAGAGAGAGAATGAGATAGTGGAAGAGATAGAAAGATAGTTGCAAATTATGAGAAAGGAGATTAGACAATTAGATAGAGAGAGGATATGGAGGGGGAGATAAAGAAAGAAGACAGTGAGAGAGACAGAGAGAGTAGATGAGGTTAGAGGGAAGATGAGAGAGAAATATGAGGAAGAGAGATATGTTATTTTTTGTTTAGAAAATAAGAGAGAGGGTAGAGAAAGATTCGGGAGAGAAATAGAAGGAAGGGAGAGGGAGAGAGAAAATATTTCTTTTAGTAGAAAATAAAAAGGTATTTCAGTAATTTAGATACGTTGTACTTGGGAAAAAAAATGTCACATGGTTTGATAAGTCTTGTTGGTTGGTAGTGATCATGTTTACTTGTGATTATAGTCAAGATATGAATGTGGTCACAATTGTTCATCCATTGGTTGAGTCTTTGATTTCAAAAAAATTCTTTGTTTTATTTTCTTGTTACCTTTTATGTTATTTCATAAATCAATGTTGTTCAAGTGGGAGAATGCAAGAAATTTTATCTCTAAGTGTTGGTCTTCCATCGATATATATAACCTTGGTTGCATGGTACGACCAGTCATGAAATATCTATCTTGTGATTAATAAATATTGGACATGGCAAAGTGAATGTGCTTGAATAGTGTAGCCTATAGTTGAATTGATCCATGATGAGTGGAACGATTTCAACTCTTCATGGAACAATATGATTTGATATATGAATTCTCATGAAAGAATTGATAGAACCATTGTAACCCTACACAAAAGGTACGTCCCTCCCCACTTTCTCTATAAATATGTCTTGTGACATATGTGATTTTTAATCAAGTGAGATTGAAGTCATTATATGCCTAACTAATGAGAGTTGAGAAAGAAATAGAGGAAGATCCTATTCTTTAATCATTTAAGAACATAAAAATCAACCTCACGATGACTACAAGAGATACGTTTTCTCACTCTTTCTTCTTATCATATTATATGGTGTCATTAATTCATACAACTAGATCTTGGGTTAATTATTCATGATATGTGAATATGAGTTATATTTGTCATGAGGTGCAATATATTCTAATATGTGTGTCATTAGAGCACTTTCAATTTATTTCTTATACAATCTCATCTAGTCACTTATATGTTTTTCAAAAAACGATTTGTAAACACAATTTTTGAAAATGAGCATAACACTATAATAGTGAAAATAAAGTGTTATTACAAAGATTTTAATTAATTACCTACGGTCCTTTTTGTTGGTCTCGTCTTCTCTGATGATGTCCAAAAGGGTTCTACTCTTTTGGGGTGGTGGTTGGCTAGGTGGCGTAGTTGCTACTCTCTTTGGATTGGCTAAGACGTCATCAAGAGTTAAACCGGCAAACTTCTCTCGACGGCTCTCCGAAGCTGACATTTCCTCATAAAAGCGTTATCTTCTAACAACCTTCAATGTTCAAAACACAAATTAATATTGGTTTTGTTAGTTTGGATAATTTTGTTTTGTTTTTTGAGGTGTTTTTCTGTTGTTGTAAAATGTGATATTCTTTGCTTGAACAAGAGGAAGTAAAATGGAAGGTTATACTGGTTTATAGACATACAATGCACCCACATTTTAGTCGGGAAAGTCTGTTTCTTCCGAGAAAATGTAAAGGCTATTAATTTGGAGAAAAATACAAGTGTGTAAAAATCCATACTTTTCAAAAGAAAACTATATATAGTAGAATTTAGATCGTGAGGAGATTATTTTGCATAGATAAACAATTAGTCATCTTTTTATCTTGAGAAATTGTCTTTCTTAGAAAATAAAATGGAATCGTACAAAACATTACAACAAAATTTGTAACGAAAAAAATGGAGGAAGAGTATTTATTTATTTGATATAGATGTTCTTCCACAAGTCAATGATTATTTAAGTTGTAATAATAATTAATGAGTAAATAATTGTTTAGATTTACGTGGCATTAATTGTCTTATAACTCATAAGTTTATTGTAAGGCTCAATTTTAGCCGACCTATCATATTAATATTTAATTTTGAAGTTGCACATAAATGTATTGTTTTGCTCAATCAACCACGAAAGTCATTTCATGGTTGCACACGTGCATGGCACAATCAGATTTTTTCTGTGAACAACTCTACGTTGTTGTTTCAAGGGTGACTTCAAGAAATGGTTTAAAGATTTTGATAGTTGCTGATGAACAAGGTCGGGCCAATGAATGTCTTATATACACCTCTATTTAATTTTGAAGTTGCGCATAAATGTATTGTTTGGCTCAATCAACCACGAAAGTCATTTCATGGTTGCACACGTGCATGGCACAATCAGATTTTTTCAGTGAACAACTCTACGTTGTTGTTTCAAGGGTGACTTCAAGAAATGGTTTAAAGATTTTGATAGTTGCTGATGAACAAGGCCGACCCAACACATTATGAGGCATAAAGCGAAATTATCAGACGGGACATTTTCAAAGTTAATAAATAAATTATTAATATTTTTATTAATAATTTTGAAGTTGCACATAAATGTATTGTTTGGCTCAATCAACCACGAAAGTCATTTCATGGTTGCACACGTGCATGGCACAATCAGATTTTTTCTGTGAACAACTCTACGTTGTTGTTTCAAGGGTGACTTCAAGAAATGGTTTAAAGATTTTGATAGTTGCTGATGAACAAGGCCGGGCCAATGAATGTCTTATATACACCTCATTTCATGGTTGCACACGTGCATGGCACAATCAGATTTTTTCTGTGAACAACTCTACGTTGTTGTTTCAAGGGTGACTTCAAGAAATGGTTTAAAGATTTTGATAGTTGCTGATGAATAAGGCCGGGCCAATGAATGTCTTATATACACCTCTATTTAATTTTGAAGTTGTGCATAAATGTATTGTTTGGCTCAATCAACCACGAAAGTCATTTCATGGTTGCACACGTGCATGGCACAATCAGATTTTTTCAGTGAACAACTCTACGTTGTTGTTTCAAGGGTGACTTCAAGAAATGGTTTAAAGATTTTGATAGTTGCTGATGAACAAGGCCGGCCCAACACATTATGAGGCCTAAAGCGAAATTATCATACGGGACATTTTCAAAATTAATAAATAAATTATTAATATTTTTATTTAAAATTGATCTTTCGTACTTTTTTTGATGCAAAATCATTTATCAAATTATTGTAATCGATTTCATTTAACAATTCTTTTTCAATCGATAATAAAGCTAATCAATTTAATCTTTCTTGTGACATCGTTGATCTTAGATAAAATTTAATTAATTTGAGTTTCGAAAAATTTCTTTTTGCTGAATGGACCGTTACAGAAATTATTAATATTAAAAGATTCTTCCAACGGTATACTATCCTCATCCTCATAAATAGTTGCATCGATTTTAATTGACTAATAATACAATCAACACACAACACATGTATCAATTCAAATGATGATTACGCCAAAAATTGAAAATTAAAAATTTTTTATAGGTCTTTTTTGTTTCTGCATATAGTTAAAGAGTTTTGATAATATATTGTTGGGCCTCTATACCGTATAAAAATTAAAGTAAAAAAATTATTTTTTTGACGAGACCTAAAGCAAGGGCTTTAGGAGTCTTTCCCTTGGGCCGGTCTTGCCGATGAAAGGGAAAGAAACAAACACTATCAATAATGTTCTTTATAAAGATGCTTGCATAAAACAAATTTCTTTGTATTTTGTTTTACATTTTGTTTGAAAACAAATATTGTTATTTCTTTGTATTATTTATATTTTGGATGAAAGCCAATATTATTGCAAAACTGAACTTTGCTTCTCCGATTCAGTCAAAATCTAATAGTCTGATTAAAATCTATTCTAATACAAGTGATCGTCTAATAGTAGTTTTCGTATAATAGCATTTTATACCTAATAATTATAAAAAAAAAATAAAAAATTACTATCAAACTTATTCTCTTGCTCGTGCATGAATTCTGAACTAAAGGATGATTTGGCTGCCTCAAGTTGTTATATGAATGAATGGAGCCAGCTATCACTTTTGCAGCAATAACATATCGACTATGTAAATCTTTAGACGTGACCCGAATAATGAATAATGGTTTCAGTTAAATAAAAAATTGAATTATAGTTTAAGTTAAATAAAAAATGAATGATAGCATAGCATCTTTTTCGGTCTAATAGAGCCTATCATATAATTCAACTAATGATCATAATTTTTTATGTCGTGTTATCGAATATCAAAATATCATTATCAAAGTGGAATATCATCACAAAATAATTGATCTTCATTACATGTCAAAGTCACATACTACTTACTTTGATATCGAATATGAGTAATAAAAAATATATTTTTTAATCTTAAATATAAATAAATATTAATTAACTTTAACACATTTTAATCATATTATTTCTACAATACCATTTTAGATTTAATTTGTTTAATATTATTTTTTTTATTGAACAAATTTTTATGAAGGATAATTTAGAGAATAAAATTGATTTTTATTATTGCTTTCAACATATTAAATGTGATAAACTATTTTTTTTTAAAGAGTGTGAGATATTTTTTTTAGTAAGCTGAATTCATATTCTTTAACTTTTTTTATGAAAAATTGATTAAATCTATTGATTGAAAAAAGAAGTCATGGATATCTAAGATTAAATTCAACTGACAAATGTGAATATTGTTAAGTTATATATTATGTCTTGGGTTTGAACTCTAAAGTACACAATTGTGTGCAAGTTTTTTAACATTTCATCTACAGAAAAAAGAAAAGATGGCAACACAGTTTGCACCCGTGGATACTCTTCCAAACTCTTCTCGATTTGGACGAGAAAAATATGCTTTCATTAGATATAGGTACGGATTTTTTCTGAAATTAAAACTCGGGGTAGAGACGGATTTGAGGATGTTGATATCCACATGCACCTGAACCAATCCCACTAGTAATATTATTGTCATTCTTAAATTTTATATACATGTACGTAATCAATATATTTAATATTTTTTAAATGTTAAAAATTATAATATTCTCTCTATAGAACATATGATTTTAATATTTTTTAATTTTATTATTGTATAATAATAATAATTATTATTTTATTATATTAATTATAATAAATATGTCTTTTAATTTTATTACTTTATATATATGAATGAGTGCGAGTACGAGCATAAAAACCCAAACTCTGTCGCAAACGGAAATAAAGATTTAAATTTTACACATGAAAAAGAAACGAAGACGGATATAAATATTTTTAGACTAATCAAACGTGGGATAGAGGAGACAAAATCTACGGTGTCCCTCCCCTATTGCCATGCCTAAAAATAAATTATGGAATTTATTAAATGTGTTTTACACATAGAGAATTAATTAACTAATTGATAACAATCCTTAATTTAGTTGGTAAAAAAAAAAATCCTATATTTTGATGGTTAAAAAGTATCTAATTTTTCAACTCCTTGAATTAAATTAATAAATTACCCACCAACAAAAAAAACCATTATTTTACGTCCTTTGCTTCTGTTTGCCAAGCTGGTTACGAATCTTCGAAGTCCAAATAATTTCCCTTCTTTTCCTCTCTATAATTTCTTCGCTTTCTCAATTTTTCATCATTCGCTGCCTTCTCGCTCTTTAATCAGGTATTCGTCTCTCTTACCCTAATTTTTTCCCTTCTCAGTTTCTATTTTTTTTTCTTTTTTATTTTATTTATCGTTTTTCTGTTTTCCATTTTTTAGGGTTTTTCGTCGACTCTCATCTCGTTTCGTTCAGAAGAATCGATCAACAATCATGACTCATATCCTTTTAATTCTTTTTTATTTTCGTCTAATTCTTAATTCATTTTCCTCAATTTAGGGTTCATGTTGACTTTTCTTTTTTTTTTTCAATTTCAATATCAATGTACTCTGCTGGATTTCAATAGTTTCAAATTTCTGTGAAAAAATCATCTTTGTTGTATTTGTTTCATTTGCCACAATACAAATGAGTTTTTTTTTTGTTTGTAGTTTGTGGTTTGAACCCTTGTTTGTTATTGTTTAGGTTAATTATGACTTTTCTTTTTTCAATCTTAATGTACTGTGCTAAATTTCAACGGTTTCAATTTTTTGGGAGAAAAAATAATTGTTGTAAATTCTGGCCAAATATTGTTTCAGCCAGATTGAAACTCACGTTCTTAGGAATGATTCGTCTTTAACTATAATTCATTAAATACTTGAGCTCAATCTTATTGTACTTGTTCATTTGCCACAATACAAACGAGCTTTTTGTGTGTAGTTTGTTGTTTGAATTTAACTTTAAAGCGAACGTGGTAACCAGAGAGAGAAAGACCGTGAAAGGGCTCAGTCTAGAACCGGTGGTTCTAAAGGAAAACCGGGAAAGAGTGATGGGTTGACTCCTGAACAGCGTAGGGAAAGGTTGTGTTTATCTATTTTTGTCAATCACATTTTGCAATTTTTTGTTTCCCTTATTATTATTATTAACTGTTTTCATTGTATTAATTTGTTTTTTTTGTTGTTTCTTGTGAACAGGGATGCAAAGGCACTGCAGGAGAAGACGGCTAAGAAAGCAGCTCAGGATGCTGGAGGGAATAATGCAGGTGGAAGCAAAAAATAGGCAATAATAATTTGATTATTATTAATTTGGTGCTTGAAGTGTTGTTGGCTATTATAAACATTTATGGAAAATTGAAAATACTTGTGTGTCATATTCTGATAATCTTTTTTTGTAGTTTAGAATCAAATGTGTTTATCTTTATTACTATTATTATTGTCATGTGCGGTAACTGATCTAATAATTGGTGTTTCCTTGAAAGGGATTGATGTTGGATGCTGAGCCAATAACATGTATTGTATCTTTGTTTGGTTTGGAATACTGGCATTTATGTGATGATCTTGAATTTTTGTTCTCTGCCCTGTCATATTGTTTGATACCTAGCTGCTCCTTTTATATGTCAAGCATAATTCATTGAATCAAAAACATTTAATTTGTAGTGACATAAAAAAAACATTTGATTTGTGGATGTTGGTCTGAAGGTTGCTTTGGGATTGGTGACAAAGATACAATTTTTTTGTATTGCAGATCTTCTTAATAAGGGTTCTGGGTTTAGGGACACACACATACATATAAATATATATATATATATATATATATATAGATGTATGAAGTGAGAAAAATTTTAATATAAGAGGGTGAGAGCAATAAATCTGGACCATATATGGATGGTCATGATTAAATGTTACTTAAACATCACATGATCATCTAAAAAAGTCATACAACTTTTTGTTATAATCTTAGTTTAAGATTCATCCCTCTCACTTCTCATTTGAAATGTTCCCTATATATATATATACCAACTATTTGTGTTTACTTGAATTCATGTTTGTGCTCTCTTCTGTCATATCCAACAAATGTTGTCTTATTCATTTCATTCCTCATCACTACTTGAGGAAAGCTAGTTACAGTCTTCCTAAGTAGCCATTGAGGCTGTTATTTTTCTTGTTGAAGACTCTCTGTTTGCCTTACTTCTTGAGGCTAGGACACTCAACTTTCATATCTCTAGGCTTCTTGCACTTGAATTATATGATTTGACTCCATTCTGAGGAAGTGATTTCCTTTTGATTCCCTTTCTCTATAGCCACTTCGTTTTTCTTCTAGAAATAATAAACATTAGTCTGTCATCTTCCTTGCTCTCTTGACCTGGATCATTATCTTTGAAAGTGTCTTATTCTTTTGCTCCTTGGAGGAGATTCTTTTTAAGCTTTTAGGACAATAGTTATGGACTTGGTCTTTCTTTATGTATCTTCACTACATAGGTCATAGTTCCATCTTCCAAGTCAGATCCTCAAGGATCCAAAGAGCTCGTTTAGCTTCAACTTTTATAGGTCCTTAGCCTGTAGTATGGTTGAACTTTGGTCACCACTACCTTAAAAAGACTTTGTAGGATGTTTTTGACATGATCTTCAGTGTCATATTTCTTCCAAATGACAAATTATCTAATATGATTGATGATCTATAACTTATGTATACATTGGAATTTGGGATACTTGTAAATTTTACTAAATCCGTAGTGACATAATATATACACCCAAATTTCATAGTAAATTGCAATTAAACATTATTAGTGTAGTAGATAGTATGGATTAAAATATAAACACAATAAATTTCATGAATATGAAGCCAATTCTGTGAGTCGGGTGATGACTATCTTTTTAGGTGACAAGGGTGATAACTAACTGATATTACATTGATCTTTTACTTAACAACCTATTCAAATATATGCATGTCAATTTCGGTATTTATTTTAAAAATTCATGAGAAGAATCTATTATATTCCTGTTTTGTGTATTTCTTTGTTTGTCTTGTTTTGGAAGGCATTATAATTTTGAAAAATGCTAATTGTTACATGAAAATATTAACATAAATGCTGTGGGGGATATAAGCAAACAACTTTATTATAGTTTGACCCAAGTGTACAGTCTTGGTTTGGTTGGCTGAATTTTTTGTGTTTTGTATTTTCATTGTTCCGTAACAATGACCAGTCCTCTTTTAACTATTTTCATATGAATTTGAAATAAAAATTCGCAATAAAAATTCGCCATATACCTTTTCAAATATACAGTTAATCAATTAAAAAGTTATATTATATATTTTTTCTGTACTACGATATCAATTTCTTTATTCGATACTAACATTATATCTTTCGGTCAAGCAATATGAAATAAAACGAGATTTATTTATTCAAATAAAATCTACATTTTAAGTGTAAACTGGAAACAATAACTTTTGAAGTTTCATTGAAATACATTTTAAGCATGAAATACTTGGTAGGTAATGGTATGATATGAGATGCAAATGGTTTTTTCTACGAAATACGCAAATGGTTTTAATTCTTCCTTTGGGTATTTTGGGGAATGTTTTAAAGGATTATTCGAGAAATGTGGGTTTATTTGCTTGACACTAATCAAATTTTATTTGTGTGAGATTTAAATATATATTTTGGAGAAGAGAGATCGAAATGAGATGAGATGAAACTAATAGTTTGATGTAGTGATAAAAAATTAAATTTTGAATTCAGAAGTTGCGAATTTGAATTATGTAATTTGAGAAATATAAATATAATTTTTGTTTTTATAATTGTTCACTGAGTCATTAGATCTTTATTTTGGTTATCTTAAATTTTTTTATATCAGAGAAAGAAATGAAATGAGATTAAATAGATTGGGATGGAAAAAAAAGGGTTGGAGGTTGGTTTTACGGTGGCATTGTTCTCCAAAACTTTTATTTTCTATATGACATACTACGTGTCAAAACACCCCACTAGAGTACTGCAATGGAGTCCTTATGCAATAGTCTATAAACTTCATGGTTGCTTCACCTCATTCAAATATGGGTCAAATTCCTCCCCTACCGAAGTCGAAAATATTGTACTCCTGCCTCTCTCCGTCTCAAATTATAAGAAAAAAAAATCTATTTTTGTCACAAATTATAAAAAAGACATAATTTAATTTTATTTAATTATGACGTTCCAAAAGTACCATTATTGGATTTATTGAGTGTATGTTTTCCGAAACTTGATGAATTTCCCATGAAAAAGAGGGAAAGTTCCAACCATTCACTCCATCCAGAAGAACAAAAGCCATACAATATTTATTTTGTTTTGGTTTTCAACCATTCAATTTATTTACATTAAATATAATTAAGTATAATTTTGGAAACATAATTATTATTTTTTTCAATTTTAGAACATTAATTAATTTTCTTAATAAATATAAATTGATTTTTTTTTTTTTTTTTATAATTTGGGACAGAAAGAGTAATTTTAATGATGTTTTTTTTATTAGAAAGTTGCAAAAAATATTAAAATCGTTTTATGTGATTGTTGAGGATGATTTTTTTGTTGTTGAATTTTGTTAGTACTTTGTCAGATTTTATGTGTACAAAGGAAAACCTATACAATACTCATAGGACAATCCAACTCGACTTAACCATGATTACCTTTGAGCATATTAAGGATTAACAGATTAAATATCAGACTTTTATTTCAGTTCTTAGGAATTTATTTAGGTCTATTTGGTTCTATTATTTAGAGGAAACAAGAGAGATTTTAACCAAGGAAGGATAGAGTAGTTGAGCAAAATACAAATATATTTGGTTTAAAAGAGATAAATTTTAATTAAATTTATGTTTAGTTAAGAAAATGAAAAATATTTTAAATGGTTTATATGCAATTTTGGTTTCATATCCTTCCTTTCAAATTTCTCTAATATAGAGGAGAAACAAAAAGATGTCTATGAATAATTTTGGTTCTTATCTTTTAAAAATTAAACCAAATAAATATTATTTAAAATATTTTCTTTACTACCTTCAATTCTCAACCACCAAATAGAGCATTAATGTTTTCTCACTTTTAGTTGGAATGACTTTCGTATGTTGTTATCTTTTGAATTTACAATCTTGTTAGCATTTGCATAGTGATTTGTCTGTAAATGATATGAATTAATTTTTTTATTGCAAAAAAATAGTATTATCTATTTTAAAATAATTGATTTATTTAAAAAAAATTGTCTCAAAATAAATAACTATTTTTATTTTCAATATATTTTTTTAATTATAATATTTAATTAATATTATTTACATAATTTTTAATACAATATTTTCTACTATACATTTATCACATTGATAATGTATCGATATCTAACCAAAATAATCTAGTAAAAGTGATATTTTTTCTTTTTTATTTATAAATTTTTTTAATATGTGTAAAATAAATAAATGATTCAATTAATTTAAAACAAAGGACGTATCAAATATTTAATGACTAAATTAACTCAAAAAATTACCTAAGAACAAAACTATATATTAATCATAATAAATATCTTTTTAATTAATCATAATAAATATTAAAAAATATTATTAAGTCTAATATTATTTTATTTGATCTAATTCTATCAATGATGACAAATGGAATTGAACATCATGACATTACGAGATTGCATATGATTGGTGGTAAGGTTTAGTGAGTGCGATGCAATATCATCCATTTATCTTTATCTTCAAGCATTTATTATCTCTCTCTTTTCCATAATACATTACATTACATTTGTCATTACCTTAACCACTTTTTCATTCTTATTATCTGAACACTCTTAGATCTAAGCTCTTTCCCCAAACCATGGCTCAAAAGGTAAATAACAATATTTTACTTTGATATATCTCTGAATTATTATCCATTACAAATATTTAATGTCTCTTCCACTCCTCTTATTAGTAAGCAAATTAGTTCTAGTGATCATCATCATTAAATTAAATGATTGAATTTTGATTAGCAATTAACTATCTTGAACTCATGAAGGTTGCCATAATGAAGCTCAAGGTTGACCTTCAATGTAGAAAATGCTGTAAGAAAGTCAAGAGGCTGCTCTGCAAATACCCTCGTGAGTCTTTCAATAATAATTATTTTTCTTTCCCTTCATTTATCCAAATAAATTAAAAATAATTATTTTCCTTTCATATTTTTATTTTTTTTTATTTTTTGATAAAGTCATGTTTATTTTTTTCCCTCATACATATTTAGGCTTGGTTGATTATTGGTGGTGTTAATATATTATTAGCCTATGGCCCCAGTAAAAATTTGATGAAATTGTAACCACCAATCTCAATTTTCTTGCAATTTTTCCTAACTTCACTTTTTTTTATTTGTTTAGTCGTACATGTTATAAGTTTTGCTTCAAATGAATTAATCTCTTCCTTTTAATTTAATTGAAAATTACCATTCATGTGAATTGATCATTTTACTAATTGATGAAAATTATAACTTCCCAATTTTTTACACCAATAATTTGTGGGACTTTTTTTTGTTGTTGCAATTTTCATGAATGGAAGAAATTCGAGACCAATTGTACGATGAGAAGAATGACATAGTGACCATAAGAGTGGTGTGCTGCAGCCCAGAGAAGTTAAGAGACAATCTTTGTTGTGAAGGGGGTGGTACAATCAAAAGCATAGAAATAATGGAACCACCAAAGCCCAAACCAGCACCCGAAAAGCCCAAAGAGCCAGCAAAAAATGTTGAGGCCGAGAAAAAGCCCAATCCACAACCTGGCCCACCTATTAATCTTCAACCTAAACAATCTAAACAAGATCCTGCTCCAGCTCCGGCTCAGGCACCGGCACCGGCTCCTTCGGCGGCTGTGCCGGCTGTAATGTTTCATGAGACAACACCAAGGTCGGTTTTTGCATATCCTTCACCGGCAGTTCCTTTTGGGCTTGTTTATGGGGGTGGGCCATGTGGGCCCCCAGAAGTTTATGCGAGGCCTATATATGATAGTTATGGTTGGAATGGACCTTGTTATGTGGGTCCACACCATGAATGCTTGCGTGAAGAAGAGGCGTCCGTGTGTACGATAAGTTGAAAGGTTGGGGAAATATGGATTATTATAAAAGTTGAGGAGATCGTTTATAAAATCACCGATATGATTTGAATGTGATAAATTTTTATTCGGATAAAAATTAAACTCTTTTATCTAATAATTTTATGGTTCAAATAAAACTTTATTATTTTATATTTTAAACCTTGTGAAACAATTGTTGAAACGTAGTGTGTTTCAAAAAATTGTTGAAACTTATGCGTGTATAAATGAATTTAATAAAGTTTCTTTTCTTAATATTTGTTTACAAGTATTTAAGTGTTGTTTGGCTTAGTGGGGAAGGAAAAAAGAAGAGAGGTTTGAAATGTAATCAAGGAATTTTTCTTATTATTTGGCAAAGAGGTAAATTGATAGCAGATAGAGAAAAGAACAATTATAAATTCCATGCTGAGAAAGTTCATTTTGTGGACAAGTTCATTTTTGTCGACGTCTCATTTCTTTTATACTTTTATTTGATTCTGAAGAAAAAATGAAAGAAAAGAAAATAAATGATAAATATTAAAGAAAAAAGAGAATAAAAAGTGTGATGTTTTTTTGTTTTTATTTTTTAATTTGATAGATGGGAAAGGAGGAAAAAAAAACTTTATCTACACTAATTTGATGTAATAGAAAATAAGAACAAAAAAGGCGTAACTGTGCGAAATGGAAAAAACAACTTATCACACAAAAGTAAAAGAGTGCATGTGCAAAAGGATACAAAAGTTATTGCACATATTTAGAAGTCTATGTACTTTTGATCCAAAGAAAAACTAAAAAAACTTATGATGGGTTAGATGTGATATATATCAGATGTCTTTAAATTTAACCTGAAACTCTGAATACAGACTAGTATTAAAAATGTAATAATGCCAAAATTCTTAAAGAGAATTTTATTCTGCAGTGTGATTCTATTTCTATTTAACTTGAGAAGTAGTCTATGCACTGCGATTGCGTATTAAATATACATTTTCTTTTGTTTAACTAAACATATCAAATATTCCTAATTTATAAGAAAAATAAAACTTATGCATTTCAATAAGGGTGAAATCCAAACACTAATTTTATCAACAGGTAATCTCGGGGACTGCTTGCCCATTCTTTTAAGAAAAACCTTTTACATGTTTTCATAATTATATTCTTTATAGGATTTACGCTTTTGATCGTTGGCGATACATATTAGGGCATTCAATTAGTCTGAAAATACTCATTCAGGTATTGGTCCAAATGTATGAGTCTATATGCTGACCAGATGCATCTTGATGTTGGTTATATATTTCTTTGACAAGTTCACAAATGAACAAAATTCTTGGACATATTTATTATGGAATCAAGGAAATGAAGATTCATTTCATATTTCATAGTTAAAATAAGATTGAGAATTTTAAAGAATGGGTATTTTTAAAACAAATTTACAACTACCAACAAACTTAATTTAAATTTTACATATGTTCTGAGAATTTAAAATTTAAGTTTTCTAAAATATTATTAAAAATTAAAGTTGTCAAACTTGAGAGTTTAAGTAAATCCGTTTTATTTAAGTGAACTCGACTCTTAATTTGTATGAATTTATTTCATATTAAAATATAACTAAAAATAATATATATATATATATATATATTTATTGCTATAAATACATAAATTTTAACTCAATTATAGAGAAAAATACTAAATCATTATAATAAAATATCACACTTATATACACTTGCGTCAAATTAGACATTTAAGAAATGAAACAAGGTCTTATCTATGTTGTTTTTAAATAAATTACTGATATTAATTTATTTAACAAATATAAAATAAAAAAGAATTGTATGCCTAATCCATATCAATAGTAGAATAAAACTATTTTTTTAAGATAAAAATGACCCTGATGTTGATAAAATAGGATAATAATACAGTGTTGTTGTTTAGACTTTCAAACATTTAGTGCCACATTGAAAAATTGGACAAAATGGAAAGAAAAAAAATGTTATCTATAAAACCAACACATGGGTGCATGGTTTTGAATTGAATTTTACTGGTTAAATGGTTTAATTTCACCATTTCAAGCCATTTTTTAAATGTAGGGTAGAAGTACAATGATAGGGTATGAAGTAAAATATTCCAACTCTTGTGCTTATAAAAAAAAATGATACCATATCTTGTGATTATTGGGCTAATCCTTTTAGGCTTCGCTGCTGTGGTCTTTCCCCTGGCCTTTGTTTCTTTTTGAATATGTTAAATGTTTAGTGTGACTAGTGCACATATCTGATAGAGATAATGCTGTGATGAGGTGATATGCTGGATACCTCAAAGTTGAAAAATGTTTTAATTCCACCTAGTGATAACAAAACCAAGAACTTGTTATATTTTTTAGCAACAAGAAGCTCAAATATATCTCCAAGTTATCCACCACTTTATGTCCATACATATACATAGTTGTCAACAACTTCATGAGTTGTTGTAGTTTTGTTCTAAAACCAACCCCCTTCTAGCTCTTTTAAAATGCAATAACATGTTATATCATTGGAATATAGTTTTTGAGAACTTTGCACCAACACCATGTGTCATTCATGTAGAGTATGTGACTCTCTCATCTATGCACGCATCCTAAGATAGCAGAAAAAAGAAACAATAAAATCCCATCAATCTTATTAATATACAGTGTCGATATCACTTTGTGTGTTAACATAATATTATTCTAATAAATATGATTGATAATACTCCTTTTTAAAATTGTTATCTTTCAATGTAAGAAGAATGCTCCTAGACAATTTATTGGTTATATATGTTAAGATGGTGTAATTTAGTTTATTTTTCCTCTAGTTTTTTTACTCCTTAAGTAGGGTTGTTTAATTGTGAGAATTAGTTTTACCTTTTTTTTTTAGGGAGAGTTTGTTTTTTCCTTTTACTATATAAATAGGTTTATTCTTTTTTGTAAAGGATAATTTTTTCTTTTAATAAATTTGAGGTATATTCAATAACTTTATTCCGCTTTCATCATGAATGTAAACACATTCAAGATTCAACTTTCACATAGTATCATAATAAGCATTTTATCCTAATCTTTGACCCTCTCTTCTTTCCTTTGATTTTTTTTCTCTGCAATGTCTCTTACCACTGATTCATCTTCTCCGTTCAACCACTTTCTTTGCTTATACAACCTACATCGCAAGCCACTCCGCAACCTACCATGGCTCCGAATCGCAACTACTAGTAAGACATGCTAGATCCTTTCTTTATGCATCCCAGTGATAATTCTAGCCTTGCATTGGTGTCTCCTGCTTTACCGAATGATAATTATCACTCTTGGTCCATATCGATGCTTGTTGCTCTCCGTTCCAAGAACAAATTAGAGTTTATTGATGGTATTTATCTTGCCCAACTGTTGACAATCGACAATGTCTTACTTACGACAGATGCAATATGATGGTAATGTCATGGATGAATCACTCCTTAGATCCTGAAATTGGGCAGAACGTTGTGTGAATGGAGACTAACATCTAAAATCTGGAAACAACTCAAAGATAGGTATTATTAAGGAGACATTTTTAGGGTTTCTGATCTTCAAGAGGAAATTTACAATCTTTGTCATGGGAACACCAATATTACCACTTATTACACTCGATTGAAGAACTTTGGCAGAAATTGGAGAATTTTCGGCCTCTCATTTTATTCCTCTATTCGTTCTTAGATCACGTTGATTGATCCCCTTCCTCCGATCAGCAAAGTGTTGTCGATGCTCATTTAACAGGAACATCAATTTCTTGGAACAATTGAAGATTCAAAATTGTTGGCTAATTTTTCTAGTTCTGGTCGTGCCGACTCAAGAAGCAAGAATTCTAATCACGACCAAGGTGCTGCTAGTCGTGGTCGAAGCACAAAAACTTGCACTTTTTGCCACAAAACCGGTCAAACTGAAAATGTTTGTTTCAAGAAACATGGCGTCCTAACTCATCTTCAAAAGGGGTATGTAAACATTCATACTAATATTGATGATGACATCGATGAAGACACTAAGTTCGTTGCTTCCAATGCTTTATATGTTGATGCTGCACATTCTAGGTTTACACCTGTTCAACATAAAGCCCTCTTAGCACTTCTTGAAGGCAATTATTCTTACAAAGTCATCATGTGAATCATCTCACTTCCCCTGGAAATGATTCAGGTATTGTTTGTTCTTCTTGCAACACATCTAAATTAAGTTCTTGGATATTAGACACATGAGCTATTGACCATGTTTGCTACTCTGAAGAGTTTTTCCAATTTTTGGGTAAAATTCCTTCAATTTCTTTAAAACTACCTAATGGCTCTTTGTATCTGATAACTATGTTGGCATTGTTTTCTTCTCTAATGATTTCTATTTGAATGATGTTTTGTATATACCTCACTTTTCTTGCAATTTGATTTATGTTCCTCGTTTAGGTTTGCATTTACACTGTCACCTTATATTTGATGTCAATCATTGCCTAATACAGGACATTCAATTCAGGAGGATGATTGGTGTAGTTGAGATTCACAATGATCTTTACCTTTTCACCGCCTCTTCTTTCCAATCATCCCCCTTTAAGCATACTATTCATTTTGTTAATACTAATATGGCTGCCTATTGTCCTAAACCCCTTAATATTTGGCATCTAAAGCTTGGTCATCCCTCTCATGAAAAATTTGTGTATATTCATAAGCTTTTCCTTTTGTTCCTTGTAATAAACCTTCTAATCCGTGTGACACTTGTATTTTTGCGAAGCACAAGTGTTTATCTTTTACTAATAGTAATAATATTGTTGTAAACTGCTTTGATTTGATTCATATGGATATATGGGGACCTTTTTTGGTTCCTTCTATATTTGATCGTAAATATTTTTTAACTGTGGTTGATGACAAAAGCCGTTTTACTTAGATATTTCTCATGAAACTTAAGTCTGAAGCCTCTAATCTTGTTAAGAATTTGTTATTGTAATTCAAAATCTATTTAATTATACTATCAAAACTATTTGTATTGATAATGGTGCTGAGTCTAACCTTATCGACTTTTATAGTTCAAAAGGGATAATTCATCAAATTTCGTGTGTTGCTACGCCCCAACAAAATGGAATTGTTGAGCGCAAGCACTAACACATTTTAGGTGTTGCTCGTGTTTTATTTTTTTCATTCTCACCTTCCATTTTGTTTTTGGGGTTATGCTATCAACCATGTTGTTCACTTGATTAATAGGCTTCCTACTAAGTTTCTTAAGTTTCAAACTCCTTTTTATGTGTTGTATGATATTGATCCTAATTTGTCTTATTTGCGTGTTTCTAGATGTTTAATGTTTGCTCCAAACTTATGTGCTCATAGAAAGAAATTTGATAAAAGATCTAAAAAAAACTATTATCTAGGTGTTCAATCTGGCACCAAAGGTCACATTTTGTTTGACCTTGGAAATAGAGAGATATTTGTCTCTAGGGATACTACTAGATGACGTAACTTAGTTTATTTTTGTCTCTATTTTTTTACTCCTTATTAGTAAGTATGGATGTTTAACTATGAGAATTAGTTTTACCCTCTTTCTAGGGAAAGTTTTTTTTTTCTCTTTTACTATATAAATAGATTTATTCTTCTTTTGTAAAGGATAATTTTTTCTTTTAATAAATTTGAAGTATATTAAGTAACTTTTCTCTACTTTCATCGTGAACGTACATTCAAGATTCAACTTTCACAATATCATTGACCATAATCCTTTCTTACTCACTTAGTCGATCTATGTATGGGTTGTCTGCTAATGTTTCTTCGACCATAAGAATTATATTTTCAACACAATATGCTCACCTTCCATACACTGGGGATGACAAGTCTACCTCATAATGTGAAAATGGCATTCACGTTTTTTCGGTCCACTTACCTTGTGTTGCATATGCCTCTTGTATTCTTTGTATTTTGTCACTCATTTCACATCCCAAAACCAATGTCTTTTTTTACTATACATATGTCATGATTTGATCTCGCAATGACAATGAGAAGTTGTACGTGACTTTATGAAAACTAAAAGTTCCAAATAATATTGCATAAATCTAAAAGATAATATAAATTATGAATTGAAGTTAACCAAGTTCGAATCAGACTAATATAATCATTGACCAAATTTCACTTACATTTCAGAGAAACTCTGAATCAGCATGGCCTTTTTTCCTAGAGAGTTAAGAGAGAAAAAAATATTGCTTATTTCTTTTATAGGAAGTAGGTGTAATGAGAAGTTTGAAACTTTTGATCACACGATCATGAAGTGTGTTTGAAGTAGAATATTATGTCACAAGAAATGGAGTTTTTAATTGTAACATTTTAAATATTTAAAGCAAAAGTAACAATCTTAAGTTATCACTTGGATAAGAACGTTAAAGAAAATGTTCTTTATCAATTTTTAATGAAAAAAGTAAATGGGAGTGATGTAGTGTGATCAGTGTGTAAAAGTAAAAAAGCAAGTTAAAGAGAATCACTAGGGTTGTACATGAGTCGGTTTGGGTCAGGTTTAATCAAAATTAGTATCCAAATCGTGTAGGGGATTCTGGGTTGGGTCTGAAAAATAAATTGTCATTTACAACTTTGGATTGATTTGGGTTGAGTTGGGTCTTAGTTTACCGAATTTTTCTTAAAAAAAAAATGATATTCTTAGATAAAAAAGAATTATCTTACGTTATTTTTTTTTTCAAAAACATAATATTGCATATTTTCAATACTGTTTTAGCATCAAATAAATACACATATAATAAATATAAAATTTATAAATTTCATCGTAAAATACTTGCAAGCATGAAAGTAACCAAAGTTGTAGGGGACTAAAATAACATAAAATATTTGTAAGCATAAAAATATGAAAATTTTACCCTGTACCCCAACACTTATACTTATACTCCACATTTTATACAAACAACCTATTTTATCTTTTTTTTTTCAAAAAAATATTTTTTTCTACCCCACAAAATTCAACTTGGGTTTGAAAACCTTAAAAAAAAAGGTTTTCCAAAACTCATGTGTTGCAAAAAATTTGAACTTTGTGTATTGGAAAACTTGAAAAAAGTTTTATGGTACACAAATTAAGATTTTGGGTTAAACCCCATACCCAGAACTTTGTGTACCAGAAAAATTTTCCAAAAAACTTTTTTCAAGTTTTTCGGTACAAAGTTTAATTTTTTTGAAAAACATGTGTTCTAGAAAACTTTTAAAAAAAAATTGACTTTAGTGGGGTAGAAAAAAAATTATTATTATTATTATTATTATTATTATTATTATTATTATTATCATTATTATTAGTATTATTATTATTATTGTTTTGAAAAAAAAGGATAAACTAGATAGTTTGTATAAAATGTGGGGTAGGAGTATAAGCGTGGAGGTGCATAGTAAAATTTTCTCAAAATAACCAAAAAAATAGTTGATCTATGGGTCAAGCATTCTAAAATCTAACGTTTAAAAAAAAGTAAGAATTACAAAAAAGTAATTGAGGAAATTGGACCGTCTAGTTTTACCCCGTACTCAATTTAAATGACTGGCTTTCTTGTTTTGAAAACCAAGTTCACTCAATCACACAACTCAAACCATTTTTCTAGGTCGATCCAGATTAGTTTTACCCAACCCATGAACACCCCTAAAAATCACACATAAATTTATCTTAGTTCACCCTTAACCTTGGGTTACGTCTAGTTTTGACACCTTATGAGTTTTTCCACTATTTGGTTGAAGAGAATGTTCTTTCAACAGTTTTACAACTTTCTTTATATCACAACCTAGTTTAATACAACCTATATTATCAAAGTCTCAGTAGGCATACAATCTCAATCTAAACAGACTTAGCATAATCTCATTCTCAACAATCACAAAGGAAATGCTTTGAGAGATTATTACAATATATGAATAAGTATATGAGCTCTTTGCTTATCAAAACTCAAAGACAAATTTGATAAGCAAAGTAAAATGGTTTCAACACACTTAGAAGTATAGAACTCGAGCTTAAAGAGCCTTGTGAGAAACTTGAGAATAAAACAAGTAGTTAATGATGTTGTAGTGTAGACTCTTGCTTTTCATGTTCAACAAAAATCCATCTATTATCTATTATATATATTTAAAACAGACTCCGTTGCCATCTCATACAATTTCCTCCACATATGCAAACATTTTCCATGTTAGCCAAAAAGCTGACGTGTACGTCTTCATAGAGAGTTTCTCATCTATGTTATACTATATCTCCTATTTAAATATTATTTCATAACGTCTGCTCAAAATTTTTTAAATTAATCCCACATTATTATTTCATAACGTTTGCCCAACATATTTCACATTAATTCCACATTACTACTCAATACGTTTTTTTTTGTCTGCATTAATCAACTTAACATTTTTGCCTCTACCAGCCATCTACTTATACGTATTTTTTATCTGGATCAATCAACTTCACATTTTTGCCTCTACCTACCATCTACTTATTTGTTAGCAATTATATACATCTTTTCATAATATATAATATTGAACTTAATAAGATGAGAAGTCTCTTGCTTACCTCTAAAATATATTTCGACTATTTATATGTACCTTTTATTGTTGAGTACTTCTCTTCTATAAATTACATAAAATTGAATATATATTATTGATATAACTACTATATCAATAATCATTTAACAATTTAAACATAAAACTTCATATTGATTATTTTAAAAATTCACTTAAATTAAATAAATTAAAATATACTCGCCTTTTATTGTTGGGTACTTCTCTTCTATAAATTACATTGATAAAAATGAATATATATTATTGATATAACTACTATATCAATAATCATTTGACAATTGGAACATAAAACTTCATATTGATTTTTTTTTTTAAATCCACTGAAATTAAATAAATTAAAATATACCCGCACAACGCGCGGGTTAGCATCTATTTTTTATAGTTAGGAGAACTTCATATTGCTCATAGAAAAAAAAATATAGCTTTCGAACACACCAATCTATGAAAAAAACAATTCTTTTGATGAGTTGTTCTCACTTTTAGTGCAATACAAATAGAACATTTTCATCACAAAGAAGAATATTCTTTTGTTTGTCGTAAAGGATGAGCAGTTGTAAACTCTGAAGTTTGTCCCACCTCAAAGTCAATTACTGTAGCAGCATAGGAAAGGGAAAAAGTGTTAACTATCACTTGTACTTACATGTACTTGATTTTTGACTTTTTGTATTTTTAAAGTGAACAAAGAAAATGTACTCTTCAAATTGTGGGCCATCTTTTGCATGTCAAAGTTTGACTTGGCTTGCTCATATTGGTCTAAATAAAATTCAGACACAATGTTGGAATCAGGGTTGGATCATTCAAAGCCTTTATAACATATTCCATTTGTTTGGTGTCAGAAAAAATTAACGTTTTTTCATTATTCTTCAATCACGCTTGTTTATGAAGGGTGTCTTAAAATACAATATTCTTGAAATGACTTCAACATCAAATTTATTTCTTATTCATTACTGAGTTGACTTAAAGGCTTTTAAGATGTTCATTTTGGCTTGTCATAAATTCCCAGCAACGAAAAAACGTTCTTCTTCAACAAACATAACGTTATTTATGTGCATTTTTTGAGTGATATTATGTTCTTTTATGAATTGGATGCTTAGATTAAAATCAATTATTGCTTTTAATCTTAAAATACAAAAAACAGCACAGGTTACATCAATTTGAGATTTTGTCTTGATAATGTTTGCGCCCAACAACTTTGGTTCAGCTACCCTCTTGGACTCTGTTTTGAGGTAAACCAGCTACGATTTTTAATTTAGCTAGAAAAGTGATCCTTAAAGCCCTTTTTGAAGCACGAGTATGATCTATTGTATTTGGTGGAGCAAAAATAAAGTTTTTTTTTTGGAAGATTACCTAGTTCAAGTGGAGCAAGCTTTGAAGACTGCTAAGAACGGTCTGCATCATGTACTTGAATAGTACTTTGAAGATTTACTCTATTTTTTAAATATAAAACTCTCTAAACCTCAATTTCTCTCAAATACAATTCAATCTCACTTTTTGATTCATAAGTTCTTAATCATCAAGGTACGTTTTTTGTTTTTATATTTTTAATTTTAGTGTTTATGTTTTTGTTGTTATTATAGTTTCAATAGGTAGTTAGGGATGAATGTGGATGTTGTTGTTATGTCAATTGATTGTTGTTGTTACAATTGAGTTTATGTTTTCTAAGTTGTTATAGTTGTTGTATGTCAAGTGTTTGACAAAATGTTTTTGATTTCTAATGATGTTGTAATGAGATATAAATAGTTTATATTGTTGTTGTAGTTTAAAGTAGTTTATGTTAGCGATCAGTAGTGATTTTGTTGTTATTATGTGTATTCGTTGTTGTTGTCAAAATATGACAAAATGTTGAATAAGTTGTTATAGTTGTTGTATGTCAAGTGTTTGATAAAATGTTTTTGATTTGTGAAGAGTTTGTAGTGAAATATAATTAATTTATGTTGTTATTATAGTTTAAAGTAGTTTATGGTGTTGAAATTTGATATAGTTAAAATGTTAAAATGTGATAAAGTGTTCTTTCAGAAATGGAAGAAGACAATGATGTTATTCGATTTTGACACAATAGGGAGACCTAAAATGGGTATGTATGCAGCGAGCGTCAAACCTTAGCTACTAGTAAACGACAGCGGTTTAGAGGTGAAAGCTCCTGCTCCCAAGCACATGTTGACGCGAAACATGTTGACGCGAAACATGTTGACGTTGAATATGTATAGTACGAGATGTCTGCACCACCGTCACTATCACTATCACTACCTGCGCCATTTTAGGAACCACCAACACCACCACCACATGTTCAAGGGTTTCCATGAGTGTCCATTGATATGTCTTTGCTACCACCTTTTGATGACCACGTGGCGGTCCACATATGGATTGAAGATGTAAGTTTTAATTATAAATTTATTTAACTAAGGACTAATTATTTATTTATTTAATTATCAAAAGACTAACAACTATTTTTTTAGGAACGTGTTCCTCTGAAATGCGTCATTAATGGTAGAAAGATATGTTAGCTTCAGGTTGTAGTATATACCGTGAGTTGTTTTTGGAATGCAATCAAAGCCTCTAGCTTAGCTGATCTTGGACGCACAGGTTACAAGATAATATGTGTAGGCTTGTTGTCTGCATTTGTTAAGAGGTGACACGGGGAGACTAACTCATTTCATCTTCCTATTGGTGATATCACAGTAATTTTGGATGATATGTCATGTATGCTTCACTCGTCCATCATCGGACATCTCCTAGCAAATACACTGCTAGTGAAAGATGAGGGGTTGAGTGGATGCGTAATGATCTTAGGTTCAACTTAGATGATACGCTGACAGAAGTTGTAAGAACCAGATGAGTGCATGTCAAATTCTCAACCCTTGAAGTCTAATTTTTTATTCATCTAAACAAATATGTTTAGTTTGTTGATGATGATGAGGTAAGGGAATATCATCGGCTTAATGCCATCAGATGTTATCGTTTCTACCTCGCGGGCACTATCATATTTCGACTATAAAAATGTAACGTACGTTGACGTTATGTTCGTTGAGTACTTCAGATACTAAGGTAGTGTCCGAGAGTATGCATGGGGATGCTAGCATGTTCAAGACAAAACAAATAACTGGTTACTTGTCCCTTCTCTAATTAATTTAATTGGAGTATTTTTTATGAAATTAGTTAATTTTATTGGGGTTGAAAATGAAGATTATTGAGTTTTTATTATTTAATTGGTTTATTAATTAATTAGTTTTAAGTTTTTAAAATAATTAAATGAGTTAATAAAATGAATCAAAAAGATGTCCCATTATGAAAATAGCATCCACTTTTTTATAGGTGCCTTATAAAACTTTCCAAGATACATAGCATCTTTGATAACATTTAATTGTTTCTCTGACGAATACTACTTCTCATAATCTAATTTGTGTTTATTTATCTCTCTAATGAGATCATGTCGGACAATTGCAAGATTCTCCTCGCTGTTACCAAGATGTGCAGTAGATTCTCTTCGCTGTTACCAAGATGTGCAGTGACAACCTAAAATTCATAAGTTTCATCACCAACGACATTCACAATTTTTTCAATATATGAATGCACAAAAAGAGGCATATAATCAATAAAGGGAATCTTTGGTTTAGGGAATGGATTAGGCTATGGATTCCCAATACGTGCACTCTTCTTTCTTGGGCATGATAACTCCAATTCAAAAAATTAAATTGCCCGGATGTAGTGAATCAACATACTTCCACAAAGACGGAGAACATTTAGTTAAACCATTTGTTTTCGTACACCTAACCTTCTTTGGTGCGCTCTTGATTTTCATCTTCTCATTAGGTGGATTCAACGAAGTTGTTTATGGGAAAGCTATTTCACGAATTTGTTCCTTAATAAGTAATTTCGTACCATAATCCGCTTTGTAAAATCGTTCCTAAAATATAAATGTGTCACATGAATTCACCAAATTAGTAATTATTTAATTTAACTCATTAAAACGTAAGTGAATCGCTCTCAACTATGTTAAAATGGAAACATATGAAGCTCGATCTTCTTTTACAACAACATCTTCATTATACAGTAGCATCTTTCAATGAGTGTGTACATCATCAAGTCGAATAGGTTTGTCATGCGTTACTTTCTTAGCAATGATGCAAGCACATGGCAAACCATAAGTTTTTCTAATTACACAACCATAATTTGAACTGTCCATACCATATTCCTTTGTTTGTGCTTCTTCGCAATGAATAAAATTCAATCTAGCTCTTGAAATTACAAACACTAACTTCAAATACAAAACATTGTCTTTCTATCCGTGTTTTAACATACTCAAACTTCTTCTAAACGAGTCTTGTATTTCAGTGAACTAAATTTACATCATATTGTTCATCGCTTCCCAACCGTTCACCAAATCCCCTTTACTATCCAACAAATACCTTTTCAACCTACCGTGAGCAGATTTAACTTTGTTTGTGGTCGTGGTGCCAAAGTGCAACACATGGTCTGTCCATGTTCTTACAATTTTCTTATTCACCACATCCAATATGGTACTTTCGACATATTTGAGGAATTTTAGAAATTTTTCACACACCTTTTTGAACTCGACAACATCACCAACATATGCATCATCTGAAGAGATTCCACTACAACGTCCCAAACCCTTATTATGATGTTCCATAATTCTGTTGGTTTGACATGTTTCGCATTCACATCTACATGTTTTGCAACTTTTACCTTTACATCCATCTTGCATCTATCTCTGATATTTTTTGAAATATGATATTGACATAGTAAAATAGCAGAGGTTGGAAAAATATTTGCAACAACATTCATCTTTGCAACGACACATCTTTAGGACCCACATAAAATTATCCTCCTTTTCAAATTAGATAAAAGCAAACTCAACTGAATATGTCATCTCTGTTGAAGTCACACCAATGATTTCAAACAACGACATTTCATACTAATTTTTTTATATAAGTCGAATCCATCAGCAACATAGTCGGAAAAGTGTTAAACAACTCGAATGATTCAGAATGAGCCCAAAAAATATCCTAAGTTTCAATTTCAGATTTATCAGCCATTTTATATTTGTATACATATTTGTGATCATCAGAGCATTTTAACAGATGTTGCATTTTTTATCTCGGACCCTTTATAGTCTTCTTGCATCTTTGACGCACGTTATAAAAATACGTCATTTTAGTCACACTTTCATTTCTTCCATCTTTTAAAGTCATTAGAATATTTTTTGGTGGGACCATGTTCCTTGTCATCTCACCAACAAGTTCCTTCTCTTCCTCATTTAAACGACCAACAATGAGATGACCTTTTAATTTTTTAACCCTCTCATGGTTGTGTGATTTTGACACAACACTAAGATTTCATTCTTTGGTTGTCAGGAAATAATCACACAACCTGAATGAACATTCACATTTCTTAGATCTTGTGTCTTCGTGTTTCAACTTATTATTGGTTCCTTAATACATACTACTCCTTTCGCAATTCAATACAAAAAATTGTTTTCTTCTATTTGAACCATGATCAGATTTTGTAATTACCACTAAAAATCATAACATAGTTTCCTGACGATGAACTCAAGCAATCAAATCATCTCCCATCTATATGTATTATCAGTAATGAAGTTTATCCCAACATCGATGTCAATCACCAATGACTCTGCAATATCTGGTTTCAAATCAGATGTTTCTCTGATTTCAAGTCAAGTACGAGCTTAGGTATTTCTTCAGGCTCAGGCTTTGGTTCGGCTACAGGCTCAGGTTTCAAATCAGGTGTCGGCAAATATTTGAATTTAGCTTCAAGCTCAACCATAACTAACTACAAAAATTTAACACAAATGAAAACTCAATCATGCAAAAAATAGACAATTCTGTATTGTATTAACACCTACCAAATGTGTGAATCCGATAGTGTTATATTTTTGAAAAACACTATCGAATGTGTGAATTCAGTAGTTTTAATTTTTTTAAAAACAACTACCAGATCCTAGAATCTGATACAACCCAGTACAGAACTTCAAAAACTTTAACAACCAAAATGACAATGAGAAAGCTTTTAGAGCTACATTACCTTTGCAATGAACAAGAATACAATTGATGATGCCAATGGATAGAAGAATGGGGATTTTGAACTCCAAAAACGTGAAAATATGTGAAGAATTTGAGGTTGAATGTTGAAGAAGAAGTGTTTGGTGAAAAGGATGACTTGCTTTTGTATTTGTGGCTACCGGATGCTGGAATCCGGTAACTTAAATTACCGAATTAATGCATCCAAGAATTTACCGATCCAAAAGTTGAGATTTGGTAAGGGATAAATACAAAAATTTGAGGAGTCTCTGAGCAACAATGGAAGGTAAGCAAATAGGATGTGGACCGATGAGGCTCCCTTTTCCTATTCCTTTTGTTGTATAAGGATTTGGGTTTGATTGGTCTTTCATCTTGTTTCAATAGAAAGAGGTATATCTATTATAATTTATTAAAATAGACTCCTATATTCTAACAAGCACTCTTCCACCCTTCTTATTATTCTACACTTGCAATTTGCTTTAGCACATTTTTTTTGCTTTAACACACATTTTACTATTACTATTTTTGCATATAATATTTTGTGGAACTATTCATGTGTCATGAGTTACAAATTACAATACAATAAATATTAGTTATTCGACACTCATTGTTCCTCCATCATTATTGGTAACGGTTCTTCCTATAGTTTTAAATCTCAATTAATATATTGTGTCCTTTTAAAGTTTTCTCAAACTACAATTAGGGGAAGTTATTTTATATTGTATATTGTTTTTATCTGGAAATAGGAAGACAATGACATATATGATTAGGTCCCTATGCAACTCTTTGTATGCTCATTTACATACTTTCAAACTTTTTTCCTTTTAGATAAGCAAAAAGTGTGATAATATTTACATTTTTTTAGTTTACATCTGAGTTTTAATTCTATTTATATATGTTTTGATATATTTGAGATCAATTGTTGTTGTTGACATTTGGTCCAAATACATCACTTTTTTCAAAATGTGCTTATATTTCATTACATAGTATATTATGTGTCATCCAATGTATTTGTCGGATATACGTTGAAACTTGAAACAGGTTTCTAACACCAATACACATCTCTTAAATTTTAGTGGTAATATGAACAAGTTATACATTATTATATGATGACAGCTATAGTATCTTTCTCACCTCATCTTTAGACATATCGAGTCAAATAGTGTAACACTTAATTCTCTAAGATTTTCTTAGATGAAGAATAATAAATAATTCATGTCTATGAGATAGACCTATCCCATATTTTTAGTTTCTACAATCATTTAATTTCTTCAAATTGAATGTTACATAGTATCATTACAAAATAAAAAAAATCTTTTGATAAAAAAGAGTAATTTTTAGTGAGATCTATAAAATATATAAATCTATCTCACGTCACTTATTAGATAACTAAAATTAATATTCAAATCAGATAGAGAGATATCATTTAGAATTAGATCAACAATTCGTTATTGAAGTATAAAGTTCTTTAAATTCAATTTATATTGTTTCAACGTGTGTTTTCTGATTTCTTCTTATTATAAAACATGTTTCTATACATTAAAATTGTAATTTATAAACAATATATGCACACATCAACCCACCGATACATTTTTTCTAAAGACAAAATCGTAAGATCTTACTTAAATTATTGTCAAATTATATGTATGATAATATTATAGAATATTTTAAAAAAATTATATATTTACTTGCACAACGCAATCTAATTTAAATGAATAAAAATATGCATGTCACTGAATAAGTCAAGAGAGTAATAGGTGACATGAGTCAATTTTATGTTTGTTTTTTGAGCAGGAGTCAAATGAAATATATACTAGCTGTCTTAAAACAGATATACTAGCGGTCTTAAAACAGAATTCATCTATTTTCCACCACGTGACTAGACTTTTCTAATGACTTGATTTTTCAATAGAGTTCATGCATTTTTTCCACAGTAATTTTTTTTTTTTGACAACATCCACACTGCTTTTTTCGTTGAATAAAACACTGCCATTTTCAGTTTCTTATTTTTCATCAGTTTCAAAGAAGAAAATGGTTTAATGTATTATTAAAAGGAAACAATTTTCATAAATAATTGAGAAGTGTAAAATATCTGCTTTTTTTACAAGAAAATATTTGCTCATTTTTACAAGAAATATATGTATTGAGAAAACTAAGCTTATACAATATTGCATTGATTGAATTATTACAATCACAAAGGGATTACAATATATACACACACACTACATTAAGATGTAGTTAGTTATAGAACTAAGGATAACTAACTTGTGACTAAGTCAGTAACTAACATAACTGACATAGGCTTAGTATCCTCTAAGCTAACTAACTATGCTTTAGGCTTAGACCATAGGTCGGAATTTACGACCTATGGTGTGGATTATTTATGAAGTTGGTTCACAATCGATTTTAAAAATAATCCACACCATAGGTCGGAATTTAAAAATCATTTGAAAATCATTTAAAATTAAAAATAAACAATCGATTTTTTTAGTCTTTTTACTGAAATAATAATTCAATTGATGTCAACTTGATAAAAACAAATCAAAATAAATATATCTCTCAAAAGTCAATCATTTTAATTGTAAAAGTGCGGAGAACGGTTAAATTATACTTCCGATAAATATAATTAATCGTCGTTAAAATTTCCGAGTTATTTTTGAACACAAGTCCATTGTGAAATCTCCATGATAATGAACTGTAGCATGAAAGTTCCAATACGCACCTATAAAGCCACGTCAAACGGTTTTGTCGACTAATAACGGGGCCAAGAAGTCCCAATAAAAAAGAAGTTACTTATGGAAACTAAAAGTCATCATTTATCATAACAAGAAGCAATCATCTAACTAATAAGTTTCAGCAATTACACAAATATGTTTCTGTTCTTCATTTTCATCATGCTATATTTTAATTTTTTAGATTTAAGTGTTGCCATAGACACCATAACATCAACTAATTTTATCAAGGACTCTGAAACTCTAAGCTCCAAGAATGGTAACTTCACCTTAGGCTTCTTCAGCCCTGAAAATTCTATGAATCGCTATGTAGGAATTTGGTGGCAGCCACAATTCATTGTCTTATGGGTTCTCAACAGAGAAACACCACTCAATGATTCTTCTGGTGTTGTTACAATATCTGATGATGGCAATGATCTTGTGGTACTGAATGGAAAGAAGGAAGTGATTTGGTCATCATCCAATGCGCCGAGCATCGCAACCAATTCAAGTTCCAAACTTTTAGATTCAGGGAACCTTGTACTACTTGAAGATACAACAGGTAGAACTATATGGGAGAGTTTTCAGCATCCTTCAAATACACAGTTACCAAACATGAAACTTACTGCCAACAAAAGAACAGGTTGGTAGCTTAATTATTTAATTAAAAAATTATGGAGTGATATAATCAGTTATTAGGAATTATTAATAAAATAAATTATATTACGTGTGCTTCTGGACAGCATATTATGTGTTGCACTTTTAGTTATGAATGAACCGTGATGGGTCTTGTCATTCTATTATCTATTTAATTGTTACTACATTAGACGGTAAAACTGAAAAGACGGCAGTTCATTTCTCATCTCTTGCTTCTCATTGAAATGTATGCAGTTCTTGATACATTCTTAACTTCAATATGTCATCATTTATATCTATAATTACCGTTAAATCATCACAGGTGAGAAAGTAAAACTTACATCGTGGAAAAGCTCTTCTAATCCATCCATTGGAAGCTTCTCTTTAAGCGTCGAACGGCTTAGTATACCTGAAGTGTTCATTTGGAACAAAACTCGACCATATTGGCGCACTGGTCCGTGGGATGGTAAGATTTTTTCAGGGCTTCCATATACGAAAACTCATTACCTCAATGGTATACATGTTGAAGATGACGGAGAAGGAAATGTTTCCTTCTTTGAAACAACAGAGGGTACAATTGGTCTCATAATCTATAATCTGACTTCAGAAGGAAACTGTGAAAAGAAATGGTGGGATGAAAAGAAGAAAGAATGGAAAGTAACATGGAATAGTCATCAAATGGAATGTGATGTTTATGGTGTATGTGGAACTTTTGCTAGCTGTAATTCACAAAGCTCACCAATATGTAGCTGTTTGAAAGGGTTTGAGCCAAGGAACAAAGAGGAATGGAATAGACAAAATTGGATTGGAGGGTGTGTTAGGAGGACACCTTTGCAAAAGTGTGAAACAGAGAGCATTCAAAACATAAGTACAGAGAGTAAAGCTGATGATTTTTTGAAACTGCAGATGGTCAAAGTTCCTGATTTTGCAGATGGGTCTTCTCTCACACTTTCACCAGACACATGCAGAAGCCAATGTTTGGAGAATTGCTCTTGTGTTGCATATTCATATGATGCTGACATTGGTTGTATGTCTTGGACTGGGAACCTAGTTGACATACAACAATTCTCAAATGGAGGACTTGACTTGTATGTCCGTGTAGCCTACACAGAAACTGGTAAACATTTTATGCTAGTTATTATTTGTGCAACAAATTGAATACATACACTTCTCTGAGTTTACCCTTTTCTCAGGGTTTTAGATTGAAAAATTTCAACTTTCATTGGGTGCAGATAAAGAGGGAAACAAGACAGTCATCATTATTATAACAGTGATAACAGGAACTGTCTTAGTTCTTGCTTGTGCATATATCATGTGGAGAAGAATATCTAACCACCACGGTAATATATCATATACTCTGAAGAGTTTTCTACATATTAGTACTGTCGATACAAATCATACAAAGACATGATCAGAATTTTTTATAAAATTAAATTATTTCCGCTAACTAGTTTCTGTTTTCTTTGACTGAACAATTTCAAATCACTGTCCATTTTTTATTGTTTGACGCTTCTTCCTCCTGCTAATTTGTGGCTTTCAAATAATTCAGGAAGAAACCAATTTGACAACACAATTGGAGAACTGTCACAAGTTAAACTCCAAGAGCTATTACTATTTAATTTTGGAAAGCTTGCAACTGCGACCAACAACTTCAATTCATCCAACAAACTTGGGCAGGGTGGTTTCGGACCAGTATACAAGGTATATTAAATGAAGTTGTAGAAAATAATTCTGATATATTTCAAAGTTGTAAAAAGAGTACATGCACAAATTTGTTTAATTTCTCTTCTAGGGGGCACTGCATAATGGCCAGGAAATTGCGGTTAAAAGACTTTCTAAAGCATCTGGACAAGGTCTAAAAGAATTCATAAATGAAGTAGTGGTGATTTCTAAGCTTCAACACCGCAATCTTGTAAGACTTCTTGGTTGTTGTGTTGAAGGAGAGGAAAAGATGTTGATATATGAGTACATGCCAAATAAAAGTTTGGATGCATTTCTCTTTGGTTAGTCTTTGACACTGTACCATTTGTTTCATACCCAATTCAAGCTTTGAGGTTAAACTCTATTCATCATATATGGAAATGTTTTGTAACGATGAACAATTGTTTCACAGCCAATGACACAACTTATCTTGTATTAGTACTAGATTCAAAATAACAAAAGTTTAACTTTTCATTTATTAGATTCACCGGAAAGTAAAATCCTTGATTGGAGTAAACGCTTTAGCATAATAGAAGGAATAGCTCGGGGATTGCTTTATCTTCATAGAGATTCCAGGCTAAAAATTATACATAGAGATTTGAAGCCAAGTAATATCTTGCTAGATAATGAGCTTAATCCAAAAATATCAGACTTTGGTATGGCCAGAATCTTTGGAGGTAGTGAAGATCAAGAAAATACTAGAAGAGTTGTCGGAACTTAGTAAGTACACCACTATACCTTCTTAGTTCGAGGTTAAAGTAGTGTACTTGGATATTAAATTAAATTGTCTTGCATTTCAATGCAGTGGCTATATGTCTCCAGAATACGCAATGCAAGGACTGTTTTCTGACAAATCTGATGTTTTTAGTTTCGGAGTTTTGCTTCTTGAGATTGTTAGTGGAAGACGAAATTCAAGCTTTTATGACTGCGAGAATTCTTTGACCCTTTTAGGATTTGTAAGTATCTTAAATTATCTTATCTAACTAACTCAATCTTGGATGTTCTTCAGCTTTCTCAAAAGTTTGATATTTGATTTGTCAATTTAGGCCTGGATACAATGGACAGAAGACAATATTTCATCTCTGATAGATCCAAGAATATATGATCCTATTCATCATGAATGTATCTTTAGGTCCATACACATAGGGCTTCTGTGTGTACAAGAATTTTCCATAGACAGACCCACTATGTCTTCTGTAATTTCTATGCTTAATAGTGAGATTGTAGACCTTCCTCCACCAAAGAAACCTGCATTCATCCTGAGGCAGAATATGCTGAGCACAGTGTCGTCTGAAGAAAGCAATGATGGCTTGTACTCTATCAACTTAGCCAGTATTTCAGATATCCATGGCAGATAGCTAACTAAGAACACTATATTGTCTTTTGGAGAGAATGAGAATTATGTTAGTCTAGGAAAGGTTGCTGGAACTTGGAAAATTATAGGTATACCCGTTTCTTTGTCAAAAAGTATATAATAAGGTTTCAAGTGTTGAAAGTTTTGCTATTGAGATGATTTGTGAGCTCAGAAAACTCCAACGTTGTCTTATATCTTGTGTTTGTCCATCCACTGTAATATTATCATCTATGAAATATTAAAATTACCTTGTTAATTCTTTACCCCATAACATTCCGTTTTGTAATTTGTTTTATAAAGAGTTGGTCGTTTAAAACTTTTCTATAGCAGTTTACAACAAAATCATTCCTTCATTGGAAGTCCACCATATAACCACATGCATCTTAAGAGTAAGGGACATAACAATTAAACTATACTGAAGCATAAATTATGATCATGACGCTAGAACTTCTCTCTATTGAATTCCTAAACTGTGTTATTGTTCTTTCCCTTCAAAAATATATTATTCTACTTAACAAATTTGTACACTAATGAATTTTGCACATCAAAGTAAGTGGATGTATTTGAAATTAAAATATTTTAATGTTGATTCATTTTTAAAAAAATTCTTTAATTTTTATGATTTGGTCTTCTTTTTCTTATTAAAGTTTTTGGAGATATTAAATTTGTCTTTAACAACATTGTATTTTGTCAAATTTCAATTTGAATTTTAAAACATAAAATATGGATATAGAAACTAAAATCTAAATAAGATGATGTTATATATGCCACATCGCGTTGTCATTTTTATTTCTTCTGGTTTTCCACATGTTTCCTCAAGAGATAATTTTGTTTGAGCATTGTCGAACTCTAAGGGTATGTCTAGATGGAGGGTTTTGGAAAGAAAGGGGTGAGAGGACTTGTTTTTCTTTTTTAAATTAAGGAAGCTATATAATATTTCTAAAGATAAATTAAGATGTTATATGACAATTTGAGAGGAGTTATTTTCTTTTTTCAAATTAAAGAAGCTATATAATGTTTCTAAAGATAAATTAAGTGCAATTAAGATGCTATATGACCATTTATCATGTAATTTTTTTAATTATTGTAAGATTTCAAATATATACCAAGATATGGACATAACCCTCCAAAGGCCAACTACCAAACATATCCTAAATGTGGACACATCTTCTATCCAAGATTTGAACTGTAAAGTACAGTCCCTTCAAGTATACCAGAGTCACTTGGTGTCATTTTTATTACTATAATATAATAATAGTATAAACAAAATAAAATATCAATAAACTAGATGGCGTCGGGACTTTTTGTAACATTGGGTAGGGGGCTTAACGTGCCAAGTATACAAGTCAACGTGTACGAAGCACACAAAATGTTAAAGAAACAATGCATGATTAATGATGCAAAATAAACTATGATAGTTTGATGACCTCAGTCCTCAACTGCAGCTCGTTTGGCCTATTCAGATCTGAACTTAATTTATTCTTTAAACAGATCAAGAGAGAGGTGAACGTACACTTATATAACATAAAAGATATTAAACTGAGGAGAAAAGGGTGTTAACTAGCTAGTTCTTAATTGATTCTTGATTGGTCTCTTAATTATGACAGAAGCAACACTATCTTCCGTGTCTTCCTTCACCTGTAAATGGACTTATGATGTCTTCCTCAACTTTAGAGGTGTCGATACCCGCAACAATTTCACCCGTAATCTCTACAGTTCTCTGCATCAAAGGGGTATCCACACCTTCATTGATGATGAAGGACTTGGGAAAGGAGAAGAAATCACACCAGCTCTTATCCAAGCCATTAAAGAATCTAGAATTTTTACTGCAGTTTTCTCCAAAAACTATGCATCCTCCGTGTTTTGTTTGAATGAACTGGACATGATCCTTGAGTGCTCAAAGACACAAGGAAGGTTGTTTTTTCCAATTTTTTATGATGTGGATCCATCACAAGTTCGACACCAAAGTGGGACTTATAAAGAAGCTATGGAGAAACACGAGGAGAGGTTCCGAGATGAAAAGAACAAGGTGCAAAAATGGAGGGATGCTTTATGTCAAGCTGCTAATGTTTCTGGCTAGCATTTTCAACCTGGGTATATTCTCACACCATCCTTTTATATAATTTGCTTACTTGCCTAATGACTTTTATATAAATATTACTAGTTGAATTAATAGACACAAGGACTTTTATATAAATATTACTAATAGAATTAATAAACATTGACTATCACATGGAGCATTCAAAAAAGGACTGAGTACGCTTACAGCAAATTCACTAACTTGTATTTATTGTAAATACTTTATATAGTCTTGTGTAGTCTGATTAGACACACAAATTACATAAATTACATGGTATTAGAGTATATTTTACATGTGAGTAATTCTAGAGCATATTTTACATGTGACTAAATCTAACAATTACAATGCAAAAGAAATAGTGTGTATGATATACTAGATGAACAAAACACAGCAAATAGAGATAATAATTTGTATTATGTCAATTTCTTCATTAGTTCACTAATTGTCCTTCACAAATTGATTTTTCTATAAACTAATTGCATATATACTCTAATTAATTTTGACTAAGGTGAAACTAAGAACTAAGAATGAATTCAAAGCTTCGATTGCCAATCACTTGTACTACTATAATGTGTAGGTCTCAATCAGAATACATATTTCTTAGAAAGATCGTTGAAGAAGTCTCTAATAAGATTGATCACACTCCTTTACATGTTGCTGATAACCCAGTTGCACTAGAATCCCCAGTGCTAGAAGTGGCATCTCTACTAGGGTTTGGATTTGAATCTGGTAAGGGAGCCAACATGGTAGGCATATATGGAATCGGTGGAATAGGTAAATCTACAATTGCTCGAGCCATATATAACTTGATTGCTGATCAATTTGAAGGTTTATGTTTTCTTGCTGACATTAGAAAAAGAGCAATGAATCATGGTCTTGTACAACTTCAAGAAACATTACTTTCTCAAATACTTGGTGAGAAGGATATCAGAGTGGGAGATGTTTACAGAGGAATTTCAATAATAAAAAAGAGGCTCCATTGTAAGAAGTTGCTTTTGATTCTTGATGATGTTGACAAAGTGAAGCAGTTACAAGTACTTGCAGGAGGATGTGACTGGTTTGGCTCTGGCAGCAAAGTTATAATCACTACTAGAGATAATCATTTGTTATCCACTCACAGGATTGTGAAGTCATTTGAGGTAAAACAGCTAAAACATGAAAAGGCTCTCGAATTGTTTAGTTGCCATGCCTTCAAAAATAACAAAATGGATCAAGATTATGTTAATGTTGTCAACCGTGCAGTATCTTATTGTCATGGTCTTCCATTGGCTTTGGAGGTGATAGGTTCTCACTTGTTTGGCAAAAGTTTGGATGTATGGAAATCCGCATTAGATAAATATGAAAAAATTATTCGTAAAGATATACACGACATACTTAAAGTTAGCTATGATGATTTGGAAGTAGATGAGAAGGGTATTTTTCTTGACATCGCTTGTTTCTTCAATTCTTACAAAAAGAGCTATGTTAGAGAAATACTATACTTACATGGTTTTCATGCGGAAGATGGCCTTCAAGTGCTGACTAACAAATCTCTAATAAAAATTGATGGCAATGGTTGTGTGAGAATGCATGACTTAATTCAAGACATGGGAAGAGAAATCGTGAGGCAGGAATCACCATTAGTTCCCGGTAGACGCAGTAGATTATGGTTTGATGAGGACATTGTTAGTGTTTTGGAAGAAGATAAGGTATGTTAGAATATATCTACTTTGTAAACATTTGTGACTAATATGTATAAGTTTACAATATTGTTTCTTCTCCATTATCAATTAAAAATGTTTGACAAACTTTATTACCATTCGCAGAAAAGGACACTGATTTATAATTTGTGAATTTCTCCATGTATGTTGATGACAAAGTCCTAACATTTACTTTATAAATTATGATTTCAAATTGAAAGGGAACTGATGCAATTGAAGTTATAATTGTTGACTTGAACAAAGATAGAGAGGTGGAATGGAATGGAAAATCTTTCAGCCAGATGAAGAACTTAAAAATTCTTATAATTAGAAGTGCAAGATTTTCAAGAGGCCCTCAAATTCTACCAAATAGCTTGAAAGTGCTTGACTGGAGTGGATATCCATCATCCTCTTTACCATATGATTTCAATCCCAAAAATCTTGTGATACTAAACCTTCCTGAAAGCTGCCTTAAATCATTCAAATCACCTAAGGTGTGTATTCTTTTCAAATATATAAATATAAATACTATCTTGAACATGTTTTTTGACATTAAACTAACATGTATTTCTGGTCGAAATTAACCTAATAATTTTAGGCATCTATTTTTGTTGTGTAGGTATTTGAAACATTGAGCTTTCTGGATTTTGAAGACTGCAAGTTCTTAACAGAATTACCTAGTTTATCTAGAGTACCAAATTTGGGGGGCCTATGTCTTGACAACTGTACTAATTTAATTAGAATCCATGACTCGGTTGGATTTCTTGATAAACTTGTTTTATTAAGTGCTCAAGGATGCACCCAACTAGAAATTTGGGTACACAACATCAACTTGCCATCTCTAGAGACTTTGGATATGAGGGGTTGCTTGCGTCTTGAGAGATTCCCTGAAGTATTGGGAAGAATGGAGAAGTTAAGAGATGTATATTTAGATCAGACTGCAATAGATAAGTTACCTTTTTCAATAGGTAATCTTGTTGGGCTCCAACAACTATTCATGAGGGAATGCCAATGGATGATTCAGTTGCCAAGTAGTATCCATGTATTGCCTAAACTTGAGATAATAACTGCTTATGGTTGTCGCGGGTTTCGATTATTTGACGATAAAAATAATAAAGAAAAAGTAGGTTCACAATCACTAGTGATTCCAGCAGTCATGCGTATTTATGATGAAGGCATGGAGAGCTTACTTGATGTGTGTTTTCTTAACATGTGTCCTAATAATGTCATAGAAGTATGCAGTCCTTCGTTTGCTAATGGAAATATTAGATTAGTGTTTTTGGAAGGGACTAAACAAGGGGATGTAAATTGGTACCAGCTGGAAAGCAAGGAATCATCTATGTATTTTTGGTTCCGAAAGAAATTCCCTCGGATAACTCTATGTTGGGCAGGAGAACCTCAAATTAATAAAGACAATATGGTGTTGGATTTCAAGTTCAGCGTACTCATCAATGGCACTAAGCAACTCACTTCTTCATGTAACTACATATTTTCTGCAAAAAAGATGATGCAGCAAGTACTTTTCTGTGATTTAGTATGCAAAGTGGAAAAGGCATTTTCAGAGCATGAATGGTATAAGGCAGACATTTTATGTGAGTTGAAATACCACATGCCATGTGGCTTGGAAAGGGTACTGGATATCAACGACAGGAGGACCATAATACCAAGTTGGTCCTTCATTCGTTTCGGTGAAGAAAACAAGGAGGATGTCATATTTCCGCCTAGGTTTTAGAGTTGATAAGAGTTACAGAGAAGAAAAGAAACATTGAACGTAGTGAATGGTTCCAACAAACACTGCTGTGTTGGGAGTCTCAATCACAATGTTAGATAAAATTGAAGTTAGTTGTAGGTAGTTATTATTAGTTTGGTTATGATCATTATATAAAGTATATCATATATTCATTGTAGTCAGCTTTTCTCGTTGAATCAATTCCAAATAGAGTGCTCATGACTTTGGTGTTTGTGTTTTCAAATACAACATTCTCTCACAAACCCTGTTGAATCAATTCCAAATAGAGTGCTCATGACTTTGGTGTTTGTGTTTTCAAATACAACATTCTCTCACAAACCCTGTAATAAATAGTTGATCTTGAAAAAATTGACCTACCCAAATGATTTTCTGTTTTTGTGTTGTCAAATTTAATCAACTGGTTTTTTTCTCTCTTTCTTTTGCGTCCTTTCAACTTTGTTTTAATTAATCAACAAAGCCGCACAAGTCATTCTAAAAAATGACTTGTGATTTTAAGTTTTTCATTGTACCAAAGGATATCTTGTAGCTAGCAATAATGTGAAGACAACTTTTTTTGTTATGTTCTTCGTAAATGACCATATTCTTTTAGATTCACTTTATTTATTTTTATTTGATCTCAATTTTATTATTTTGGGATAATAAAAATATGTAATTTGATTTTATTATTTTGGGATAATAAAAATATGTAATTTGATAGAGACCAGTATCCAAGATCAATAGAAATTGTAATATTGCGTGAAAATAAGAAATATTATAGAGAATGATCCCTATAATCCCAATGCTCCTCAGAGAAGAGAATTTCTCTGTATGCGCAAATCTAGAAGGTTCTAACTGAATATGATTCTGAAAATGATTTCCTCCTTGATAACCGTCTCCTTAATATAACTACATTCTCCCTCTATTTGGCCCATTTATTGTTCTAGGCCCAAATCCAGTACCTAACATAATTCATCAATAATTTCCTTTAATTAATCTAATATAATCATCTTGAAGCACACATGTGTGTATTAGGGGCGCTAAGGAATTAAATTTCTGTCTTTTTTGACAAATAAACAAATAATTCTTTACTATAAATTATTTTTCTCCATCATACAGCAATTTTAATGGTGACAGATATAATAAAAGTCGTTTGTCTCTCAAAAGAATAAAAACCTTTATTATTACTATTTATTTTATAGGCGAATGTTAGTAAATTAGTTGTTAGGTTAGTCTTCTCGGGTTTGAACCAGGACCTCCTTCTTATAACGTCTTTGATGTCCCTTAGCTCACCAACCGAGCTACCTACGCGGACTTTATTATTACTATTATTATTCTAAACAATAGATAGCCTACTTTTATTATTATTTTAGTAATTACAAGACGAGGAACAACTTGATCAAAACTGTTCCTATATGCCACATACCTTTATGCAACATACTAAAAAAATTAAACTACACTGAAGCATAAATACTGATTTAACTTACCTGCACCTCTTATTGTAACTTGGTACAAGATCTTGGAGAATCTTCATCCTCTCACTGATTTTCTCCTCCTGTACCCATATTAAGGCAAGTTTATACAATGTCAAGTACATATATTTTGCCATTGCCAATGTCATTCATAAAAAACAAAGGCAATAATCCTTGCACATTTTGCAAGAATTTGGCTATTAGTAACATGATCTCTTCTCATTCTTACATGCATGTAATTTTGGAGGTTCTGATTTCTGAGGAAGTATCTTTCTCTTCCCCTGCAGTAGTAGCACTAGCACCTTCTTTGGGTTGGACTCATCCTTATTGGGCCATTTTCATTTCCATTATCCTCATCTGGGTTGTTGTGCTTACATTTGAATCTTTACAACCAACTTCAACATCTTGAAGTGATGAACATTGTGTGATTTGAAGCTTCTTTGCAGGACCAAAATGAAAACAATATATTAAAAAAATTCTTCGCCTTAGATACTGCAGATTCCTCTTGAGGATTGGATATTTTTGCATTCTATCAAGAAAAAAAAAAGGGAATGATATTTCATAATAATGCAGTCAAGATGAAATAATTGCTCTTTACTCTTCAAATTTCTAACACTATCTACTCAAATTTTAAATCTGAGACACCACCCTGTGTTAATTCTATCTTACATCTTCTAGAAAAAGGATTTTGTTTCATTGAACGGGTACGAGCATAAAAAAAAATTGTAGAAACAACTCTACTACCAAACCAAGAAATCATCATATCCAAATTGAAACTACCAAAAGTGAATTCATAGTGCAAGAGAAATCTATGTTTAAAGCTTTCATGACAATATCAAAGAGCCAAAATGAACACATTTATCTTAAACAGGAATCCGTCTATAAGACAATGATTATCTACGCGGCACCTCGCTAGAGTAAAGCATTTGCTAGAATAAATTTAATCATAATGTAGTTATGATGATGCAAGCAATGCTACAAATCTACCTTTCTTTCTCGTTTAACAATAGGCACTTACTTAGAATTGCAATACTATATAATCAAACTTAAAATCTGAGACAAAATGTATTAAAATTTGAAAGCAAAATAAAGAATGAAGATAATTGATTACTATAACAATAATAGAATCAAGATTATTAAACGGAATTATGTTTCTTTGAACAGATATGAGCTTCACTAAATTAGCGGAGAAACAATTCTATCGCCAAATAACGAAATCATCACAGAATGATGGTAAAATACAAATTACCGTCTCGTGATCAAAGCCAATTGGAACCAAAATTGAATTCAAAGAAACCATTGGAAGGAACCAGAAAGCGATTAGCGATAAATGGATGAGGTCAATGTAGGTGGTGTTTTGTGTAGGTTGGTGTGTTATAGCGGAGAATGAATGAGGGTTTGAAAAGAAAGAAGATGAAGGGAAAAACGGTGTCGTAGAATGTGAGGGGTGAGTAGGTTGTTTTCATAGAGGAGTGACTCTCACACTGTGGGGAGCTTTCACAACAACTACGGAGAGACCAGAAATAGGAGATAACATTTAGACGAAAACTTAAATCGGGCAAACACGTAATATTAATATTATGTCGCCTCAAATGAAATTAATTTCATTCTTTGTTTTCGAAAAGCATTCACCTCTTTAAGCCCCCTAAAGAAAATTACATTAAATATTTTTTTTGGTCACATTTATATCTATTTATGTTATTTATATATGAAACAATTAGAGATTTTGTTTTGCGCGGGTTTTATTTTAAATTTTTTATAAGGTGATATATATATATATATATATAATATTAATCTTGTAAATTTTTATAGTAATAAAAAAATGCAATAAAAGATATTGTAGAGTGTGTAATTAAATGAGTATTTTTACTCTTAAAAAAAGATAAAAGAACAATGTCTTGTAAAAGTTTAATTATAAAAAGTTTAACAATTTTACAACCGTTTCAAGTTAGATTTGAACTTTATTTACAATATCAAATTTGTACCATTTAGCTTATTTTTGATGGCCTATAGACATAAAATATTAACCATGATTTAAAAGATAAATTATATAATTGATAATCGTAAACTCTATTTTTATTAAAATTTATAAGTTATATAGAAATTTTTAAAATTTTAATATTTTTTCCTACACATATTAAAAAATTTTCGAAATAATGCTCGTGGTAAATATATGCATTGATAACTATACAGTTTCTCTTTTATATTTAAAATAGATGCATTTACACCGATAAGTAATAATAATTTGTTACTTTGACCCAACTTTCAATAAATGTCTTTAATTTAAAATTGTCTTTAAACTATTTAATTTTTATATTTATGTGTGTGCATGTGATTGTGCTTAGGTAAAATTGTTCGAAGAGGACTATTGTTTTATTTTCTTGACCGAGTGGAGTACCTATTGGAATTATTATTTTTATTTTGAGTGAAGATCAATTTTAGTCCTCATAAAAAATAAGGAGAACATATTAGTCTTTAAAGAAAAATAATGACTTTTTTTATCTCTCACTAAAATAAATTGGAACATATTAGTCCTTCAATCAATTTTTGCATTCAACCATTTTTTTTTACTATTTTAAATTGTGACAAGCACATATGTGGCACTCCAGCTATTACAAATATCGACTAATACGAAAATTAGGAAAATTTAGCAAATATCGACTAATACGAAAATTAGGAAAATTTAGGTCCTAAAAAATTTCTACATGGGGACAATATGGCCTTCAAAAAATTAAAATTAGAAAGTTACATTTTCTTGCTTCTTTTTGATGTACTAATATCGATTAATACGGCCTTAAATCGTCGCCCTCTCTCGTTCTCCCTCTCCCTCGGTTTCTCTCACTGTTGTCCCTTGCTGCATGAATCACTGTCGCAATCACTGACCTCCCTCTATGTCGTTTTTTATGGTTGTCGTTGAGATTTGACGAGAGGGATTTTGAAGACTAGGATTTCTATTTTAGGTTTTGAAAGAAGAAGAAAGATGAGGAGGCTTTGTATTCTCATTGTTTCAATGTTTCCTACTTTCTGGTATTCTCTTTTCCATGTTTTTCCCTTTCTTAATTTGTTAACAAAAAATAATGTTTTTTTTTTCTTTTAATTAACCAGGGCCTAACTTGTCCCCTTAACTTTTTGTCAATTAACACCGTTAGAGTCATATAAGCAAGTTAACAATCCACATCATTAGTTCAGAAACTAATATTTGATTAGGGACTAATCTATCTTGGTTTATTTTTGTAAGGGACTAAAAATGTCGCTTTTATTGGTAGAGACTAATTTGCCATCCATATTTTTTGGAGGGACCAAAATGAATATTCACTCTTTCATTTTCAAAAAATAGTTTATCAAATACTTATAAAGATACTTCACGTAGATACATGGAGGATATGTATCTTATCTTATAAAGTATAAAGGGAATAAAAAAAATCAAGTGATTGGACTTAGACTGGCTATGAGTTTCAGCTAAGGACGAATACTTTAGAAGAACTCGAGTTCGAATCTTGACTAAAACAATTTTTGGGCTGACTTTACTTATCTCCTGGTCAAAATCTAAAATACTAAGGCCACATTCCTCTTCAAATCCTGATTTAAACTTTACTTACCTCTCAACCGAACTCTCGATTACTATGGTCACATTTCTCTATGAACTAGAAGGTTAAAACAAAAAAGATGGTCACATTTCTCTATGAACTAGAAGGTTAAAACAAAAAAGATGGTCACATTTCTCTATGAACTAGAAGGTTAAAACAAAAAAGAAGGAATAAAAAAGACAAGTTTTTTAGACATTAGAGGAGACGTACATGATCCATTTAAATATGGTGTTGGAATTCTAACATGAATTTAAATATAGGCAATATTACACTCGTGGTAAAAGATGAAAAGGTATTCCCATGAATTTAAACCAATAACTCGTGGTATTCCCATTACTCTTTTGATTTTGAGTAAAAGATGAAAAGGATTTTTGTTTTGTTAATGTATTGTAATGATTTTGTTTGCATTTGGTTGGTTATCTGAAAATTTTCTCAGTAGAAGAGAAGCATAAATGAGGCTGTCCGAAAATGTCTGATTTATTTTTTTTTTATTTTTTGGGTTTCGACTTGTTTGAGTTTATTAAAGTGATGAAAAAGATGAAGAATGTTCTCGGTTTTCAAATTTTTTGGCAGAAACTAGTTAAAAAGGCTAACATCGTAAACAAAATGAAACCTAAAGGACATATCTGAGAAAAATAACTTAGGGCCTATGCAAAATTTAAACCCAACTTAAAGGGCCACATGTGTAACTTTGGCTAAAATATATTATGAAAGTTGTGATCATTGTAATTATATAATAATGAAAAATGATCAATAGATCTCTCTTTACAAATATTCTACGTGTATATAATTTTTTAATAAAAAATATTATAAACGTATCTTAGTTGTATTGTATGTTAAATTTTTTTTTAAAAAACTACCTATTCATGTACATGTAAAGAAAACAAATTAGTTATTGGTTTATATCTCATGAAAACATTTAATAGTGGTCTATACCATTACCAGTCATAACACAACATAAATCTACATTTTTTTTTATTACTAAAAAATGATATTCATTCATTTAAAGGGGTTTTTTTTTTTAATAACCCTATTTCTAAAAAAATATACACATATGCCCCTATTTTGGATTTAGACACAAGTCGTCATTTGCAATGCCAACTTCCTTAAGGAAGCCCACGTTGCAAAAGGCGACTTCTCAAGGAGATTTTAAAAAAAAAATTTCAGTTTTTTTTTTGAATTTTTATTATATATATAATTAATATAATTCATAAAAAAAATAACAAAATATATATATATAATTAATATAATTCAGACAAAAAATATTAAATATATATATATAATTAATATAATTAATAAAAAAATAATTTCAGTTTTTTTTGAATTTTTATTAAATATATAATTAATATAATTCATAACAAAAATATATATAAAATTAATATAATTCATAAAAAAAAATTCAGTTTTTTT
>JBBPBQ010020321.1:19611806-19686802 GCA_037974755.1 Cicer yamashitae | reverse complement strand
ATATATAATTATATATATATATAATTAATATAATTCATAAAAATATAATTCAAATAACAAAAATAATATACATATATATATATATATAGTTAATATAATTCATAAAAATACATAAATATAAATTTTAAATTACATCAAAATAATTCATAAATATAATACATAAATAATTCATAATTCATTCAGTACGACATAAATAAAAATTTTAAATTACGATAAAATTTTAAATTACATAAATAATTTATTCATAAAAAACCACAAATTTTACAAAAATTACGATAAAATTAATGTTGAAGGTGACCTCCAGTACCACATTGCCGAGGTTTTCTCACACGTACGGGATTTTGACGACGCCTTGGTACATCACGAGTTTGTTCTTCTTCTTCTTGATCTTCGTCTTCTTGCTATTGAGGATGTCTAGGAGGAAGTGCTGTAGAAGAACTACTTCCACCTTGAGTCCAGTTGGATATTTGATTCAACGGAGTATATGCATTCCCAAAATTTGGAATTTGAAAGCTTTGTTGACACATATTATTGAGTAACTGGGTAGCGGACTCGGGTGTATTATAACAAGCGTTGAACGTGTTATACAACAAATCCTCTTCGCTTGATGCAAAAGATAGTCGACGATTGTCTTCTTGATGTGGTTGTTGGCTGTCAAAATTAAATTGTTCCCCTGGCGTGAACCCGTAAGATTGATATGGTGTGTGGGTAAAAGTATGAGGATGTGGTGTTTGGGTAAAGCTTTGAGGAGGCGGTTGAGTGTTAGGAGGTGTTGGTATATAATATTGGTTTTGTTGTGTTGTGTTGGGCATTGATTCCTGAAAAAAAAGGTTGGCTAGATTGTGGTGGATTGACACGAGGATCAACCAATTGGTTTTCTACAGAAATAAATCGTTTAGAATTTTGGCAAAACCAAACCATGTATTCATAACTTGGTTTAAATTCAACATTTAGAGGTTGACCATGAAGAATATGATTCTCTCGTTCATTCCACTCTTTGTTCTCATTTTCGTAGAACAATGCCCAACTATAGTCAACTTGTTTATGCAAATCTACCTTATGATACTTTTTCATGTTCCTCGGGGGATGTGGAATTTCTTGAGGTAGTCCAAATTGTAGTTTCACTCTATTAGTTTGATGCATTTCTATTATGTAGAAACAAATCAAATATGTAGATGCATTCCATAGCCAATTGTCTTCTGGATTATCGTATGTTAGATGTAGGTAGGGCCTCCAGATAAACTGATATATAACAAGTTTTTTAGTAATATATGCATGATAAGAAATAAAATAATATAAATAAAGTAATGTTTTAATATATTACATCGTTAACGGTCATGTGATCAATTTTTGATCGATATCCAGCAGTATGAAAACGAGGTGTATCGCCAAATTTCATACCCTTTCCACTATATCTACGAAAATAAATTTGAATGTTAGTGAATTAATTAATAGTTTTATAAATATAAAATTTACCTTTTTTTATATTTACCTTTTTGCGAACGGAAAATGAGGCTCAAGATTACATATTGGTGCAAGAAATGGCATATGGTACCATGCCCAAGTTTGAAGTAGATGTGAACATCCACCGATACACATAACACCGGGTTCAGATGCACGACACAATTCTCTATAAAGTATTGCCAAGCACGCTGAACCCCAACTGTATTCTCTCGTCTCTCGCAAATCTCTCAACAAGTGCAACCACATAATATGTACTATGTTGTGGGATTTGTCAGGCATTAATATACCACCAATCAATTCTAAAATGTATGCTCTACAATGTATAATTATTTCTTCATTTGATGATTCGGGAGTTAACATTGAAAATGTTTCTCTAAGCCATTTTAATTTTATAAAATTGCCTTTTCTTTGAGATTCAGGTGACATGACTCCTAACAAATCTAAAAAATCATCTGTCCATGATACCATAGTTGATCCAGTTACTGCTTTACCCCCAACACGTAAGTCAAGTAGCAGTGCAACATCTTCTAATGTTATGGTACATTCACCCGTTGGAAGATGAAACGTGTGGGTTTCAGGTCTCCATCTTTCAACTAAAGCAGTAATAAGTGAATTGTCAATTTTATAACTTTCTATTTGTGATACGTTACCAAACCCGCCTTGATGCAACAATAGAACTATTAAAGAATTTGGTGCAACGTGTTTATGGCTAAGTGATCTTAAATTTTGAGATGAATCCTGTAATAAGCAAAGATTAAAAATATAACAAAAGATATATAAAAAAAGATTAAAAATATAAAAAAAAATATATAACAAAAGATTAAAAATATAACACAAGATTAAAAATATAAAAAAAGATATATAACAAAAGATTAAAAATATAACACAAGATTAAAAATATAAAAAAAGATATATATTAAAAGATTAAAAATATAACAAAAGATTAAAAATATAACACAAGATTAAAAATATAACAAAAGATATATAAAAAAAGATTAAAAATATAACAAACAAAAGATTAAAAATATAACAAAAGATATATAAAAAAATATTTAAAATATAACAAAAAATATATAACAAAAGATTAAAAATATAACAAAAGATTAAAAATATAAAAAAAGATATATATTAAAAGATTTAAAATATAACAAAAGATTAAAAATATAACATAACGTATTGTATTGCTTACAAAATTTTGAATGTGGTGTAGCGCTGATCTATGATTATCATCATTCCATAACAAAGCCATTTAGATGACAATAAAATTTTTACTAAGAGCAAGAAGAAATTTAAAGAATAGAATAGTGAATATATAAAGAAGAGTGAAGAAATATGATCATAAACTTAGCCTATTTATAGAGGAAAAATATGTATACTTGACCAATATAATTCAATGCATGGCTTGACACAAAAAAATACTTTGAAAATGTAAAACTCTGGACAGAGCAGACTGAATGAAAGCATGGATTAGACTGGACGGATAATTCAATGCATGGCTTCACGTTTTTGCAGCAGATTCCTTGCAAATCGCCTTTCTGAATGGCGATTTCTCAAAGCCATCACAAAGTCGCCTTCTTGAATGGCGACTTGCTGAAGGAGTGGCAGGTGGTCGCCTTCTTGAATGGCGACTTGATGAAGCAACCTGCCAGGAACTCGCCTTCTTGAATAGAGATTTAGCAAGGCACCGTACACGTGTCACGCATGCAAGATGTGTCTTATAGTCGGCAGCATGTATCAGAATTGGTTTCGTATAAGTATGAGTTATATATTTTCATTGCATTTCATCTCAATCTCAATATCTCATTTTGATATCAATGGCACCAAAAAATATAGTTTTTCTAATTTATTACAATGGTGAAATATGTGAAAGAGAAGATATTGGTAAATATTTCAAAAGTGACGAAAAAAAAGCTATTCGAGTTCATTTTGGATGCAACCTTACTTACTTGAAGAAAAAAATTGAAGCAAAGTTGAAGTTAGAAAATACGAAGGTGTCTAATATAATTTTTCGACACCCTGTCTCATTTGGACAAGGCCTAGTTCATTATGAATTGTTAAATGTTGAAGACGACGAGATGTTTCACTCATGTTTGATGTTCAGAAACAGTGGCCGCAACTCGGATCTATCGAGTTATATGTCATGTTTGAGGATAGTAATCCATTATACGATGTTGGTCAACCATCATCATCGACCACACCTCACCCTGAATACCATTTTCAAACACAAAACACTTATTGTTTTCAAAATTCTGAATCTTACCAATCTGAACCATACCAACCCGAACCATACTTTGAGCAAACCGAATTTTCTGAACCAGAACCATCTCAACCTGAACAGTATATTCTACTAGGTGATGTGGCCGATTTTGATCAACAAGAAATAAGTGAGGAGAGTGAAGAAGAAACATACTTTGACGAGGAGGACGACGATCTAGAGACAGAACCTCATGTAATTGCAACGACATACGATCCACCATTCCATATGCGTAATCTAAACTTGGATTATGCTTATCCTCCGAATTTAATATGCCATCTAATGAACCTCCATTAGATGCATCTCTTGAGATTGGAATGAAGTTTAATAGCAAACCAGATTGTCAACTTGCAAAAAGCATTATCACATTAAACACTCCCTCAATTACCGTGTAGTGAAATCTGATCAATACAGGTATGTAATTAAATGTGTGAATCCACAATGCTTGTTCAAATGCAGGGCTTCGTTAAGCCAGAAAAGTAAGCAATGGGTGATTGCTCGTTTGAAGGGGCCCCACAATTGCGCAAATTCATCTATGTCACAAGATCATACCAAGCTTGACTCCAACATCATATGCGAAAGCATAAAGTCGCTTTTGAAAGCTGATCCATCAATTAAAGTGAAGGTGATCATTGCACATATTCGGGAACGATACAACTACACAATCACCTATAGAAAGGCATGGATGGCAAAGAACAAAGCTATCGAATCGATTTATGGAAACTGGGAAAAGTCATACAATGACCTTCCAAGGTGGTTGTTGGCTATGCAAAAATTTCTTCCAGGAACTATTGTGGAAATGGAAGTATCAGTTGCATATTCTGATAATACTTTGTTACAGGGATCAAAAAATTTCAAACGACTATTCTGGGCTTTCCCTTAATGCATATCCGGGTTTAAATTTTGTAAACCATTTGTCTCAGTAGATGGAACTTGGTTGTACGACAAGTACAAGGGGACTCTTTTGCTTGCTATTGCACAAGATGGAAACAAAAATACAATTCTCATTGCTTATGCACTTGTGGAAGGTGAGACAAGGGGTGCTTGGAGCTTCTTTTTGAAAAATCTAAGAAGGTATGTAACACCTCAAGTCGACATTTGTTTGATTTCAAATAAACACGAATCTATTAAAAGTGCTTATAATAATCCAAATAATGGTTGGCATGATCCTCCGTCAACACATGTGTACTGCATCCGACACATTGCACAAAATTTCATGAGAGAGTTCAAGGACAAGGAACTTCAAAGACTACTTGTTTGTATGGGTAATGATCTAATTCTTGTTAGTATATTTTGTACTTATCACTTTATCATATTTGATAATTTTTACATCATTTATAACAAGATATGCATTAAATGAACCATCATTCAAATATTACCGCAATGAAATCAGGATGGCAAATCCAGAGGCTTTAAGATGGATCGATAATATCCCCCCAGAACAATGGACTATGGCTTATTCTCAAGGTCGACGATGGGGACACATGACAACAAACATTTCAGAGTCAATCACGCAGTGCTCAAGGGTACACGCAATCTCCCAATCACTGCTTTGGTACAATCAACATACTATAGATTGGGAGTTTTATATGCACAAAGGGGACAATAACATCAGACATCATTAGCTTCTGGTCGAGTATACACAGACGATTGCATGGACAAGATTAAATATGAAGTTGGTAAATCTAATACTCATCAAGTCATGCAATTCGACCGAAATCGTTATTCTTTCATGGTGCATGAAACAGTAAACCCAAGAGAGGTGCGACCAATTGGTCATTTTGAAGTCAACATTCAAAGAAAATTGTGTGATTGTGGAAAATTTCAGGCTATACATATTCCTTGTTCACATGTCATAGCCGCATGTTCTTACGCTCGTCAAAACTATTTAGTGCTTCTACCTGACGTGTACAAGGTTGTTAATGTATTTAACGTCTACAAAGAAGAGTTTCCACCTATACCCAATGAAGGATATTGGCCCACATATGAAGGTGAAACATTGTATCACAATCCTGAAATGCGGAGAATTAAAAAAGGTCGTCCAAATAGTACCCGTATTAGAACTGAAATGGACGTTAAAGAAAAAGTACCAAGAAAATGTGGACTATGTCGGTTAACTGGCCATACTCGAAAACATTGTCCAAATGTTACAGCCAGCTCTAGTCAATCTATGTAATTTAATATTTATATTTATGTATTTTTATGTATTATTATGTATTTTTATGAATTATATTAACTATATATATATATATTATTTTTGTTATTTGAATTATATTTTTATGAATTATATTAATTATATATATTATATTTTTGTTATTTTAATGAATTATATTAATTTTATATATATATATATATATATATTTGTTATGAATTATGTTAATTATATATATATATATATATTTGTTATAAATTATATATATATATATATATATATTAATTATATATTTAATAAAAATTAAAAAAAAACTGAAATTATTTTTTTTATTAATTATATTAATTATATATATATATTTAATATTTTTTGTATGAATTATATTAATTATATATATTTTTTGTTATTTTTTTTATGAATTATATTAATTATATATATAATAAAAATTCAAAAAAAACTGAATTTTTTTTTTTTTAAATCTCATTGAGAAGTTGCCTTTTGCAACGTGGGCTTCCTTAAGGAAGTCGCCATTGCGACTTGTGCCTAAATCCAAAACAGGGGCGTATGCGTATATTTTTTTCAAAGGGGGGCATATGTGTATATTTGTTTGGAAATAGGGTTATTCAAAAAAAAAACCCATTTAAAGTGATAAAAATACCTCGATCATAAACAATATAATTCAAAGTTGTCAAAATCGTAAATGATGAATTTGAAAACAAACTCACAACACTCAAGTTAATAGCATAAAATGAAAGAATTGAAGTGTTTAGAATATCTATGTCTCTGAAGCTATAATGTCACTACTAGAAAAACTCAGTTTACCTGCCATATTTAGCGTCGGCCCCCGGCTTGCGTCGGTCAAGCGCACGCTAGTATGCTAAATATTTTTTTGTGTTTTTATTAATCATTAGTAAAATATGGCAAACGCTTGTTTATTTTTCTTTATTTTAGTCACCATGTTAGCGTCGGATTGGTCGATGCTACATTGTCTAATTTGTAAAAAAAAAAATTTTCTTGATTTGAAAAATTAAATTTGTTTTCCCTATTATCCCTCACCCCCCTTTTCCCTATCCCTCACTTCATTTTTCCCTAACCCTCGCCCTCCCTACCTTCGCCGTCAACCCCTTGTCACTCTCACCCTCTCGTCGCGTCACCGTTTCTCCTCGTCACACTCACTCTTGACACCAAAGTAATTGATTGAATCTACACTAGATTGAAGTTGATATGTCAATATGACCAAACAAACACCGCAACAAGATAGGAAACCAAAACACATTACACCAAGACGACGAACAAAATAACGTTGCACTAAGATGACGAAATAAATAAAAAAAAAAATTAAATGAGTAGAAATCACTTATCTTAGATAAAAGAGACGAATATAATAATTTAAAGAGGTGATCTCTGACCAAAAATTAACCTTAAACAACTTGCTTCGATGAAGAAGATATGAACAAAACAAGAAAGAGATGACTAGGTTGTGAGGTGGTTACAAGGCTTTCCTATATATAGGTACTAGACCATAAAAAGATTGAAGACTTTTTTTATTTATGAAAGGAGACTATATTTGTTTTATGGTTTTTCTAGGGTTATCTTTGAATAATTATGGATAATTTATCCATCATCCAATAAAAATTAACCACGTAGATAAATTTATAAATGGAAAAACTTTAGTTTATAGGTCCCACTTGCAAATTTACTTATGTGGCTAATTTCTATTAGATATTGGAAAATTATCCACAACTTTTCAAAGGAACCTGGGCCTATGGCTAAAATGTACTTTTAGCCTCCTCCAAGTTTTAAAATCTAGGTCCCCTAGTTTGAAAATTGCAATCTTAGCCCATTAATTCTAGCCAATTTTAAAAATGGTTTGTCTCATTGATTTTGACTTGGTCAACGTTCACATAACCTTTTTTTATTTTATTTTTTATTTTTATGATTACGTGAAATATACAACCTATTTCATTTTTAAATTGCAACTAATTTTTTTTAAATTTCAAATTCATTTTTTTTTAATATTGTCACTTCATTTTTTTATTTTTTTTTTAAATTGTCAACTCTATTTATTATTAATTAAAATAAACACAATAAATAGAGTGCTAAAATTGTCACATTTTGAAACTTGATAGTAAAAGTGTATTTTTACTTTTTTAAAAAGGTACAAAGAATTGAAAATTTCAAACTAGGAGCTAAAATTGCAATTTTTTATGGAGGCCAAAATCGCTGGATTTTAAAACTTGAAGGGTCAAAAGTATATTTTAGCCTTTATTAATACATAATTTTTTTCCAACCTTAACCCTTCCATTTTCAAAGAAAATTGTTCTCATAACCTAAAATTTTATCGGAGGTAAACAAAGCCAATCAAATAATTATCTTTACTACAAATTGAACTTATCTCGACTATCGTTTGGTCGAAAGGAATTCGAGGGGAGGAGAAGAGATATTTGTTTGGTTTATGTTTTAAGAGAGAATGAAAATAAAATTCCTCATAAATCTATTTTTGTTTCCTCTCCATTTTGTGGAATTTTGAAGAGAGAGGAATAAAATAACTTATAAACCATTTAAAATATTTTTTTCTCCTTGAACCAAACATAAATTTAATTTAACTTAAAAAAAATATAATTTTAATTAAAATTCCTCCACCCTCTTTTAAATATTTCTCTTTTTGTATGGTGTCTCATGGACAATCAACTCTCAACTAAGGACAACTTGACAAGAATGTCTTGAATAATCAGAATCTATTGTGTGTTGGTGGGTGTGGCAAGGAGGAATTATTGCCTCACTTATTTTTTCATTGTCAATTGTTTAGCAATGTTTGGTCACATCTTTTGAATTGAATGAGTCTGCGGAGTACTTTACATACTTTTGCTTTTTCTCATGCTCAACAATTATAGTTTCTAATGAAAATTACTAAGGAAGAAAGGCAAAAACTTAAGGATATTTGGTTGACAGGTATTTAGACAATATAGAAAGAACATAATTGTCGTGTCTTCAATCAATATAAGAGTAATTCTGCTCAACTTCTAGAACCATTAAACTTACATCTTAGTCTTGAATCAAAGCAAAATCAAATGAGTATGTATTCGATATTATTCAATGGTGGAATGATCCATTTGTTGAGACAAAATCTCTCTCAAATGTTTTAATAATAACAAAATTGTTTCAAAGATTCTGATTATATGTGTTATCTAACATGTGCTCTTGTATGTATCAAATTTAGAAAATAGGTTTCTCACCTTCTTGATCAGATGAAGTGTTTTTACACATTTTTAAAATATCCTCTACGTTAGAGGATAAGCAAGTGGAGGATGAAATTATGACCTCTATGACAGAGGATAAATAATACTGAAGAAATGATGAATTTATGTCAGAAAACAAACAATGCTGAAAAAGATGATGAATTTATGTCCTCTATGTCAGAGGATAAACAAAACAAAAGAGATGATGAACTTATGTTTTCTATTCATCCTCGTACGTGGAAAAATGAGTAAAAGTACCAAAGTATAAAACGTGATGTCCATGACTAAAAGGGCAAAACCCTACAATTGTTGGGAAAGAAAAAAGTAAAAAAGCACAAGTCACATCATAATTCATGGAAGCTTAATCCTCCTATCCGAGGATGGACTGGAAACTCATCCTCCTAGCTTTTGTCTTACAAGGACAAATGAATGACATATTTGCAATTCCAAATAAAGACCATGAGCAATTATCCAAGACTCCAACATATACTTTGTATTTCTCTTTGTAATTAAAGCAGCATCACCTCTATAAATTGAGATGAACTCATCTTCATCAAACACAACAAAAACATTATACTAAAGAGAAAGATAAAAGTTGTGAAGAGCACACTCATCCTCTCAAAAATACTTTCTACTGTTCTCAAATATATCTTTGAAATCACCCTCTTAGAAAGTTTATCATAATGGAAGAATCATACTCTTATCAAAACTCTCAAAACTTGTATATCCTCAAGTTAATATAAACTTGCTGATAGTTGTAAATCAAGAAAAAAAATTGTTTATGTAAGCATGTTGAGGCTAAAAAAATACATAGTGAAAAATAGTCCCTTTAGAGGACAAACCTTTTTGAGCCATAGTGAAAACTCATAAGTTAGTGAGGACTAAACGAAACTCATTTTGAGTGAACTAGTATAAATTTGGGTGTGTCATTTTCTACACTATCTTCTCTTTATTTTGTCTAATTCTCATTTTAGTTCCAAACTTTTATCCTCTAAAATCTATCTTTTATCCTCATACAAAGAATACAATTTTAAAAGAAAAAGAAAACTCAAGAAAAGTACAATATCTCTATTCAACTCCCCTTCTAGTGATATTTTAACTACTTCGCCATTAGCTTGTAGTATGGTGCACACGTTCTTTAATTAAGGATTAATTAGGGGGTTTATTTTTATGGCTTTCATTTTGGTTTTGTTTTTTTGTCGTTGATGTAAACTATTTTTCTTATTATTATTGAAACATCTTATGTTGTGAATAGTTATTCTTAATACTCCATTTGTTTTTTTTTACTTTTTATTCATACCAAGACATCAATAAATTTTGATAAATTTATTTATCTTTTTCTTATAATGTCCTTAATTATTTATCATCTAATTTCATATATGTCTCTCTCAACACTAAATAAATAAATAAATAAATAAGGGTATTATTAACGAATCAATTATTAATGTTGTGTTGACTTTCAAAACAACAGTTAAATAGAAAGAAAAAAATTCTGCAAATGTGACAATTAAAAAGAAATGAAGGGAGTATATGTTATCACTTCTTCAAAAAATATTGAAGACCATATAAATAAATGGGATTTGATTTAACAATGACAAAAATATGCTTGTAGTCCTTTGAGTTTAACCCAAATCTCGTTTAAGTCTATTAAGTTTTTTTTTCTTCTTCCGATATGGTTTAAATGTTAATAGTGTAAAGTAGAAAACGTTAACTTAAATCTCTGTTTGAATATTTTAAAACGAATGGAACGTAACAGAATGAAGCAAAATGGAACGGAGTGGAACAAAGTTCTTATTTCAATGTTTGGATATTTTATGATGGAACGAAATAAAATTCTCATTCTATTGTTTGAAAAGTGGATGAAATGGAATCAGTTATAAGTTTTTTATTTCACTTTGATTCTTATTAAAAGTAAAATACATAATTATAATTTTTTTGATATAATAATTTTGAAATCAAACCAACTATGGAGTTTGAATTCCTTGTGTCGGAAACCAACCACGTGTTTTTATTGAGTTTTTAATTTGACAATAATTTGATTAAATTAATTAAATTTTTTTGTGCAGATTAAATTAAATTACATGTGTTGCGCTACACTACATCATTAAATAAATGTTTTTTACCGATTAAAACATTTAAGATGTAATTTAGTATATTTTCATAAAAAAATAGGTGTCTAAAAAGTTTTTTATTCACGGTTTTATAAAAAAAATATTCAAACACGTCGATAATCATTGTTCTGTTTACTTTTAATTTAATACAGAGAATGAGTTATAATCGAAAGAGGGATATGTTTGTTGTCTTGTGGTTCTACACTTCTCTGTTAGAGAAGAAGACACATTTATATGACAGTAGAACATTACAGAAAAAAAAAACTATAAAAAAGTGAAAAAGTAATTATTTAATTAGGTGGTTTCATTCCATTGTATACCCTCCAAATTGGAAGGGATGAAAAATAAGAAGAGAATAGAGTATGAGTAGGGTTGTTTTAATGTTTTTGAAAGTCCTGTTTGAATTTAAAAATTGGGTCAGTAAAATCACAAAATCCTAACATCAAGATTTTCAAGATTCTAACGTTTGAGGGTGGATGGTGGCACCAGTTAGGCTGCTGCCGATGTAACAGACTCAATGACGAAAAACCGACCTCACTTTATTCTAGACATAAGATGTAAATATAAAATTTAAAGTGTATAATGTACAAAATTTAATATAATAAACGGTCTTGAATATATGAAATAGAATAGTTTCCATTGTATTCCTTGCCACTCCATCTATTTTTAAGAAATCTAATCAATTGAATTTTATTTTATACCACTTCATTGCATCCCATTCCTCAATCCAAACAAAGCCTACAAAAAATAAAAATAAAAGCTTACGAGATTTAGGAGAAAACTAACCTAAACTTTAAAGATCAGAAACATATTTTTACTTTAAAATCTTTACACATGATCTAAAGACGCTTGAACAACATTGTAACTTTTAGCACCAAAACTGTGAGATATTTCCAAAATATTGGTGAATATATGTATGTATAATTGGTTCTAATTGACATGATATTGTTGATGGCTCAGTGGTTGTGTTCTGTATGCGTAAATATGTGAAAGTTATATCTATATACCCTTTCACAATTTGAATGGCAGAACCAAGAGTCTCAAGTGACATTATTTTTCTATAAATAGTGTCACTTTGGACAGAATGAGAACACGAAAAATTGGAGATTGTCATCCACTTTTCTCATCCATTCTTATATTCTAAGTCATCTTATTCTTCTCTAATGCATGAGTGAAGGATAGGAGATACTATTGGTGTGATAGTGCAAATCATATCAAGGTTTTCCAAAGTACCCTGAAGGAGATTCGCTGGTTATCTCATTTACATCCGATTGGTGGGGCGAATCGAATCTAAAGGCTAGTGTAACAACACGCTTTGGAATTTGCTACATATAATCTTCATCAACAACTTCACCATTAAAGTCTTGCAGCAATAATCACCAACACAGATCTAACAAAAACCGCATAGGTTTTGTAATGCTTCCTTGCTGTTGCTGATACCACAATGAAGAATTCCATATTGTTTTTTATTTAATACCATTTGGCAGATAATGTCATGGAAATGCTTTTGAATCCAACAAACTGTATGCTGCAAAGAGTGCTTACATTGCCTTAAAAGTGTGTAAGTTTATTATCCCTATTCGAATTTCTGATTTTTTAATTATTTTCTGAATAAGAATCACTTGTGTCTTACCTATCACATGTATTTGTGAACACACGTGCATAATTGCTGCAACGTTTACACTGTTCTCTCTCTATTTTCTAGAGTAACTCCTACTCAAAAGAAACTCCCTTGATAGAATTCAATCATTTAATGAGAGTGTCATGGCTTCCATATAGCTCCAATAACATCAATAACAAAAGTCTTTTTCATACTAACAAAGTGGTTCAGTTGACAATGAGTTGACTCATATTCCACAAATGCGTGAGTTCAACTTCCACTGTTAGGACAAGGACTTAATTGATGGATAATTTGTAAGTACATCACATCTGTCAGTGCTCTATGCATCTTGAGACGTGCACGGACTCTGGTGAGCCTTCAGAATCCAATTCATTTGAACTTTTTTTATAAAAAAAGTCTCGGTCTTACTAGATGAGACAGCATGAATCAAAAAATTATGTCTATTATAAATATACAAAGTTCAAGCAATATCAATAATGAATATGAATCATTTACACAAAGCTTCAATTTCCTATCTTCCATGAAGATCTGTCATACTCACAGCATTATTGGAACACAATACATCTATTTCTTCAGAAGAGATTGTATTCAACATATTCTGTCTCAGGAGGAATGCAGGTTCCCTTGCAGGAGGAAGGTCCATGGTTTCATTGTTAAGCATAGAAATTACTACAGCCATAGTAGGTCTGTCTATAGCTGATTCTTGTACACATAGAAGTCCTATATGTATGCATCTCAAAATATTCCTATGATGACTTTGATCATATATTTCTGGTTCTATTAAAGTTGAAATATTGTCTTCCCTCCATTGATTCCATGCCTAAATCGAAACAAAAGTTGAATTCAAGTTTTATCAGAAAAACTCTACAAAAATTCTATCGTTTCGATATTAATATATCTATTTTTATAGACTTACAAATCCTAAGAGTGTCAGAGCATTTTCACTTTCGTAAAAGCTTGAGTTTCGTCTTCCACTAACAATCTCTATCAGCAAAACTCCAAAGCTGAAAACATCTGATTTATCTGAAAATACTCCTTGCATTGCATACTCTGGAGCCATATAACCACTGCATTGAAATTGAAATTTAACAATCGACACTTCAAGTATGTTGCTCAAACATTAGACGAACAAGAAGGTACACTTACTATGTTCCGACAATCCTTTGTGTATTGGCATGATTTTCACTCCCTCCAAAGATTCTGGCCATACCAAAGTCAGAAATTTTTGGATTCAGCTCCTCGTCTAGCAAAATATTACTTGCCTTCAAATCTCTATGGATGATTTTTAGCCTGGAATCTCTATGTAGATAAAGCAATCCACGAGCTATTCCTTCTATTATGTTGAAGCGTTTTTCCCAATCTAGGAGTTTATTTCTTGATGGATCTATAAAGATTAAAATCGTCACAACATATTATTTTGAACATATCTGAATATGCATATAAATCTTCTGTCAAGAATACTTTCTACAAAACTCATGTTAAAAAGTTTCATGAAAAGTCACTAAAGGTGAAACTATTGTTAAAATAAAACTACACATGATTAATAAAGTAAATTATGAAAGGCTCATTGAGGCCATCAAAAGAACTAACCAAACACATATGCATCCAAACTTCTATTTGGCATGAACTCATACATCAACATCTTTTCGTCTCCTTCAATACAGCAACCTAAAAGGCGTACAAGATTGCGGTGCTGAAGCTTAGAAATCACTACTACTTCATTTATGAATTCTTCTAGTCCTTGTCCAGATGATCTCGAAAGTCTTTTAACGGCTATTTCCTTACCATCTTGCAGTATTCCCTATAAATACAATATCAGAAAGAAAAAAGTTAAAAAACTAACGACTTCAAACATGATTAACTTTGGTCGATTTAACATACCTTGTATACCGGACCAAAACCTCCCTGTCCGAGTTTGTTAGATGAATGGAAGTTATTTGTGGCAATTGCAAGCTTCTCAAAATTAAACAGTAATAACTCTTGTAGCTTAGCTTGTGACAATTCTCCAATTACATTGTCACTTGTGTATTCTTTAGGTGTTTCAATTTTGTTGAATTGAAAAATTGTGTTCTTTTTTCTCACTGAATCAGTAGCAGGAATGACAAACATGTGTTAGCTTATATTATAAAATGTGAGTTTGATTGATAAAACTTAAATCTACAACAGTATACTTACCTGGACTTGAAGCCTTTATACAAATGAAATATGCACCAATGGCAATTATAATAGTTCCTATTAATACTGAAACTGTAATGATGACTGTTCCTTTGTGTCCTTTATCTGTAATTAAGGAAGGATAAAGATGTAAAACTGCAGAATTTTTGTCCAAACAGAAAATACATTCTCCACCCCACATTTAAAAAAATCACAGGTGTTTCCGGACTTGTGCTTCTGGACTGACATACTTTGTCCAAAAGTATATTTCTGGATAACACATAATTCACGTTTTTATCAGTGAGATTGGGGTGTGTGAAAAGTTCCTCCCAAAAATATATACCTGAGACGCCGAGTTCAGTATAGGCTACGCGAATGAATAGATCAGCTCCTCCAGTTTCGAATTGTTGTATATCAATTAGATTTCCATTCCAAGACATACAACCGATATCAGAATGATATGAATATGCAGTGCAAGAGCAATTCAGCAAACACTTTCTTCTGCATTCATCTTGTTCATCTGATGACAATTCTGCAAAATCAGGCACTTTAACCGTATGAAATTCCAAAAAACTGTCTGATTCATCACCATGTGCACTCTTGGTATCATTGTTTGCACTTTCACACTGCAAAACTGTCCTCCTAGCACATCCACTAGTCCAATTTTGTTGATTCCATTCTTGTTTGTTTCTTGGTTCAAACCCTTGTAAACAGCTACAATGTGGTGACCCTTTTGAACTACAATTTCCAAATGGACCACAAAAACCATAAACATCACAATCCGATCTTCGATTACTCCATGTGACTTGCCACTCCTCTTTCTCAATACTCCAAGAATGTTCATGAATTTGGCCTTGTGAATTCAGTCTATAGATTACAAGTCCATAGTCGTCTGCTCTGAAATACAAATCAACAGTTCCTCTCGTACCATCTTTTTCAAAATGAAAACCATTAAGGTAACGAGTTCCCATGTCTTCTATCCCTATAAAAATTTGATTATTCCAAGGACCACTTCGCCAATACGGCCGAGTCTCGTTCCAAATGATAACTTCTGGAATAGTCAGGCGTTCGAGGCTTAAAGAGAAGTTTCCAACAGACGGATCAGAAGGTGTATTCCATGATGTGAGCTTTACTTTCTCACTACTTCTTTTGTAGCTTGTAAGTTTCATGTTTGGTAATATTACATTTGTGGGATGGTTGAAACTCTCCCATACACTGTTTCCTGTTAATGTTTCAAACAAGACAAGGTTTCCATCATCTGATAGTTGGAAACTAGAATTTGTTGTAATGTTGGGAACATTTGATGACCAAAGAACCTTTTTTTGTCCATTCAATAGTACAAGATTGCCATCATTGGATATTGTAACAACACCAGAAGAATCATTGATCAATGGTTGGTTTCTATTAGCAACCCATACTACAAAGTCTTGAGTTTTGCACCAAATACCTACATAGCGAATTGTTGAATTTTGAGGTGTGAAGAATCCCAAGGTGAAATTTCCACTATTTGAGGTTAGAGTTTCATGGTCTTTGATCATCAATTGTGATGATGTGGTGTTGTCTTTGGCAACAACAAGAACATGTAATGAATAACAACATAATACTAATAGTGTAGAGATCAAATGTTTACACATCATTGAAATGAACAAATTTTTATCTAAAAGAAATAAAAAGTTATGTGCATTCTTTTTTATTTCTTTATATAAGAATAAGAACTTTTTTTTCTTCTTGTTTGAACATTCAATATTGTCGTCTATGACTTATGAGTTGAAAGCTTATGTCGTGCAAACGGCATATTTAGAAAAGCAGTTTATGTTCACACTATTTAATGATGATCAATATGAGCTGGCTAAAGTCTCATTCTCATTGAGTAAAACTAGTTTAAGACATCTTTTTATCTTAAATTGTTCATTTTAATACAAAATATAATGACCATTTATCAAATAAAATGAGAACTAATATAAGTACAAACTATATGATATCAATTGTGATTTAAATTCACAAAATAAATTAACCCAAAAGTATCATCAATTGTCCTCATCAGACTGTACATCAACTGAAATCAGTTTAATAAAAAATATAGAACACTTAATCTAAGCATAAGGAACGATCTCAACTCCTAATTTTTCCAAATGTATCTCATATTTTGAAGGCATAGAGAACAATCTCAACTCCTAACAAAGTGAATATCAAATATCAAGGGATGTGTCCAGAAAAATTGAATCAAATATGCAACAACAGAAAATTATTTATTTTTGCAATATAAAGATTTTATTTAAGTTGAAAACTTTAAATTGAATTTTTTGAAACACATTGAGATTTTTGAAACACAAAAGTGTTTTAGAAAACTCAAAATTTAAGTTTTTTGAAATAAATGCATTGTAGAAAATTTATATTGAATTTTTCGAAGTACAAATATGTTTTTCGAAACTCAAAATTTAAAATTTTCAAAATATAGATTGAATTTAGAGGAGTAGGAATTATTTTTGGTTTTTTCTTAAAAAAAAAGGAAGAAAAATGAATAGTTTGAGTGAAATGTGGGAATAAAGGTGTAATAAAAAAAGGTACTGTTTAAAAATTTTCAATACATTTGTAAAAGAAATAAGACTTAATTATATTTTTGACCCCTTATTTTATCATATTTACGAAAATAGCTACTTCGTTTTAAAATCAAACTTTTTAGTTCTTAATATTTAGTTTTTTTTGTATGGCTTTGTTTTTTAAAATAATTTTTAAAATATTATATTTTTTTGTTATAACTTTTTAAAGGAGAAATTAATTAAAATAGCTTCTCACAAAATATCATTTTAAATATTTTATTTTTTGCTACAATATTTTTTAGATAATAAAATTTCAAAAAATGCTTAAAATGAAAAGTTATTTTGAATAATTTATCATAAAAATTATTTTTGAAAGATATTTTTATATAAAGAAATGAGATTTTTATTATATTAAAATCTTTAATAATGAATAGCTAAATTATTGAATCTCAAAATTATTTTTTTAATATGTAACAAATAAATTCAAAATAACTTATACCACTTTTGAGTAAGTTTTCCTAATTTTATTTTTTAAGGATATAATATAAAAATCACTTTTCTTTTAATGTATAACAAATTAATAGTTTTAGTCCCAACTTAATTTTTGATCCATACACGATGATTTGTGGCTTAGAAAATAGTGAGATATTGCCCCAATTATAAATTTAAAAAAGGGACTAATTTGTGTAATAAAATAAATGATTAAAAGAACAATGAAACCCAGAAAAAGAAGGCCAATACGATTTACTTTTAAAAGTTTAGCCCCTAATACAGTCAGTCAATAACCACATCACGTGATGAAGAAGATTTTTTGTACTCACCAAACTCGAAGAAAAATAAATAAACTCTAAAACTGTCATCTTCTTTTATTTATTTTGACAAATATTATTTTATATTTGGTAACATAAGCCCAGCCCGAATTATTACTAGAAACCCTGAACCTAACTCATTCATTCACACTTCCCAGACGCTAGTTTTTTGCATGTTCCCAATCTTGTTTTATTCATCTTCTTCAACAACATTCCTTCCACTTTTCCTCTTTGTTTCACTTCTGCCTACATTTTTGCGAGTTTAAACAATTTGTCGGAAGACATATCATTTAGAAAATTTAAACTACATACTAAATATTTTTTTAAATTTTTCGATACACAGATGTATCTTAAAATTAGACTTTTATCCAACTTTTCAAATATAAATATAGATTAGAAGTATAAATATATTTTAGAAAATTCAACTAGTTAGTATGCATGTAGGACTAGGAAATGGGACAATAGAGGTAAAAAATCTAAGTATTGAAAAGTGTGGTGTCAAAGTGAATTCCAAAAAAAAAGGTGTGCTATCAATGTCAAAGTACTTACTCGACAAGTATTACTTCTAATTTCAATTTCAAAAGGTAATATTGTATACCATACCATAACCATTAATTAACGTGATTTTAAATATAAAATATTTATAATAGGAGTAATAGAGGAACCTATAGAAAAAAAGTATGAAATAAATAGAGATTAATATATATAACAGTCATAGTGTGACGTCTTATATTTTTCTATTTAAGTGAGGTGTTTATAGAAACAACAAATTCATTATGTCAATATTCTTTCAATTTTACGTATGACTTATCAACACATGGTTGAATTAGTCACATCAACAACAAATATTTTTTTTTTTCTGAAGATGGATGGAATTAATTTTTGGTTGAATTATAGATCTTGCATTATTCTTGACTATTAGTCGTATATAAAAGAATCAAGATTTTAGTTTGATTTTCTTTCATTGACTTATGAAATCTTTATGTATATTGTTGATTTATGTTTTGTTTTTTTAATTAATTTTAATATCAAAATATGGAAGAGAAATGTTCCGACTTATGATGAATTTACTCGTACGATTCTTATTAGCATTTTTAAATGTAACTTATTTATCTATAAAAAAAAAATTAAGTGTACCACAAACATTAATTATATATATATATATATATATATATATATACACACGAACTTCTAGATCTGAGATTAGTTGTGGTTGACATTGTATTAAATTAGTCAATACCAACAAAGATATCTGATTATTAATGGGCAGCCTTACGAGAACGTTGATTTCTTACATGTGGAGGGGCGAGACGTAGGCTAACAATGGAAGATTTTTATATTTAGTTGTTTTATTTTAAAAAAAAAATTATTTTCATATTTAACTATCTTATTATTTGTTTTAAATTAGTAGAAATAGGATAATTAGAAAAATATTACTTAATTGATAAATTTATTTGTCTTAATTTAACTCTTTCAATCTCTACAACAATTATAAAAGAGTTTTATTTATTTACAATAAAAATTGTAAGAACATAATTATAAATAAAATAAATAATAAATTTATTGTAGTTCTAGTTTTTCCTTTATATTTGTACCTCTTGTAAAATTATAGCTAGCATATGGGATGGGGTGGAAATATATGTCTTGCCACGGTCAAGGAGGAGAAAGTAAACAAAGAATTGGGAGTTGAAACACATATTCTATACAGAAGGGGTTGCTACCAACACTACTATTTTTTCCTTGCACATTTTTTTTAAGTATAAATTAAAGTGCAAAAATATGACACGGTAGAGTTGACATCCCAATTATATTAGCACTTTAAAACTACTTTATATTATTTGCAATACTATAATAATTTTATTAAATAAAAATGTAAAAAAATAAACAGAAAGTTAAGGGGGGCTATGTCAAAACTCAAGAAAACAATGATGGACAACACCACCTCATTAAAAACCTTAGTCGAAAAATCCAAATGGATAAATCCAAGGTGAAGGAAAAAAGAGTGCAGTACAAGCAAACACCATTAACAACTTAAGGGAAAATTAATAAAAAGGGGAAGACTATACCGATTATGGAAAAAGTCATTTCAAATACAAGGTGGTGGTAAATTTCACCAAGTAAAACAACGAATGTAAAACTCAATATTAACAAGTTTATCAACACAAGTGTTGTATTACCTATAAATGTGTGAAATATGAAAATGCATTTGGAAATGCAATTCAACCATCTAGTCATTAACATCAACAACACAAGGTTGGAATTAGTAAATGATTGGACGACCAACAAGGAGTTAGACTTTATCCAAAGACGAAACCAATGTTTAGAATGGACAATCTCAATAGCATATATAGCAGTAGAAAGTTTAGCATGAAACGATATAGAAACACCCAAATAATCTGAGAAACAACCAGCAATAGCATCACTTGAGTCCCTAAAAATAACACAAATAGTAGAGAGCTCGTGATTACCTCTAGACGCACCATCAGTATTACATTTAATCCAACCATAAGGAGGCTTCAACCAATTAACTTGCGTAATAACATGGACTTTAGGAGCATGACAATCAATAGAAAAATATTTCAAATAGATAATTCCTACATTGATGAAGATGCAATGCCCTTAGAGATCCATTTGCCTAAAAGAGATACAACTGAAGAAATCATGCATAGAAGGAATCCGTTATTTTTTGGGTATTGAGGTAGCTCAATCCAAGGATGACCTTGTAATTTCACAAGGAAAATATGCTATGAATATTTTTGAAGAAACAGGTCTATTAAATGTCAAGCCAGTTGATACTTCTATGGATCCAAATGTCAAACTCCTACCTAATTAGGGGAACCTCTATCAGATTCAAGAAGATATAGGAGATTAGTTGGAAAATTAAACTATCTCACAGTCACCCGTCTTGACATTTCCTTCATTGTCAGTGTGGTAAGCCAGTTCTTAAATTCCCCTTGCCAAGAATATATGGATATTGTAATCTGGATTCTTAAATACATCAAAAGTGCACCTGGAAAAGGTCTCATTTATGAAGATAGAGGACATACTCAGATAGTTGGTTACTTAGATGCTGATTAGGCAGGCTCACCCATTGATAGATGATCCACGTCTGGGTATTGTGTACTCGTCGGAGGAAATTTAAGACCTTGGAAGAGTAAGAAACAAAATGTTGTTGCAAGATCCACCGTTGAGGCAGAATACAGGACCATGACACTAGTAACATGTGAACTCATCTGGCTGAAACAGTTACTAAAAGAACTTCAATTTGAAGAGGCCAACCCAATGACACTAATATGTGATAATCAAGTTGCATTGCACATTGCCTCAAATCCTGTTTTTCATGAAAGGACCAAACATATTGAGATAGACTGCCATTTTGTTAGAGAAAAGATCGAATCGGGAGACATCATCACTATCTTTGTCAATTCTAATGATCAGTTGACAGATGTTTTTACAAAGTCATTGCGAGGTCCTAGAATTAGTTATACATGTAACAAGTTGGTGCATTTGATTTATATGCTCCAGCTGGAGGGGGAGTGTTGAAAATAAAATATTAGTATGTAAATAAATAGAAAGTCTGTAAGTATTTCTGTCGTCTATAAGTAATCTTATCGCCTATAAGTATTCTTGTCATTATGTGTATTTATCACATAAAGTCTATATAAAGAACTTTCGCTGTGTAGTTGAAACACACGGGTTATTCAACATGTCTCTCAATATTTTCTTCTCATTCAACATTAGTGATGACTCTATAGTATACAACTGTTTTGTAATCTTGATTGTGACGACTCGTTAGCATACAAAACAGCTTTATACTAACAAGTTATCATTATCAAGGATACAGAAGCTTGGAGTTATAAAACATCATTAAAATGCAATTAAACCCTTTTTAAGGAAGAAAAATAAGATTAGAAAATGATTAAATGTTAGATGATCTTACTTTTGAAATCATGCATAATATTGTTCATATAGACGAGAAGTGGTTTTATATGAAAAGATATGTGAACTAGTACTTTGCTACAAGAAGAAGATGAGCCTGCAAAAGTAAAAACTTTATTTAGAAGGTAATGTTTTTAGTTGCCATTTTTCGCCTAAGATTTGATGTTGAATGGATTCTCGGGAAAAATAGGAGGCTTTCCTTTTGTTACCAAAGAGCCAGCAAGGAGGAACACTGTTAAAAGAGTTGTTGGAACTCTTGAAACAAAAACCATTACGTAAGTTAATAGAGAGATTAGTAGAAAGTTTCTAATTGCCAGTGTTATTCCTAGAGATGTCATTGGCAATCCAATTTTCTTTCAACAAGACAATGCAAGATGTCACCTTGGTTTTTTTGCTATTCAAGCTCTACAACATAAGGAAGCACCTAAAACAATTGATGAACTCATGGGATCAGAGCAATGGAAAAAGCATTACCTTCATTGGATGTCCTTGTTATCTTCATTGGATGTCCTACGTATAGAGATGTTATTAACATTTTTTGGGATATATTTTAGAGAAGCAAATAAAAGAATGGTAATAGTTTTATGTAAAATGCTGAGAAGAGTCCCGAAGGGCACTTGTGAAGAAACCAAATGTAGAAAAAATATATATTAGAAGTTGTAAAATTCAAACTTTAAAATTATAAAAAGTGAGATTTTCCACTCAAAACTTATTTTTTATTCTCCCCTTTTTTGGTTTCTTAACAAGCGTCCCTAGGATAAGACACTTGTTGGCATGATCCTAATTTTATTAATGAGATTGTGTTTAATTTGGGCATTTTAACATATTAATAAAACTTTATATCAATCAATCGACTAATGTATGTCTTGTTAGTTGTGTGTGTATGGCACTAACTAATATCAAGAACCAATAATGTTATCCTTAACTATAAACAACATCAAGAATTGAAATTTTGTGTTTACTTCCACATTGCACAAATATATATTTGCAACAAGTTTTTAGCAAATTATTGTGAATATATTTGTGCAAAATTAAGAGTAAAATTGAGTGAATGGTAATGGTAGTATTTGAATGAATTTTATTATCATTGTGTTCAAGGAAATTGAGTGAATATTTTTTATCCCAGCAGTGACATTGTCCATTTGAAAAAAATTATCCTAGTGCAAACCATTTAGCCATAAAAAATTACTCTTTACATCAGAATATGGCTGAAGGCACCACCATTTTTTACCATTTATCACATTATTCATTCCTAATTATGGCTTCTTAGAAGCCAAATCCTGAACTTCCACCACTTAAACCCTGAAACTAACTGTCACAATTCAACTGATAACCATCAAAAGCTAAAATATCAAAGATGAAGAAATGAAGAAAACAACTACTTAGACAATAGTGTTGAGATCCAGCATTGATCTGATTGATGTGGCACCAAACAACATATAACACTGATTCATGTGGAACCAAAATAACACTGATTTTGTTCATGTTTCAAATGCTCACCAAGACCATTTGAACAAACAAGTTTTAAAAATTCATTTTGATTCTATTTTCTCTAAATTTTTATCTCAGATGCTTGAGCAAATGATAGAGGGTCAGGAGATGATCCTGAAAATTTGTGACAAGGGAACCTGAAAATTGAGGATTTTTTAACCGAAGATAATTTTAATGTTGTCACAACAAACCATCAACTGTTAGTGTCAAGCATCTTTCAAATGCTCTCTTACACTCCACACAAAATTTTCTCCTGCACACTTTTGCTTTTACATATGTTACAACCAGAGTTTTATATTTACAACAATGTAAATACTATATGAAATGCATTTTTGTCTATATTGTAGTATATGGCAGCCATAGAATCTACAAGTTTCTGGCTTTACATGCAATTACTAGGTAGATAACATAGGCAATGGATATTTGTGATAACAATTATGTCACCTAATTTTCAGTGTAGTACTTGAATCTGAACTCTTGAATCACTTACTAGTATTGGCCTTCTTTACGAGGAGTGTGAAGTAGCAATGTCAATTTACAAGAAAGATTGGGTTTGAATTGTAAATTTACCTATTTAAAACTTCTTGTTAAAAATTTAATAGAATAACTCAAGATTGATCTTGGTTGTGAAAACGGAGAACGTTCTTGACCAGAAAACGGAGAACGTTCTTGGTTAATTAAAATCAACAATTTAACTTATCTATTTAACTTGATAATCAAACAGACTGAAAGTAAATAGATAAGGGGAGAGACACCACACAAGGATATATTCTGGTTCACCCAACTCGGGCTACGTCCAGTCCTCACAACTGTGAGATTTTCCACTAAGTGTTCAAACGGAGAACAATCTTGATTTTACACCACTAGTTCAGATCAAACTTGATCTGTTACAAAGCAAGTCCTTTCCACCCAGAAAGGAGTTCAAATCAGGTCACCTATCAATCTTTAGAGAGGATTTTACACTTCACCTTTTAACCATAAAATGATTTTCTACAAACTACTCAAACTATACTCAACACTTATAGTTTTGAGTTTACACAATAATGATTTAGAGTGTTTGGCAGAATCTGAGTAATCTCAACATTTGTTTGAGGTTAGATTCTTTACAAAACATTCAATAAAATACTATCAAGAGATTCGGATATGAATAGCATTGATTCTTTTGATGAATGAGAGACTTTCAAGTGTATGAATGTAAGTAAGTTATGGATTTTCCTAGCACTTGAAGTTCTGATTTTTCCTTGAGCTTGGGGTTCCTTTTATAGGCTTCAAGAAGGTTGATGACAGCTAATTTGACCGTTGGAAAGTGTCCAGTTGTCATGTATCATATTTGACTAAAGACTAGACTTTTTTGAACCAGGAATGTTCTTAACTTGAACATTCTGCGTTTTGCTTATGTGTTAATAATGGTTGATCTGTAGCTTCTCATTCTTGACTGTGATTTATGATCCTTTGTTATGTGCACAGACATCTCAGAGATGTGCTTAATGTATTCAGATCAAGACTTTCTTTGATTCGTGCTAACAGGCTGGAGAATGATGTCCACATGTTGGAGATTGATTGTTAACATGCTGGAGAATGATGTTAATATGTTGGATATTGATTGTTAACATGCTGGAGAATGATGTTAACATTTTGGAGACTGATGTTAACATTCTGGAGATTGATGTTAACACTCTGGAGATTGATGTTAACATTCTAGAGATTAATATTAATATGCTAGAGATTGATCATTCTTTAATCAAGAATGTTCTTGACTGAACATTCTTCATTTTATTGGAATGCTGATATGTTGCCTTAAATTTATTTGTTATTGACAGTATTCCGTGGGCCTTTCATTACTTGTGCATGTATCTCAGATATGCAGCTGAAGCATATGTTTCAAGAACGTTCTTCGTTCTTGACAGTCAAGCTGGAGAATGATCAGTCTTGCTTGAACTTGCTTGATTCATCATAATCCATAGCTTTTTTACTCTGTATTTTGAATTGATTTTTTACTGAGATGAATCCTTTATATTACTTGAAGAGTATAGATCACATGATTGTGAAATACAGAAACAATGATTGCGAAATCCAGGGGAAACTTCTTCTTCAACAAAGGAGATCATTTGTTCTTGAAATCTCAGAATTGTGGAGAACGTTCTCCGTTTTCCAGACTTTTGTCAAAAACGTTCTCCGTTCTGTCTTTGTATTTTTGCTTCCTTTTCAAATGATCTTGTTTCTGATTTATAGCATAGTGTGATCATTGATTGTTGTATTTGATCATCTTCTTCATGAAGATGTTATCTTAAAGATGTAATAATCATTCTCTTGAATGATTGATATATGATACATTCCTTTTGAGATTATTTCATTATTGAATGGATACTTATGTACTTTGATGAAGTGAATGGTTTCTTGCTTGTTCACTTATGCAATTCATGTTCCTTAAACAAAACTCAAGTGCAATCATTAGTAGACCACCATTCATAAAACTTAATCTTTTATTTCATAACGTTTGTTGTCATTAAAACATACATCAAAAAGGTTTTTGCCTCAACAGAGTGTCCAAAATTTATTAATTAATTAATGTAGTCTTTTTCCACAAGAATTGAAGTTTAACACTTCAACCGTGTACATGTCAATGGAATTAACAATTTCATAATCATTAAATGTGCAGATTTGATGATATTTGTAGTTATGTAATTATTCTTATAATTAATTAGTTCAGCTGTAGATTAGCCGTTATAGTAAGACTCGTATCATTCTATAACAATATTATTTAAAAGGAGAATTCTCCAATGGAAATGACATATTTTACCAATCAGAAATTCTGAGTTTAACATGGTATCAAACTAGGTTACGATCCAAATCAGATTTCTCTGTTTTTTGCGATCAAATCTTGAGTTCCTCGATTTTTTTTTTCTTCTTGAAATCATATTTCCTTGCCGACGTCAATCATAGTTTCCTTGTTGTTTCTGCTCTATTTTTTCTTGAAATCTTAGTTCATCGTCGATGACGATCATAATTTCGCTTCTGTTTCTACATTCCCTGTTTTACAGTTGACGTCTCCTTAAGTTATCTTCATTTGTTTCCCTCGGCATCATGTTCACAAACAAGCGTGATATTCTTTTGTGCGTCTTAATGGAAAAAACTACTCTACATGGGCGTTTCAGCTCTAGATTTTTGTCAAAGGAAAAGAGCTTTGGGGTCACGTCAATGGACGTGATCATGCCCTTGAGAAGATGCAGAACGATGCCTATGCCAAATGGGAAGTCAAAGATGCACAAGTCATGGCATGGATCATAGGTTCTGTTGATCCTAATATCGTTCTCAATCTCCGACCTTTCGCTACGACAGCAAAGATGTGGGACTACTTGAAGAAAATATACAGCCAAGACAACGCTGCTCGACGGTTCTAGCTTGAACATGAAATCTCAATTGGGAAGTCAAAGATGCACAAGTCATGGCATGGATCATAGGTTCTGTTGATCCTAATATCGTTCTCAACCTCCGACCTTTCGCTACGGCAACAAAGATGTGGGATTATTTGAAGAAAATATAAAGCCAAGACAACGCTACTGAGCGGTTCCAGCTTGAACATGAAATCACAATTTTTTAACAGGAAATTCTTTCCATTTCTGAGTTTTATTCTCATTTTATGAATCTTTGGGCTGAATATACTGACATTGTCTATAAAGATTTGTCAAGTGAAGGGCAAATTATTGTGCAAAAAGTTCACGAGATTACCAAACGCGATCAATTTTTGATGAAATTGAGATCTGATTTTGAGGGACTAAGGTCCAATCTCATGAACCGAGCTACTGCCCCATCCTTGGACGCTTGTCTCAATGAGCTGCTTCGTGAGGAACAACGTCTTCTCAATCAGACAACCATGGAACAACAAAAGTTCGTTTCTCTCCCTGTGGCATATGTGGTACAAAGCCGACCCCGTGGGCGAGACATGAGTACTGTCCAATGTTCCTGTTGCAAAGGACATGGACATTTTGCTTCCAACTGTCCTAAAAAGTTCTGTAATTACTGCAAAAAGAATGGTCATATCATTAGAGAATGTCCAACCAAACCACCAAAGAAAACTGAAACAGCCTTCACTGCATCTGTTGGTCCTTCTACAGCTCCCATTTCTGTGAACCAGAATCCGCATCCCACCGTTCCAGCCTTAACCCCTGAAATGGTTCAACAAATGATCATTTCAGCCTTTTCTTCTTTGGGTCTTTCAGGTAACGTTACTTCCCTTGATTCTCCTTGGTATTTTGACTCAGGGGCATCTAATCATATGACCAACAATGTTGTTGCCCTTACCAATGTTACAAGTTACTCTGGTAATCTCCAAATACAAACTACTGATGGAAACAGTTTGCCTATTACAGAAATTGGTGATATTTCTTCATCTCTCACAAATGTTTATGTTTCCCTTGGTCTTACTAGTAATCTTATTTCAGTTGGTCAATTAATTGACAATGATTGTAGAGTTGAATTCTCAAAATCTTGTTGTCTTGTGCAGGATCAACAATCAAGGAAGATGATCGCGACGGGGCCTAAAGTAGGACGTCTTTTTCCTCTTTATTCACTGAAGTCCCCATGTTCTTTTATGTCTTTTATTTCTTGTAATTCTGCAATTCTTGATTTCCAAACATGGCATAAGCGTCTTGGTCACCCAAACTCAAATGTACTTTATGACATGATGAAATCTGCAGTTCTTGGCAATAAAAATTTCCCATCTCTTAGGGCTATTCAATTTGATTGCATTTCTTGTAAACTTGGTAAAAGTAAAATTCTACCATTTCCAATTCATCAAACAAATGTAAATCAACCTTTTGACATGATCTATAGTGATTTATGGGGAATAGCACATGTTATATCCCATGCTCGTTATAAGTATTTTATCACTTTTATTGATGACTATAGTCGTTTTACATGGGTTTATTTTTTGCGCTCTAAAGCTGAAGCATTTTCTGCATTAAAGTTTTTTCATGCCTACGTTCAGACTCAATTTTCGTCTACAATTAAAATTTTGCATTCTGGCAATGGGGGGAATATACATCTTCTTTATTTCAGGAGTTCTTGCAGAAAAATGGAATTATATCACAAAGGTCATGCCTTTTTACACCCCAACAAAACAGGGTAGCAGAAAGAAATAACCGCCATATCATTGATGTTGTCTGTACTCTCAAGTTGGACTCCCTTGTACCCTCTCGATTCTGGTGTGAAGCTCTCTCCACCGCTGTCCATCTTATTAATTGATTGCCCTCTCAAGCCTTAAACAATGATTCCACATTTTTAAGGCTATATGGACAACAACCATCTTATAGCAATATTCGTACCTTTGGTTGTGTCTGTTATGTTCATCTTTAGCCCCAAGAACGCACCAAGCTTACAGCTAAATCTGTTAAAAGTATTTTTCTTGGTTACTCAAGCCACCAAAAAGGTTTTATATGCTATGATCCTAATCTCAATAGGATTCGGGTTTCTAGAAATGTTAATTTTCAAGAGAATGCATTTTTTTTTTCTGCTAACCAAGATACTCATTCTCCTACATCCACATCTATTTTGCCTCTATTTTCTAACAATTCTGCAGGAGAATCAGCACCTAAGACCCTTTTGGTGTACCAAAGACGTCCAAAACCTCCACGACCTCCTCACGATCATTCTCTGACTGCTGATCTGATACTTCAACAAGAACCAGTAGCATTATGTCGCAGTACTCGCACTCGTAATCCTCCAAAAAAGTATGATCCATCTTCACCTTTATCTTTGACAACAACTTTAGCTTCTGTTTCTATCCCTTCCTCATATAAACATGCTATGGAGCATAAATGTTGGCAAGATGCTATAGAGGCGGAACTTCTAGCACTAGAAGAAAATCAAACATGGGATGTTGTTCCTTGTCCCTCATCTGTCAAACCTCTTGGTAGCAAATTTGTATTCACTATAAAGCTTCGTTCAGATGGATCCATAGATCGCTACAAGGCTCGGTTAGTGGTTCTTGGAAATAAGCAAGAATTTGGTCTCGATTATGATGAGACATTTGCACCCGTGGCCAAAATGACTACAGTGCGCATTATTCTAGCCATTGTTGCATCTAAATCTTGGCAAATACACCAGCTAGATGTTAAGAACACCTTTCTTCATGGTGACCTCAAGGAGGAAGTTTACATCCTACTAGTATGACCTCCACTTTACCTAATAATGTTTGCAAACTCAAACGTTCTTTGTATGGGTTAAAACAGGCATCAAGAGTGTGGTTTGAGAAGTTTAGAACAACACTTCTTGGTTTTTCCTTCATCCAAAGCAACTATGATCCATCTCTATTTACACAACGAACATCAAAAGGAATTGTGATACTTCTTGTTTATGTGGATGACATTGTCATCACCGGTTCAGATCAAGAGGCAATCCATACAATCCAACAATTGTTGCATTCCACTTTCCACATGAAAGATCTTGGGCAGCTCACTTACTTCTTAGGCTTAGAAGTACACTTCCAACTAAAAGGCATCTTTGTTACTCAACACAAATATATTCAAGATTTAATTCATCTAGCCGGTCTTACCAACGTCGTTGTTGTTGAAACTCCCATGGAAGTTAATATCAAGTTAAGACGGGATGAAGGTGAACTCCTTACAGATCCCACGTTATATCAAAAGTTGGTTGGCAGTCTTATCTATCTTATTATTACAAGACCCGATATCTCTTTTGTTGTCTATACAGTCAGTAGATTCATGCAAAATCCTAGACATATGCATCTTTCAGCTGTCCATCTAATCATCAAATACCTATTGAGTACTCCTAGTCGCGGTCTCTTATTCCCTAATGATTCAACAATGCAACTTCAAGCATACAGTGATGCTGATTGGGCTAGCAGCCCAGACACAAGAAAATCTACTACCGGTTGGTGCATGTTTTTAGGTGATGCCCCTATCTCTTGGAAGTGCAAGAAACAAGATTATGTATCTAAATCCTCTACTGAAGCAGAATACCGATCCATGTCTACAGCATGCTCAGAAATTATTTGGTTGCGCGGCCTTCTTTTAGAACTTGGTTTTTCACAAACAAAACCAACTTCATTGCATGCTAATAATACAAGTGCCATACAAATTGCAGCAAATCCAGTATACCATGAAAGAACGAAGCACATCGAAGTGGATTGCCATTCAATTAGGGAAGCCTATGACCGCAAAGTTATTACTCTGCCTCATGTCTCAACATTGATTCAATTGGCTGATGTCCTCACCAAATCATTGACACGTCAACGACATAATTTTCTAATCAGCAAATTGATGCTTATAGACTCACCAGCATCAATTTGAGGGGATATCAATGGAATTGACAGTTTCATAATCATTAAATGCGCAGATTTGATGATATTTGTAATTATGTAATTATTCTTATAATTAATTAGTCCAGCTGTAGATTAGCCGTTATAGTAAGACTCGTATCATTCTCTAACAACATTATTTAAAAGGAGAATTCTCCAATAGAAATGACATATTTTACCAATCAAAAATTCTGAGTTTAACAATATGAACCTGAACAAATTCATTCTGGATGGAGCATTCTATTCTAGATATTAGAAACAGCAAGCTACATTATTTATGGAGCCTTTTGAGAGAACTTTGCATTCAACATTCTCAGGTTAGTAACATATTCACATTAACTTGGAGAATTAAATTTATAAAGTCATTATTAAGCACTTTCACGCAGAAAGATCCACCTGTATGTATTCCATTACATCAGAGTTTATTTTTCATGCAAATTATATAAATTAACAAAGATTCTAGTATTAACTACATATCCATTGACCTCAAAATCCTTTTTCTTCGAGTCCTTAGTGTGCTATCTGCCACATATGTCTGTAATACTGACATTATTAATGGAACTAACGCTTTGATTTTCTTCAGCTGACTTTGAGTTCAACATATTCTGCCTCAAGATGAATGCAGGTTGACTTGGAGGAGGAAGAAGTGAAACCTCACTGTTAAGCATAGAAATTACTGTAGCCATACTGGGCCTATCTACAGCAAGTTCTTGTACACACAAAAGTCCTATATGTATGCACCTTGAAATATAATTATGATGACTAGGTTCATATATTCCTTGATCTATTAAAGATAAAATATTTTCTTCCCTCCATTGTATCCAGACCTAAATGAAAGGAAAAACAGTTTCAGTTAATTGTCAGTTGGGTCAGCAAAAGGAAAAAAGAGACTGTTATTGAGCCATAAATGACTTACAGATCCTAAAAGACTCAGAACGTGCTCACTGTCATAAAAGCTTGAGTTTCTTCTCCCAGTTACGATCTCTAGTATCAAAACACCAAAGCTAAAAACATCTGATTTCTCTGAAAAAAGTCCTTGCATTGCATATTCGGGAGACATATAGCCACTGCATTAAAATATAAAACTTTATTCACCAAGTACTTATAGTTTTATAGTGTTGGGCAAGGAAAAGAACACTTACTAAGTTCTGACAACCCTGGTAGTATTAGCTTGATCTTCTCTCCCTCCAAAGATTCTAGCCATACCAAAGTCGGAAATTTTTGGATTAAGCTCCTCATCTAACAAGATATTACTCGCCTTCAAATCTCTGTGTATAATTTTTAATCTGGAATCTCTGTGAAGATACAGCAATCCTCGAGCTATTCCTTCTATAATGTTATACCGTGTCCTCCAATCTAGGAGTTTATTTTTTGATGGATCTTAAAAATAAGAATGCCATTAATACTATATTGAACATAATATGAAAATATGAAGTGCAATAATCAAAATCACTCCATTAGCATGCAATACAAAAGCACACTGCCTGTGAAACAATTGCTTACATTCTTAAATATATCATACCAGCTGAAAAAAAAGAGAAACATGAAAGTATGGAATTGTAAATGAGAAAGTGCTAAAGGGGGCTTCAGAACTAACCAAAGATAAATGCATCCAAACTTTTGTTTGGCATGTACTCATACATCAACATCTTTTCATCACCTTCAATACAACAACCAAGAAGTCTTACAAGATTACGGTGCTGAAGCTTACAAATCACAACTACTTCATTCATGAATTCTTCTAAACCTTGGCCAGATGATCTCGAAAGTCTTTTAACAGCTATTTCTTGACCATCTTGCAGTTTCCCCTGAAAGAAAATAGTGAGTGACAACAACTATAGACAATGGTTTCAAACATTGTTGTCTTTACAATACCTTGTATACTGGACCAAAACCACCCTGTCCAAGTTTGTTGTTCAAATGAAAGTTATCTGTGGCAGTTGCAAGCTTTGCAAAATCAAATAGCAATAGATCCTGTAGTTTATCTTGGGACAGCCCTCCCATTACATCTTCACTATTATTTTCTTCTGATGTTCCACCTTTATTAAATACTACAAAGGTTTTGTTGTTCATTTTCCTTGTTGATTTGATAGAGTGCCACAGTTTAGCTAGAGTGTAAAACATAACTTGAATTAAGCTCTTGTACCATTGGAAACTTTTTTTTTTTAATAAAAAACAACTGGCATACAAAGACATCACTATTTACTGGCACTCCAACAACTAACAATCATTTGTAACACACCAGAATCTATTATAATAATTAAAACAGAACTCCAAAATTCTTCATCTATGTCACATCCTCCAATATTTGTCAACTCACCAAAATTCTGATATGACACATTCCAAATTCATCTTCTATTCCATTATGTTTTGTTTCTTCAATATATAATGCCAACCTTTTTAACTTGTCCAAATACAATTATTTCATATATTATATAATTTCAGCTTTAATTTATCACTCAATAACTCATCAATACACTTAAAAAGTTCTAATTACTCATCAAAACTTTCATTTCAATAACTCATACAAAAAAATACAAACCATCCAATATCTTCAAATCATCACAATGAAGATTTTGGGGTTCTATTTAATTATTATAATAGATGTTCAAGTTCATATATCAATATTATTGCATAGGAAATAAATTTTTTTTTCCTATGTTGAATGTGTCTCTCATAACATTTTTTCTATTTATAATTAAAAAAACACAAATCATAATTGAAACAACAAAAAAATGAATAATATTAAATATTTGGAAATAAATAACTTCTAACTATTTCATTATTCCCTCGAAACTTTCTAGTCTTAAACATTCACAAACTTTTCTTGCCTATAATTTTTTTCAACGACTCTTGAAGTTTCTTGACCGTGTCAAATAATTATTTGAAAATTTCAAGGCACACACGAATGAATTGTTTCAATATTTTGGATTTAACAAACTATCACTCATGAATGAATGTTATAATATATCACAAAAAACATAATTTTATTTAGGTCATGCTTAGATCGACAGTGAGATTGACAGAATTACGATAAACATATAAAATTGAAAATGTGAAAAAGTACATAAATTTATAAATCTAATGTTTCAAAACTAATATATATTATATAAAATGAAGAAATATTATAGCTAAATGTATAACTTTAACAATTAATAAATACATAACTATTTAACAAATATATTATTAGAAGAACCACTTCAATGAAATCAAAAAGCTTGAATAAACCAATTCCACATTTAAATATATTTTGCATGAATTGTATTAGTCAACAATGTTTTACTTTTTCTTTTACTAAAGCAAACCTAGCTTATATATAATTTTTCAAAACTATATTTACCGTTAAGTACATAAACACTTGAGTATATTCTACTGTAAAACAAAATTAACAATACTTTTAAATTACATATTATTGTTATTTTATATTTAATAATATATTAAATTTTATTGCGCAACGCACGGGTTAGTATCTAGTATATTATTAATACAAAAGGATAAGAACGTTTCAAAATAAAATATAAAAGGAAAAGAAAAGGTACATTACCTGAGTTGTTTGAAGTCCTTCTCCACATGATATATGCACAAATGACAATAACGAGAGTTCCAATTATCACTATAATTGTAATAATGATTGTTTTGATTCTCCCACTATCTGTATATAGGGAAAATTTAAATTTAAATATAACAAATTCAATCGAAAAGCATACAACATATAATCAAGTTAATGAACAATGTTTCAAAAGCATTAACAAACAACACCTAGAGCATACCGAGTTCTGCATGTGCTACACGAACATATAGATCAAGTCCTCCACTTTCGAGTTGTTCTATATCAAGTAAATTCCCAGTCCAAGACATACAGCCAATCCCAGCATCATGAGAATACGCAACACAAGAGCAATTCTCTAAGCATAAGCTTCTGCATATGTCTGGTGTAACAGCTGTACCTTCTGCATAATCTGGAACTTTAACCATCTCCAATTTCAAAAACCCATTTTCCTTTGTACTTGTGGTTTTATTGACGACCCTTTCACATTGCAAAGGTGTCCTCCTGACACACCCACCAGTCCAGTTGTGTCTATTCCATTCTCGTATGTTTCTAGGTTCAAATCCTCTCAAACAGCTGCATGTTGGTGAGATCAATGAACTACAGCTTGCAAATTCCCCACATGTACCATAAAGATCACATTCTGAGTCTCGGCTTTTCCATGTAACTTGCACGTCTTTCTGCTCATCATTCCACCTTGTTTCTTCTAATATTCCTTGTGAATTCAGGTTATAGATTAAGAATTCCACATCATCTGGGATTGTATAATATACATTAATATTCCCATCTCCACCATCTCCACCTTGAAAACCGTAAAAATATGCAGTTGTCATATAATCTATCCCTGTGAAAACCCTACCATTCCAGGGACCGCTGCGCCAATATGGTCGAGTTTCATTCCAAATAAACACTTCAAGTATATTTCGGCGTTCAACACTACTAGAAGAGAAACTCCATGATTTTAGTTTTACTTTCTCACCTGTTCTTTTGTTGATAGAAAGTTTCATACCAGGCAGTAATGTATCTGAAGGTTGCTGAATACTCTGCCATAAGATGTTTCCAGTTGTGCTGTCCAAAAGGACAAGGTTACCGAAGTCAAAAAACTGGGAAGTGGTATTGGATGCTGTGTTGGATACATTTGATGACCATATGACTTGTTTTTGTCCATTTAATACCACAAGATTACCATCTTCAGATATTGTGACAATCCCATTAGAATCATTCAGTGGATGGTTTCTGTTAGCCACCCATATGTTTGTGGATTGAGACTTCCACCAAATTCCAACATAGCGATTTGTAGAATTTTCAGGGCTAAAGAATCCCAAGGAATAGTAACCGTCTTTGGAGAGTAGAGTTTCAGGGTCCTTGATGAATTGAGATGGTGTAATGGTGTTTATGGCAATACTAACGTGTAACATATAATAAAACAGAATGAACAAACCAGAGAGCAAATTCGCGCAGCTGCTGAAACACATCGTTATATGATCAAAAGTTAGACTATGATATACATAAACAGACACTCTCTCTTTTCCATAAAGATTTAAAGATTTCATTCTTAAAGTCAACAGTCTTAAAAATTACAACTAATGCATGGTTCTTAAGATCTCTAGCCTTTCAAAAATCTAAGTTGTTTGAGACATTTCACCACTTATTAAGATTATCACTTTTCTTGTTTTCCTTGACTGTCTTTTTCATTTTTTTATTCAAATTTGTCTTAGTCAGGTGCCTCATGTAATTGATAAAATAATAATAGCTGTCTAATGCTTTCTAAAACTATTACTTTGAATCATTCATTTTTTACATCATAGGCAAACTCATGCAGTATAATATAAAATAATTTATCATTGTATTGATAAAAAATTCAATGATTCTATAATGTATAAAAACTGTATCAATTTTATAAAACCAGGTCAAAGGCATTCTCATCTAGTTAAATATAAAATAGTTTATCAGTATATTCATAAAAAGACAATGATTCTTTAACCAGTTAAAACTGTATTGTATTCACAAAACTAAGTCAAATGCAATCTCATCTAGTTTAAAAAAAATAGTTTATCGGTATATTCATAAAAAGTCAATGATTGTATAAACTAAAAAAATTGTGTCATTTTCATAAACCAGGTCACCAAATAGATGGAGACTAGGGTGTACTACTTTAGATGCCGTGTACCAGGCACCGCCGGTGTGACTTGCTACAGCAGGTTGGTTATAAGAGATTTTATTATTTGCAACCTCACTTCTTTAAGGAAAAGCTATAAACAGAATATTGCAAAATGATTCAACATGAAATTTTTCATAACTGACTAGCGACATGCAATATCAATTATCAACCATATGACCATACTACCAACAAAATGCACAACAATAACAATGTGTAAAGTAAGGCAAAATCCTGATTTGTTAAAAAAATAAACAAGATAACCTTTATACGCAGCAATGCAGAATATATATTGGTGTTTCCTTTCCAGAGAGTAGCTTATCTTATTTGTAGGGACATTCAGGGTGATGCAGTCCTTGTGGCACTGAATCCAGTGGCATCTATTTTGAGTAAAACAAAAGTACAGAATATTCAGTAATAAGCCTAAAACTGAATGTATATTCCATCTCCTTGATCCATATTCCAAAATACCAATTTAGTTTCGAAATGTTATATTTCATTTTTACTAAAAGCTTGTGACTTGTATGTATGAGTGCAAAGCTCTGAAGTAAGTGGTCCTGCAAATTTTTTATTGTAAATTTGATTTAAGGATTTGTCAAATTGATATTATTTTTATGTTTGTCTTGCACCGCTAATTTTTAGAAATTTACTATTACGAATTATCAACATAAATGTATACACGAAATAATGGGAGATGAAGACAAGCAACGAGAACGAGGAGCCGTCTAAAAGTAGTGCTTGAAATTGAACTCTTGAATCACTTACTAGTAGTGGCCTTATGCAAAAGGAAAGTGTCCAAATTTATTAATTAATTAATGTGTTTGTTTCCCTAAGAATTGAATTTTAAGCACTGGACAATCAAATATCAATGTACATGCTTGAGTAAATTTAATCTTGATGAAGCATAACCTATCACACTTTTGAGAGAACTTCGTTTTTAACATTATCAGGTTAGTAATATATTCACATTAACTTGGAGACAGAAGATTCACCAAGTCATATTAAGCACTGTGTCATAGTGTACCTGTCTTTTATGCACGCACAAAGCCCCACCTGTATTTATTTATTAAGAAAAACTTAATCAAGCTTTGTTGAATTGTATCAATAAGGAAACGGACAATCAAGGATTAGACCTTTTGCGTTTTTCATTACACCAGAGTTTTCTTTTATCGCAAATCATATCAATTAATGAAGGTTCTAGTATTGACCACATAACCTTTGACCTCAAAATCCTTTCATAGAGTTCTTAGTGTGTTATCTCCCCTGATGACTGTAATGCTGACAATATTGATTGTATGAACGATTTGATTTCCTTTAGGCGACTTTGAATTCAACATATTCTGCCTCAAGATGAATGCAGGTTGACTAGGAGGAGAAAGAAATGAAGCCTCACTGTTAAGCATAGAAATTACTGCAGCCATAGTGGGCCTATCTCCAGCAAGTTCTTGTACACACAGAAGTCCTATATGTATGCACCTTGAAATATCATTATCATGACTAGGCTCATATATTCCTTGATTTATTTAAGATGATATATTGCCTTCCCGCCATTTTAACCAAACCTAAACGAAAAGCAAAAAAAGTCAGGCATTTGGAAATTGTGTCGGCAAAAGGAAAAGGAGCCTGATATTGAGCCAGAAATGAACTGTTGAGTCTTACGAATCCTAAAAGGCTCAAAGCATGTTCATTGTCATAAAAGCTTGAGTTTCTTCTCCCACTAAGGATCTCTAGTATCAAAACACAAAGCTAAAAACATCTGATTTCTCCGAAAATAGTCCTTGCATTGCATATTCAGGAGACATATAGTCACTACGTTAAGATATAAAAATTTATTATCCAAGTATTTATACTATAATATTTGTTAAAATTCAGTGTATGTTTTAATTATTCCTTGATTGTGAAACATCTTAGGCTAATTGTTAGAAGTCCTAGTCAATACAATTTCCTAGGCATTGAATGTAATTACTGCAGCATCATTATAAATAGAAAGGTGTGTGATCTCATTAGAGACACAAGAAACACAAAAATCACATATTTTACAATATTGAACTATTGAACAAGGAAGGCATACTTACTAAGTTCCGACAACCCTAGTAGTATTGGCCTGATCTTCTCTCCCTCCAAAGATTCTAGCCATACCAAAGTCAGAAATTTTTGGATTCAGCTCCTCGTCTAACAATATATTACTTGTTTTCAAATCTCTTTGTATAATTCTTAGTCTAAAATCTCTGTGAAGATACAACAATCCTCGAGCTATTCCTTCTATAATGCTAAGCCGTCTCCTCCAATCTAGTAGTTTATTTTTTGATGGATCTAACAATTAAGCGGGGCATTAATACTATGTCGAATTTAATATGAAAAGATGAAGTTTTTTTGGTGAGATATGAAAAGGTCAAGTGAACTAATCAAAATCACTCTATTATCAAGCTTCACAGGCTGTGAAACAATTGCTTATTCTTGAAAAAATTTATGCCAGCTGAAAAAAAAAAAACTTGAAAGCATGGAATTGTATAAAAGAAAGTAGTAAAGGGGGCTTTGAAGAAAAAACAAACCAAAAATAAATGCATCCAAACATTTGTTTGGCATGTACTCATACATCAACATCTTTTCATCACCTTCAATATAGCAACCAAGAAGTCTTACAAGATTACGGTGTTGAAGCTTACAAATCACCACTACTTCATTCATGAATTCTTCCAACCCTTGGCCAGATGATCTAGAAAGTCTTTTAACTGCTATTTCTTGACCATCTTGCAGTTTCCTCTGGAAGAAAATATTAATTGACTACAAATATTATAGACAATGGTTTCAGACATTGTTGTATTTACAGTAACTTGTATACTGGACCAAAACCACCCTGTCCAAGTTTGTCGGACAAATGGAAGTTATTTGTGGCAGCTGCAAGCTTTCCAAAATCAAATAGCACTAGATCATGTAGTTTATCTTGGGACAGTCCTCCAATTACATTGTCACTATTATTATCTTTCGATGTTCTACCTTTATTAAATAGAAGGTGTTAAAGTTATGGGATTTTAGATAGAAGGATGAGAGAATAGAAACAGATTTTAAAAGAGAATCTAAGATACTCTAAACACTAATTCCTAAGTTATTGAGTTGATATAAAAGACTAAATACTAATTCTTATTTATAGGGATACATAGACTACATCTTTAATAAATATCCAAATCAGGAAACAAATAATAATAATAATATGTAAAAGTAATATAAAAACAAATTTTGAAAAATAACCTAAGATACTCTAAAATAATAACTTGATCAAAAGAAATAACCTAAGATACTCTAAAATAATAATCTGATCTGAAGAGATAAACTAAGATACTACAATATAACATAAAGTTGTAAAATATTTTCTAATATTTCAAAAGTAGGAAAGCTTTGTTCTTTTTCCTTGATGATTTCGTAGAGTGCCACAATTTAGCGGAGGGAAAAACATGAATATGCTTAGCTCTTGTACCAATAGCAAATTAAATTATATAACTGCAGTGGAATCTAAAAAGATGATATAAGATGGTATATTACCTGAATTGTTTGATATCCTTCTTGACACGATATATGCACAAATGACAATTATGAGAGTTCCTATTATCCATCACATTTTGATTCTTGGCTAGTCCATATAACTTGCACTTCATTCCTCACAGCATCCCATGATGTTGATTCTAATATTCCTTGTGAATTAAGGTTGTTGAATACGCTGCCATAAGATGTTTCCGGTTGTGCTCTCCAAAAGAACAAGGTTACCAAAATCCAAAAACTGGACAGTAGTATTCAATGCTGTGCTGGATGAATTTGATGACCAAATGTCTTGTTTCTGTCCATTCAATATCACAAGGTCTCCATCTTCAGATATTGTGACAATCCCATTAGAATCATTCAGTGATTGGTTTCTGTTAGCCACCCATACGATTGTAGATTGAGACTTCCACCAAATTCCAACATAACGGTTTGTAGAATTTATAGGGCTAAAGAATCCAAAGGTGAAGTTACCATCTTTGGAGATTAGAGTTTCAGGGTCCTTGATGTTTTGGGATGATGTAATGGTATCTATGGCAATACTAATGTGTAGAAAATAGCAAAACAGAATGAACATAATATAGAACATGTTTGGACAGCAGCTGAAACACATTATATGCTTAACAGTTGGACTATGATACATAAAAAGCCACTCTTTCTTTTTCATAAAGATTTGAGACTTCCGTCTTAAAATCAACAGTCTAAAAAATTACAAGTAATGCATGGTTATGAAGATCTCTATCATTTCAAAAATAAAGTTGTTTGAGACATTTCACCACTTATTGAGGATTTTTTTCCTTGACTGTCTTTTTTATTTTATTAAATCAACTTGTCTTTTTCATTTCTGTATTAAAATTTTTCTTAGGCAGGTGCCTCACGTAACAGATAAAATAATAATAGTTGTCTAATGCTTTCTAAAACTATAACTTTGAATCATTCATTTTATACATCATAGGCAATCTCGTGCAGTTTAATATAAACTAGTTAGTTTATCAGGTTTTGTTTTAACCCTCTGGTTCCCGGTGAAATGGGACCCTAGTAATCCAGAGTTTGGCCGGAAGGTAAGTAAAGCTTGGTCAAAAATTGTTCCAGCCAAGATTCGAACTCGAACTCTCTCGAACGATTCGTCCTTAACTGAAACTCATTAACCACTTGAGTTCAATCACTTGATTTATAAGCATATTCATAAAAAGTCAATGATTCTATAATCTATAAAAACTTGATCATTTTTATAAAGCCAGGTCAAAGGCATTCTCATCTAGCTTAGTATAAAATAGTTTAGCACTATATATATAAAAAGACAATGATTCTATAAACATTAAAACTATCATTTTCATCAAACCAGGTCAAAGGCAATCTCGTCTAGTTTAATATAACATAGTTTATCAGTATATTCATAAAAACTCAATGATTCTATAAACTTTAAAAATTGTATCATTTTCATAAAACCAGACGACTAAATAGGTGAAGACTAGGGTGCACCACTTTAGATGCCATGTACCACCAATGCACCAGCAGTTTGACTTGCTACAGCAGATTGGTTATAAGAGATTTTATTATTAGCAATCCCACTTCTTTAGGCAAAGGCTATAAAAAAGAATATTGAAAATGACTCTTTTATATCAGAAAAACAATACTGTGGGATAACATTATAATTCAATAATCGTAGCAAAATTTCTAGCATTGGCCACATATCCATTGACCTCAAAAACATTTCATAGATCCCTTAGTGTGCTATCTGCCACAGATGTCTGTAACACTGACATTATTGATGGAACAAACATTTTGACATTCTTCAGGCCACTTTGAATTCAACATATTCTCCCTTAGGATGAATGCAGGTTTACTAGGAGGGGGAAGTAATGCAGTTTCACTGTTAAGCATAGAAATTACTGCAGCCATAGTGGGCCTATCTATAGCAAGTTCTTGTACACACAGAAGTCCTATATGTATATACCTTAAAATGAAATTATGATGACTAGGATCATATATTCCTTGATCTATTAGAGATAGAATATTTTCTTCCCTCCATTGTATCCATACCTAAATGATATTTTTTTTTTAAAAAGGAAAGAAATAATCAGACATTTGAATGTTGTGTCAACAAAAGAAGAAAAAGAAGGCCATAATTGAGCTGAAAATGGTTTTTTGAGGCTTACAAATCCCGAAAGGCTCAAATTATGATCATTATCATAAAAACTTGAGTTTCTTCTCCCGGTAACAATCTCTAGTATCAAAACACCAAAGCTAAAAACATCTGATTTATCTGAAAATAATCCTTGCATTGCATATTCAGGAGACATATAGCCACTGCATTAAATTGTAAAAATTCATTCTCGAATTATTACTACTAAAATATTGGATAAGGAAGGCACACAGCACACTTACTAAGTTCCAACAATCCTGATAGTATTGGCATGATCTTCTCCCCCACCGAAGATTCTAGCCATACCAAAGTCTGATATTTTTGGATTCAGCTCCTCATCTAACAAGACATTACTTGCCTTCAAATCTCTGTGAATAATTCTTAGTCTGGAATCTCTGTGAAGATATAGCAATCCTCGAGCTATTCCTTCTATAATGCTATACCGTGTTCGCCAATCTAAGAGTTTATTTTTTGATGGATCTAAAAGAGAAGGGTAGCATTATATTATTTTGCACACAGACATTAAAATATGAAGTGAAGTCTTCAAAGTCACTCGATTAGCATTGTTCCAGAAAAACTCACTGGAATTGAAACAATTGTTTATTCTTAAATATTTAATTCAAGCTAAAATAGACACATGAAAGTATGGAATTGTATATGACAAAGTGTTAAAGGAGCTTTAAAGAACTGACCAAAGATGAATGCATCCAAACTTTTGTTTGGCATGTACTCATACATCAACATCTTTTCATCACCTTCAATACAGCAGCCAAGAAGTCTTACAAGATTACGGTGTTGAAGCTTACAAATCACCACTACTTCATTCATGAATTCTTCCAACCCTTGGCCAGATGCTCTAGAAAGTCTTTTAACTGCTATTTCCTGACCATCTTGCAATTTCCCCTAGAAGAAATATTGTGAGACAACTATAGACAATGGTTTTGAAATACTATAACTTTGTTGCAATTAAGTTACCTTATATACCGTACCAAAACCACCATGTCCAAGTTTGTTGGACAAGTGGAAGTTGTTTGTGGCAGTTGCAAGCGTTACAAAATCAAATATTAATAGCTCTTGTAGTTTAACTTGGGGAGTTTCTCCAATTACGTTGTCACTATTATAATCTTCTGCTGATCCACCTTTATAAAATTGTAGGAAAGCTTTGTTGTTCTTTTTCCTTGCTAATTTAACAAAGTGCCATAGTTTCGCTGGAGTCAAAAACATAATTTGAGCTTAGTTCCTCATCAAAAAATTAAATTCTATGACTAAAGTTGAATACACGAAGATGGTATATTACCTGGGTGGTTCGATGTTCTTCTCCACATAATATATGCACAAATGACAATTATGAGAGTTCCAATTATCATTGTACTTATAATGATGATTGTTTTGTTTCTCCCTCTACCTGTATATAACGAAAATATAAATTTCAAATATAAAAAATTCAATACAGTCCTAACTCCTGAGAATAGAATCAAGTTAATGAACTATGTTTCAAATGGTTTAACAAACAACACCAAGAGCATACCAAATTCTGCATAGGCTACGCGAACATATAGATCAAGTCCTCCAATTTGAAGTTGTTGTATATCAAGTAGACTTGCAGTCCAAGACATACAGCCAATTCCAGCATCATGAGAATATGCAAGGCAAGAGCAATTCTCCAAGCATAGGCTTCTGCATATGTCTAGTGTAACAGTTAAACCTTCGGCAAAATCGGGAACTTTAACCATCTGTAGTTTCAAAAACCCATCTTCCTTTCTATTTGTGGTTTTATTGATGACTCTTTCACACTGCAAAGGTGACCTCCTAACACACCCACCAGTCCAGTTGTGTCTACCCCATTCTTGTATGTTTCTGGGTTCAAATCCTCTTAAACAGCTACATATCGGCGAGCTCAATGAATTACACCTTGCAAATGTCCCACATATACCATAAACATCGCACTCTGAGTCTCGACTTGTCCATGTAACAATAACTTCTTTCTTCTCATCATCCCACTGCCTTTCTTCTAATATTCCTTGTGAATTCAGGCGATAGATCGCAAAATCTTCATCCTTTTGTATTGTATAATATATATTAATATTCCCTTCTCCGTCATCTCCAGCTTGAAAACCGAAAAAATATGCAACTGTCATTGCCTGTATCCCAGTGAAGACCCCACCATTCCAGGGACCACTACGCCAGTATGGTTGAGTTTGATCCCAAATGAACACTTCAAGTATATTTCCGCGTTCAACAGTAATAGAAGAAAAGTTGCCAACAGATGGGTCAGAAGGGCTTTTCCATGACTTGAGTTTTACACTCTTACCTGTTCTTTTGTTGATTGAAAGTTTCATGCTAGGCAGTAATGTATCTGAAGGTCGCTGAATACTCTGCCATAGCATGTTTCCAGTTGTGCTGTCCAAAAGGACAAGGTTACCATAGTATGAAAACTGACAACTTGTATTGGATGCTATGTTTGAAACATTTGATGACCAAATAACATGTTTCTGTCCATTTAATACCACAAGATTTCCGTCTGCAGATATTGTGATAATCCCATTAGAATCATTCAGTGGCTGGTTTCTGTTTGCCACCCATATTATTGTAAATTGAGACTTCCACCAAACTCCAACGTAGCGATGTGTAGAATCTTGAGGGCTAAAGAATCCCAAGGTAAAGTTACCGTCTTTGGAGATTAGAGTTTCAGGGTCCTTGATTAATTGAGATGGTGTGATGGTGTCTATACTAACACTAACATGTAGCAAATAGCAACACAAAATGAATAACACAGAGAACAAATATGCACAGTTGCTGAAACCCATTAGGTAGATGAATAGTATATGATCAACCGTCTCACAAACCACAAGTAATGGTTCTGAAGATTGCTACCATTTCAAATAACAAAGATTGGTTGATTTAATGATGTCAGGTGCACAGTAAAAGATTGTACAGACATTTCACCATTTAATAAGGTTATAAATTATCATGTATCACATTTAATTTGTTTCCTTCCCTCTCTTTTTTATTCCATTAGTCAACTTGTATCCTCTCACATCTATGAGAACCATTCCTGTATTCAAATATTCCTTAGGCAAGTGCCTCACATAATTGATAAAATAATACCAGTTGCCTAATACTTTCAAAAACTATAACTTTGAATGATTCATTTTTTACATCAAATACAACCTCATCTAGTTTAATATAAAATGGTAAATATCATAAAGTCTATGATTTTATAAACTATAAAACAAAAATTAGTGAATATGAAAATTGATCCTCAAAATTCTGAGCATCAGTGAAAATAGTCCTTGAACTCTGCAAATCAGCAAATACATCTCGGAATGAAACTACTGTTCATCAATCAAAACGGTCCATTTGATAAATTCTGCCATTAGAGGTTATGATGTGCACATTAAATAAACATGTGACCTTCCACGTGGATCCAAAATCAATGCTACATCACTAGGGACTAAATTGCATATAAAATTTATATGGTAAAAATTACGGGGTTGAATCTCGAGGTGGCAGCCTAGGGGTTGGCATGAAATGCATGAATTTAACATGCCACATAAGTTTCTGCCGATGTGTCATTAATGTGTGATCCACGTTAAAGTCACATCTTCATTCAATGTGACAAGTGATAACCTTTAATGACGAGACCATTTTGACTAACGCATTACATTTCAGGGACATACTTGTCGGTTTGTAAAATTTAGAGACTATTTTAATTGATACCAGGTCGCAGAATAGGTGGAAATAGGGTGCACAACTTTAGATGCAATATATCGGTGCACCACCAGTTTGACTTGCTACAGCAGGTTATAAGAGTTGTTAACTTTTTATTATTTGCAAACCCGCTTCTTTAATATGATAAGCTATAAACAGAATATTCCAAAACAATCATTTTATACCAAAACAGAAATTGTGGACCATAACTCCTAATTTGCTTCCATACAGTCCTGGCCACCACAAATTTAATCACTTTTATTTTTTATAAAAATCTAAAAACAGTATTGTGGGATCACATACTTAATAAATAAGTGTTAATTATTAGATCAAAAATCAGAATCATAAGATTATGATCTGTATAGTTATTAGTATGTATTAATTAGAATTAGAATTTTATTTTTATTGCCTTTTAGGATAGCTATTATAGGGAATCAGTTTCCTAATTACCAACTCTATTATGATTATACATAATTAAATTACTTGTACTATTTTCCTTATGTAATCAGTTTCATTATCAAGTGAATAAACAATCGTTGAACCATCCCAAGTCTCTTTCATCGACCCAGCCATGGAAGAAGACAAAACAAAAGTCTCACCCACAGAGATGGCATAAATTTTGCTGGCTCAATCAAAGGGATTGAACTTCTCATCACTGGCCACAAGTTGAATGGCCAAAACCACCTTCAATGGGATAGGTCAAAACCATTCTGCAACAGGGACATCAAAGGCAATGCAACACACAACCCACAAGAAATGGAAGAGAAACAGGATCCATCTCCATTCAGCAAAGAACAAATAGAGGCTCTGCATAAAATGCTTTGGAAGAAAAATGTGGTACAGCTTCAATAGCACAAAAAGGTAATTTCCTACATGCTTTACACACTAGCAAAGGAAAACCAAAATCACGGGTCATAGATTCAGGAGCCTCGGATCACATGACTGGAGATATAACAATATTTGACAATTATTCTCCCTGCCATGATAACTGCTCTATCCGGATTGCTGATGGTACCTTGTCAAAGGTTATTGGTACAAGTTCTGTTATTATTTCAAAAAATATTACTCTGAATTATGTATTGTATGTGCCTAAACTTGATTGCAACTTGGTGTCTATTAGCAAACTGACTTGAGATGTGTTGCTAATTTTTTTCCCTATCTGTGTGAATTTCAAATTTTGGAGTCGAGAAATATAATTGGTAGTGCTAAAGAGTGTGTTGGACTTTACTACTTGCAAGTTGCAAATTCCTCCAAAGAACTCAAAGCCAAGTATTGTGCAATGGTTTCTCCAAATAGTGACGAGTCTATTATGTTGTGGTACTATCGATTAGGTCACCCAAATCTCAGGTACTTAGAGAAATTGTTTCCCTCATTATTCAGTAAAAACCTAATGAACTTTCAATGTGAAGTATGTCAGTTATCCAAGCATACCCGAAACACATACTCACCTAAACCATATAAACCCTCTCAACCCTTCTCCTTAATTCACAGTGATATATGGGGGCCATCTCGGGTTAGCAACATTACTGGAGCTAAATGGTTTGTTAGAGTCATCAATGATCACACGAGAGTCATATGGATATTTCTCATGAAAGAGAAATCAGAAGTTGGAAAATTATTTGAGTTTTTTCACACCATGGTGCAAACACAATTCCAAACAAAAATTAAGGTGCTCAGAACCGACAATGGTCGTGAATATTTTAATTCAGCACTAGAGTCCTACCTTAAGATCCATGGAATTGTCCACCAGAGTTTATGTGTAGATACCCCCCAACAAAATAGGGTCGCAGAAAGGAAAAATAGGCATCTACTGGAAGTAACAAGATCTCTCATGCTAGCCACAAATGTACTAAAACATTTTTGGGGAGAAGCTTTCCTTTCATCCACCTATCTCATAAATAGGATGCCTTCCCGCATCCTCAATTTTGACACACCTTATTCCACTCACCAAACTAATATTCCAACCAGCAGAGTTCTCACCTCAATCCCATTTAAAATCTTTGGATGTTCAACCTTTGTTCACAACCTAAACCCTCTCCGCAGCAAACTTGACTCAAAATCTATCAATTGTATATTTCTTAGCTACTCACCTCACCAAAAAGGATATAGGTGTTACCCCCCGACAACCAGAAAATTTTACCACACTATGGATGTGACCTTTGAGAATCAACCTTATTACACTAAAGCTGGAATTCAGGGGGAGAATACCTTAATCCCGAATGAAACAACAGAATTCCAATTTTTGGGTTTTGAGATGGTCGAACAAACTGCAGCAGCAGAAACAGAAAATCCTGCACCTACAGAATCAGCCGAATCAGTAAATTCTACAACAACATAACCAATAAATTCCACACCAACAGTACCAGTAAATTCCACACCAATAGAACCAGAAAATCCTACCAAACCATTTTAACCTGTCCTTGAAACTGCACTAGTAGAAAGTATTGCACAAGAAGCTGATTGGAAAGTTTACACCAGGAGGAAGAAAAACAATTTGGTGGTAGAGTCAATAATTGCTCCGATGCAAAGCCATGAATCTAACCAAGCTCTAGAAAATGGAATCTCCTCAGGTAATACTTTTCCTAACTTAGAATTTGTCCATACGAGTCCAACTAACAGTGATGTTCCTATTGCATTAAGAAAAGGGAATAGAACTTGTACTCAACATCCAATTGAATTGTGTCATATGGGAAACTATCACAAAAATGCAGGGCATTGTAGTAGCACTTGATAACACATATATTCCAAGAAATGTTCAAGAAGCCTTTCAACAACCTGAGTGGGCAGTAGCTGTAGCAGAAGAGGTTCATGCATTGATTAAAAATAACACCTGGGAAATTACTGTTTTACCAGAAGGAAAAAAGCAAGTTGGATGTAAATGGATATTCTCTATCAAATACAATGTTGATGGGAGCATAAACTGGTACAAGGCTCGATTAGTAGCAATGGGATTCACCCAATCATATGGCATAGACTATGAAGACACATTTACTCTTGTGGCCAAACTTAACTTAATACGAGACATACTATCTGTGGCTGCAAACTAGGATTGGTCACTACACTAGCTAGATATTAAGAATGCTTTCCTAAATGGTGAGTTAGAAGATGAAGTATACATGCAAATTCCCCCAGGACTTGAATCATCCAGCACCTTAAACAAGGTGTGCAAGCTCCGAAAATCTTTGGATGGTCTTAAGCAATTCCCAAGAGCGTGGTTTGAAAGATTGACTCGAGTTGTCAAAGAAGATGGATTCGTACAAGGCTAATCAGATCACACTATATTTGTCAAACACTTCTTTGAAGGCAAGGTAACTTTATTCATTGTGTATGTTGATGACATCGTTATAACAGGTGATGATCATGAGCAAATCAAACACTTGAAAGAACTTTTGGCTAGGGAGTTTGAAGTCAAAGACTTGGGCAACTCAAGTATTTTTTAGGGATGGAAGTAGCTCGCTCAAAGGAGGGAATATATGTTTCTCAAAGAAAATACACCCTAGACTTACTCCAAGAAACTAGAATGCTTGGGTGTAAGGTGTGAATATGTTGTATTTCTTATTAATTTTGTACAAAATATAATATGGTATAAATAGCCTAGGGAGTACAAGTAAATTAGAAAGCTAATTAAATTCTAATTAACTCAATTATTTACAATAAAATAGAGATATTGTGTGATTATTAATGGTAAGAGAATATTCCTACGATGCCACTAATGAAAGCTATACAGCTGTCCCTTAATGGACAGAATCATAACCAACACTCCTCCTCAAGTTGGGTCATAGATGTCAATCATGCCCAACTTAAATTTGAAGTTTTCATAGGTGGCTCTAGGAAATGTCTTGGTCAAGATATTAGCAGTTTGGTGGCTTGAGGGTGTGTGATGGAGATAAATTAGCCCATTTTTTCTTTGATGAAGTGTCTATCTATTTCCACATGTTTTGTTCTGTCATGCTACATAGGATTTTTAGCAATGCTTATGGCAGCTTTGTTATCACGCAACAGGCTTACTTCATGGTTAGTGTAACTGTGTAGTTCTGCAAGCATCCTTTGCAGCCACATCCCTTCGCAAATCCCATGTGCCATGGACCTAAGTTCAGCTTCTGCACTACTTCTAGCAACCACAGATTGTTTCTTGCTTCTCCAGGTCGCTAAGTTGCCCCACACAAAAGAGCAATACCCATTGGTTGATCTCCTATCAGTCATTGAGCCTGCCCAATTTGCATCTGTGAACATTTCTATTTTCATTCCCTTGTCCTTCTTGAAATGCAGCCCCTTCCCTGGTGCCTTTTTTTTCAGATACTACAGGATGCGGTGCTTTCATGTGAGCCTCCATAGAGTCATTCATGTAGCGGCTAACCATGCTAACAGAAAAACCAATATCTGGTCGTGTGTGGGTTAGGTAGATAAGTTTCCCAACCAGCTTTTGATATCTTTCTTTGTCAGTAGGTGGACTCTCTTTTTCCTCTCCAATTTTCACATCGGATTCCATAGGAATGTCTGTTGGCCTGCATCCTAACATCCCTGTTTCTTGAAGTAAGTCAAGTATATATTTCCTTTGAGATAAATAGATTCCATGTTTGGACCGTGCCACTTCCATTCCCAGAAAATACCTTAACTGACCAAGATCTTTGACTTCAAATTCCTTAGCTAGAATCACTTTCAGTCCTTCAATTCCAGTATAATCATCACCTGTAATAATAATGTCATCCACATAGACAATGAATATGGTTACCTTGCCTTCCTTTGAATGCATTAAGAACATTGTGTGGTCAGTTTGACACTAGGAGAAGCCATGCATCCTAACCACTCGTGTGAGCCTATCAAACCAAGCTCAAAGGGATTGCTTGAGTCCGTATAGTGATCTTTAGAGTTTACATACCTTGCCTAAATTTTCTGATGTTTCAAGTCCAGGTGGTATTCTCATGTAGACATCTTCTTCAAGTTCACCATTTAGGAAAGAATTTTTTATATCTAACTGGTGAAGTGGCCAGTTCAAATTTACTGTCAAGGAAAAGAGTGCACGGACTGAATTCAACTTTGCTACAGGAGCAAAGGTTTCTTCATAATTCACCCCATAGGACTTAGTGAATCCTTTTGCCACCATCCGAGCTTTGTACCTGTTTACACTCCCATTTGCATTGTATTTTACCGAGAATATCTATTTACATCCAATTGTCTTCTTCCCCTCTAGTAGGTGGGAGAGCTGCCATGTGCCATTCTTTTCAAGTGCCTTGATTTCTTTCATTGCAGCAGCCTTCCATTCTAGAACTAGGACAACTTCATGAAAGTTTTGAGGAATTTCATTGCTTTCCACATAGCTGATGAAGTTCCTGTACCCCTACGATAATCTTTCACTAGAAACATGGTTTGCAATTGGGTGTTTGGTACAAGACCTTACTCCCTTTCTCAAAGCAATAGGTAAGTCTAAGTCTTGGTCATTAGTGACATTATCAGATAAATTAGAGGACGAGTTAATGCACAGTATGTTACCTTTATGAGTAGGTTCAGGATCTGAATTTTGGGCAAAGTCTTGGTTCTGCTTTGGAAGAGTGCATGTTTCTACTTGTTCTTCTTCCTTATGTATACTTGCAGTTCTTTTCCTCCATTTGGTTTTCCTTTTTGACCAATTGTTGGTGCTCCATTTGTTGGCTTGGTAACCTCAAGAGTGATTGTTTTCTCGTCCAGTTCAGGTTCAACAATTATTGGGACAGCTTTTGTGTTTTTTGTGATTTGGACAGGTTCATGTGGGATTTGGACAGGTTCTGATGGGGTGTTTAAGACAGGTTCATGTGGGATAGATTCTGGTATTGTAATCTCCCAAGGTTGGTGTTCATCAATTGTAACTTTCTCCCCCTGAATGCCAACTTTGGGATAAAAGGCCTTGTCTTCAAAAAAAGAATGATAGATTCGTCTTTTTAGGGGGGCAGTAGCATTTGTATCCTTTCTTGGTAAGAGAGTATCCCAAGAAGATACACTTGATGGCTTTCAGATCCAACTTATTGAATTTAGGCTTTTGGTCATGTACAAAGGCAGTACATCCAAAAATCTTTGGTGGAAGATTTGTGAGGAGTTTGGTCGAAGGATAAAGGGACAAGAGGGTTTGGTGTGGTGTATTTAGGTTGAGCATTTTGGAGGGCATTCTATTTATTAGGTAGGATGAAGAAAGGACTGCATCTCCCCAAAATTGGTTAGGTACGTTCATGGATAGCATGAGGGATCGAGTGACTCCCAATAGGTGCCTATTTTTTCTCTCTGTTGTCCCATTCTATTGTGGAGAGTATGGGCATGATGTTTGGTGTATAATTTCATTTTTGGTAAGGAAACTACCAAGGGTGTGGTGGAAGTACTCCCCTCCATTATCAGTTCTTAGTACTTGAATGTTGCTTTAAAATTGGGTTTGGATTTTATGGAAGTTCTCAAATATACTTCCAACTTCTGATTTTTCTTTCATGAGGAACACCCAAGGGACTTTTGTATGGTCGTCAATAAAGGTGACAAACCACCTTGATCCAGTAACATTGTTCACTCTTGAAGGTCCCCACACATCACTATGAATAAGTTTGAAAGGTTTAGACGGCTTATAAGGTTGTATGAAATAATGGGATTTGGTGTGTTTGGCTAATTCGCACACTTCACATTTGAAAGAACCAGAGTCTTTATTAAATAAGGATGGAAACATTTTTCTCAAATACATAAAATTTGGGTGTCTTAGGCGATAATCCCATAACATTACATCATTATCATTCTTTGATGAAGGCATAAGGGCAGCCTTGTAGGATCTCTGATTTTGGTCTTCAATTCTAAGGAAGTAAAGATCTGCACTCTCCTCAGCATTGCCAATCATCTTCCCCAAATTCATATCCTGAAATTCACACAAATGTGGTAAAAACTTAGCAACATATCCTAAGTTTTTGTTAATTTACAGATAGACAATAAACTGCAATCTAGTTTAGGAACATGTAAAACTGAATCAAGAGTAATAACTTTAGAGATAACCATTGAACCTTTACTAGCCACCTTGGAGGTGGTACCATCTGTTATCCAGGCAAAATATCCATCTTGACATGGAGTGTATTTACTAAATACATTGATGTCCCTAGTCATGTGATCCAAGGCACTAGAATCAACAATCCAAGAGTTTGTTTTCTAGTGATTTACATGAAGGGCAGCAATAGGATTACCTTTTTGGGAAAGAGTAGCAGTGGAAGAAGAGGTACTAGTGTTTTGTAGTGCTTGTTGCATCAATTTCTGCAGCATTTTTATTTGTTCTTTGTTGAAAGGACTAGCCTCTGCAATGTTTTTAGACTTACTTTCATCAGCAGCAACAGCATATCCGCGTGCGTCCTTGAATTGTGGTTTTAGATCTGTGGGTTTTCCATGAAGCACCCAACATGTTTCCTTTGTATGTCCAGGTCGCTTGCAGTAATCACACCATCCTCTACCTTTCTTTGGTGGACCTCTTACTGCAGATGCAGACTTCAATGGTTGAACTTGCACTTTGACTTCCCAACATGATTTTCCTTTTGCTTTCTTCCCTTCTCATTTCTGCAAATGCTTCACGAATGCTAGGGAGAGGCTTAGTTCCAAGAATTCTCCCTCTCACTTCATCCAAATTTTTATTCAATCCCAATAGGAACTGAAAGATGATGTCCTTCTCGACCAAATTCTTGTAGATTTTGTCATCATATGTGCACTTCCACTCTATGTCTGCATAGATGTCAAATTGCTACCAGTATTTTGTGAATTTATGATAGTATTCGATGACCAAAGAATCTCCTTATTGAAGATTGTGTAAGAGACTTTTGATCTCAAATATGGTTGAGGTGTTGTCCATATTTGAGTAGGTCTCCTTGGCTGTCTTCCATATTTCTGCAGCAGTGTCATAATAAATGAAATTTTCACCAGACTCGTTAGTCATGGAGTTGAGCAACCTTATCATAGCAAGATTGTTTTCAAGTTTCTATTTTTCATGGCTTGGATTAGTCTTTTTTAGCTGCTTAGCCTCGCCAATGATGTAGTCTTCCTTTCCTTTTCCTTGGAGGAAGATGCGGACAGATCTAGACCACTGTGCGTAGTTCTGTCCATTGAGTTTGTAGCTCGTAATGATAATTGTTTCATGATGACTGCTGGTGTTTCCAGTCGCTGCTGCCTTAGGGTCAGCATCTAGGATGTTTGGACTACTCTGTTATTCTTCCATGAGAAAACGCTAATTTTTTTTTATCGAATCAAAACTATAGCGTTGATACCATGTGAATATGTTGTATTTCTTATTAATTTGGTACATAATACAATATGGTATAAATAGTCTAGAGAGTACAAGTAAATTAGAAAGCTAATTAAATTCTAATTAACTCAATAATTTACAATAAAAAAAAGAGATATTATGTGACTATTAATGGTAAGAGAATATTCCTACGATGCCACTAATGAAAGATGTACAGATGTCCCTTAATGGACATAATCATAACCAACATAAGGTTGCCAATACTTCTATGGAATCAGTAAGCATAAGCAACTTTGAAGAAGGTCCTCTAACTGACAAAGATAGGTACCAAAGTCTAGTTGGGAAATTAATATACCTAACTCATACTCAACCTGATATTGGATTTGCCGTGAGCATGGCAAGTCGCTACATGACAAGTCCTACTAAAGTTCACATGAAAGCTGTGAACAGAATCCTACAGTACCTTAAAGGTACACCAGTTATAGGTCTTCACTTCAAGAAAAACTCAAATAGAGGTATTGAAGTATACACCGACTCAGATTGGGTTGGATGTACATCAGACAGAAAATCAACTACTGGCTATTGCTCTTTTGTGTGGGGAAACATGGTCACTTGGAGAAGTAAGAAACAATATGTGGTAGCTAGAAGCAGTGCAGAAGCTGAATTCAGAGCCATGGCACAAGGCATTTGTGAAAGGATATGGCTGAAGAAGATATTGGATGAAATCAGAGTTCCAACCAATTACACCATGAGGTTATATTGTGACAATAAAGCTGCCATCAGGATCGCAAAGAACCCGGTTCACCATGATAGAACATAACAAGTGGAAATTGACCGGCATTTCATAAAGGAGAAAATTGATAATGGTACTATAAGTATTGATCATGTACCATCGTGCAATCAAATAGCAGACATCCTAACAAAAGCTCTCTATGACACCTTAAACCCCAAAATAATATATATAATAATTTATATCATATTTCTATAAAATTTGCAACCGATAAATGAAGATATGTTTCCAAGAAAATAAAAACTGTTATATCTATTTTAGGATATCATGTTTCTCAAAAATCAAAAGGAACACTTTAAACTTATTTACTCCTATAAAAATTAAATGAGTAAAATACAAATTACAACCTTATTCCCGGTATCACTTATCAGAGTGGGGTTCCTCCCAACTTGAACTTGGAGATTCATTAACCTGTAACAACTGCGATTTCACAAACGCAGGGCCAAGCTAGTCAAACACAAACAACGAAGGAGGTGAGTTTTGAAATCATGTTAATAGTATAATATAAGTAAGAAGAACACGCATTTGATCATAAATAAACCCTATCATTAAACAAACTTTATTCAAGGAATAACATCATATAATAAAGTCAAAGTCAAATCAAGGAGAATCAATACATTTCACTATAACATCAAATCTTCTAAGAGAAATTATAATCACATGCGATACACATTAATCACAACAAAACAATCACAAGAAAATGCAATGCTATGCATGAGCTTAGACTCTACTTCACAATGTGGTACCATTCTAACTCTGAAGTACTTGGTTAGGAGGCTTGATACTATGCCACCATCCCGGTGGACGGACAATTCAAATTGGCCCTGTCCTCATAGATCCCCTCAACTCAACCTGAGACACATATACGCGACAATCGAGATAAACGTGTGTTGCATGGTAGCTCCCGACATTTGGAGTGCTACCTCTAAGTCACCTAGGAATTCCCCACCCAAATACCTCTAAGGTCTAACAATCTTGCCTTAAGGCTCAACAGAAGACTGCCACGATCAGGCTCATTCAGTTGTACTTCCCCAGAATCACTAGGCTTGTCAGGCCCTACCTATATGATGACAAAATAATTTCCACATCACAAATTCTCAATATTTATTTTCTCCCCTCGTTGGCCTATGATACTCCATTAAGATCGTTACCTCAAACACAAATTGTAATCACCATTATTTCATCAACTATGGGGTTACTTCAATATTTTCATCACAAATTTATAACATCACTATCATTAATCACACATCATCACATAAACTCATCACAAATTTATAGCATCATTATCATCAATCATCCATCATCACATAATTTATCACAAATTTATAACATCACAATTATTAATCATACATCATCATCACATAAAATTATCACAACACATCCATATTTTATTATCACATCACATAAACTCATCTAATCACACGTATACATGAAATTAATTCGACACTCAATATCGCAATAATATCAAATACCACACATTTAAAGAAATTAAATCAATCAACACCTTACTAATATTTCTATTCTATATTTTAATCTCACAATTTCCATATTTGCACATTAATTAATTTATCTCTCAAAAGGCTATTGCCGTATGTAGCGAGCCCCGGATGAATCGTTAGGAAATACGGTTTTCCCGTTCATCTCACAATATATTATACTCATGAATTCAAACGCTCTCTCACCCCTTACCTTATTTCGACGCTTTCACACACGAATACGATTCCACGAGAAAACAACCTTTATTCTCCGACTCTTTGTCCTTCAATCGATCTAGCTCGACAGTTTATGGATAAACGTTAAAAATAAATTATATGAAGACACTCTAAAAACTAAATTTCGAAATTCGATCAAGGAAACTTACCATAAATCAGAAAACCAATTAGTTGATAATATAGATATTTTTCACACAATCGTTTTGGCGTTGGTTTCATTCAAATCGGAGTTACGGTGAAGAAGAACGATACAAAATAAGGAATTTTATAAACGGAGAAGTCGGGTATTTTAGAGAGAAATTGGGATGGTTAAAAATCTGAGGAAGTATGTTTATTTGACTACCTAAATGAATAAAACAACATATTGAAATTTGAACGAGAACAGACAAAATTTTCTGTAATAGTTATCGATCACTGGTGCCAAACGATAGGTTGTTGTTGTATTTCCTCTTTGGTTTTATGGCTGCCCAACTCCCTTCCCTTTTTTTTTATTAACAATTAGGGTTCACACATGGGTCAAACCCATTGGTCTCTTTATTTACTTTTTTTTTGTTTTATTACTATTATTATTTCATAACTAATATATGATAAATTAGAGTAATTAAAATAATTAACCTTTTAAAAAAATACATATTACTAACAATTGAAACTCTAAAATTCAAAATAGTCACTATAATTATACTTATTTTTCAAAATACTCATATTAAAATACTATCATCATTAGAGAATAGTCAAAATCACAAAATAAATAAATATAACATTGCTACTTTATATTAATTACTAAATCATAATAAATATATATAAAATCACAATGTCACAACAAGTATATAAAAATAAAAGAAATCAAACACAATATTATTACTATCCCAAGATAATTGTTTATAAAATAAATAACTAAAATATGAGATACTTAGAATTAACTAAAATATAAATATGTGTATATTTAACATTAGCCAAACATACAAGGAAATATCACATTAATTAACAACGTACATATACATGTAAAATCGCATAAAATCTTATTCTTTAAAATATGTACACTAAAATACTATTATTTTTAGCGAAATATATAAGATAATAAAATATAGTATTTATTATTTATATCACTCATTTAGTCAAATATGTACAAGATTAGCACGTCATAGAAAATATACGTATAAAGAAAATTAATCAATATATATTCTAAAATAACTTTAACGCCAAATTAATTATTTAAAATTCTATTTTATTAATAAAATAATTTATTATAAAATTTGGGGTGTTACACTCTCTCAAGAAATACATATAAAAATATCAGATCTAATCTGGACATGATAGATATCTACTAGACTGAGGAGGAGTGTTGATTATGAGATCAAAAATCAGAATCATAAGATTATGATCTGCATAGTTATTAGTATCTATTAATTAGGATTTCAGTTTTATTTATATTGCCATTTAAGGATAGCATTTATAGGGAATCAGTTTTCTAATTACCAACTCTATTATGATTATACATAATTAAATTACTTGTATTATTTATACTCCTTATGTAATTAGTTTCATTAAATATTATGATCGAGGTTAGACCGCTTAAAAAACACCCTACAAAACGGTTTAGAATAGAACCCTAGTTATCCAGTATTCAGCAACAAGGAAATGAGTTGAAACCTGCAATGTTTCATAAATAAATCCAAAATTTGTAGAAGAACACCCTACAAAATATACTAATAGTGGCAACTTGCTTTCACGACGCAATCAATGGCGTTTGAGAGATTGGATTTAGAGGAAGGAGGCATGTCTGCAAATTACAAAATCTTATAACATTACTTAAATTTACACTTATGGCACCGAGATTATCTGTTATCACTGGCCATGCACACGGGTCAAGGATAGGATATGTTTGCACAGTCACTTAACCCACAAGCAGCCTGAAATTAAGTTTTAAAAGGTCTATTAATAATTCTTTGGTAAAATTAACCTATAAACTTACTTGATAGTTCAAAAGTTAGTTGAAAATTTATAATTTATAGTTGAAAAGCTAATTAATTGAAATTAAAGTGTTTCATATATTTAGCTTTTAACTATATAAAATGACATAATTATTTAATTTAAAATAACAAAAAATGTGACATTTTTATTCAATCTCTCGGATATTGTTTTACTCCATTTTCTTTTTTTTAATCAATTTTCCTACTTTACTTTTTTTTTGTTACATCATTTACTTTTTTTTATTTCAATACAAACATAAATTTGAATAGTTCTATATCATAAAAACAATGCAATTCATTTACTGTTTACAATTTGAAATAAAAAATAAATTTAATTTTATATAAATTAAAAAATGAAGAAATAATAATAAATATGATAATACATACCTTAATCAATTTCTCTGAGTGAGAGAGTAGTGGGTGAGTGGGTAGTTATTCTGTATTATATAAGATAAAAAAAAAAATTAAAAAAAAATAATCAGGTTATAAATGGAAGAAAATATAAAAAACTATAAACTATAAGTTCAATGCTACTTGAAATAGTATCTCAGAATAAACTATAAGCTGGTGAGAAAAGCTTGTTTACCAAACACATCTATTTTAATCCAACAAGCTTATAAGCTAGTTTAATAAGTTATAAGCTAACTTGTTGGCGTTACAAAACAGTGCCTAAGTCTGAAGTTTTAACTTTTAAAATTATTAAATTTGTAATTTAATTAATAATATATAAATAATTCATATATTTATATGGTTCTATATCATCAGATTATAAACTACATCATTTAAAACATGTTCAATTATTATTTATTTATTTTACTTAAAAAAGCTAAAAGATTCTTTAAAACTGATGAATTTTTAAATAGAGGTTCAAGCGAATTTATGTAACATGTATAATAATAATAATAATAATAATAATAATAATAATAATAATAATATTGATATCACGGTCATACAGACTCAACAAAATATTGTTCTATAATTATTGTTCATTTATATATATATATATATATATATATATATATATATATATATATATATATATATATATATATATATATATATATGTTATGATTGTATATCAATTTGGTCTCTAACGTATCATAACCTATACCTTTAACTCAACCAAATTCAAATGTTCCAAAACCCCAACAAGGAGATCAAGAAGAGAAACAACCTGCACGATACTTACTTGATACGATCCCAACCAAATATTTAGAGAGTGCCAACAAAAAACACTCAAATGACACTCAAGGTAGCGATGTCAAATAGTTCCATCTACAACCTCACACTGAAGACCACTAATTGAGCACAGAACTTTGTGGGTGCAAAGGCAAAGACGAGGAGGGACGCAGTCCTACACATACATTACACAAAATAATGAATTTCACGAGGAACCAAGAGCTACCAAATAAGGTTCCAGTGACTTGTCATGTTTAGATGATAAATACCAATCAAACAATCAAGGCATTATATGCAAATCGAACAATATAAAATCCTCTCTAAACATGCCACTAGATTAAATGACCATCGTGAACAACATCAATAAAGAGGACAAAACACTCAAAAATTAGGGTGGTACAAATATAGAACAAGATCATGATTCCAAACCTTTGAAATGGGAGTCCAAATGTCACAAACACACAAATCTAGGAAATATATTACCACCACTGAGAAGTGCGATTTGCTGCGTTTTTTTAGTCCAAGTATCATGCACACATGGATTTAAGAGCCCCTGACAATGGTCCATTGAGAACCTTGTTGATGTCAAAATCCTTTTTTTATATTTGTTTCAATGATAACAAACCTCATGAAGTAAATGTTAAGTTTTATGAATAGTGATCTACTGATGATTGCACTTGAATTTTGTTTAAGGAACAAGAATCACTTAAGTGGACAAGCTAGAAGCTACTCACATCAACAAGGGCATAAGATCTACTAATTAATGAAAGAATCAAAGTAGCATCAGAAGATTACAACAATTGTTTTGCAAGCTCACAAAGATATTAAAATAAATCTTCAAAATCATGATGTTCAGAACGTTCTCTAAAAGCTCATAATGTTCTTATGCATTGAAGCTATACAAGACTATGCTTGAAATTTATGTAACAACTCTCATTGGGTTTTTTTGTTACATACTTTGAGGATATACTACAACAGTACAAAATTAACTCTGAGTACCATCTCTAAAAAATCCTCTCAAGATAAGAAGGTTAGAAGGATGATCAAAAGAAAATGATGTTGCAGTGATGGATCATCAACAACAATGCAAGTATGGTGCACCTTGTATTTGTATAATGCATACCAATGGTGGTACCTTGATGCCACACCATTCCAAGTAATATATTATGTCATCATTGTCAAATCAAAGGGGACAACTCAAAGTTGAGTATGTCTTTGGTTATTTTACACACAATAACATCAAAGAATGATCATACTCATGATGAGTACATTCTTGCCTAAAATGGAGCATCTCAAAGACTTTCAATGAAAAAGACACAATGTGTCAAACACAAATAAAAATTGAGAAAAGTTTTTTTCAAAAGTTTTTTCTTCAAAGACTATTAACCAAAAAGATATTATTATCTTATTTTGAAAAAATCATTATCAACTATGATGAAAGAAGGTTCTTGCGATGAACATGTCCATTGCAATAAAAAATATTCATATTAGTTCAGCAAAATGACAAGAATCAACTTTGAAAAATAAATTATTTCAAGATTGATTCATTTACTACCTCATTTATTGAAAAGAATGTTGTTGCAAAATGGAAAGAATGTTCTGCCTGATGAAGAAGAATGTTCTTCATGCTCGGAATCGATGACAGAAAATTTTCTCGCATGTTGAAGCAAGTTTTAGCATCTGAAATGCATTGAAATCAACTTTGTAATGGATAAGGAACAACTTTTATGTTGAAGTCATCTCAAGAAAATTGTATTTAAGATGACATTTATGAACAAGAATGATTGAAGTATAATGTGAAGAAAATTATTTATGGTACCATGCAAAAGGATCATATCATAAAAGCTTTATTTAACCCAACAATGATGTCATCACGATTTTGGATTTTATTTAGGCAAATAAGAGCTCAACAACTCAAGCTTTAACACTCCAAGAATGTCACATCACTTAAAGAAGACATTCTAATCATTCTTACCACTTGCAAGCACACACACAAAAAAACCAAGTACATGCAAGTACAAATGACAGTTGTTGCTTTTTCCCTTCCCCTATATTGCATCAGAAAAGAAACTTGCAATGTCCCTTTGCTCAGATTTTGAAGCTACCTTTTGATCACACAAAGCAAATGAACTCTCTACTCATTTTGAAGAGAACATTTTTATTGTTCTTCCACTTTCAAAGCACAAAAAGACAAAACCAAGTACATATTCAGTAAGCATTTTTCTCCTTCCTTATGCTACTACAGAAACTGACTTAGAGGTCACACAAGCATCAGATTTCGTACCCACTCATCCTTCACAAAAAGCAAAAGAACATTCTCTTTGTTCTACAATAAAAGTGAGAAAAACTCATCAAAGGAATTATTTTGCATAGATTAGTGTGCCCAACAGCTCTATTTTTCTACAACAGTCTGAAGGTCTCCCCATCTATAAATATGAGTGTCTATTGCACTTGAAGAGTAAGAGTTTAAGCCAAAAAACATTGTTCTCTTGTTTTTGTATACAACTCATCAAAGCTCTTCTTTTATCATACACACTGCAAGTCTTAACTCTAAATTTGTTGCTCATATATTTTGAGTAAGTTTATACAATTTTTTTTACTTCTCAAATTTATCTTTGAGTTTACACAAGCAAATAACTCAAACACTACATCACATATTGTAAAATCTCTCAAAGTCTTTCCTTTGTGATTGTTGAGAGTAAGATTGTGTAAAGTCTATTTAGACTAAGGTTGTAAGATTGTTGAGGCTTTGATAATACAGGTTGTATGCCCGTTGAGGCTATGATAATATAGGTTGTAAGCCCGTTGAGGCTATGATAATATAGGTTGTAAGCCTGTTGAGGTTTTGATAATACATGTTGTATTAGGTCTAGTGGTGATATAAAGTGTTGAGAAGATTTTGATTAGCAAGATAGTGGAAAATCTCACAATGTTTGTGAGGATTTAACGTAGCCCAAGGTTAAAGGTGAATCAAGATAATTTTTCTTTGTGATTCTCTCTAACTTACTCCTTTACTTTCAATAGACACTAATCACACTTACCCCACACTTGAGTAATTTTGTTTAAAGCATATTTATATTAGGCAAAAATACACCTTTAGTACTTTAAGTTTAGCTCAATTTTTGCTTAGGTCCTTTAAGTTTATTTTATCCCGATTTTGTAACAGCCTTCTAAATCTAAGTGACTATTAGTATTAATAAGTAACGTGTAGTAATTATGTATTAATAGTAAATAGTAAAGGATAAAAAAATGGAATGGAATTATTAGTAAAGGGGTATTCTAATTAAACCAACTCATAAGCCTTGATATATAAAAGTTGAGTCAACCAAATTGGTCACAGAAAAACAAATCCCTTCTCTTTTCCATTGTGAATCAAAGAAGGATGAGAGAAAAACTTCCATTTTCTCTCATTTACTTCATCTTTACATCAAACCTCCCAAATCCATAAAAGAATTAGGGCTAAGGAAGGGAGCTAAAACTACTAGAAGGCTAAAGGATTAGAAGCAAGGCTCAATACTTCTCTTCTTGGTTTCTCATTCAGTTTCAAACTTGGGTGAATTCCTTCCCCCACTTTTAGGGTCTGTTTGATGGCCATGATAAAGAGACATAATAGGATTATCATATTTTACTATAATCTTTGTTTGATGCACCAATCTGATATGGTATAGTAATCAAAATTTTTAAACAGTGCCTTATTTTCTAATCCTCAGAGGTTATAATAATCATTTTTTAAGCTAATACACGTTAACAAATATTTTCTCATTTTTTTCCTTTTCCTATTCACGTTTCTCTCTTCTTCTCCACCCTCAACTTGTCGTGTTCCTCTCCACCGTGCTCTCTTCCCCCTCCCTTCTCCATTGTTGCTCTCATCTCCCTCTCCACCTCCATCGTCGTGCTCCTCTCCACCGCCGCGTTCTCCCAATGTACTGTTTTTCCATCTTTTCATATTTGCCTTAATTTTCTTTCATTTTCTTATTGTGTTGATGAAATAATTTTTTGATTTCCTCTGATTTTATAATTGTTTTTTGTTGTTGATGTCGGGTTGATTTTATGATGGTTGACGTTGGATTAATTTCCTCTGAATTTATTATCCATATGGATTTATTATTCCTTTATGATTGTTTTATGTTGTTGCTATTGGGTTGATTTTATGATTGTTGATGTTGGGTTCATTTCCTCTTTTTATATTTGTTCTGATATTTTCTGATTTATTTTATTCTCCAATCGGATAAAAGTTATTATTGTTTTCTAATTGCGTTCATATTGAAAGGTTGAAAAAATAAAGTATGATTTAGAGAATTTTTGATTGTTTTCTTTGTTCATATTTGCCTTTTTTTCTCTATCATCTTTGATGTTTGAGTTTTATGTTAATTGTTTTTTTATATAGTTACTAATAATAAACTTTGATTGATGTTTAAAAAAAAAATTGATAAACAATAATAATTATTGAAGTACAATTTGATAGACAATAATAATTATCGGAGAGAAATGTCTACCGACCTAGTGGAAGAATAGTTAGACATAGATATTGAAGCACAACCACAAAACTAAGATATTGCACATATCGCTCCTATTAACACAATTGAGACAACTCATGTATGTTCTGTTTGGAAGGAAAACTTAGCAACAGAAACATGGAATGAGTGGCTTGCTAATAGACATATGAATTGATTGTGTATTATTAGTTTAGCTATCATTGATATTATGTTGGAACCTTTGCTAATTATATTGAAGTGAATGACTTTCTATTTTGTTTTCTATTTTGGAACCCTTGCTCATTATGTTGGAACCTTGATTATTGGAACAAATGACTTTCTGGTTTATTTTACATTTTGAAACATTTGCTCATTATATATGTTTCAATCTTATATGTGATAATGTTGAGGAGATAGGTAAAGAAGAGGCAGAACAAATTAATTATGAGAAGCTTGAAGTAGAAATTACTCAATCACCATCTCTTTGTCAATCACAATCTAGGAGAAAGAATGACCAAGTGGAAATTCAATCAAAGAGAAGAAACAGATGAGCACATATTATTGCTAATAGTATTTCTAAGGTAGGAAAAACTTTTGGGAATTAGCTTGAAAAAAGTTCAGAACGATTGTGAAGCTACAAATCATTTAGGTGTTGGTAAAGATGTTTTTGATGATTCAAGAAATACTATGAATAAGTTGAAGAAAATGCAACTAACAGAATAAGAGCGTTTTGCTGCAGCAGACAAAATATTATCTGTGTCACATCGCTTGCACATATTTTGGGGTTGTAATGATGTTGATCGTCTTGCATTTGTTAAGTCGTTGATCTACTACTTCTATTATTGTACTTGATTTTACTTATCTAACTTTAGTACATTTTACTTTTGTTGGTTTATTTTGTATGGTTTGATGAAACATGTAAGACAACATATTGTTCTTTATGATACTTTATGGCTACTACATAGTCGATAGTTTTAATTTGATACAGTGTATTGAAAATTTTAATAATATATGTTTTTTTAGCAGCGTAAACAATTTTTTCAAGTATATAAAATTACTTCATAAATTATTTACATTTTTTTAGTATTTTTTTTATTTATAAAAAAATATATGAATGTTATTTTGATAGAAAAAAATAAAATAGATTATGTTGGGTGGGCTTACAAAGACAAATTTGTCATTTTATCACAATATAAATCATATCATTTGGTTATCTGTTGCGTATCAAATACTAGATATGATAAACTAATCTTATCAGGTTTGTTATCATGTGCATATCAAACACATGCACATGATAACTACTTATCATGTCCATATCTTGCTTCTATCTTGCTCCTTATCATATCATGTCCATCAAACGGGTCCTTAATTGCATGTTAGGATAGTGATTAGAATAGATTGTGTTTGAGAATTGATTATTAAAAGGAACCAAACCTTGTATGCAAATTAGGTATTTTTATGGGTATCCAATTGGGAAAGCTTCATGTTAGAAATCAATGTTAGAACTTGTATTAGATGTGAAATTGATGGTTATATTGACTAGATATTGCATTGTGATTGATTGTTACATGTATGTACCTTGAGCATCAATTAATAGTGTGATGACTTGCATATAATGTATTTGATAAAAATGTAGTTGTTGTTCTCTAAATCTCGTATGCAGTACCTTCGTAGTTTAGTCTGTAACTTTTTCTATAGAAATCGTTTGGAGTTTATTTTTGTACCATTGGAAACTAGACTAAATTTTCTTTAAAATAGACATTGGTTTCACTAAATTTAATTGAGAATTTATAAAGAAAAATGTGTCCCATATTAGACTAAAGTTGTCGTGTTTTTGGAATCTTTATGTATTGTTTTGACAAATTATACTACTTGGAAACTTAACTTGAAAAATAGAAACTATATTCATAAACTAGATATTATAAACTTTCCAATGAGGGGTAGTTTTCTTAAATCGGACGTCATTTAATATTTTAATCGGATTGTCAAAATTGAAGTAAATTCCACACACAAAATTATCACATAGCTGAGTTAAAATGGGTATAACAAGAGTTATATGAATCGGTTTTGAGTGAAACCTATTGCATTGAAAAGCTCAGTTTTATTACTTTAATATTCTGAAGTTTCATAATTGTATATCAATTTTATAATCGGTGGTGACTTAAGTGCTTTAGTCTTATGTATAAGAACTTAAAAGAAATTATATAAAACATTATAGAGAATATATATATATATAAGTATTTGAATACTTTTATAATAAAGTATTACTTCATAGCAGTGAGCGGTATTTTATTATAAATTCAACCCGCATTGTAACTAAGATGATTAAGACGTGGATTATCGTCATTAGACAATTGGTTACATTGGACTAGACTTTCTTGGACTGACTCACATATGAGGAATGGATTATGCAACTTTCACAATTATATATGTATTTACAATTACAGTATAAAAATAATTATGTATCCTTATTAATTTATTCCAGTCTGCCTAAGTCCAAGTATGTAACGTGCCCGCAGTTGAGGTGAATAAGCTAATAGAGTTATCTAATTGTTTTTATAATATGCAGATTATAGAATTAGGTTATTAAAGATTACGCATTTAGGTCTCAGGCGTCAACCTATTTTAGTTCTGCTGGAACTCAATGAGACGTAGTCTCGTCATTTTTATTGTTATTGTTTCAGTTGAGCAGGTAACCAAGGATTAAGGGAAAGGAAAATCAACTTAGAAGGATTATGTAGAAGCTTAGTGCATGTTGTATTAGACATGACATTGTCGAGTTTATGTTTTGTTTTATCTAAACTTGCGTATTAAGGTAGATGTTAGATAAATTGTGTTGTCAACGTGTAGACTTGATTATCTAGTGCATTAACGTATCATCATATATTATATTCTAGATTATTAATATATGGTGTTATAGTTTTAGTCCTTTAAGATACATTTAGTTAGCACTGTTATCCTTTAAGATATACTAAATTACGCATGCAGTCCTTTAAGTTTAAAATTTTTCTCGAATTACTATCATAAAATGTTAAGATCTAATCGAAATATTGGAACAAGTACATTGTCCAAGTTACTTTGCATGTGAAGGAAGTTAAAGACACTGATTATGTAGATATACATTTATTACCTTGTTTTAAGGCTATATGTGAGTTTAAATTGTTGTAGAGAAAATCAAGAAACGTATACCATTTATAAGATTTGATGAATATTTTCTTAAGGATTAAAATGAGGGACATATTGTTGCAATATTTGGTAGATTTTCAAATTATCAGAAATTTTTAATTGAATTAATTTTTGTCGAAATTGAGATAAAGAACTAACGGTCCAAACATAATATGACTTAAATGACCAAATCGAGATAAAATAAGCTTAAAGGTCCTAAATGAAAATTGATTTAAACTTAAAAGATTATAGATGTATTTTTTCCCTTATATTACTAAGTGTATTAAAGAATATTTTCTACAAGGAAAAGTTCTTTAACAACTTATTTGTCTTTCAAGTTCACTTTTTAGAAAGGTATTTTAACTACAAAAGAGTTACAATCTAAACTCTCCACTTTCTTGTGACTACTTATTGCACTTCAAACCTTCATGGAAAAGAACACAAGCTTGACATATTCTATGTCATACATATCTAGCATTGCTCATCAATGTCGCTCCCAAAACCCACGTGTTAGATAATATTTAACTTTGAAGATACTAGCCACCAAAGTATCAAGGTAAGTCATAATCCTCCAACCTTGCTTCCCTAAGAGAACAACATTAGATGTGTAAAGATTATGAAAGCCCAACCACCATCGCATTTTCTCAACTAAATTTGTTCCAAAGACAACCATTTAATACCTTTACGTTGAGCTACATTGAACCCCCAATAAAAGGATTTCATCATCTTCTCAATCTAATCACCAATAGAATATGAAAAGAAGAAAGATGTTGACGAAGTCCATAGGAATAGAATGAAGAACACATTTGATCATAACTTCATTCCTAGCCTTTAACAACGACCTACCACTCCAAGAGTTTATTTTGCACCAAAATGTGTCTTTTATAAAATGAAAAAGAAGTTTCTTACTCTTGTGTATCATAAAAAGGATGTTCAAATATTTCTCAGCACCCAAACAAACTTGCACTCCAAGAATGCCAACAACATCACTAGCGACATGAGAAGAAACGTTCTTGCTAAAAGACACCACATATATATTTTTGGAAATTTATTTCCTTACCAGAAGTTGCCTCAAATAGGTTTCAAAAAATTATTCTCCTCACATTAAGTTATCTTTCCATGTTGTCAAGTTATATTACATAAGAGACTGATTCAATTTTTAGTTGTATGTAAATAAAGTTTTAATGGATTAGATTTGGAACTTCAAACTACAAGCTACAACACATGTTATAAGAAGAAAATCAATGTGTAGATTTTATGTCAAAGATGAGATCTATGTGTAATGAATCCTTCATAGTTTTGTTTGAAGCTCTTTTGGCTTTAAATCATCTCCTAATGTTATAATTTTTAAAAGGTTTTGATAATATATTTGTTAGAGTTTAGTTGTCATGCATTGTCACTGTACATTTTTATATACAATTAGCACATCACAACCATTCATTGACATGACTTTAAGGATGTGTTTGATTGAGAGAAGAAAATGAGAAGAGAGAAATAAGTGAGAAAGAGTGTAAGAAAAGAGAAAAAAGTAAAAAAAAAAAAAAAGAATAAATTTGTTGTATTGTTTGGTATGCGAGAAATAAAAGAGAGAAGTGTGTTTGTCTCTTTTCCTTTGCTTGGTTGAAGAGAAATGGTTGTTTAATATGTTTTGGTATTATTAAATTAAACCATGAATAGTTGAATGACATGTTATCTATAAATAAATTTGATTGTATTTTAGATTTGACACTACTAAATTTTATATTTTAAGTCTATTTTAAAATTACGTGTTTTTGTTATAATTTAACTATAAAATAATTTTTTTAATTACTATGATTAAAATTGAATAATAAATATCTCAAAATTTTTTATTTAATCAATATTATAATAACAATCACACAGATAAATTAAAAAAAAATTATTGATTAGAATATTTATATTATTGAAACATACTCTTTGTTTTTCTTTAATAGTAAAGTAGAACTTGCAGTAAAAAAAATTTTAGATCGACTAAGCTCTATTGTTATTTACTATTGGTTGACGTGGATACTAGCAGTTCTTGTGCACACATTCTCTCTGCCCACAAGCCTCGAGAGGACCGACCAAAATCCAATGTCTTCACTCTCCACCACCACCGCTCGCGGCCCTCCTTTACCATCACCAACAATCTCCCGCCGATCCAATTCATTTCGGATACTATCCATGACCCGACCCGATTCAACCCCGAACTCTCATCCTCCTCCACCTCCTTACGTTACCGGAGTAGAGAAACTACGTAGCGCAACAATGGCGGTGACAGTTGATCAAAGGACGCAACGAATAGCGAAGGAAATGGAGAAAATGAAGACGAAGGAGGCGAAGGAGAGAAAGGAAATGAAGAATAGGAAGGTAGCGTCGCAGAAAGCAGTTTCTGTTATACTTCGTAGAGAGGCTACAAAGGCGATTATGGATAAGAGAAGGAAGAAAGGTCCTATTAACTCTAAGAAGCTTTTACCTAGAACTGTACTTGAAGCACTTCATGAAAGGATCGCGGCATTGCGTTGGGAATCTGCTCTCAAGGTCTATTTCTTTCTTCTTCTTTTTTTTTTTTTAATTTTGTTTGGATGAATTGAATTGAATGTGGTTGGTTATGTAGAGTTTCAATGAGTTGGTTTTGAGGACTTATGGAGAAATGAATTTATGGATGTGTTCTTGTTTATGTAGCAAGCAACGACATTTCAAATTGAAGGTGTGTGTCTGGTGTCTGGTTATAGTCAATCATTTCAATTTTATCCAATTGTTACCGATCTCTGTGTCTTGTTCGGTATTCATGACTATGTCAATGCTTCATAGGTTATGTCCATTGTTTGTTTAGTTGGTTTAGGATTGTAGTGTTTGATTTCATGGCAATGTAGGAATCTGCTATCAGGCTTGGTTTCTCTGTTTTCTATTTGTGTAGTTGATTGTGGAGTGGAGTTCCATTATGTTGGTTTTGGGGTCTTGTGTAGAAGTGAGTCTCTTTGTTGGTTAATTCAATGCAATGCAAACTACAATGACCTAACCAAAAAAAATATATAACAGAAATAACTGAAAACTAAAAAAATCAACTTGTTTTCATTGATTGAATTGGTTTGTATATTTCACAATATACTTTATTAGTTGTAACCTTTGATTTGGACTGGATTTCATTTGATTTTAAAATCAAATCATTGGATGGTCAAAGAACAAAACCAAAGGGATTTGATCAGGTGTTTATGTGCTCTGTTTGTGTTTTGATGTATATGAGGTGAATTGGGTTTTTTATTGCTTAGTGTTGAACTGTGTTGGGGAAGAGAGCATTATAAGAGTTTATTATTTATTTATTTGAAATTACATTACTGATTATGTTTGGTGTAATAAATGAGTTGAAAATTGACAGACTGACAAACAGAGTATTGTTGGACTTGGGTTGTGTGGTGAGATATTAAAGGCGGTAGAAATGGGGTGTGTGGTTTATTTGAGATTTTACTTAACTTGGTAACCTTTGTTTTAATTGAATATTTTATAGCTTTTGGGGAAGGTGTTATTATAGAAGGATCTGAAGATGTAAAATAGGTAAGGAAACTGTTATGAATGGGAATATGGACGTAACTTTTTGGGTTATCTGTGAAAAAGATGAAAGTTGAGCTATGTTATTTGTTTGTCTGGAACTTCATTCAAGACAATGCAAATGAGGTGGGGGTTAAAAAAATTCTGTATATGAATTGTGAGTCTTAGGGATCATTTGTGTTACCATGGGATTCCAACAAAGTTTTCATTTATCTGCAACATGATAATAGTTCATTGGCATACTCCTGGTAAATTCATATCCTACTATTTGTTTACCCTCTTCCTTCATATCCTGTATTTAATCGGCTAGCTTTGAAGTATTTAAATCTCTCTATTTCATTTCATTTCCTCTATCTACTTGAGGATGTGAGGTGAAGAAGTGCCAATGTTTGCATCAAAGGAAGCATATTTTTGCATTTAAGATATGGAGGATAAAATGGTGGTTTAGTTGAAAAATGTAGCAACAGAACCAAGACTCGGAGAGTTACATTGATTGAGAAAGTGTTATTTACTGTTGGTAAAGGATTTTGTGTACTGTGAAACAAATTAATTTAGGAACTCATTTGCATGTATTTTAAGCATAGTTAAATTAATTTAAAACAGTGGTTGAAATTTTATGCTCGCTCTCTCACTCACACACACACACCTGTAAAACTGTTTATTTTACAGGAAGACTTGATAATCATATCAAAGCATGTTCTCATGGTTTCAGGTTTTTGAACTACTGCGTGAACAGCTTTGGTACAGACCTTACTCTGGTGTATACATCAAATTAATAGTCATGCTTGGGAAATGTCGGCAACCTGAGAAAGCTTCTGAACTCTTTCAAGCTATGGTTGATGAAGGTTGTGTTTTGGACTGTGAATCATACACCGCACTGCTATCTGCCTACGGCAGGAGCGGTCTCTTGGATAGAGCTTTCTCTCTTCTCGAGGAAATGAAGAGTACACCTGGTTGTCAGCCAGATGTCCAGACATATTCAATCCTTATAAAATCTTGCTTGCAGGTTTTTGCCTTTGACAAAGTTCAGAGTCTTTTATCTGACATGGCCTCTCTTGGCATCAAACCAAACACAGTCACCTACAATACCCTTATTGATGCTTATGGGAAGGCAAAAAGGTAAAATATTCACCTTTCTTTCTTTACCTTGTGAAAGTACTACTTGCTCATTCTGGTTGCTGACAGAACTTGGAAAAAGAATTTTATCAACTACCTACTTTTCCAACATAATCCAGATAACAATCAATCAATTGGGAGACTGTTGTATCTTTTTAAAAGAAAGAGCAAAGATAGACATATGAGTGTAGCCTTAACCTTAATGATTTCCATAAATGGACCTCTAGGCATAGCTCAAGTGATTGAGCTGGGACACTCAAAGGAGTTTGAGAAAGAGGTCCAAAGTTCAAACACTGGCTACTAACATAACATACTAGCAAAGATAGACAAATGAGTGCAGCCTTAAGCTTAATGATTTCAATAAATGAGCTCTTTCCAACGTGCATATTTATTGCTACAGTACAGCACTGGCACACCATTATCTAGCCTCTAGCCCTGGATTGTCACCAATTTCTTGATTTCCAATTAAAACTGCAATGAAAAGTTGTTCTTTCTTTGTTGTTTACTTATATTGTATTCTTTTATCAACCAGCTGCAACATATCTCATTAGCATATGTGTAATATAGTTTTCTGGTTCTTAAAAGGTTTTCAGAAATGGAATCTACACTCTTGGAAATGCTTGCTGAACAAGAATGCCAACCTGATGTATGGACCATGAATTCAACACTCAGGGCCTTTGGCAACCTAGGGCAGATAGAAACAATGGAGAGGTGTTATGACAAGTTTCAGACATCAGGAATCCAACCAAATGTTCAGACCTTCAATATTCTCTTGGATTCCTACGGCAAGGCCCGTGATTTCACGAAAATGAGTGCTGTGATGGAATACATGCAGAAATACCATTATTCTTGGACAATTGTGACCTACAATATTGTGATTGATGCTTTTGGGAAAGCTGGGGATCTCAAACAGATGGAGTATTTGTTTAGACTAATGCGGTCAGAGAGAATAAAACCTAGTTGTGTTACACTGTGCTCACTTGTAAGGGCTTATGCACATGCAGGTAAGCCTGAAAAAATTGGCGGTGTCCTTCGTTTTGTCGATAATTCAGATGTAACACTGGATACTGCATTCTTCAATTGCTTGGTGGATGCTTATATGAGGTTAGATTGTTTGGATGAGATGAAGGGAGTGCTTGAGATAATGAAACTGAAAGGTTGTAAACCTGATTTCATAACTTATAGAACTATGATTAAAGCTTATTCATCTAAAGGCATGCAGAGTCATGTTAAGGAGCTTAGAGAGCTCCTCACAACAGTAAAGAGGCCTCCTTTAGAAAGAAACAAGCCTGACTTTTGATGAGAAGATCTACTGATATTGTTGCTCCAATATGTTTTGGCTGTCTAGCTATGATCTGTTCATCTGTGCATATGTTGAATACATCTAGTAGACTAGTACTTTTGAGTAGGTTTTCTATTGTCTTCGAGCTTCCCAACTTTTAGAAGGGAGTACTCTCTTTTGACAGTAGACACAAGAAATACTTAGGTGGTTACAACCCCAAATAAAAATTATTTGAGCACACACAAAAATACATACCATTTAATTATTTTAAAAATACATATCAGTTAATTTTTTTTTTGACCACATAAGATTTTTTCCGTAGACACTGCATTTTAAGTTTTTTTTCTTTTTTCTTTCCGTAGTAATTTATAGTTAGTCAACCTAGGAGAAAAGACACAGAAGGAAAATAGGGGCAGAGAAAATGAGAATAAAAGTGTAAAATCACTATTTTGAGAAAGGGAATAAAATAAAGAGGAAGGAAAAAAATGATATAGGTTTAGTCAAATTTCTTTTCTACTTTGGGCTAAAAAATATAGTACTTTTTCTATTTCATTTGCATATACTTGCCTTTTTTATTTAGTGTTGGATTTAGTTGTTACTTCTTTCTTTGTGGGAGGGACATTGTTTCTGATGAGCAGTATGTTATCTACATAAAGCTTATATCTTTGTTCTTGATGAATTCAAACTGTTCTTCAACTTCATCAGAAATAAGTTTCTAAGTTTTAGAAGTTTTTCTTAGTTCATGAATAGATATTTTGTAACTTGCACATATTTCCAACTTCTTATGGTCTGACAAAATTCCGAGGCTTTGCCCTATTCATATTTGTGAAGATTTCTTGCAAAAATTGCAGTTTTGATATCCATTTGTCAAATTTCAAAATCATAAAGTGCAACCTTAACAAAGGAATCTAAACTGATTTACCTTACCATAGCACTTGTCTATTGAAGATGCATTAGGACTCTATGGATTTTAACCCTTCGTGGGACTTTAACCAATGTCTATGTTAAAATCAAGAATGTAAAACTGAAGAAAAAATAATAGATGAAGGAAAGAAAATCAAGAATGGTTTCTCTCAAGAATGTATTATTGAAATTGATAACAATGAATAGAGTAGCAGTTACAGAATCTGTCCTGCAATTCAGTTCCAACCAATTAACTCTCTAACTGCCTACCTATTGAAGACAAAGCTTCTGTTATTTATACTAACCATCCTAACTAATTCAGTTAGGATTTATAGCTGGCACAGCTCAGCAATTACCAGAACTAACACATAAAATTTAAGCTTGGTTCCTTCTCTCATACACCTTCCTAATAGGAAGCCTTGCTTGACTAGCAATCCTATCAATAC
>JBBPBQ010020321.1:19546120-19611552 GCA_037974755.1 Cicer yamashitae | reverse complement strand
CCCCCCCCCCCCCCCCTAAAAGAACTACCTTGTCCTAAAGGGGAAAAGACGGAAAAACCTCCAACATCTTGGAAGCTCGCTCCCAAGAGTTATCACAGGATGGCAAATGAGCCCATTTCACCAAAACCTCCATATTGCCTCCAACATCAGTCCTCCACTGCAAAATATCTTCTGGTTGTACAACCAATTCAAGCTCCTTAGTCAACATTGGTGGTAACGTTTGAGGTGAATGATGCGGTTTCAAAGCCTTCTTAAGCAATGAAACATGGAACACCAGATGAACTTTAGTTTCAAGAGGCAGATCTAGCTTGTAAGCCACCTCCCCCACGCGGCTTAGAATTTGGAAAGTCCCATAATACTTAGGAGCCAATTTAGCATATGGTCTATCAGCAGGGACTTCAATTTGTAAGGTTGAAGTTTCAAGAAAACCCACTCCCCAACTTCAAAATTCACCAACCGCCGGTGCTTATTTGCTTGTGCCCGCATCTGATCTTGAGATTTCAGCAAATTCTGTCGCAAATCAGCAAGTAAATCATCCCTTTGTTGGGCCAACTGATTGACATCATCCAACTTTGATGGAATGGTGCAGCTCTTAATCAACAACGGAGGGTCTCTTCCATATAAAGCTTTAAAAGGTGTCATTCCAGCAGAGATATTGTAGTTACTATTAAACCAGAACTCAGTCCAATGCAACCAATTCAACCAAGTCTTGGGCTTAGGGCTAGCAAAGCACCTAAGATAGGTCTCTAAGCATTAATTAGCAACTTCGGTTTGACCATCCGTTTGAGGGTGATAAGACGTGCTATGCTTAAAACTAGTTCCAGCCAATTTGAACATCTCCTTCCAAAAACTGCTGAGAAAAACCGCATCTCTATCCGATACAATTGTAGAAGGAAATCCATGAAGCTTCACAACTTCCATCACAAACAAAGCTGCTACCTCCTTAGCATTGTAAGGATGCCCAAGAGGAAAGAAGTGAGCATACTTTGTAAGTCTATCAATGACTACAAAGATTGTATCCTTGCCTCTAACTCGTGGAAGGCCACCAACAAAATCCATAGAAATATCCTGCCACATTTGGCAAGGAATAGGCAACGGTTGAAGTAGTCCCGCCGGCGATAAAGTGGAGTACTTGTTCCTTTGACATACATCACACTCTTCAATAAACTTCTTTATATCTCGCCTCATGCCCTCCCAAAACAAGAAACTAGAGACCCTTTTAAAAGTTCTGAACAATCCTGAATGTCCTCCACAAGGAGAATCATGGCATTCATCCAAGATAAGTGGTATTTTGTTAGAACCCTTAGGCAGCACCAATTTACCTTTATACAAAAGCCTTCCCTTCTTGAACTCATAACCAGAATGAGAAGTAGGAGAGACAATTAAGTCCTGCACCAACTGCTGCAATTTAGGATCTTGTTGCAATTCCTCATCCCAAGAATCATCTTCCACATGTAGAATTGAGAGAGCAGCATACATATCTCTCCTAGACAAACTATTTGTTGCAGTATTCTCCTTTCCTGGCTTGTATTGGATTTCAAAATCCAAATAAATGAGCTTGACAGCCCATTTAAATTGCTCAGCACTGAACAATCGTTGATCAGTCAAGAACTTAAGGCTCCTTTGGTCAGTCCTCACAATGAAATGGTTGCCCAAAAGGTAGTGTCTCTATTTGGTCACAGCCTGAACCAAAGCCATAAGCTCCCTCTCATAAACAGACCTTTGTTGAGCTCTCAAAGATAAGCCTTGACTCCAAAAGGCTAGGGGTTTACCCTCCTGCATTAAAACAACCCCCAATCCCTTACTAGAAGCATCGGTTTCGACTACAAAGACCTTAGTGAAATCAGGTACAGCCAACAAGGGAAGATCAACCATGGCTGTTTTCAAGGCCTGAAACGCAGATGTAGCTTCCTCACTCCAACAAAACTTGTCTTTCTTCAAAAGCTCAGTTAAGGGTTTGGCTTAATTTACCATAACCTTGGACAAAACGTCTATAATACCCTGTTATTCCAAGGAAACCCCTAAGACCTTTCACATCCGTAGGGATAGGCCAAGAAGTCATGGCTGCAGTCTTGGATGGACAAGCTGCCACCCCTTATCCAGAAATCACATGTCCCAAGTACTTAAGACTAGACTGTCCAAAGCTACATTTTTTCTTATTTGCCTTCAACCCATTCTGCATCAGCATTGCCAAGACTTGGTGAACATGAACAAGATGAGCTGACATATCCTTGCTATACACCAAAATGTCATCAAAAAATACTAGAACAAATCTCCGGAGGAAAGGCTTCAAAACCTCATTCATGAGGGCTTGGAATATGGAAGGAGCATTGGTGAGACCGAAAGGCATCACCAAAAACTCATAATGCCCCTCATGAGTTCGGAAAGCCGTCTTCTCTATATCATCTTCCTTCATCCGAATTTGATGATAGCCTGATTTTAAATCAAGCTTAGTGAATATTGTTGCTCCATCAAGTTCATCAAGCAACTCTTCAATGATAGGGATGAGGAATTTGTTAGGGATAGTAATTTTGTTGAGAGCCCTATAATCCACGCAAAAACGCCAACCCCCATCTTTCTTTTTCACCAAGATGATGGGACTAGAGTAAGGGCTAATGCTCGATCTTACAATACCAGCCTCAAGCATTTCTGAAACCAACCGCTCTATCTCTGTTTTTTGATAATGTGGATACTTATAAGGTCGTAGATTAGGTATCTCAGCCCCCTCCTTCAAATGAATTGCATGATCTAACCTCCTTTGGGGTGGAAGACTTTGCGGATCCTCAAAAACCTCAGAATACTGCTGAAGAACCTCTGAAACAGCTTCAGGTATGACTGGAACCGCTGCTGGTTTCTACTCTGCAGAATCGTACTGAATTAACAAGCCTTCCCCTTCTTCCTTCAAAATTTGCATGAACGCTCCATAGGACAATTCAATCTTAGTTAAGGAAGGATCACCAACCAAAGTAATCAACTTGCCATCTCTAGACAAGGTAAGCTCCAACTTGCCAAAGTTGGTTTTGACATCTCCCAAACAAGAGAGCCAATCCGAACCCAACACCAAATCTACCCCTTGCAGGGAGAACAAATAAAAGTCTTGCCTAATCTCCATTCCTTGTAAATGCAAACTCAACTTGGGACACTTTCCCTTACATTTCACCCTATGACCATCCCCCACTTCCACAAAGTAAGAAGGAGTATCTTCCACCATCAAGCTCAGTTTCTGAACTACCTCCTGAGAAATGAATCTATGAGAAGCACCACAATCTATGAGTACCAAAACAGAATTGTTCTGAACTACCCCTTATATCTTCCAAGAATTGGTGGAAGTCAGCCCAGCCATTGAACACAGAGACAATTGCAGAGAATTGAAAGTTTCAACCTCCTGAAACTCAGCCTCGCTCTCCTCCTCGTCATCTTCTTCTAAAATAATCATACGAAACTGCTTATTCTTGCATTTATGTTCTCTATTATAAGGCTCATCACATCTGAAACAGAGTCCCTTCTCCCTTTTGTCTCTCATCTCAGCCCCGGACAGCCATTTGAAATCCCCACTCCTGGTTTTATTCCATTCCTTAGCCTGAACACTCATCATATTAGTAGCAAAGGTACTGCCCTCAGTTTTCTTATCTAACCAAGGCTTAGTATCCACCGTCACAGTCTTAGTGTAAGAACTAGCCTTAGAAATAGCGGTTGGTTTAGTGAAACTGTTGGTTCCTTTCTTAGTCCAAACCAGATTCTTCTCCTCAATCATAATAGACTTTTGAATTAAATCAGACGGAGACTTTAATTCATAAAGTTTTACCTCCACTTGAATTTCCTCTTTCAAGCCATTCATGAAAATTCCTCGTGCAAATTCTTAATCAATGGCCTTCAAAGCTCCAACATATTTCTCAAACTCCTCCACAAATTCCACCACGTTCCCTGTTTGTTTGAGTGCCAACAACAACTCAAAGGGATTTTGTACCATTGATGGTCGAAACTTGCAAACCACCGCCAGCTTGAACCCGTCCCATGTTGGTTCAAGATTGCACCTAGCCCACCAGCGATACCAGCTCAATGCTCTACCCTCCATGGCCACCAAAGTGGCATGCGTCTTCTCCTCCTCAGGAACGCTTCGCAACTCGAAGTATCGTTCCAAACGGTGCGTCCAACCGTGCGCATCGTCGCCTGAGAAAATTGGGATCTCCAGCTTCCTCCACTGGTCGTGCTCAACGTGGTCACCCAGGGATCTACCCCCGTCGCCGCTGATCTCCACTTCTTCCCTGCGAACAGTCCCGCCACAGTTGGAATCAATCTTGGTCGCGAGTGCAACCAATTGGTCCTCCGTATGTTTGGCGCGCGCCTCTGCCAACTCTAATCGTGTGCGCCATTCCTCGCGCTCTTGCTCCCAATCACTCGAATCTCTCACCATGCTTCTTGTCTTCATGCAATGCGCAGTAGAAGGAAGCAAAATCAGGGCACCAAATCGGTGCTCTGATACCAGTGTTAAAATCAAGAATGTAAAACTGAAGAAAAATGAAGATAATAGATAAAGGAAAGAAAATCAAGAATGGTTTCTCTCAAGAATGTATTATTGAAATTGATAACAATGAATAGAGTAGCAGAATCTGTCAACTAAATTGCCCTGCAATTCAGTTCCAACCAATTAACTCTTTAACTGCCTACCTATTGAAGACAAAGCTTCTGTTATTTATACTAACCATCCTAACTAATTCAGTTAGGATTTACAACTGGCACAGCTTAGCAATTAACAGAACTAACACATAGAATTTAAGCTTGGTTCCTTCTCTCATACACCTTCCTAATAGGAAGCCTTGCTTGACTAGCAATCCCTATCAGTCCATAGTCCATTCTTAGTTTGTGTTCTTGTGGGGTGTCTGTTTCAAGTCCAGGAATGATATTTCTCATAATATATGGGTAGGGAATGAGTATATCCATGTTTACTAGTTATGCCCCAGTTATTTTTTAAATGACCAAGTTGTCCTTATAACCAAATCAAGTTTACAAAGCCTACCATTAACCTTGCTTCTCCCATTTTTACACTTCAACCGTGAAAACCTTCTCTTATCACATTTCTGTCTATTTTTCTCTCTTTCATTAATTTTCGCTACCATTAACTGATTCGTCATCATTTTTACAGATTAGAAAACTTGATTAAATTTTTTCTACGCAAACTAAATTCATGTAGCTTATGCAATTTAAGTTTAAGTATGTTTACACAATTTAAGTTCAAGTGAACATATGTAATTTAAATTTACATAGTTAGCAGAATATCAAATAATTTATACGTATGTAAATTAATTTACTTTACGCAATCTTGTTGACACAATTTAAGTCCAAGTAAACATACATAATTTAAGTTTATGTAGTTAGCAAAATGTCAAATAGCTTATGTATAGGTAAACTTTGTTCATCTTACGCAATTTAAGTTTAAGTATGTTGATGAAATTTAAGTCGAAGTAAGCATACAAAGTTTAAGTTTAAGCAATTATACGCAATTTCAATTTACATAGTAGAATGTCAAATAATTTATGTATACATAAATTTAGTTCATCTTACGCAATTTAAATTCAAGTGAGCATGCACAATTTCAGTTTACATAGTTCGCAAAATGTCAAATAGTTTATATATACATAAACTTTGTTCACGCATGTTTAGGTGAACTATATTTGTGTATCACTTATAAATTCTTAAATTTTAGGTTCTACATGAACACAATTGGTGTATCTTTACGTGAATTTAGTTTGCGTAAAATATAATTTTTAAAACATATGATTTTCAGGAGAAAAAAAAACTTAAAACGCAACTCAATAAGTTGACATAGAAAATACCTTGTAAGTTCCTTCAACCTTCTATCTAATTTTTTTTAGAATTTACATATGAGATATGGATTGAGTAATGAAGAAAAAAAAAGAATAAGGGTTTTAGAAGTATAAAATAGCATTTTACGTATTTAATTTTTTAAAAAAGAACTTTGGGGTGTAACAGCAAAAGTGATGTCTATAAAACACAACTCTGTTCACATAAAAACTTCAAGACATGGGACCCCATACCATTGAATAAAGATGTTAAGTTAATTCGTTATTTTGTAAGCACGATACTGTTTTTTGATCTATAAATAAGATAGTAAATACCACCAGAAACTCATACACAAAATTGTGAGGTCTCATGTTCAAACTCATAACATGATGTCCAACCTAATAATATCAATATTTTTTTTTTTCTAGTTGAACTAGAAGTTAAGGAGTGGAAGTATAATATCGACCAACTAGCTACTATAAAAGAGTAGAAACTTAAAGCAAACATAAAGGTACTAGGGGTGGACAAGCGATAAGGTTCACCCGATTGCGGGCCCAAACCCCCAACCCATTAAAATTCGTAGGTCCAATACAAAGGCTCAATTTCAATCATCTACATCATCGGTTTGGTCAGTTTGCAGGTGGGTGGTTTGGTTGGATTTTTGGTTCAATTTTATACAATTTGGTTCATTAGCAGTCCATTTTATTTGATTTTTTTTCAAGAATGAGAAAAAATAGAGAAAGTTTCAGAAAACAAACTCAAAGCACCACTTTTAACAAAAACAATAACATTATTAACATAGATAAACTCACAAATAACACATATATAGCTTACGAAAACATAAGAACAAATAGATCTAACTTAAAAACACAAAAAACATAAGAAGAAAAATATAGGTGAATCACTAGAAATATTGAGCCAAACTTAGTGACAAAATCAAAACGCTCATTACTTCTTAGTGGAGATGACTGACAACGTTTCAGCAAGTGTATTGAATTGTTGCAAGTAATAATTAAAACGGTAGTGCCGAGTGTCGAACTCAAGGATTGCGTTTTACTATCGAATTGTGTTTACTTACTAAAATTGAACAAAAAGTTTTCGAATTGATTGAAATAATATTTGAAACAAGAGTAATAAAATTGAACTTTTATAATAAGAAAAATGTTATGGATGAGTTTCATTTCGAATCCAACCTTGGTTTCTAATTTGATCCTAGTTACTAAATTCCTTCATTGAACTATTACCGAATTCTCTTTATTATTCTTGCCCTAATGTCTTAGTGACATAACCTTTAATTCCAAAGTAACCCCTAATTCCTTAGTGGATTTAAGATTATAATTAAGCTTTATAGTACAAGAATTCTCTTATTAAAACTATTGCATATGCAAATAATTCAATTGGTTTCATGACCTGCATCTATCCATAGACTACAATATCGTGAATTTCTCATCTCAAACATTCGTAAAGTCCACTGTCGTTTCAAAATATGAATCATAAAACAGTTTAAAGTTGATCAAGCAGTAAAAGGCATTAAACACAAAGATGAGAAAAATAATTCAATAAACTCATTCCTATAACTAAAAATCAAATCAGACAAATAAGGGTTTCATCTTGTTTCACTTATCCCTAACAAATAGGGTTTAGTTACTCATGACAGAGGTACAAAAGATAGAGATTAAAGAATAATTACAAGAAAGATTCATGAATGATTCTTGATAAAACTCCTTCAATGGTGTTAGAATCAGCCGTCTTTGAGTTTCTCTACTAGGGCACAAATCTTCAAACTTCCCAATAGCCAAAAAGATCCATAGAAAGTGAGAAAAACGCATTTTAAGCATTCTGCAGCGCGTCTCGCGTCCCAGGCGCATCATTTGCGTTACAGGCGCGCCTGGACATAATTAGGAACATAGAAATGCGCCCCAGGCGCGAGAATTTGTGCTTAAGGCGCACAACATCTGTTTTCTAACATTTACTGCATTTTTCTCCTCTTTTGAGTTCGAATTTGGCTCAGGTATCTTCACGAAAGTTGTAACTATGGATCTTAGCTTTCATTTGTACTTGGTTTGACTCCAATTGGACATCTACAACTCCATATATGATTAAATTACTCCACATATGTAATGTTGATTTCTCTCCGAAATTCAGTACTGCACCAAAACAACGAAATAATGCAAAACTACAAAAAAATCTCTAACTAATCAAGAAAATAAGAACATAAATATTTCATTAAATCCAAAAACTAATATCAACAAACTATATCAAATTAATTCCTAAATCAACTAATGATTAAAGATAAATAACACTAAAAACAATGAAAAATATGCATATGATGAGGAGTTATCAATGACACTGTTTTCACTCAACACCTTTTTAATAAGTAAAGATGCTAAGTTCTCTCAGGTCAAATGTGTCCGTCCTTCCTTGGAGATCCCCCTCCTAGTCAGACTTAGATTCCATTTACACAACCACTTTAGTTCTTCCCTTATCTCTCTCATTTTCATTTTTCTTTCAAGTTTCCCTGTCTACTTCATAGCTTCTCTATTGACCATTGCCTCTTAGAATAATAATTTATAACTGTATATATTATTATGAATTTTTATATAAAAGTAGTAAAAGAGAAATATTGTATTGGAAGTATAAATAAAATTAATGCAAATATTTAATCTATTCTTTTAGTCTTGCAGTAGCTTTTAAAAGTTCTATGATATGTGTCCACCATTTTATGTATATGTTCACGAGAAAATTTAACATTTGAATATGTATACAATGAATTGTATAATTTAGTCGGTTTTGGTTAACGATGAGTCTCTTTTAGAGATCTCAACGACCATCTGCACACACCTATAATTGAGAAGTGGATTTGATGACCCAACATCCAGTTTTCACATGTTCGTGTGCATGGTTTTTATGTTCGGGATGACCGGTTTTAGGTAGATTACGAGTCTATGTCCACTCCTAGTAAGGGGAATGTATCAAAAATGATTGGTGAACATTTTCAAAGGTTGTCATCCCTTCATTAACCTTCATTAATGGTAAGCATATTCTTATAATTTTTTTAAATATCAATTATATATTAAAATATAAACCTAACTCTTCAAAACCTTCTTTTCTCAAACCATTCAAAAACCAACTCGCAAACAAACTCAAACTTTATTTGCGAGTTTGGAGAGGAATGAAGATGAGGGATTGAAAAAAAAGGTAGGAAGAAATAGAAAGAATTAAGATTTTTGGGAAGACAGAGATTTGAGAGGTTTGTTTTTATTCATAATAATTAATCCATATGTATTGGGAACTCAAAAATTATATTGAAGGGGGACTTTGGAGGGTTTGAGAGGACTTAGACAAATTATTCATATCATTTTTATGTTATTATAATACTCTATGAATTAAAAATATATTAATCATAAACATTCTCTTATTATTTTTTACAAATTTACTCTCTTAAAAAGTATTAAAAAAAATCTTTCTATTTCTCTATTTTCTTTTTGCTTCCAAAAGGATACTAATTAGGTGGGAAATGTGGTATCCTTCTCTATATCATGACCCAAACATAGTAGTGTCTTCTTTGGACCATACAATGAAGTCCCAAACCAACTTTCAACTTGTTGAAGAATTTAGACAATATAATTCACAACTTAGACAAAATAATATATGTATATATTTTTTTAACTATAATATGATGCTTGTTGCAATGGAACTATCAATGTATCACTGTCATTAGAAGATATCTTTATCAAATAAACCTTAGTGAGAGAGTAATAAAGTGAATTGACAAATGAATAATTGAAAAAAAAAAAATGAAACGATACACCAAATTATGGGAGGATGTAAGTTTTAATATAAATACATAAAATTGAGACATATAAATAGAGAAACATAGGTAGTTGAATATATTTTTAAGTGCACATATCCTTCGTATCAATTATTTTATATAAAACTACTCATTATCATTTCAACTATTTGATATAAATTTTACATTTATTCCTAATTAACAACTATCGAAATTGACAAACACTTTCCTTATTATGAAAATAATTTATCCAAATTTTCATTCATTCTATTATAAAATTACACATTTACTTTTAATTAAACACTAAAGAAATCGACAAACACTTACTATTTACGTGTTATTTATCTTTTTTGTTTTTATAAATAATTTAACATACAATCTTGCATTTATTTTTTATTAAAACTGTAGAAATTGACAAAAAAAATTTAATTTCTTAATTTCTTTTCAGTAACTTTATCTCGTGCATATCAAATAAATAAAAAACTCAATAAAAATTAAATACGTATTAAATAAAAGCCAATAAATAATTACAATTTCATTTTTTTTAACATTATCAACATACATATCAAAATTATCATGAACACACACTAACATATTTAAGAAAAAAAATTTACTTTCTTTTTACTTTTTCACTTGGTGTATTATGTATCATATTCATCTTCCTCAATCACCAACCAAAAATGAAAACAATTTTGATCAAATCATGAATCTAAGATAAAAAAAAATGCAATAAAAGCCCAAAATCCACGTCCAATTTCGCAAAAAGCCCTCTTTGTCTGTGAATCATCGTCTTCATTCCATTCATGTCCCAATCCTCAAAGCCCACACCACTCTCTCTAGCAGAGGTCGCATAGTTTCTCTTTCTCTCACCTCGAACACGAACAAAAACAAAATCAATTAACAAAATCACCCTTTCTTCTTCAACTTCTAGAGAGAGAGAGAGAGAGAGAGAGAAAACACACAAAACATAACCCCAATTTCCCAACTCTTATAGATTCCATGGGTCGCATTTCTTGCACAACGTTAGGTTTTAAGGCTAATTCGACGTTGTTTTGTTGAACACAAAGAGATACCCTATTTAATTTTTTTTTACAAAACCCTAGAAAGTGATTCCGAGTTGGGACGTGTGTTGAATTGTGCCCTAGTTTCGAATTTCAGCGACTTTTTTATGCGTTCAGGTGTTTTCTCTTGGCTCAATTGTTGTTTTATTGACATTTTCTTGAAACCCTAGAATTGTACGAATTGGGGGAAATTGTGCGGAAATGTGTGCGATTAGGGTTTTGAATTTTTGGGGGAATTGTTTAGCGTTGTTTGTAGTTGATACTGTGTTACGCATTGTGTTGAAATGGAATGGCTTCGGGGCTTGGTGTTGTACCCTAGTGTATGTGTGTTTGTATGTGGGTTATGGCATTGATGTGTTATTTAATGTTGGGGTATTTTTTATTGGGAAACTAATTAGAATGCGAATCTTTAAGTGGGGGAGCTAGTGATTTGAAGCATAAACATGTGGTTGGGGTTTATAGTTTTGAATGTTTGAAGGGAATTCCTTGGCGGCAATCCTTTCATGCATGCAATAGTTGCCAAATATACGTGTTAATATGTATGGTGACTAGTACTTTACGTATTAACTACCATGGTTTTACTCTTCTGTGATTAGTTTAGTTTGAATCTTTTGAAATTTCATGTGAGTGTGCTGGTGGTATGCCTACTTATTTATGGTCGTGGAAACATTTTAAGCTGTTTTTTGGTGGGTGAAGGGCGGGGTTGCTCTTTTGCTTTCTACTTAGTCGTTGTTGTTGCATTTCTTCTAGTATGTAGGAGGATATGACTCGACAAATGTTATTACTCTTATCTTTTAAGTGATGGATATAATCTGTTGGTTTTTTGGTACTTCAAAAAATTGCTACCACGTATTTGGAAAGTATGGAGATTTTTGGTGAAAAAATGAAGCTTACATGTTTGTTAAGTGTTTGAGATCCCTCTGTTTTTCTACTTAGGATACACCACCTTTGAAAGTAATATTTACTTGTGGCTTGTATTGAGTTTTTATCACTTCTCAATTGTAATTGAAATGAATGGATATCTATCTGATTGATAATATACATGAGTAATTAGTATCCTGGTAGTAAAATTATCATCACATGTAAGATTTTCATTGACCAAATGACTCCGGTTGGATTTTATCTTTTTGTTGATAGATCCCTATCATTTGGTGAATATGATGAAAGAGCAGAGTTCAAGTGAGACGTTATTTATATACCAAATGCATGGAAAACACAATGCAAATTTTTTCTTTCCTGATACATGACAATTGCATAACATATGTTTCCTACACATGATCCCCTTTTGTATTTATTTAACCATTGTTTGTGAGGTTGTTACTTTGACATTCTGGATCAAGATCATCACAGTTTTCTAAAATCTGTTGGATCTCAACCACTCAAGTTAATCTATTTTATGATTAAAAATAATCTGTAACTCGGTTTTCAAATTTGAGCTGTACAAATACAAACCGGTTAACATGTAGTTTGCATTTGTATCATAGGTGATCCAAAATCTTGAGCTGTACAATTACAAACTGGTTAACATGTAATATTACAGCTTGGCATAGAGATTTGAATTGTCTTCTCTATTGGAGAAACATATTTGAATTATTGATATGTGTGTGATAAGTCAATATCTCTTTTATGTGATTTGATTTTCAAATGTTGTCCACTTTTTTATTGTTTGGCTGTTGAGCAAGTCTTTGTGTCCTAGGAATTATTATACAAATGGGTTCATGCTTTATTCACCCCCTTTTTATTACAAATTGGCAGGTTCTGTATTAGATGGGAAGTGAAGCTCTTAGGTATTAAGGGCGGGAATGCATGGATGTAACTCCGGATCTGCTCATGTTGTAAATGCTGAGGTTGATTCCATGGGAGGTGTTGTGGACGGTGGAGTTGGTATTGGTTTGAAAACCTCTCCGCGCCGAGCAGCAATTGAGAAGGCTCAAGCAGAGCTCAGGTGATGGGAAGACCTTTGTGCACTTGCACTTTTTTATCGTTCTTTTCAGTCATCTTTACACTCTTATTATGCATCAAGAATAACTCATGCTCTTTGGTAGCAGACAGGAGTATGATGTTCGTGAAGAAAGAAGAAGGGAGCTAGAATTTCTGGAAAAAGTATGGAAGTTTTGATCTTTTGCACTCCATTAAAACTATATTTCAATGCAAATGATGATCACCTGTTTCTTGTAATTGCAGGGAGGGAACCCTCTAGACTTTAAGTTAGGGAATGCTGCTTCTGTTAGTGTTCAGTCTACTTCGCTTACCGATCAACATCAAGAACAGTTTGTGACCAGGTTGGCTATTCCGCTTTTTCTTTCTTAATTTGTTTTTTACTAAATTTTATCACCTGTTCATGCAACTTGTTTATGGATATCTGGTGTTTGTGTTAATTTTCGTTATGATGTTTTATTGCCTCTTTCTTTTGTCCCCTCTTCAGTGAAGCCAAAGGTAGTTTTGTATTGACTGCCTCCCCTCATGGGGACTCTGTTGACAGTAGTGCTAGACCAGGAGCTCCTTCTATCAGTGAGCCAAATACTGCTGATAACCTCTTACTTTTTGATGGTGAGAATGAGTTGCCTGAAGGAGAAAAGCGCTTTTTACATTCAAATAAAAGAAATAATATTGCTCCATCAGAACAGTCTTCTCAAATTGGTGGGAGTCAAAATGCTAAAGAGACTGAAGATTCTGCTATTGTCCGCCCATATGCACGGAGGAACAGATCCAAAACAAATCATGGCCCTCGGGGGGGTTCAAGGGATGGGAAAGGTTTGTTATCGGATACAAACAAACAAAAGGATCACAATGTGCCATCTGTTTCTAAGCCAAAGCATATTAGTTTATGCTGTCGGATAATTGGTAAAGATCCAACAACAAATAATCCATTGGATAATGAATTTGTGGACCCTCGAGCTCATCAACCAAATAGTGTTAGTGCTAGTGTTGCTGCAGACAAATTAGATATTACGTCGAATAGAATCTTCAAAGAAGGTCAACGTATTGTACCTTCTGAGGATGATACTGTACAGAACCGACTTGTCTTGGCTTCTGGCAAAGCTAGTGCAGTTGGAGAAAGGAATATGGGAGGTTCTGGTGAACTTGAGCCTTCACCCTGTGTAGCTGCTACACAACCAGGAGATGAATCTTGTCCTGGCCAGACAAATGGTTTTGGCAACGTGAAAGTGGACAGGAAAGGTGCACCAACCGAAGACCAAAATAGCAGTGTTGCATTAGGCATGAAGAGTTTTGATCCGGAGTCCTGTTGTGCACAAACTAGTTTAGCTAGAGATGTAAATAATGATACTGATATCTGTACTAATACAAAATATGCTGATGCAAATGGTAATACTTTGGAACAACCATTGTTTGAGAAGAAACTAAGTTCCACTGGTTATGAAGCTATAAAAGAAACGAGTAAGACCAACACTGGTGAAAGTGGGGCTACTGTTAACAATGAACATGCTGCTGGTTATGTAAACCATTCTGGTAGTGGTAGTATGATAAAACATGAGGAAGACATCAATATAAATAGTTCTTGCATGCCAAACAAATTGAATGATTCTTCCAGTATTAGTGGACTGCATAACAATGACAGTACCATATTGAAGGCTGATAAAATGGAAAGTGTTGTCATGGTGGATAACTCCAATTCTACCAAGGAAGACAGCGTTGAAAGGCTTCAAGTTTCTAAGGATTTGTCAATTTCAGCAACTCCTAAAACTACTGTGTCTGAAAAGCCTACTACTGCTGTGTCTAACTGTCAACCATGTTCTCCGCACCATGTGAAGTTAGCAGACAAGGCTCATGATGATTCTATTTTAGAAGAGGCTCGAATTATAGAGGTATTTAATTTCTGTTCCCGTTTATAGTAACTATTGTACTTGTAAATTTAGGTATTTGTTCAGTGAACTATAAATTTTTGACATCATATGTTAAACAGGTTAAGCGGAAGAGGATTATGGAGTTATCTGTTCGCACATTACCCTCACCGATCCTCCGAAAGTCTCACTGGGATTTTGTCCTAGAGGAAATGGCATGGTTGGCAAATGATTTTGCACAGGTTTTATTTCTAGACCTACATGTGATTTCGTGTTGTACTTGTACTTGTTTGCCTTTCTCATTTGACGTCTTGAAGAAATGCCATCTCTAATTAAGTTTACATGATATTTGATTTTCAATAAATCAATTCTCCACTAAAATGTGATTTGTAGGAGCGGCTTTGGAAGACAGCTGCTGCTGCCCAACTCAGTCATCAGGCATCTTTTACTTCTCGGTTAAGATTTGAAAAACAAAACAAGAATCTGGAGATGAAAATTTTGTCTCACACCATGGCAAAGGCTGTCATGCAGTTTTGGAATTCAGTTGAGCTACTTCTTGACAATGATGTTTCTGACCATAATTGTATTGGTGGTTCAGTTGAAGAGAAAGTTGATTCAAATGAAGCTTTTAGGGACAAGCGGAAAAATTCCGATATGGTACTCTGATTATTTTCTTTGACCTTTAATTATATCGCCTTAAAAAGTAGTTTTTCTCTTTTTGCCAATGGCTGCTACTTTGGTCGGTGTGGTGATAGGACTGAACTGTTATATGGACATTGATATGTTTAATTAGTCGCTTGAAAAATATTCATTTTGGAGTCAAATGATTTTACAGCAATGTATTCACTTGTTAAAAATGTACATGCCTTTAGATTTGCACTTGGTAACACGTAAACTTGAACTAGATAGTTTGATGTTAGGCTTTGTGGGGTCCTGAATCTAGTGATTGATATACAAATGTCTATTGATGGTTTGGTTGTTGAGTCCTGGTTTACAGTTGATTTGATGTGCAAAAACGGTGAACTTTACTATGGTTGAAGTTAATCTTTAATCCTATTATTTATGATTGTAAGACTGGAAAAAATAAATTTTGCAATACTTTTCTTATTGTTTACATTTAGCGATTTAGAGATTTTTTTTTTTAATTTTATAGTCTTACTTGAAGATTTGATATGGAATTGTTCATTATTGTACTTGTGTTACATTAGTTTTGATTATCATTATATTCTTACTTTCTTCTGTTTGGGCATTGTTGTCATCCTTGCTGATGTATGTTGGTTTATTTAGCGTGTATTTTTCTTACATTGGTTAGATGCATCAGAGGTTCATGTGTGTTGCATGTTCTGTGTTATTTTTGATATTTGTTATATTCTTTTCCCCTTTTTTGGTGGTCAGTTTTCACTTTTTGCACTACTTTAAGTTATGAGTTTTTTCTTTTTTTGAAATTATGAGGTGTTTGTTACTAATGCTCGAGTGTTGGTGGTTTGGCAGGAAACAGGCAACTACCTGGAGGGACAAAATCCCAGAAAAAATTTGGCACTCAAAGTGCATTCCTATGCTTTGAGGTATTTAAAGGATAGTAGGTCTCATGGAATTTCCTCTCAAGCAGAAGCACCGACAACACCTGATAAGATATCTGATTCGGGCACTGTGGACATGTCATGGGAGGAGCATCTTACAGAAGTATGGGCCAAGTTACCATATATATATTATTTGATTAGCTTGTTGATTTTGTAATTAATGATCCATCTCTCATGTTTATTTTCACTGTGTTAGTTAAATCAAATTGTTTTTTTTTTGAAGTTCATAGTATACGTCTCTTTCAATATGGTTTAATAGATGATTTTGTGGTATACCTTTACTATTAGTTTGCTATGATAAATGTTTTACCTCATCAAAGACATAACTTGCATGTTGTGTGTTTAATTTTCAGGAAAGTCTTGTCTACACAGTTCCTCCCACTGCCATGGAAACATACAGAAAATCCATTGAATCCCATTTCCTACAGTTCAAGGTAAACTTATGATCATTTATTGCCCTAATTTTATCGCCTTGTGCATTTGTAGATGGCACAGTGCTTCTTGAATGGTGTTTAAGTTTTTTTTGTTAAAATATTTTTCGGGACAACCTTATTCTATATTACAACTTACCTAGCATTTTTTATCATAAATTTTTTTCTTCAGAAAACTGGTAGTAGCATTCAAGAAGAAGTGGAAACATCGATATATGATACTGCAGCAGGTACAATTGGGACTATTTAGATTATTTCATTTATGAGTTGATTGCTGACCAGTCTGGAATCAATCACAAGTTTTTCCCTCTTCAAAATTATGTGTAGTGTTTGCGGGTGAAGAGGTTGCATATGATGAGGATGAAGGAGAAACCAGCACTTATTATTTTCCTGGTACCTATGAGGGTAGACGATCATCAAAATCTGTACAGAAGAAGCACAAAAACAGAATAAGGTCTTACACTCATAGGTCCAGTGAAATTGGAACTGATTTGCCTTATGTGCACTATTCATCTGGAGCTCATCCGTCCACACTATTTGGAAAAAGGCCTGCTAATTTAAACGTTGGTACTATACCAACAAAACGCATGCGTACAGCTTCTCGGCAAAGAGTTGTGAGTCCTTTTGCAGTGGTCACCGGGGCAGTACAGGCTCAAGCTAAGACAGATGCTGCTTCAAGTGGAGATACCAATTCCTTTCAGGATGACCAGAGTACTTTACATGTTGGATCACAGTTCCAGAAAAGTATGGAGGTGGAGTCGGTTGGAGAGTTTGAAAAGCAATTACCTTATGATTGTGGTGAAACGTCGGTTAAAACAAAGAAAAAGAAACCCAAGACTCTGGTAATCAAAATATATTTATGTACCCAAGTCTGTGGACTTCATTTTTAGATGTAGCTCCTTTTTTATTTAATTTATTTTAGGAAATTGTATTTTTGCTGTGATTGCTTAACAATAACAATTACTTCTACAGGGTTCTGCATATGATCAGGCATGGCAGTTGGATTCTGTTGTTCTAAGTGAACAGGTGATTTCCCCCCCAAAGTTCCTTGCTTTGATATCTGTCTACCTCTTTGGACATGATAAAACTATAGTTGAGTTCTGCGTAATTTGGCATAAATATGCTGTAATAGGAGATGTAACTCTGCTGAAATTTGGGTTCATAGATATTGGTTTGGGGTGTGTGGTGGCTGGAGTGGGATAATACATATCTTGTTTTTTGTTCAATAGAACATTCCTCCCCGACTTCCTGTAGGTACTTTAGAATGTTATTATCACAAGTCACAATTTGTGTGCCTAGGACCAATTCCAAATTCCGAAGTTTTTATCTGTACCGAATCCAAATCCCAAAGCTTTTGTATGTATTTTTTAATACTCCCTCTGTCCCTCAACAAGTGAACCATTTCTAAAAAAAATTTGTCCAAAAATGAATGACCCTTTTTAATTTGCAATGTGACATTAATTACATTTTCCTATTGTATCCCCTAATTAATACTACATGCACCACTTCCAATTCAATATTTTCTATTTTGCATTAATGTTAATGGTGAATGCACCAATACTTGATAAGGGTATTTTATACATTTTTCTTAATGTGTGAAATGGTCAATTGGGTAATTTATTGTAGAACGGAGGGAGTATTGTTTTAGAGGAAACATTGGAGTACTTTACAATTTTGTTCTCCTTTGTTTTAGTATTTTTTGACAATATTTTCCACCGTGCTTATTAATGGTGTCTTAATGTGCTTATGATGCAGAGGGATCATTCCAAGAAGAGATTGGATCACTTTGAATCCAATGGAAATAGTGGTAAATCAGCTTATCAAATATTTATTGTTTAGAAGTTTATTTTTTCTTATTTACAATTCAATTAATATTCTATTTTTTTAAACGATTTAATATTCAATTATTTCCATGCTCTGTGTACTAACTGTCTTGTTATGAAGGTTTGTACGGGCAACATAATGTGAAGAAGCCGAAGATGACAAAACAATCACTTGAAACTTTCGACAATATTTCTCCGATAAATAATTCTATTCCCTCCCCAGCTGCTTCACAAATGAGTAACATGTCCAATCCAAGTAAATTTATTAGAATCATTAGTGGACGTGATAGGGGAAGGAAAGCCAAAGCACTTAAGGTAATTCTGGTGTGAACTTAGGGACTGACAGTCTTGTGATTGCAAATATTTACCTGCAATCCTACTGATTTCTTTTGTTATTCATTATAGAATTCTGCTGGACAGCCTGGTCCTGGAAGTCCTTGGTCACTATTTGAAGATCAGGTTTTTGTAGTTCATTAGCAATATCAAATTTTGTTATGTCCTTTCTGGAAAAAGTGAACTTCTATCACCAGGACTTGTTAGAAGATGCTTATCTCATTTCTCCTCCATGTTGCAGGCTCTTGTTGTCTTGGTTCATGATATGGGTCCAAACTGGGAGCTTGTAAGTGATGCCATCAACAGTACTTTACAATTCAAGGTAATGATACACAGATATGGTATGAGCTTGCAATATCTTTTGGGGCTGTGTTATTTTATTTAGTATTAAGTTTTCAATGCCGGTATTCCTTTTCAGTGAAAAAATTATATAGTTGATTATTTAGGATTAATTGGCTAGGTGATTAAAAATTTAAAATTGTTCAGAACAGTGGCTCAGGGCTAAGCATAATAGTAGGAGAGGGGCCAGAGTGGATCCATTCAGATTTATTTATATTGGTAAACCAAGTAGTCGTTTAGTTGTAAAAGGGAAACCCTTTGGTTGACGTGGAAACCATGGAAGGAGAATTCTTTTGGGATTCTATCAATCAACCATTATAGAACTATTCTTTTATTCTCTTGTCATTCTCAGATCTCTCGCCATTGGGTCTGTAACAAATTTGATCCCACTTACTGGATCTCTCAGCAGTTGTAGTATGGAAGCGAGGACAGAAGCTTTGAAAATTTGGCATACTTTTCACTGAAGACAACCGGCAATAATGGAGTGCAATCGTATTCTTTGGATTTTATTGTGCTGTATTTTGGAAGAATATGCATATGATATATAAGGAATATAACGGTTACTGGATAAGTGAATGAAAAAAATGGCATTATCTTAAAAGACTCCAGAAATTCATGACTGAAAGAGGAGAAAGCTAGTCACAAGATACTGATTCTAAGTTTTTTGATGAATCTATGCCCTTAGTCCTTACTAAGAATGATGGAATTGCAGAACTATGAGACAACAACCCTATGGGCTGGATTGTTTGTGGTGATTTCTGAAAAATGATAGCAAAAGGAAGACAGTTAGAGAAAGTTTAATAGTCCCAGAAATAGAAAATGAACTTATGTATTATCTAAAAACATAATCACAGGAGTTAGAGTCTCTGAATTACAGAGTACTTATATTCGCAGAGATTACAGAGGCTTGCTCTTGAAGCGTCTGATTCTGATATTACAGCTCAGAACTTAACGTACTAAAACTTACAGAAGAACTGAACAGCTATGTTGAACTTTTGAAAGAATACATAGTCAATATATGATTCCCATGCACTTCAGGGGGAGTCCCAAATTTCAACCCTGCAAGCAAGGCAGAACTTCAGGGGGATTGCATTGATGGGACCTGGGATAAAAAAAAGAGGAAAATGAGACAAATCAGTTAAGAGCAGTTACAATTTTTTTTAGGTGGTTAGAGTAAATACAGGGGCTTAAGCTTAAATAGTAGGACAGGAGTTGAAGAAGATTCATTCAGTTTTTAGTATTGTGAAATTGAGCAGTAGCTCAGTTGTGATAACGGGAACCATGTATTGAATTGGAAGCTATGTGAAGGAGATTTTACTTCCTTTTCTGTTTGTCATTAATCAACCTGCACAAAAAACTGTTTTCTCTCTTTCTTTTTATATATATATATATATATATATATATATATATATATATATATATATATATATCTTCATCACTTTTCTCTCATCCTCCTGGGTCTGTAACCTTTTTTTTTTAATTGTTTCCAGTGCATCTTTCGGAAGCCAAAAGAATGCAAGGAGCGTCACAAGATTTTAATGGACAAAAGTGCTGGGGATGGTGCTGATAGTGCTGAAGATTCAGGGTCTTCTCAGTCATACCCTTCTACATTACCTGGAATTCCAAAGGCATGAATAATTTTTTCAAATTTTTCTGTATTATGGTTTTACACATTACTGGGTCCTCATGGTTGATCTAAGCTTTGCAGCTTTAATGGTTAGAAATTTTTGCATCTTTAGCAGGGTAGTGCCAGGCAGTTGTTTCAACGTTTGCAAGGGCCGATGGAGGAGGATACACTGAAGTCTCATTTTGATAAAATTATCAAGATTGGGCAGAAGCAACGTTACCACCGGAATCAGGTTTGATCGAGAAGCATTTACATTAAGTGGATTCTAATATGCAATGACATTTGAATTTGGTAACTATTGACACCCACCTTTTCTATAACCGGACAACTCAGACGATAGTAGTAAGTTTAAACGACAAGTAGTTAACTCAAATAAGTAACAGCTGAATTTTAGTGTAGAAATGAAAAGTTGAATAATCCAGCTTGAATTGAGTGATGTTTGCAGTTGTATGAATATAACTTTAAGATCCTACTGTATTTTAGTATTTGGCAATGCAAGAACTAACTAGTTGCTGTGATGTTATAACTCAGAAACTCTGTCCTAGGTGTAATGCTTCTTTTATGTATGATTATCCAAATACTTGTTTCTTATTTTCAATTCCATTACCTTTTTGGGAATTGAACTCTCTCACCATGTCTGGCTCAAGTCCTGGATGATTCCATAACTTTTTATGGAACTTTACTCTGATTTTGTATTGTTTGATATGGTACATACACTGCTGATTGATGTGATTATATCTAAAGAATATAATGGGTATGAGCTATATGAGCAGGTTGATAGTTATAAAATTTAAAATTTGACTAGAAACTATGTCGTCCCCCTCTAAGTTTATGTAGCATAGCTAATTTGATTTTTTTTGTTTAAATGTAGAATGATAACCAGGATTTAAAACAACTAGCACCAGTCCATAATTCGCACGTGATTGCTCTTTCACAAGTTTGCCCAAACAACTTGAATGGAGGACTTTTGACGTAAGTTCTATTTGATTTTATACATATGTATGTATTGTGGCACCGTAGTTTTATAATAATCGAAAATATAAGTGTATTCCTTTAGCCATAGTCAGGTTTCCGTAGTAATTTTCACATTTTCCACATACGTTGTTAATACTTAATATTTTGTTTGGAACAAGTATTTTAGTAATGTTTGAATTCTGGTTGAAGGCCACTTGATCTTTGTGAAACAAATGCAACAAGCCCAGATGTCCTATCTCTTGGGTATCAAGGTTCTCATGCTGGTGGTTTAGCATTACCAAATCACGGTTCTGTACCCTCAGTGCTTCCTTCATCTGGGTTAAGCTCTTCTAACCCACCGCCTTCTGGTATGAGCCTTGGAAATAACTTGTCATCTTCATCTGGTCCAATGGCAGCCTCTGTCAGGTTTGCATATTTTATAACTTGATATTCTTGTGTAAGTATATGTATATATATACATATATTCATGATAGTCTTAGTTACGCAACTGCTGGGGACTGGATTTTTTTTCAGAGATAGTAGATATGGAGTTCCAAGAGGTGTGCCATTATCTGTTGATGAACAGCAGAGATTACAACAATATAATCAGTTGATATCCGGCAGAAACATGCAGCAGTCTAGCATGTCAGTTCCTGGATCTCATTCAGGAAGTGATCGTGGTGTTCGCATGCTGTCTGGTGCGAATGGTATGGGAATGATGGGAGGGATTAACAGAAGCATTGCAATGTCAAGGCCAGGGTTTCAAGGAATGGCATCATCATCTATGCTTAGTTCTGGAGGCATGCTTTCGTCAAGTATGGTGGGGATGCCAAGCCCTGTAAATATGCACTCTGGAATTAGTGCTGGACAAGGAAACTCAATGCTGAGGCCTCGTGATACTGTACATATGATGAGGGTGAGAAGTGTTCCTATTCACTCTTGGGGTTTAATTGTTAGTAGCTAGCAATTTCACTCTGGTTATGAAACCATATTCGAAATCAGAGAGAATTGCATGTTACTGAATCTGAGTTTTGTATTAATGATCAAAAGTTAGTTACAATGGGATGACTGTAGGTTTATACACCTTGAGTCATTGTACCTACCAGTAGTCTTGCTGAGCAAGATTCCTAACTAGTGACACCTGTCACCTCTAACTAACACTGTAGACTACCACTGTAGTCTTGCTGAGCAAGATTCCTAACTAGTGACACCTGTCACCTCTAACTAACTGAACTAAACAACTGACTATAACTCACTAAGGTGCAGTGCTGTACAATGCAAACAAGAATTAATCAAGAGTGATATCTCTTACAAAACTTAATATCCATTAAACTTGGCATTTATCCTCTTGTGTATTTTGTTGGCCAATAAGATTCTAACTATATGTTTTTTATAAGTTTTCTCTATGTTTGTTATCATTTATGATAGTCCTATTTTATTTCCACTAATGATTTTTTCTGTCCACTTTCATTAGCCTGGCCATAATCAAGGACATCAAAGGCAAATGATGGTTCCAGAACTTCCAATGCAGGCCACCCAAGGGAACAGCCAAGGCATTCCTGCTTTTAGTGGGATGAGTTCTGCTTTTAATAGTCAGACAACTCCCCCCTCTGTTCAGCAATACCCAGTACATGCCCAGCAACAGTCTCATGTCAGTAACCCCCATCCCCATCTTCAAGGTCCGAATCATGCTACAAATTCACAACAAGCCTATGCAATCCGATTGGCAAAGGAAAGGCAACTGCAGCAGCAGCGTTATCTTCAGCAGCAGCAACAACAGCAACAGCTTGCTGCGACAAATGCATTGATTCCTCATGGTCAGACACAGTCCCAACTTCCCATATCATCACCTCAGCAAAATAGTTCCCAGTCCCAATCACAAAATTCATCTCAGCAAGTGTCTCTTTCCCCTGTAACACCGTCGTCTCCTTTGACTCCGATATCATCTCAGCACCAACAGCAGAAACATCATCTACCACAACCTGGGTTCAGTAGGAATCCTGGTTCTAGTGGGCTGGCTAGTCAAGCAGTCAAGCAACGGCAACGGCAGCCACAACAGCGGCAGTATCAACAGCCTTCTAGACAGCATCCTAATCAGGCACAGCATGCACAGCCTCAACAGCAAGCTAAACTGTTGAAGGGAATAGGAAGAGGAAACATGTCGATCCATCAGAACAATTCTGTGGATCCTTCTCATATAAACGGATTATCTGTAGCTCCAGGAAGTCAAACTGTTGAGAAAGGGGATCAAATAATGCAAATGGTGCAAGGTCAAAGCTTATATCCTGGATCTGGCTTAGATCCAAATCAACCATCGAAGCCATTGGGTCTTGCTCATCCTTCCAATCATTCTCAGTTGCAGAAGAAGCTACATTCTGGATCAACCAGCACTTCATCAAAGCAACTTCAGCCAATGGTATCTCCTTCTGACAGTAACATCCAAGTTCAGGTTTCACCGGTTACTTCAGGTCATATAGCATCACCAACACAGACTGCTGTTGTTACTTCCAACCATCATCAACTGCAGATACCATCCCAGCCACAGTCTAATCAAACACAATCAAATGTTCAGAAAACATTGCAACAAAATTGTCAGGTGCATTCTGAGTCTTTAACTATGTCTCAATCAGATTCACTTAAAATGGATCAACAGCCTGGAAATAGTGCTTCTCAAGTCAGTACAAGCAGTTCAATGTCTCAGGGTTCTATGGATTCAGCTAGTGTGTCAACAGTTGCTCCTACCGTATCTTCTCAGCGGAAAACATCAGAACCACCATTTGATTCTGCCATGCCCAATCCAGTTACTAAAGTGAGCTCTTTGGGGAACACAGCTGTTGGAAATTCAGCTTCAAATGAGCTACCGATTGTTAATCAAGGGCTGGGTCCACGACAATTATCGGCTAACATGCATTCTCATGCACATAATTCTGGTGCACAATGGCAGCATCAGTCTTTGCCACTGAAACAACAGCCTTCGTTGGAACCAAACCTATCTCAACAGTCATGCCAACTACCGGAACAACATCAGCCGCAACAACAGGAGCAGGAGGTACATTTTCCCAAAGATGTGGCTTTACAACATCAACCTCAGCAACAAGCACAGCATTTACAACCAGGACAGAGCAGTTTGCTTATCCATCCACCTAATTCTAAAGTGGAATGATGACTTCTGATGGATGGAGCAGCTGTTAGTTTGCTCGGTTCTGTCAGGACTAGAATTCGTAGGCCCTTTTGTCAGCACTGTACAGGTATTTTTATTTTCTGTTTTGCCTTGTACATGAAAATTTAATTTAATGAATGCCAAATTGTACATATTTTTTTTTCCTTTTATGTTTTTTTTCTTTCTGGAGGGATGGGGCAAATTCATGTGACTTATTCATTGGAGGTGTATGAGTCGTTCATATTTTGGGATTTTTTGTAATTTTTGTAATTTATAAACAAGCAGCATTGTGCACAATGGTTCTGTGGTACTCAAACTCTGCTGAATGGTTTGGTGCTGGAAAAAGGAATGAAGTTGGGGTTAGGTGTTTTGGCAGACTTCCTAGTAGTATTGTAACCCTCACTAGATATAGAACGCTGTAAATTTGCCTGGTAACAAGGAAAATCCTTTGAATAAATTATTAATGAAATCGATGGAATAATATTTTCCTTTTAACGGGATAATTTTCCCTTCATTGTTCTTTTTAGTACAATATTTTTTGTATCAAGGCACACAAGTAAAACGTCAGTTTCGATCATGTTTTAGACAATTACAAACCTTCTTAAGATAACAATCTTCTAGAACCTTCATATTTTATACAGTATCCTCACTGGAATTGATGAATTAATACTGCAATCACGTCAAACTGCCCTAATAGAACCCAACAACTACAGAAACTATCAAACCTTGTACCATTTGGCCTGTGTTTAAATGATTTATTTGACAACTAATCTGACATCTAGATGGAATCTAAAATGATCAAGACAGATAGATGCAAAATCTAAATGAAAAATAGTCTTTCTAACGCTGGAAATTTTGAAAGTTAGTGTGGTTGAAACTTGTAAATCGTATTTTCCCTCCGAAGTACAATTTTTATGTTAAAACTAATTTTGTGGTCCTCATTCTTGCTCATTTACTAGTTTATAGGTTTCTTCATTGATTAACCGATTTTTATCTTTGCTGAACTTTTTATTCTAATATCGCCGGATCAACTATTTATTTATTCTGCGCTGCCTGGGAACAATCAATAGTTGCATGGTAGCCACAATGTAACAATCTCATTTTTTATTTTTTACTTCTGATATATATGTAAATGGGCTATATTTTAGTTTTATCAAAATAGTTCTATAATTTTTTTCCTGGCACTGGGGGTAATGTTCCCTAATCTCCATCAACTGTGTATTAGATTTTTCCCAAGTATGAATCCATGCTTTTGATAATTATTTCTGGGTGTATTTTTGTTGCATGGTAAAATGAAAACATATGGTTGAACATGATAGAGAAAAGCCATCAGTTATGTTATGGTTTTTGTGCAGATGAAGCTGGTCATTCATGTGGGCTTTGGGATATGGAGACGGATTTCCATTGTTTACTGCAGGTCCTTTAAAATGATTAACAAAATTTATATTGGTAGGCATCATTGCATGCTTTATTCTTGTTTCAAAAGTCTTGTATATTACCACTGTTCTTAGAGGGTTTTCTCCCATTTCTTTTTTTGGAAAGAGACGAAGATAGATGTATTTGTACAGGGTCGTCTCTTATTTCCTTGTACTCTCTCCCCCTCTTTTTTTGTCTTGGTCTCCATGCCCTTGTGTAGAGCAACACTGTTAGATTAGCTTATGTATTATTACCCTGTTAGATTATTGGGATAGCAATATTTTTTGAGCAAAATCCAATTCAAAGTTTTGTGAATACAATCTTTCTGAGATATGCACCAGACGATTGGGTGTTTATTTTCTCGATATTCCATTTTCACCTGTGCAATTATCAATATTAATGTTTGCAACAATTAGGTTTTGAAATGTGACTATCAGCAAGTCAGTTTATTTTATTTTCCTTTTTATGTCAAGAAATAGTAATATTTTTTATTTCAATCGATCATATGTCAGGAAGTTGCCCTATCTAAAACCATTATTATAAGGTTGGAGATGTGCTATTGGTTATGATATTTGCCTATTTGTTTGAATTTTTAAGTTGCCCTATCTGCAGCTTTCTCTACTTTAGGTTTTCTTATCCTTGAGTGGAGAAGGCACTCTGAATTCCTTCTTGGGGTTGTGTTCTGTTGTGATGAAATGGTTGTATTTCTGACAACACTATTTGTTCTGTGCTTTTCTTGTGTTCACTAAGTGTAATGTTTTACCTCGCACTAAGTGTTATTTATGTTGTAAACGGTAATAAGGTTTTGCTTCAATATTTGCAAGAACAGCATATTAGTGTTGGTATGGGATGTTGAGATGGTCAATATAGTCGGTATGATAAAGAATGAGTTATTTGGTTTATTGTTTGTTAGGATCTGATACCAATTTCTCTAACAACCACACTAGACTTTTCTATTGCAGGGTAGAAGCTTTTTTCTTTTTAGCAGTTTAAGATCGAAATGACACTATCAGTGTTATATATAATGTATTAATCTTATGTATTACTTAGAAAACTTATTCAATTTATTTGAAGTGTTGGACACTTATTTTCATATCTTCTTTTATAGGGTTAATTGTGATTTTAATACATGTCATTTGAGTGAATTTTGATTTTAGATCTTTAAATATTTTTTCAGATATAATTCACCACAATATGAGATTCCTTTGGTTTTGGTATTTCATTTTTTCATGTCACTTAAACTATTAAGATGTAGCATGCTGACATGTCACATGGAATTTTGGTACGGCATGACATTGGGTTGTTGTGTTAACAGTGCCATGTCATGTCAGCAGCATCCTGGTTATGTGGTGGAGAAGAAAATCAAAACAGCGTAATGACATAAAATAAAATTATAGAGAAAGGTATTTTTGAGTTATTTAGTTTATCTTTATCAACAATATTCTCTATTGCTTGCTCTTATGTGTTAGGGAAATATATTTTATTGAATTGTATATATTGACAATATAATTAAGGGAATATAATTAATATTTTATACAATCAATTGTGATTTTTCTTAATAATAATTATGGTTTTAACACCTCTTCAAATTGGTCAATTGGAGTTTTCCATTTTCAGTTTGGAAACAATCCTTTCAAAGTTGTTGCTAGTCAACTTCTTAGTTAGAAGATTTGCAAGGTTGCTTGGGAGTTTGACATATGAAATGCAAATTAGACCATTATTGAGTTTTTCTTTGATGAAATGTCTATCAACTTCAATGTGACAATAAAGTCTCATTGGTTCATCCCATTTTAGCCTCAAGTCTTCCATGATAATTTTCAACCATAATAGTTCACATATCTCTTATGCTATTGCCTTGAATTTTATTTTAGTGCAGGATCTGGAGAACATGCTTTGTTTTTTACTCTTTACATAAGGTTCCCACCTAATAAGGTGCTATATCCTGTAGTTGATCTTCTATCCACTTTCAACCCTGCAAAATCAACACTAGTATAGACTTCAAGATTCACATTTCCATTTCTTTTGAACAAAATTCCTCTTCCTGAGGTTCCTTTCAAATATTGCACAATTCTTAGTGCAACTTGCAAGTGGACCTTCTTTGGTTGGTGCACGAATCGATTGAATAGGCTTACAATAAAGGCATCGTCCGACCTAGTATGCGATAGGGTATGTAAGTCTTCCAACTAATCTTTGATACATTTCCTTGTTAATTGAAGCACCTTCTACTACATTCCCTAACTTTAAATCTGAATCTATTGTTGTGCTTGCATGTCTCTTTCAAAAGGTAAATGATGTATTTTTGTTGGGATATGAAAATCCCTTTATTAGAGTGAACTACTTCAATTCTCAAGAAATACTTCAATTTCTCAAAAGTCTTAATCTCAAATTCCTTGGCTAGGTGCTGTCTTAACAATTATTGTTCATTTCAATCACCACCAGTCACTATAATGTCTTCCACATATACCGATAACACTGTTACTCCCCGTGACTCAGAGTGTTTGATAAAGAGGGTGTGGTCTCCTTGACTTTGTTTGAAGTTTAGACTCACCATGACTCTAGTAAATCTCCCAAACCACGTTCGTGCAAATGTTTGAGCCCATATAAAGCATTTTTTAGTCTACAAACGATGTTGGCAGCAATATGTTCATTATACCTAATAGGTAAGTCATATAAATTTCTTCATCAAATTGGTGTAAGTTCCAATTGTAATTAGCTAGAAGAGATAATATTACCCTTAATGTATTCATTTTTGCAACTGGAGCTAATGTCTCCGAGTAATCCACCCCATATGTTTGAGTGTATCCTTTAGCTACCAACCTTGCCTTATACCTTTCAATAGATCCATCAATTTTGTACTTTACAATATTTACCCACTTGCATCTTACAAGTTTCTTTCCATTTGGTAGAGAAACTAAATTCCATGTATTGTTCTTGTCAAGTGCTTCCATTTCTAACGATTTGGTTGCATTTTCTCTCAAACAATGCTTTAGAGAGAGAGGTAGGTATAGTGGTAGTATTCAAGTTTGTAAGGAAGACTTTATGCGTAGGTGAAAATTGTTCATAACAGAGATAGTTGGATAGAGGGTAGAGTGACTTGTTGGTACATGTCGTAGTCCATTTTCTAACGGCAATTGGAATAAGGAGATCATAAAGTGGTTGTGTGATAGGTTCTGGTTCTCGTGCATGGAAAGGTTCAAAAATTGAATCACTAGAGTTTGAAGGATTAAGGCAAGTTATCTCATGTAATGTCGAATCAGAGTCTTGGGTATAACTAGATTCATGAATGATTTTTATTCTTCTTGTATAGACTAGATTTTTCCCATATCTCACATCAGTGCCATCATTTTCCTCATTTTTAGAATCAATTTTAGTCTCAGTACTGTCCCATGTAGTTTAATTTTCAATTTCTTCTTTTCTAGTTTTAGTTTCAATTTTTGGTTCGAGAGTCAAGTTGGAAGATGAGTTTGACTGAAGTAACTTTCTTGTTCATGGAAGGTGATAGAACTTGTAACCCTTTTGAGTGGAAGAATACCCGATAAATACACATTTTAAGGCTCTAGGATCAAATTTCCCTCTACCAAATATTCTAGGGGTAGGTTACTAGAAGTGGACACATAAGGATAAACGAGGACACAACCTCCACACACCTCACAATGAAGACTCTCTACATCTAATTTCATGAAGAGGGAGAGAATAAATTGTTTTATGATTCTAAATGAAGGATGATCAAGGCGGTAGTGGTACACAATGACATTGTCCCTATTTGTATTTATTGCTTTAGAAAAAAGGAGTTGCTAAAGAACATATTATCAAAAAGTATCTTGTTCAGAATTATTTTTGAGTAAGATCATTGTTGACCAAGCTAGGAATGAAGGTACAATTCAGAATTAAACAAAGACTAAATTGAAGCCCTAATTTTATCTATAAATAGATACTCAAGGCCGAAGAAGAAGGTCATTGAAAAATCAAAAAAAAGTAGAAGAACCCAAGCTCAAAATTCCAAATTAATCTTAGAGTTCAAAGAGAGAAACACTTGTTTGAATAATACATATTTTCTAAGTGTTCTTCTTAGAGTGTCATAGTCATTGTTATAATCAACTTGTTAAAAAGAACAACTCAAGTTCCAAACCTTTGTATTCAAACCCAATAGTGATGTTAGTGTGCCTTCAACAACCTGGGGTTGTCAGATTGTGTAGTGAAGACTTGGCTGGTAGAGTCAAGGTATGTGTTCCTCAAAATGGTACATATGATGCATATGATGGTACCGTTGTCGAGTTCAAAAAGGTGTGTGAATAATTTCCAAAATTCCTCAAATATGTCAAAAATACCATATTGGATGTGGTGAAGGAGAAAATCGTAAGAGCGTGGTCGTACTGTATGTTGAACTTTGGCAACACAACCACAAACAGAGTTATATATGCACACGGTAGTTTGAAAACGTATTTGTTGGATAGTAAAGGTGATTTGGTGAAGGGTTGAGAAATGATGAACAATATGATGCAAACACAATTCACTAAGATACAAGTCTCGTTTGAAAGGAGTTTGAGTGTGTTAGAATACAAAACAAATACACAGTTTTGTATGCAAAGTTGGTGTTTAAAATTTCAAGAGATGGATTGAATTTTATTCATTGCGAAGAAGTACGAGCACATGAATGCGGTACAAAGTGTGATGTAATTAGAAAACTTACAGTTTACCATGTGTTTGTGGCTAAGAAAGGAAAACGTGACACACCTATTCGACTTGATGAGGAACATATTCCTTGAAAGAGATTGTGGTTTGATGATGTTGTGGTAAAAAAAGGTAATTCAGATGTTTCTATTATATCAACTACGTTTTAATTAGTTAAATTTAATAATTGCTAATTTAGTGAATTCACGTGACAGTATATAAAATATAGGTACATGTTTGTATTTTAGAAACTGTTTTGACAAAGCAGATTATGGTACGAAACTACTTATCAAGGAACAAATTCGTAAAATAACTTTGCTAGAAACGAAAAAACTATGGATGTTGCTGGTGATGGAATTGTGGATTTTGGGTTGTTGTTGCACATGTGGGTAAGGACGAAGACAATCATGCAATTGTTTGACATGAGCTAATTAGAGAGTTAAATAAACACAAGTTAGATTATGTCAAACCGTATTCGTCAAATAAACAATTAAATATTATCAAAGACCCTCTATATCATGGAGAGTTTTATAAGGCACCTACAGAAAAGTAGATGTCGTCATTTCCAGAAATGGGACACCATGTTGCAACTCAATACAATAGATTTGTAATTGAGTTGAAGAGATTTCAAGATGGAGTTTATGAAACCTTTCTACCACTACGAGGTTGTCCACTCCTAAATTCAACTTCACATGTTTTGTGCATTGGATGGATCAAGCAAAATCATTTTATTTATGTATGCGTGAAGAACAATTGTCAAATACCTTAGAAATCTCTAGAATGGAGAGTGCGCCACAAACGAGAATCAAAATCATGGGAGGATCCATTTGTGAAATGATGTTTTTGTTTGATGAACTCTTAAAAATTGAAAAAAGGTTTCCAACCACCAAAAAAATAAAATGTCGACAAACCGATTGAAGTAATATACGAAGATGATGTTGCTGACCTTGGAATAAATTGATTAAGATGTTAAGACTATTAAACCACAATGGGATGTTATTAAATGTATATGACAATTAAGGGTATAATGAAATGTATGATTTGTTTTTTGATATGATGTTTAAATCAAATTTATATTTCTTCATATATATTGTTTCTGTCATTTGTGGCACGGATGTTGGATTCTAGTTATGTGTAGATTCTGTGCTATTTTTGGTTCTGTATATAGTGCAGTTTCTGCAATTTACTGTTAAATACACTACCAAAATTTCACGATCTGGTAGTGTATTTTTACATAAATTAACTACCAAATTCGTGATTTCGGTAGTATATTGAAGTGTTATTTTCATGTTAAATATACTATTGGATTTCAAGATCCGGTAATGTATTTTGACATAAATTAACTATCGGATGCGTGATTCCTATAGTATATGGAAGTGTTTTTTTCCATGTAAAAGGATTCAATAGTATTGTATGCACACTGTATATAACTTATGAGGTTCATGTTTAACCCTAATTTGTGCGGTCAATATTACACACACACTTTTATAAAATACGGGTCTTTTTGGTCACCACAAATCTTAAACTTCATTTCTCTTCTTATAATTTTAGACATGGTTCAAGAATGGACTGAAGTTTATTTCTAACATTTAAAATCTGCGATAAAATTTGAAATTTATAACCACGGTACTTTGTCAGAACTGGAGAGTCATCTTTATTACATATTTAGATTAGAGGGTGACACCACTACAAATGTGGTTATTATGTTATATCATTGTCCTTTCGTCACACTCAAAGATAGCAATCGAAAAGATATTATTCGTTTTGATTGGATGCATCTGATGAATGATACATATGTAAGAATCGCGTTCGCAGTTAGCAAAGTTTACAAAGAAAAAGGGTTAATCAAGTTTCATGCTAAGTGTTCCTCAGATAAATGTTTCCTAAGTAAGGGCAACTCTTCAAAGGATGTTGTCACCAATTTCAGAGATATGTGATTTAGATAATATAAGTTGTTATTTTTAATTTAAATTACGTAGTGGCAGAATCATACTATGTTATGTTGTTTATTTATGTTTTTTTTTACTACATTATAAAATTATGTTATTTATATTTATGTTATTTTTAAATTAAAATTATTTATACCAGCAACTTAGACACAGAAACAACATTTATTCCAAAAAACATAAATCTCCGCATTTGACAAGAATAACAGATACATAGTCACATTTCAACTAAAATAACATAAACAAAATATTATAAATTCATAAACAAAATATTAAATTTGATTCAATCAAAGTATTATAATCAATCAAAATATTAAAATCATGTACATTTATATCAAAAGTAATATTCCATAATACATAAATACTACGCTACACTATTGTGTAACTTTATCCTTAGTGCTGCTTTGTCTCCTCTTATAATATAAAAATACATCATGTGTATGATCAATGATCTGCTGCACACAATTATATGCAATGTCTCTAATTATCCTGCAAATTTACAATGTGTCAGCTATATCCAACGTAGACTCCTCATATTTGATGACCTCTAAGTCTATAGGTCTTGGAGGATTTCCCTATAGAAAAGATTGCATGAAAGGATAAAAAACCTTATAAAACCATGTTACATATCCAACTACTATTTCTCAACTATTGTCCACGAATAGCCCCTGTATACCTGCAGTAATTAGATGCAATCTAAAATCCAGATATGCATGATCGATCTTCTGCATACTAATGGTAGGAGGAGTAGATATGTCTGAATGTCTAAGGGTGGTTTGAATATATCCAAATTGCCTAAGCACAAGTTCAGGCAAGTAAGGACACATCAACCTAACTCCGCATTTAATCCAACCAGAGTGCAAACATATATCCTTCAATGGACGAGTTAGATGGTGGTCGTCATAGGGAGAGAAAAAAAAATGTTGGACCTTCAACCGATCCAATGGATTGCTATATGTTTCTGGCAGTGAATGATCCCGATGTGGAAAAAATAGACATGCACGTGAAAGAGACTCATCATATTGAGCTTGTAGAGTCCGTAAACAGATGGTAGAAAAATGTTGCATTATCCAAGCCTAAAACAAAAGAAAAGATTAAAAATTAATTATAAATAACGTTCTAATAAAATTAACTAATATTATAAAAATATTCAAATTAAATTAACTCGTAATTATAAATAATCCATTAATTATAAACTCTTAATTACCTAAAAGAGGGACAAGTAACCAGTTAATTGTTTGGTCTTTGTCTTGCTAGCATCCCCTAGTTGACTGTACAAGAAAGCAAGAGTAGTAGCACCCCTTGTATGCTCTCGAACAGTACCCAGATCTATGAAATAATACACGTACATAACGTCGATATACGTTGCACTTTTGTTGCTGAATGTGGTAGTGCCCTCAAAGTAGAGAAGATAACATCTGATGGCGTAAAGCTTATGATATCTCTTCACCTCATTAGGGTTCAGATGCCTAAAAAATTGTGCTTCAAGGGTTGAAAATTTGACATGTGCTCATCTGGTTCATTGAACTTCTGTCAGCGCATCAACTAAACTGAACCCAAGATTGTTACGCGGTCGCTCCACCCCCTCATCTTTTACCAGTGGTGTATGTGCCAGGAGATGTCCGGTGATGGGCAAGTGCAGAAGACATGACATCATCTAGAGTCATTTTCATCTCACCAATAGGAAAATGGAAGGTGCTAGTTTATCTATGCCACCTCTCAGCAAATGCAGACAACAAACCAACGTCTATTAACACGTAGCATGTACGTCCAAGATCAGCTAAACTGGAGACTTTAATTGGATTCTAAAACCAATCCACAATAGAAGGTGGAACCTCTAGTTAATCCATAAATAAATAATCCATAATTAAATAATTATAATTATATAATTGTAATGAAATAAATTTAGGGTTAAAACTTGCATCTCCAACCCATATGCGAGCCGCCACACCACGTGGTACCCAAAATGTGGTAGCAAAGACATTCAACGGGATCCCTCGAAAACCCCTGAACATGTGGTGGTGGTCCCTGAAATGGTACAAGTGGTGATAGTGGCGGTGACGACGGTGTGGACATCTCGTCCTGTACATCTTCATTGTTAGCATGTGCTAGAGTGTGGGAGCTTTCACCTCTAACCTACTGTCATTTAGCAAGAGCTTTGTTATGACACTCTCTACGTACAGACCCATGTTGCGTCTCCCTACTATGTTGAAATTGAATAACATCACCATCATATTTCATCTTTGAAAGCAAAAATCAACATTTTGTCATATTTCAACAAGAACAACCAATTGATAATCACAACAACAAAATCACTACCGGTCCGTAACATAAACTAATTGAAACTAAAAACATAAACTAATTATATCTAACTACAAAACTCATTAAAAATCAAAAACATTATGTCAACCATTTGACATACAACAACTATAACAACTTAGAAAACATAAACTCAATTGACACAAACAATCAATTGACATAACAATAACATTAACATTCATCCCTAACTTCCTATTGAAACTACAACAACATTCATCCCTAACTACCTATTGAAACTACTACAACAACTATAAACTAATTATATATGAATACAAACTCTTACAAATCAAAAACATAAACATGAACATAAACACTAAACTCAAAAATAGAAAAACAAAAAAAATTACCTTTTGATGATTAAGAGTTGATGAATCAAAAAGTTATGTTTTAGAATGGATTTGAGGGAGGAAATTGAGATTGAGTTGGATTTGAGAGAAATGAAGGTTTAAAGAGTTTTTGATTTGGAAAATAGAGTGAATGAGGGAAAATGGTGTTCTGCCCTTTACTAAGGTGCCTACCGTATTAGAGACAGTAACTTAAGTTACTGGATGCGTAAATCCGAAAATTTACTGATCTAGATTGTGGGATCTAGTAATGGCTTTTTCGAAGAAAATCAAAAATAAGATTTGAGTTAGATTTATGATTGAAGAAAATATAAAATAAGATTTGATTTAGATTTATGATTGAAGAAAATCTTTGACCAAGTTGAAAAGAATATATGATCAAATGATTTTGAAGAAAATCTAAAATAAGATTTGATTCAAATTTATGATTGAAGAAAATCTTTGATCAAATTGAAAAGAAGATATGATCAAATGTTTTTGAAGAAAATCTAAAATAATATTTGATTCAGATTTATGATTGAAGAAAATCTTTGACCAAGTTGAAAAGAAGATATGGTCAAATGTTTTTGAAGAAAATCTAAAATAAGATTTGATTCTGATTTATGATTGAAGAAAATATTTGACCAAATTGAAAAGAAGATACGGTCAAAATTTGATCAAGATTTGAAGAAGATTTATCTACGACAAAATATGAACAATATCAATCTGAAGAATTTACAAACTCAATCTGAACAAAATATGAACAGAATCAATCTGAAGAATTTACAAACTCAATCTGAACAAAATACAAACATAATTAATCTAAAGAATTTACAAACTCAATTTAAACAAAATACGAACAAAATCAATCTGAAGAATTTACAAACTCAATATGAACAACTACAAACAAAATCAATCTATAAGAACTGCTCAGATTGGATTCAGAAATAAAGAATTGACTAAAGACCATATTATCAAAAAGCATCTTGTTTAGAATTATTTTTCAATAAGATCGTTGTTGATCAAGTTAGGAATGAAGATACAATTCAGAATTAAACAAGGACTAAATTGAAGCCCTAATTTTATCTATAAATAGATACTTAAGGTCGAAGAAGAAGATCATTGAAAAATCAGAAAAAAGTAGAAGAACCCAAGCTCAAAATTCCATATTCATCTTAGAGTTCAAAGAGAGAAACACTTGTTTGAATAATAAATATTTTCTAAGTGTTCTTCTTAGAGTGTGATAGTCATTGTTATAATCAACTTGTTAAAAACAACTACTCAAGTTCCAAACCTTTGTATTCAAACCCAATAGTGATGTTAGTGTGCCTTCAACAACCTGGGGTTGTTAGATTGTGTAGTGAAGACTTGGCTGGTAGAGTCAAGGTGTGTGTTCCTCAAAAGTCTGGGGTTGTTAGGTTGTTTGAGAAGACTAACTTGTAAGGTCATATGCTTTGTAATTCAAGTTATTGAATTAGTCGGTTAAATCCTTTTGAGTGAATGCACTGGATGTAGTCAAGTTAGTGGTGGTCTAGGATAAATTACTTGTGTCACTTTATTCCTGCACTTCTTAGTTTTGTTATTGCTTCTACTCAAAGTAAATCATCAAGTCTGAACCAATTTAATCAAATAATGAAAAAGTTATCAACTTAGTCAAACATAATTCAACCTCATTCTCGTGTTTGTACCTTCAGTTAACCCTCAATGGAGAGGTTGATGGATTGTATGTGGGGATTTCAACTCTATTCGTTCAACTGACGAAAGTGGCAATAATATAAGGGCCTAAGAAATGGAAATTTATCGAAAGATAAAAAAAGTAAGGCTGAAGAAGAAGATTATCGAAAAATTAAAAAAAAAATAAAGTAGAAGAACTCAAACTCAAAATTACAAATGCATCTTAGAGTTCCAAGAGAGAAACATTTGTTCGAATGAGAAATATTTTCTAAGTGTTTTTCTTAGAGTGTGATAGTCATTGTTATAATCAGCTTGTTAGAAGCAACTACTCAAGTTCCAAACCTTTGTATTCAAACCCGATAGAGGTGTTAGTGTGCCTTCAACATTCTGGAGTTGTCAGATTGTATGGTGAAGACTTGGTTGGTAGAGTCAAGGTGTGTGTTCCTCAAAAGTTTGAGGTTGTCAGGCTGTTTGAGAAGACTGACTTGGAGGGACATGTACTTTGTAATTCAAGTTGTTGAATTAGTGGATTAAATTATTCTGAGTGAAGGAACTGGATGTAGTCAAGTTAGTGGTGAACCAGGATAAATTACTTGTGTCACTTTATTCCTGCATTCTCTAGTTTGTTTATTGCTTATACTCCAAGTAAATCCTCAAGTCTTAACCAGTTTAATCAAATAATAAAAAAATTATCAACTTAGTCAAACACAATTCAACCCATCTTCTCGTGTTTGCACCTTCAGATTTATGAGAACACTTGAGAATGAGCATCACTCTTTGGTTAGAGGAAGTCATGCCCATATAGTATGACCTAAACATCCACAAAGGGTGCAAGTGAGAGATAACAATTTTAGAAGAAGGTAAAATGTTAATGAGGACTGAGAAGAAATTTAATCACTTCCATAATTTGAGAAACAAAAACTCCAACTATTACAATAAACGCATGTTTGGTATCACAGTGAATTTGTCAAAATCACGGTTAGTCACCGTGATTTTTAAAAATTATAAGTTGTAGTTTTAACAAAATCACGGTGGTTCACTGTAATTCTTATAACTTCACCGTAATACCAAACATAGACTAAATCTATAATTCTGTTGGATGGAAAGAAAATTCCTTGACATCATTAGTCACCGTCAAACAGAAGTAAAAACTTTGTACTTATAACATGATAACTCAAATTAATAAATAGTTGTCATCAAGTGCTTTCTTTTTTAAAATCGAATCTATTCTTTTATACTTGATCATTGTCTCTTAAAAAAATAGGTAGACCGTCAATTTGGTCTCTAAAGTTTATTTCAAGTTAAAAACAAATTTTAGAAAGGGCCCATAAATTATAATCTTCAGATAATGCAGGGCGATGCTTTACCCCTCTTTTCAAGTTAGACCCTAAAGATAAAAATTTACAATCAAAATGATCCTTAAAAATTAACACCTTGAAGGACTAATAAAACACTCAAGATTAATTCTCAAGACCAATTTTTTTGATATATTCAATGTTAGAGACTAATTTAAAATATTTGATAATATAGTGAGATTTGGATAAAAAAAGCACATGATTCACAATTCTATTTTTAATATTCTCATTTCTAGAACTAACCAAATAGCAACGCACAATTTTAAAGACTAATTTAAGAGTTAGCTTTAAAAGTATTAGATATAAATTATAATGAAGATATATTACTCAAAAGACAAAAACAAGAGAAAAATATCAACATATTAAATATGTCTTTGGTCCTTGCAATTATAATATTTTTTGATTTTGGTCGTCGTAGGTTTTTTGGTTTGATTCATATCCTTGCAAATACATATTCATTTTAAAATGGTCGCTCCGTCCAACTTCTGTTAAAAAAATTCTAACACCGTTCAACTTTTTTTAATAAAAAACAAAAAATAAATTAGAAATTAAAAATATTGATTATTTTTTAAAAGGGTGATCAAATTTGAGAACTTTAATTTCTATTGTCTCCCTTTTCACATTTTCACCCCTTTTCTCTCTTTCTTCTCACGACCTTCTCACCTTCAAAGGAGAAAATCAAACGTCACTCTGAATGTGTTTGTGTTGTTCTCCAACGCGCAAGGACGCGAGCTCACACCCTCTTCTCATTTTTGTTGTTGTTTTCCACTTGCTAGCTCCATTCTTCTTGTATTCAGATCGCAATCTTTGGTCGTTTTAGAACCGATCCGATGGTCACGAGTTGAGTTATAAGTTATGTGTTCTGTGGTTGCATGTTAGATATGAGATGTGGGTAAGAAAGTTTGAAACTTTTGACATGTAATTCATGATGCTGAGAAGTAGTTTTGTAGTGATGTATGTTTTGTTGTGACTAAAACAGTATAACTGTATTTATAAGTTTTGTTTGAATATTAGAGGAAGACAATAGAAATTAAGGTTCTCAATTTTGGTCACCATTTCAAAAAATAATCAGATTTTTTATTTATTTTTTGTTTTTTATTAAAAAAAAGCTTAATGGTGTTAGAATTTTTTAAACAGAAATTGGACTGATGGACCATTTTAAAATGAATCTGTATTTGTAGGAATATGAATCAAACAAAAAAACTTACGAGGACTAAAATCAAAAAATATTATAATTGCAAGGACCAAAGATATATTTAAACCTATATTTTTTTAGAAACAGACGAGTCACAAACATGCTAAAAAAATGACAGCAATGGAAGAGATCCCAACCAAGTTCGCACCTCAACCATTAACAATGATCACTTGCAGCACACTTGAATAAATTAATAAAACAAATCATGCAAATAAGAAACAGGTGGGGACAAGAACCATGCATATTCATGTACAAGTAAGTATTTGAAACGAAAATAAGGGAGGACACACCTGTTGTAGTAAAAATTCGCCCTAATGCTAGTAGCATATGAGACAAGTTTACCTGTACAATTGTTATCTTCACGACGATAAATATGAGAAATATCAAAAGAGGAGAGGGAACCTGGGCTAAGATGACAAACTTCACTAGTATTACTAGAGACCACATTAATATATAACAACCATGAAGGGAATAGATTTGTTTATTGTCCAAGAGGCTATGTTCCTACAATGGTAGCAAGAATATGGATTACACCCGCCAAAACTATGTCACGAGTTTGCAAGCTCCAATCCTTATAGTAGAATGATAGAACGTCTAATAGAGAAGATGTTGGAATGTTTAGTTTCAAGATACCACCCAACAAGTTTCACACTTAGGAATCTTCAATGAGGGTTATTTAAATTATTAAGGACCCAATTTATTAGCCACCCCCATTAGAGAAGGAAAAAGAAAGTGTCTAATAGACACCAATGCTTATATAACTACTATATCTCTCCTCTAAGACATGCATGCATCACCATTAAAAAAAAAGAAAAAAATAATCATAATAGATAAAATATGTGTTGATGGATTATTTCAATTTAATAATGATGTAAAGTTATTAGTATGATGTATTTAGTAATTTTTTTATGGAATGCTGAGTTGGAGTAGTTGAGTGGTTACTAGGTACTATCATTAAAATATATAATTAAGTGATGTGTACATGTGAGACTCATTTAAGCACTTCTTTTAAGATTACCATCATTGTGGATGCTCTAAAAGGATATAGCATAAAAAGATCATGAGTAGTTTCAATAGTATTCTAATAAAAGCTGCACAACATTGTGAAACTAAAGGTGAATGTTCATCCGCTTCCTTTCTCCATTTTTGCTTTCTCGCTTCTAAATACACTATCGGAACTTAGGATTTAGTAGCGTATTTTACGATATCGAAAGTTAGAATCCGGTAAAAAGCCAAAAAAATGGAGGCTAGATGAACATTCATCAAAATGGAAACCTCTCTTCTATAAGCAATCATGAGTGGACAATATCATTATGAATAATAATTCTCCAAGCTGTAAAAGATTTTGAGGGACGGATGATCTTGTTTCAAATGATCTTAGCCCAAAGGAAGGACATGTGCTATAGCCGTACAATGACTATCACTTGTTCTATCCCACAATGACCATGTGTTGTTTACTTCATTTTGATTGTTATTTTGAAATTATTTTACGCTGAATGCTCTTTTGATTGTTATTTTGAAATTATTTTATGGTGAATGCTCTTTCACGCCTTGACTTTGATTCTCTACTCCCAACTCCCAAATACATAATCGGAAGTTATGATCCGGTAGTGTATTTTACACTACTAGAAGTTAGAATCCGATAAAAAGTCAAAAAATTAAAGGGTTTGATGAACATTCACCTTATTTTATTTTATGTACAAATAAAGTATCTGTGTATTTTCTTTTGTTAGTTGTTGCTGAGGTGAGAGAGGTAAGGAGTGGACTGATAAGACATGTCAATGGTTCAATCTTGACCTTCAAGATATTTTTAACCGTTATTAGCAATACTAACATTGCAAATTGCAAATGTATTTTGTTGTCTTGACATTACTTTCTGTCAATTTTAAACAAAAAATGATTTTTTTTTTAAATAAGAAAAATTAGAAGTGACATACTTGGAATGTATACGTTAGAATATTAGAAAATATCTTATAATATCTTTTATATTATATTAGAGTATCTTGAGTTATTTCTTATGATCAATTTATAATCATAGAGATATCTTAGAATATCTCTCATTATTATTATGATTTGTTCCACAAATTTAGTATTAAGTCTATGTTTCTCTATAAATAAAGATTAATATTGAGTCTTTTGTAATCAAGTCAGCATTAAACTATTATCAATAATATTCAAACCCTTACTATTTTCTCTCTTCCTTTTCTCTAAAATCCCACGACTTCAACAGTATAAAACGTATTCTGGAAGCTAGAACATGTTTTATAAGTTTCAGATGTTAACTTCTGGAGAGTTATAAACAATCTCAAAGTAAGCTTTCAGAAGGTCATGTATGTAAGAAATTAAAACATATCTTCGTGGTGTATTAGCAATAACAGGAGTGGTAATAGCAAATTAGCAATCCCTTAGGAGAAAAGAAATACTAGCAAACAGAAAGATATATTCAACAAGTCCAAGGTAAAGTAAAACACTCATATCTATTATGTATGTATGCATCACCGAAAAAGTTTCCTTTTATGCATAAATGCTACTGGTATTAAAATAAATAAATACATCTGAATTTGAGTAACATTTTTTGTAGCTATGTACTCTCTGTACAGAAAATGTAGTAAGATAATAATGTGGTTGACACAATAATACCACATATTGAAAAGAAAGAACTCAAAGTTCAGAGCCCTCATAAAAACTTCTTGCTGCCTTGAATAGATTGGGGGTGTCTATTTCCCATATTCCATTCCTCAAACCTGAAACGAATGGGCATTACAATATACTTCCATTTCTTCCAGGTGTGTGTGTTTGTGAGTACAAAATTGCGTCGATATGGCACAGAAGAAGTAAAGTCACCTATGAGAGTAAATCCTTTATATAAGTCAAGAGAAGTTTAGATCCGGTAGAAATTCAGCCGTAGAGTATCAAAAACAGTATACTGGCAATCTTCAGACTGAAGCTGTAAAGAGGTATTATTCATCTTCCAGAGGCATAGTATTTACTATTTTTCCGCCAACATGAGTTTGTCCCCTGTATTTTTAGAAAGTTATCATTATCAGTGTGTACAAACAAATAATTGGAGTTCTGGTAGGAAAAAAGTATTACAATCATCTAAAGATATATTAAGCAATACCAGCAGAGTCATCTTAAACAATTTGGGGGCCTGTTCTAATCTTAAAAATTGGGCCCCTAATAAAAAGCACTAAAAACTAACAAAAAAAAACTAAAATTATGCAGAAAAATGCAACTTTTGGAAATCAATCCCAGGACCACGTGCATGAAAAAATTGCATTTTGCCACTGGACCATTGCAAGACATCTAATAATTTGTAAACGTTGACAATATATAACTAATATTTTATGGCCCTATGTGGTGGCTCAGCCTGCACGGGCTATGGGCTGGCCCTGAATATCAGATGAGATGAGATAGAACATACATTCCATCTGGAAACACATTTAAAAAAAAATCAAGTAAAACATAGAAATGTAACCAGCCTTGCAGAAATGTGCACAATTCAAATATGAGTTTTCTCATTTATAGCTAATGACAATTTTAATATATCTTCCAAGTTAAATTATATGTTCTGCATTAGATGAAGAGAAAGGTATGCAAAACATAGCAACATTATAAAGCAACATTATAAGACAGTGTATTTTGATTAACAATGTTTATACATTGAGTTCTCAAACAGAAAATCAGGAGCAATAGCAACTTACATCAAATTTATTCTCCTTCAAGTTTTCCAGTGACTCAGCAAGCTCAACTTGCCTAGAAGCAGTTGCAAGCAGTGCCTGAAATGAAGAAGCAAACTCAATCAACAGTAATGTGAATTCTTTAAACAATATGTCCTTCAAAGGGATCAATTTTATCACAGGTGACTGGCACTACCTTCCTTGTCTTTTGCAAGTCATATTCGATTGATTTTATGCGACTCAACGACTCTCGAAGAATATCCTCTTTCTCAGGAGGAATTGTTCTAGGTTTATTAGTCATCTCGGTCACTACTGCCTCCAAATCCCGCAACCTCTGCCAAATTGGCTCCTTTATTGCCGAAGTGATTAATTTTTCCTGAGAATTGGACTCCGCTAACTGGATTGTCTGATGGCCTCCTGGTTGGTTGGCAGAGCGCACCACAAAAAAATTCCCCAATGCTGCAAATACTATATATATACAAGCTAATACTTTGACTATGATTTGATCCAATGTACAAGTAATATAGGAAATTAGCTTCTTTGGTTGTTTTCTTGAATGATTGTTTCTTGTTTCACCTATCAGATGCACCATTTTTTAAAGTATAGTTAGTGCAGGTATAGAATTCTCCTGGCTATAAAAGGAAACAATTAATTGTGGCTCAAACAGTTAATAAAGTTGTCAGATACATCCCTTGAGCAACAAATAATACTACACTCCAGAGCATTAAAACTGAACTTCCTAAGAAAAATCTCTGGCACAGAAATAAATATAAATCCATAAATATCCATTCTGTTCTGAAAACATGGATAGCCTTAAGACCAGGTGTCACATGACTTGGTTAAGCCTGGACCAAGTGAAATAATTTTCTAAATAAATTTAAACTATATCAAATTCCTCCTTTCATTTTCTCCAGACTCAAGTCATGTAAACCACAAATGCTCTATGTTGCATGTTCTATTATTATCATGTAGAGATATAACACGCGCATCATCTGATAAACACCAATAGATACAATAAAGGGTTAAATATGTTTTTGTCCTCCAGAATACAGTGAAGTGCAGTTTTAATCTCTGAACTTTAAAAAGTATCTTTTTGTCCTCAATTTCCTGAAAATGTGCTATTTGTTGTTTGTGAACTCTGTCTCATTAACTGCTGTAGTGTCAAAAGTGACCTGTAACTTGGGCATATAATATTTGTTGACTGCTGATGTGTTTAAAACACCTCCACCTCACCAAGCCTTCCCAATTTACCAAATTGAAAATGAAACTCCAGTCTTCTCCATCTGTTGTTCTTCCTCCTCATCGATCTAACATAACCTGATCAAAGCTAAGGTGGGAATTGGGAAGTGTACTTCCGCATTGTTATCCAATGTTGGGATAGGACGCTAGTTCTCAGTTCTCACACCTTCCATCCCCAGAAAGAAAGAAATGGCATTACGCCCACAACGATCATGATGGATCCAAAAATAGCTGGCAGGACCTACATTGCACCATGACATTTGATGGAGCAGGTTCTTGAATCAAAGTCATCAGCATCCTTTTTCCAACCATGGGTGGTCAGATGGCGCTCAACCTCGTCGCGGCATTGTCGGAGAGCACCGCATTGAAGTACAGAGTGGAACTCATTGGGGAGAAACTCAAAACAATAAAGAAAGATGAGGTCAAAGAGTTGTTGAAACAGGCCAAGAAGAATGTTGGGATTAAGACCCACCTTTCAGCATCAGCACCAATCTTGAAGAGTTCCTCCGAATAGACAACGAAATTGGAGAGTTTTTGTTGATCGTGAGGCCAATCAACACTCTCAACAGCCTCAGCGATGAGATTGCTCGTAATAGAGAAGGTTTGATGGAAATTTGCAAGGCTAGGCCAGGTGTCAACTTCACTTAATCAAGTTTTGATTGAAAAGTCTTTGTTTGATTGGAAAGTGTATGAGCTTGAGGTTATGAGGGATTTGGCTGATGACATTGTTATTATTTGTTTCTTTGAGAATATTGATCCTATGGGGGTTCACAATGGTAGTTCTAATACTAATGCGCCCATGCAAACACTGAGGAATAAGGAGTATCAGCATTAGGATTCTGTTAGATCGATGAGGAAGTAGAACAAATGAGAAAGACTAGGGTTTCATTTTCTATAGGGTTTATTGGGGAAATGACTTGGCCTAGTGAGGTGCAGGCGTTTCTCAACACATCTGCAGCCACATCTGTGCAGATCTGAGGTGTTACTCCATTTGAAATATCACCGGTTAACAAGACAAAGTTCACAACAAAGACCATGAATAGCACATTTCAAGAAATGGAGGACAAAAAAAATTACTTTTTAAAGTTTAGGAACTAAAACCAAAGTTATCCATATTTTGGGGACTTAAAACATAATAAACCCTACAATAACACAAATCAATCCCTAATTAGAATAGGACATGCTTTTGGATGACATACTTGGTAAATCAACATCACCAACTTCATTGGCATCATTGCCTGGCTCAACTAGGTTGCAGATAGGTGCACGGTCTCTTATCCTTTTCTGCAATATTGTTCCATATCATACATGAGTTGCAGTTATTATAAAATAACATAACATATTATAAAGAAAGATAAATAGACAAATTACTGAAATTTGCCTTTTTATTATCTATTTATATTAAAGGTTATACTTCCAATTTTATTCCAAAACTTTTTCCTTCTTTTCATTGAGTTTAGTTATATCCTTAAGTTTTAAATTTGGCATCTATGGTTATTCCATCAAAATATTTGTTAGTATTTGTTGGTGTGGGATCCAAGAAGTCACACATTCACTGCCGATTTGAAATTAGAAACTCAAGATAAATAAATTAAATACCCTACAAACTTCCAATTATGCTTGGAATGCTTGTCTTGGTTAATGTATCCTCAAATTTTTAATTCAGCAGCAAAAGTATCCCGACCAATATTTTCAGGAGCCAAATGACAGATTTCAGCTGGTGTGGAAACCAAGAAGGAAAAAAAAAATTTGTTATTTAAAGATTGTTTTTACTTACACTTCTGATCCCTCTAATTTTGAGCCTGTATGATTTTGGTCCCTCAATTTTTTTATCAAGAAAATCCAATCCTTCTACTTATTTGACAGTTTAAATTAATTGAAGTAATAGAGGGACTTAATTGTGATCGTTGAAAAGTTTAGGGCCTAAATCCACTCAAAACTATTTGGGGACCAAAATTGCATATCTACTACAGTAGATGGACTAAAAGTATAAATTGTATAATTATAAGCCAAAACATAATTAGTATTAGTCAAACTAAAAACCAGTGACCAAGCATGTATGTTTATAAAAGAGTCAACTGTCCCCTTCCATTCCCTAAAACATATACCTTCTGAGTTCAGTCTATAGTTTCAATATCTGCAACCATAATTTGGGTGTGTAATATGAAGGAATTAATGCAACCATGAGTTGGTGGTGATGGAGTGTGCATATATTAGATTATATATATACCACTACTATATTAGTAACAGATTTCCTTTTAATTTGAACTAGTTCTGTCTTTGGACTTCACTGCTTTCACTCAAATATGAAAAAGGATACCACTGCAGTCAATAGAATAATATGCTAATTTTTTGCTCTAAGCTGTGAAGATAACATCTTGAATTAGAAGTGTTAGTAAAAATTAGTTTTTAACAGGCCAATGAATATAAAAGACAAAAGTGGAAATGTTTATATGATTTTTCTATTTTGTTTTGTAGACAATTACATTTTTAGGTAATTATAGTTTTAGACTTTTTAGTCAATTTTAAACCATCATACTTTTTCAAAAGAACAAATACTTTATTAAAAAATAAATATTGATAGTGTAAATTTGGTAATAGTTAAAATAAATAATGTAATTTTTAAAAGGGTAACCTGTGCCAGTATAAGATGCAAGAGGGACAGATGGAAGCACGGGGCCAATGTTGGCTTTTAGAGAGAAGTTTTTTGAAGGAGAGGGTATTCCCTAGATCAAGAGGGGATAAGGGAGGAAATTTATCAAAATAACGAGGGCAAAAGTGGGAAAAAAATAGTTTATAAAAACAAACACTACTTCAAGTAGCATATGAAAAAAGCTAGTCAAAAAAGCTTGTTTACCAAACAAGGAAGTGTTTGGAAGAGCTTATTTGGACTTTGTACACACACACACACTTGTGTGCTTATAGAAATTGTTATGTTATGTCTACAAACTGTTTTCAACTTATTTGTATAAGCTCTACAAGATAGCTTATGAAAACAACTTACATAGAGTTTATGTAGAGTTTACTCTCATTTTCTCTTTGATTGTTGAAACAACTTCTACATATGTAGTTATATAATAAGTACTTACTGTATAAGTGCTTATTAAGCACGAGTACAAATTCTATTTTGATCAAGCAAACTTACAAGCTAATTAAATAAACTACAAGCTAGCTAAAAGAACTAGTCAACCACAGCTCCTATCAATCACTCCAACCAAAGTGGATGAAGAAATATGTATTGAGATAGAAGACGATGAGAATAATACTTCGTTCTCGCACAAAATGGGGCCTTCTAGGGAAAAAAAGAGGACAACAAGCTAGGAAGGTAGAAGCCATCTCTGACGCTATACGGATATGCATGGAGCAAAGAAAATTTGGACATGAAGGTGGAGTTACCTTGATTTAATAAGCATTGGCTTGCTGGGTTGGATAGCAAGAACCAAGAAATTCTTCAAGGTGCATCAAAAATTGCAGATAGTGTTTATTAGCACGGAGGGAGTAATTTTTCTGAGTCTGCTTTTAATAAAAGCACGGAAATCCAGACATAGAGCCAACACAACTAGGGGCTAGGGCCTCCTTATAGCGTCCATTTAGGATCAAGTCTATGTATCCCTATAACGTTTAGTCTTTTGTATCGTGTCTTTTTTTTTTTTAATAATACCTCATATATTGGGAAAAAAAAGATTTTAAACCCAACAGGCCCAAATCCACCAAGTACAATTTAGACAGACAGGGGGAACCTCCTCAATCCACACCCCTTCTGCACAAACCAATACATCTTTGGCTAAAAACTATGAGCCAAAACATTCCTAGTTCTAAGAACATGGCTAAACCCTAATGAGATGAAACTCTGACCTAAATGCCACACATCCTGTATACAGTTATGAACAAACCCTCCAAAAGTTTTCTTCTTTGTTAAACCTAGCACGAACTCCTTATAAGGACTTGTTTTTAAAGGTTTACCTGGGAAAGGACTTGACTGTACTATATCCAAATGTCCTATATTTCAGACATTGCTTCTGTCAATGTTGTATTTGGTGTTCGTGTTTATGTCTGTGTTTCATAACCCTCATTGAGATGTATTGTTGGGATGTCTAGAGAAACATCTCACATTGTTACTTTATCATAAAATATTTAACAAATGCCAGCTTACCCTCACATATTTCTTATATTTCTTTAACAAAATATCTCTGAGGATTGATTTTCATATTTCTTTAAATATCATAATTATATAACGAGGATTAATAGTCTAATATTGGTGTAATAGGATTAGTACTGTGTCTTCTATAATAAGATCCAGCATACCACTAACACTATATAATATAAATGATTAAATGAAAAATGCTATCTAACACATTATTTATTATTGGGTGAAATTCATGTGGGTCCCACAAGTTCGGAAGTATGTCCGACCAAATAGAGAATGGGACCCACATAAATTTCCCCAAATAAGAGTGTTTGGAAAGAGTTTTTTGCTAGCATTTCTCCAATTTCATAATTCTTAGTATTCCTTTTCTTCTCTCTATACCTGAATCATATAACTTTTACATGTATGAGAAAGATAAAACCCTAAATAGAGAAAATAGAAAGACAACTCACTTTCTCATTAGAAGGATCTGATTGCATAAAGGTTGAAGGAATTAATGTTGCTTCTGATGCTGATCCAGGTTCACATATTTCAGTGCTTGTAACCTGTGAAGAAAAAGCCATGAGTAAAGCTTCATATCATACAAAAACAGTATGAATGTGACTCATGAATTGAACAAAAAAGAAGAATACTGCACTCAAACTTAACCAATTTATGAGTGACCATTCTAGCATATGACTCGGCATCTAATCTATCAGCAACAGAAGAACTTCCAAATTTCGTTGGATTTGTTGCTTCTCTCGTATTTAACAACTGTAAATAGCACAAGGGAGTATTAGCTGTAGAATTGAGCAGTAAATCTTGATAGCGTTCAAACAAATGGAGGAGCAACGATCCTAATGATGCCATACTTTCAAAATGTCAGGATCATTCCAAGGTCCCTTGTTAGATCTAAGACAGCCTCCATCATTTGGGCATGAACAACTTCCACCCAGAAAATCAGGAAGTTGGCTGTTCAAAAGAAAACGCTCGTAAAACATTCATTATTACAGACATAGAAGCAGTTTATTAGCTGAGAGTCTGAGACAGTACAAAACAACACAAACCATGAGTCTATAACCTCTAACAATCTGCTCTGGTACTTGTTGCCCAAAACCTGTAAATCCAAAATGAAACATTTAGACTCTTATCATTCCTTGCTAAAGTCAAAACACATAAAGAAAGATATTATATACATTTATTTTTGCTGTGGTCCTTGAATCAAGAAATCCTTTTGCTGTATTCCATAGTAGCTTGAACCCACTACCAGCATTAACAATGAACATCTGGTTTAATGTCTGGAAAAAGAAGAGCACATTCAAAAGTTGTATGTATACCCACATTACCAAAGGCAACTTCGTTTTGCAGTAAGGGTACAGTACATTGTAAGATTTGTATCCCTAATTCGGGTTCCTTTTCGACATGTATTAGAGTGCACATACACGCATGCACACCCATGTCAACATATGCAGTGTCGGAGCAAGCCGAGTTTTTTATGATGGGACCAAATATTAATTTTTTATAAGTGAAATGAACTTCATTAAAAAAATAGCACTACATATGATAGGAGTATATACAAATAACATTATAAACAGATAACAAACTCTAGTTTAACAAAACCAGCAGCTCAACTCAATTTATTAATATAAAGCTTAAACAGAATTGCAACACTAGTTTTAGATCATGGAACTTTTCAAATTAAGGGGTCATGCTGTGACTTGAGACCTGCCCTTTAGCCAAAGTTTGTTTTAGTGTTCTATAATATATCTTTTTAGGGCTAAAATAACTTATTTATATATCTAGTCTAAACTATTTTCTTTTTTTGGGGTGACCTTGGCTACCTCATAGATATGAGAGAGCCGCCCATGAACCTATGCATGACAGTGTGAATTGTATAATGACAAAAGAAACACAAACACCGAACTTCGTAGGAAAATAAACACACACAAACCTAATCTGTACTAAATTCCATATTTTTGGCTATCATGAATGGAAACATCTTGCATGCTTTTCTTTCTTTTTTTAAGAACTTCATAAAAGGTCTCAGAATTGAATTATTGAGATTGCCACTTTAAAGAACACTACTATGATTTTATTACCAATTTAAATTCAATATCCTACAACATTTAGTTACCTCAGGGTAGTTATCACCATCAATCTTTTGCATACGCATAACAAGATCATTTGCAACTTTGCTAAAGCTCACCCAATTCTGCAAAATATACAAAGTAACAATAAACTTTGATTTCCACAAAATGTTATTTAGGCTATTCTGAAATGTTGTAAGCATAGAATTTACCACGCCATGAACATCAATTATTGTTGTTGTTTTATCTATGTGCCGCTTTGCTGCAATAGAACATGCTGGAAATTTCTCTTTAAACATTTTCTCAAATCCCTGAACATGATATCTTAAAAATCGATCTATTGTGGTGACATTCATCAACTTGCTGGGCTCAACTTTGCCAAGTCTCTCAATATAAACTGGTCGCCCCTCTTTGTCCACACCATGTAAACCATGAGGATAATAACGCTGAACCTCTTCATACTCCTCATATATGAAATCCTACATATTATTCATTGTTATAAGGTTTCTTCAAATAAAAAAAATTAAAATAATTCCCGATTTAACATATAATATTGGGAAAATCTTTTGCAAGAATACTTGACAGGATTATTCCTCACTAGAACTACATGTTTTGGGTGGCTGTTTTGAGCTGAAAACTCAGATAAGCTCTTTCAATCTTTGTGCACATATTAGTAAAGAGTAGTTTCCCTATTAAGTAAAAGGAAAACGAACTACTAACAAATTTTACCTGTAAAATAGAATCTGTTCCAAACTCCTTTCTCCAATGGAGCATGTCTGCCCACATCTGGACCGTTTTATCAATGTCAAACTTTCTGGCCTTCAGAAACCTGCAGCATTAAACACCAGCAGCTTGTAATATACTGCATGGGTAAAGATTTTCTTTTTGCACAAAAACTTGTACAGAAAAATAATCTTTGTCAATTCTCATCAACTTGTCAAAAAAATATATAAAAAGTTGTAAAATACCAAAGGACGGCAATCAAGACAAATAATCTGTTATTAAATTAAACTTGTGATCCAATCCTATTTTAAAAAGGAGGAATGCTCCAAATTGAAAGCACAGTCATATAAAAGAGGCAGAAACTATAATGTCTCTCCAGAAACATTTCTTCAAGTTGCACCTTTGCGTGATTAATTTTCCTTGATTAACATAACATAAAAATTGTACATACTACATTTGACATATGAATCAATGAGATCCTAACAACATAAAATTGTGTGATAATTTGAACCAATAATATTACCATTTATTTGAAGTGATAAAATTGAGCTATCAAAAGAGAAACTGCATACTCAGCAGTGAAGTTAACTTCAGTCAAACACTCACTCATTACCTCAGCATTGTGTGATAATTATCATGGGAATCTAGAAGCAGATCTCTTGTAAGTAGTGCCGTCCGAAATGAATTCACGGCTTCTTCCTCTTTGGCATCACGTACATCTTCTATGAAAATTGAATCAAATTGATAATCCGCTACACGCTTATTACGCCTCTTGAGACTATAAGTAAGTCTTGTTGAAGCTGTCAATGCTTTTCTCCTAAGAGATCTAGCTCGAGACTTCCGCCACTCATCCTCAGAGGTTTCAGGCTCCAAATTTCTACTCCTCTCATCTTCTTGTACTAACAATCCTTCTCCTAAAACCACAGCTATCAGTCACCAAAACAATAATCCCAAAAAACAAAAATAAAATAACAAAGATATGTACAACCAAATCAACATCTTAATATCAAATAAGACTTAGGTGTTGTACCTTGCATTCTATTCGAGAAGCAAACAATTCCCACCTAAATTACCTCTGCACAAGAGAAAGCAATAACTACATTTATTGATGAAATATACTCTAAAGAAAAACATAACATTTACCAAATTACAATTAATTCAAATACAAAACAAGAACAAATTCAGCTGGATGTTTTTTTAGTAATTAGTATTGTTAATATTTTGCTGAGGGAGGGGATTGAACATGCCACCTCCTTATCACTCCATTCCCTAACTCCCCATCTCAGCCACCAAACCAACCTTATATTCCCTAATATTCAGCTGGATTAAATAGCTGAAGGACAAATGCAGACTCTAGAGAAAAAAACTAGAACGTTCCACAGTTAATAATACTTACAGTTAAAGAATTCCACAGTGTAACACAAGTATAGACCACTATTCAGCTGGATCAAATTCCCAAATGAACAAAAACACAAAACTATAGATCAATCATTAAAATTAACATGATGCCACGATCTAGAACAAAAAATCAAAATTCAAAGCTCGTTCGAATGTAGAACACCTTGAAAAAAAAATCAAAACCAATCGAGAAACACAAAATTCACCGAGATTGAAACGATCCACGTACAATACAATTCAAAAAATGAAAATTGGAATCGAAAAACCACAATTGAGCTGAATTAAAATTAACGTCCAGATAATTAATCTAAAAAAGTGAAGCATAACCGAAAATCGTAGATCAATCAATAAAATCATCGATTGACGAATGATCGCATAAAGCAGTATTGCATTCCGTAATCCCGAAGCAAAACGGTGTCGCTTTTATATATACCTGAGGGGAAGAGATAGAGAGGGGCAAAATTGAAAAATGTGTATCGGTTTCTGAGATCCAAATGGCTCGTCCCACTCCCTCGGAGTATCGAATTCCGTACGATGTCGCAGACAGAGACACGGAGAGAGAGAGAGAGAGAGAGAGAGAGAATAAAGAAGGAACTAGAAAGAGAAAGAGAGACGTAGCTATCAAAAGCGTTAGTAGCAGTGGCGTGCAACGGCCGGTTGAGGTAAGAGCTAACGGCGGCTGTTTGGTTAGTTGGTTGGTGACTTTCTGGCACTTGTCTGCAGACGTTTCTTAACGGGAGGTGGAGGCTGGGATCCAGTATAGCTCATTCTATGCTAAAAAGCGTGGGAACTTAATTTTGGTTAACGATAATTTCAACGTTACCCTTTAAGTGGGATTCCGTTAAAAAAAAGTTAACGTTTCCCTCCTCCGTTTTCTCTTCATTTGGGTTTTCTCTCACATTCCTCTTTATGTTGTTTGGTTTCTCTTTACATCTCCCTTCTCCAAATTCCCAAATCCCCAAATTCATGAACCCTAAATCCCCAAAGAAAGAACTCATCTTCACGAACCCTCTTCATGAACGTTTTCTGCCTTCTTCTCTCCCTTCCATGGAAAATCCTATTTACGGTTCTCAAAACTCAAAATCCATGGCCGCCTCTTTCACAAATGGGTCAAACTCAACCTCCTACAACTCAGCATCCTACAACTATGGTTCTTTCGTTTCGAATGGAATTCATGAGTTGCCAAATTGTGCTTGTGGTCTGAAACCTATAATGCGCACAGTGAAAAAATTGGGTCCAAATAGAGGAAGAAAATTTTGGGGCTGTAGGAATTTTGTGGCTGTAGGAATTTTGTGGTAAGCATCAATACCTTTATGGTTTTAGATTTATTGTTTTTGGTTCAGATTAAAAAAAAATTAATCGATTCTTGTTGAAAAATTTGTTATTGATGTTGTATTTGTTCATCAATTATAGAGTTATGACATTGAATGTAGATGCAATTACTTTGTTTAGGATTCAGACTATAGGCTTCAAGCACAACAGAGAAATCAACAACAGATACATACACAATGTTTAGAGTGCCCTCAAAAGGAGTTGGAGATTATGACTCTTAGGAATGTCATTTTGAAGATGCATGGAGATCACAAGTCAACCATTATTAAGATGAAGTTGCTGTTTTTTTTATGCGTTTTGTTTGGTGTAACATGTGTTGTTTTATTGTTGATCTTAGCTCTGAAATGAGCTTACTGTAGTTGATGTAATTTTGTTGATGTTGATGTAGTAGATTTGTTGTAAGTATGTAGTAATGATTGAGTTTGTTGTATGGCATTTGGAACATATTAGTGTATTTTGCTTTAGCATCAATTGTGGCTCCAATTATCTTGGTTGTTTTTTATTTAATTATTACTGTCAATTTAATGTTTGATTTGTCTGCAATTGTATTATTAATTAATTCATTTAAATTGATGGAAAAAATACAAGGATCAATTTGTATAAATCAGAATGTAGAATTCATTCATAAAGAAAATCAGAATGCAGAATTCATTCAAATAAGACAGCAAGCAAAATTCATTCATAAATCAGAATACATAACTCATTCATAAAGCAGAATGCATAATTAATTCAAAATCAGAATGCAGAATTAATTCATTAATAATCAGAATGCATAATTAATTCATATAAGACAGCAAATGTATAAATCAGAATGCAGAATTAGAATGCAGAATTAATTCATTCATTTATAACAACGATCAATTTGTATAAATCATAATACAGAATTAATTCATATAAGATAGCAAATGTTCTTGCTTGTTGTTCCTGCTTCAGAAATCAGAATCCAGAATCATAATGCATAATTAATTAATTCATTCTGCACAAGGATCAATCTGTATAAATCATAATGCACAATTCATTCATATAAGACAGCAAATGTTCCTGCTTCAGAAATCAGAATCCATAATCAAAATGTAGAATTAATTCATTCATTCATAACAAGGATCAATTTGTATTAATCAGAATTCATTCTTGCTTGTTGTTGTTCCTGCTTCATTCATAATTCATTCATGCACATAATTCATTTCACAAACGTGCTCCATTCCATTCAAAAAAAAGGAAACATGTTTCAGGTGGTACAAAAGTTCCTAATATTATATCATCCACGTTGACTTGTTCCTAATAAATAGAATGACAAATACATAAACAGAATGACATATAAAAAAAGTTCTTAATATCAAAAAGTGACAGTTCCTCCATGTGACAGTTCCTAATATTATATCCTCCATGTTTTGAACTTTGGCCTAAAAGTTCTTGACTGAGCTTCTGCATGTTGGGACTGAACTTGTGCAGGCTGGGACTGAACTTGTGCAGGCTGGGACTGAGCTTGTGCAGGCTGGGACTGAACTTGTGCAGGCTGAGATTGGGCTTGTGTGGGTTGGTTTTTCTTGGGTCTTCCTCTGGGTCTGACAGGCTGAGATTGGGCTTGTGTGGGTTGGTTTTTCTTGGGTTTTCCTCTGGGTTTGATAGGTTGTGTTTGGGCTTGGGCATTTTCAGTTTGGGTCAGGTCAGGTTGAGTTTGGGATTGGGAAGCTTCAGTTTGAGTTTGGCTTGGACATGATGCCTTGTTATGACCAATTTGTTTACACTTGGTGCACTTATTTGGCATCCCTTTCCTACTAATCATTGTTGAGTCCTTATTTTTTTCATCGCCATCTTTGTTCCTTGACCTTTTGGGCCTTCCTGGAAGCCTTCTTGATGGTGGTGGTAACACATCAGGATATGGAGTTTGAGGCCATAGATTATGTCCATTTGTTGGGTAAATAACAGGTCGGTAACAAGCCGCATATGTTTCTCGCCTATAATATGCTGGAATCAATTCTTCTAGATCTTGTTTGACGAAATTGCAGCAACAAATTGCATGGCAGCAGGGAATTCCAGTAAGCATCCACTTCCTGCATGAACATTCTTTATTTTCTAGTGATACCACAAACTTGTCTCCTGTGTGGGTGATGTTACTAACTCCGAATATGTTTTCATCAGCATACCTTGTTCAATAAGAATAAACATATAACCAAAATTAACACATGACATAATTGACAAGAATTAAAAAACAATTATATCATAAGAAGAATTAAAAAAACAGAACCACAATATTACCTACACATCCACATTCTTGATAATTCTTGTTCCTTTTCTAACTTTTTCTTAATTTGAGGTAGAACAGAACAAGTATACTTTTCCAATGTAGTTCTATTTCTAGCCCACCTTTCCATTAAGTACAATTTGATGTCTTCAAACATTGTCACTATGGGTTTCCCTCTAGGTCCAATTATGACACTATTGAATGTCTCTGACATATTGTTGACAAGCACATCACATTTAGAATTGAAACTGAATCTTGACTTTGACCAAAACCTTGGTGGAATCTTCACCAAATATTTGTAGGCCTCTTCGTTAACCTTCCTCAACTCTTTCATTTCTTTTTCCCATGCTTGATGATATGTTGACTTGGCTGCCTTCCACATCAATTCCTTAAGCCTCTTCCCTGGGTGAATTTTTCTGAAGTTGTTATACAGGTGTCTTACACAAAACCTTTGTTCCACCCCAGGAAGCAACTCATCCATTGCAGGCAACAGCCCCTAACATAAACAGCAAAAATTAACATACAAAAATAAATTAGGGAGACTATTATATTTGAGGCAGAATTGGAAATTAGTATTGCAGAATTTGAAATTAGTATTGCAGAACAAGTATAATTTGAGGCAGAATTGGAAATTAGTATGGCAGCATTGAAAAATTAGTATTGTAGAATTTGAAATTATCTCTGCACAATCAAAACTAGTATGGCAGAATTTTCAGTTTGAGTACGGCAGAATTGGAAATAACTATTCAATCAAAATTAGTATGGCAGAATTGGAAATTAGTATGGCAGCAAATCAAAATTAGTATTGCAGATTTTATAATTGTCCTTGCACAATCAAAATTAGTATGACAGAATTTTCAGTGCAGAATTTTCAGTTTGAATATGGCAGAATTTGAAATAACTATTCAATCAAAATTAGTATTGCAGCAAATCAAAATTAGTATTGCAGAATTGGAAATTAGTATGGCAGAATTGGAAAATTAGTGTTGCAGAATTTGAAATTATCCCTGCATAATCAAAATTAAATCAATACCTTTTGTTGATCAGATATGAAGGTGTAGAACTTGCATGCTTGTTGTCCACCCAAGTCATCAATTAATAATTTAAGGAACCAAGTCCATGAATCTCTTGTCTCACCTTCAACTACAGCTAGAGCAATTGGAAGCATTTGGTCATTTGGATCTCTACCCACAGCAGCAAGAATCATACCCCCATAATACCCTTTAAGGAAACAACCATCAAGACCAATTATTGGTCTACAAATCCGGAAACTCTCTTTACATCCATTAAGACACATATATAGGCGTTGAAAACTAGGTAAAAGTGGTATGTCCACATAGTCAGTTACCTCCGAATTTGTAGCTTGGACTTCTAACTTAACAGTACTATTTGGATTTGATCTTAATAACTCATGACAGTAATCATACAATCTTAGATATTGCTCTCTGAATGATCCATCAACCATATCAATTGCAACCCTACGTGCCCTGAATGCCTTCATCTTACTCACTCCAGCATTCCACTTTTGATGAACCTTGTTTGAAATATCTGTAATTTTTATGTTCGGGTTCTCTTTCACTGTTGAGTACAATCTTCTTCCGAGCCAACTTGATCTCATAAATTTAACCTTGTACTCTCTATTACACGAATGTGTGTCAAATAATTTCCTAAGTTGCCATGTATCTTCATCAGGCAACTTTGCACAATAGGCAAACCACTCACAACCTTCCTTGCATTTAACTCTCACTCTTAGATTGTCATTTTTTATAAACTTCAAATCCCTCCCATTATGAATAGCATATGTTATCATAGCCTCCTTAAATTCTTCTTTACCGGTGAAAAGGCTTCCTAAAACCCACTTATAATCTTCCATTTTTTTTGGCATGACAAATAAAGGATACTTCTCTTTAGTGCCCTCTTCATCGTTATCTTCTTGTGATTCATCACTCTCCAATTCCTCCGTAAAATAATCTTCATCACAAAATTCCTTCTCAGTTGGTTTTACACGCTTCTTTCTATTTGAAGAAAAATTCAAAGAGTCATCACTTGGCACATCAACCTCTGCATCTTCATCCACAATATGTTCTTTCTCAACACGGATCTTCTTAGGTCTCCCTCTTTTTTTACCAGTACTTTGTTTCTTCGTTTTACTAGTACTAGACCCTTTCTTACTTGCACTATCCCTCTTCTCAATTTCAACTGCACACTCGGTTTCCTTACCACCTACCCCTCCTTGTCCTTCAAGTCCATCGCCACCTATTTGGACATCATCAAACCCATCATTCATGGGCAATTCATCATCTGAATCTCCAAAAATTACATTAACGATACTATCATCACTATCAGAGCCAATATTGTCTTCTGTTTGGGTTGGTTCATGTGTATCATTTCCTACTTGGACAGCTTCTTGATGGGCCTGTTTATCTTGATCTTTTTGAACCTCAGTCTGCCCATTATCCACAAATACGAGCTGAGATATTGGATGAATAAGATACAAATTCACTTTCCCATTAGCCTTGGCAAAATTTACCATTTCTATAGCCCCAATGTCATTTTCCAAAAACTTTTTCTCACCATACACCTCATACCAAATACTAATAACTTCAGGATATCCCATTTGTTTAACAATATCAAAAATCTCAAAGTAACTCCACCTGTCAGCATCACATTTCCAATTTGACACTTCACCTTTGTAGACTTCCATTGTGTCATCCAAAAAATACCCTCCATGGTGGACATCAACAAAAAAGACATCCATTCTGCTTTTTATACATTGAAAACACAAAACAAAACTCATTAATAAAAAACTATAATCAAATGGTAGGGACCACAAAACTGACCCCATAGTCTTAGAAAAAGAGTAAGGAATATGTATGTGTGGACCACAACCCCTATATCCCAATAAACAACACAAACAACAAAGTAGTAATCAAATCATTCACAAATCAAACACATGCAAATAATAAATACCATAACAACCCAACTAAACCCTAAACCCTAAAATAGAGTCACTACCCCATTAAAATGAAACTTACAAACTAAATTAAGGAGCTGCAATCGCAAACAAAATCAACTTCATTCAACAAGCAAAGATTACCAAAATAAGAATTGAATCGCAAACTGAGACGATTTGGGAACAGAATGGAACTTACTTGCTACTGAGAATGCGAGATTTAGAGTTCTTCAAATTTAATTTAGAAATTTAGTGTTCATGAATTTGGGGATTTAGGGTTCGTGAAGATGAGTTCTTTCTTTGGGGATTTAGGAATTTGGAGAAGGGAGATGTGAAGAGAAACCAAACAACATAAAGAGAAATGTGAGAGATAACCCAAATGAAGAGAAAACGGAGGAGGGAAACGTTAACTTTTTTTTAACGGAATTCCACTTAAAGGGTAACGTTGAAATTATTTAAAAACATAAAGGACCAAAACGGGAAAAAAAAAAGATAAAGGACTAAATCGTTAACCGAAATTAAGTTAAGGGACCACGGGTGGTATTTAGCCTAATAATAATAATAATAATAATAATAATAATAATAATAATAATTATTATTATTATTATTATTATTATTATTATTATTATTATTATTATTATTATTATTATTATTTCTTCATCGACATAAAATAGTAATACTTAAATTGGAGCATCTACACCAAATATTTATCTATACTCTCTCCACATTTAGATTTCTCTCATCAATTCTTTAATATTTTTTAAGTGAATTATTTAAATTTAGTTGACTTGAATGCAAATTCGTAAACTAAAAAAGCCGTAAATTAATATTTAAAATTTATTTGAAAGTAATTGAAAATATTCTTTTTTAAATATAAGTTAATGTTTTATTTTTGTCTTTATATTTGAGATGGTAATTATTAATGTCAATTTAGCGAATTGGATTTTGAGGTGTATATCTTTTTTTCTTTACTTTTATAATTCATTGTCTCATCCATAAAGTACAAGAAGACAATCTCAAAGTATGTAGTTGATATTCATTAGAGTTCTATGTTACTTTTAAACATTGGTCTAGGATAACATTTATCTGATCTAAAGGTAAATTATAAGGTAGCCCAAACCCGCCATGAACTAACGTTTAAAAGTTATTCAATTACGATTAACAACATTTTTTAAAAAGTATAAATTATTGATTCTCTCATCTTTATATTTAAGACAGTGTCTTATTGATATCAATTCAACGAGAGTTATTTGCTTTTCTAATGAGTTGGCATTTCTACCATGTGAACTTCAGATAAGCTTACAAGATTGTATGTCACATCATTATATGTCACGTTATTTTTAGTTTAAATTTTTTATGCAGAATTAAAATTGTCGACTTTTAAAATGGGAGAACTAATTTCATGAATCGGTGAAAATAGAGATCAAAACTACAATTAAGTCAAACCATCATTATTATCTTTATGAAAAAAAAAAAACCATTATTTTAAACTTATTCTTTTTAATAAATTATATTCTTGTTTTAGAAAAAATGTGACTTATCATTCTAGGCGTGTGAATGCGCATGTTTGTTTTGCTTTTTCTAAAAATGATTTTTTACAGTACTATTTCTTTTTGTTAAAAATTTTTTTTAAAAAAAATTTAAAAGTAAAGGTTCAAATTAAAAATTGATTTAAATAAATTATTTTAAAATATTATTTTAAATATTTTATCTATTTGTTGTATTTTTTTTGGATGATTGAATATTAAAAAAATAATTAAAATAAAAAGTTATTTTGAGAAATTTTTCGTAAAAATAACTTTTGAGAGATACCTTTTTTAAACAAATATGATTTTTATTATGTAAGAATCTCTAATAATGAATATATAAGTTAAGAAATGTCAAAAATTATTTTTTTTAATCTATAACAAATGAATCCAAAATAACTTCTATTATTTTTAAATAAGTTTTCATAAAAATTATTTTTAGAAATATAAAGTCAGAATTACTTTTTTAAAATCTAAAACAAACGGACTCGATATAATTAATTAGTTTGAAAAGTCTTATAATATGTGAAAACTTTTATTGTGCTCATTGGTTAGATAGATGTACTCTCCGTCTGCGGCGGTTTGACTAAAAACTCGAGAGGATCACTAAATTAATTTATAATTTATAAAATTAAATATACAAATCATATTATATACAAAAAATTTACTAAAATTTATTTTTCAAAAATTTTGCAAGTTGGTCAATAAATTTGCATATTTGCAGTCAAATTTTTTGCATATTTGTTTTTATAATTTTTTTATATTTTGCTAGTTGGTCAATAAATTTGTTCAAATTTTACAAATTGGTTCCTATAAATTTTTTAAATAGTCCGTCAACCTTTCAAAAAATTTATTTTTGGCTCAATATTTTATTTTTATTTTCACCCAAATATTTTTGAAATTTATAAAACTGACCAAACTTTAACTAATCAATTTCTTTATCCAAATAACAAAAAATTATAAATGAAATGAATGCTATTGAATCATTTAAATTGCTTAAAATTTTAAATTACTTAAAATCTTCAATCACTTCATCCAAACACATCCGTTTGATGGACATGATAGGATAGAGATATGATAGGATAAGGAGCAGGACAGAGACATGATAGAATATGGACATGATAAGGAGTTACGTGTCATGTGTCTGATTTGCACATGAAAATAAACTTGATAAGATTAGCTTATCATATTCGGTGTTTGATACACAACAGATAACCAAATATATGATTTATATTGTGATAAATGACAAATTTGTCCTTGTAATCTATTTAATTTTTTTTCTTCCAAAATAACATCAAAATAACATTCATATATTTTTTTATAAATAAATAAAAAATCACATCTTTACCAATACCTAGACGATATGCAGTTTCACCCAATCGTTCTGAACTTTTTTCAAGCCGATTTCCAAAAGTTTTTCCTAACTCAGAAATACCATTAGCATGCTCCTCTGTTTCTTCTCTTTGATTAAATTTTTCAACAATCTCATCATTTTGTTCTTGTGAATTCATATTTACCTTTATATAAAAGTATCAACATTATTATTATTATTATTATTATTATTATTATTATTATTATTATTATTATTATTATTATTATTATTATTATTATTATTATCGTCCATCAACACAAAATAGAATATCAATACATCATAACACATAACATAGATGACAGAGGAAAATAATTATTATTCTATTTCAATTTTGTTTTGAAACATCAATCAAAGTTTATTACTAGTAACTATGTAAAAAACAATTAACATTAAACTCAAATATAAAAAATGATAGAGAAAAAACGCAAATATGAACAAAAAAACAATTGGAAATCCCCTGAATCAAAGTTTATTTTTTCAACATTTCAATATGAACACAATCATAACTTTTATCCTATTGTAAAATAAAATAAATCAAAAAACAAAAAAAAACATCAGAGAAAATATGAAAAGAGAAAATCAACCCAACGTCAACGATCATAAAATCAACCAAATATCAACAACAGAAAACAATCATAAAATAAGAGGAAACGTGAATAGGAAAGGGTAAAAATGAGAAAATATTTTTGAACATTTATCAGGTTGGAAACGGATTGCTTTGATTACCGTATCATATTCGATTGGTGCATCAAACAAAAGATTAGGGTGAAATAAGATAATTGTCTCGTTATCCTGACCATCAAACGAGCTTTAAATAATATTGAAGCTAGTATTGAAATTTTGTGTGTAGTGTCCTAACCTATAAAAATTTGTGCTCTTGTAATTGTTTGAATATCATTATCCTTATATTTTGTGTTGTAAAATCACTAATGATTCTTTTATAATAAAGGTTCTTTAATAAAATGTTTTCAATAAGAATCAAATTCATACTATATTTACAAATAAGATTTTAATAATTTTAATGTAGAAAAACATCTTCCAATTTCAATTTTAATTAGCAAAATATCTACAATATAAATTATCATAATTTAAACATCTTGCAATTTCAATTTTGTTAACCTTTTTTTTTCTTGTGGTAAAGTTTGTATCAAAGAACATATAAAAAAAACTTTATCCAATTTTTTTGAATAAACAAAGTCAACTCTTATTTTATTATTCTCTATTGAAACATTAACAAGTATAGTCTGATGATGTGAAATGCGTGCGAAAAGTCAACTCTTATTTTACTATTTTCTATTGACATATATCTTTTATGAAAACATATAATGAGATAGACTAATTGAATTGTTCATCAACAAAAGGAACGTAAGACCAATATTAATTTCAAAGAAAATTATTTATTTTTTATAAAAATTGAGATGTGTTAAGTATTTGGTGGTAATCGACAACCTAAATAGTACTTCCATCTAACCTCAAATCACAATGGCATTTCTTTTAAATAGCATAGAAACATAATGATGGGGCTTTTGGTGAGAAATAGAGCGAGTATGACTCTATGCTATATTTCTATTCCTCCATTGTTGTCCAACCAACAACCTATTATTTAATAATTAAGAAAAAAAAAGTTGCAGGGGCCATAGCCCGTACCTGTCTGTATTAAGCTCCACCATTGACTCAAGATATCGAGATTTTATTAGAAACTCTATTGGTGAATAGTTAGTTGGTTTTGCTCGAAAATATAAGATGACTAGAAAAATCTATATTGAACGGAAGTCATTTCTAATGTTTTACACATGGCTTGTAATCAAGGTTTTTTCTCATTCTTTGTGTGAAAGAATTCTAGTGCAAATTGGGGAGATAAACTTGGTGCCTCCATAACTGATGGTTTCGCTGATTTTAACTCTTGTCTCACATACCTTACGAGGAAAAATTCAAGTCTCACATACAATAAAGATTAGGCCTAACAAGAGTTTCTCAAGGGAGGCACCCATCACCTTAAAAATTAGTTTTGTAAGGATTAGTTATTTCTAATATAAAAAACTTAATATGATATCAGAGTATACTGATCAGGCCACCCAACATTTATATCCATGCAACAAACATAATAATGTTGGCGCGTGAGAGAGTGTATTAGAAAAAACTTAAGTCCCACATAGAATAAAAATAAGGTCTGACATGAGTTTATAAAAAGAGACATCCCTCTTTTTATAAATCAATTTTGTAAAGACGTGTTAAACTCAATATAAAAAAATCTAATAGATCTCTCCAACTTTATCCTAGTTGATTCTATGGGTGTAATGTCCTGAATCTTAGTAGTTAATATATATGTTAGGGAAAATGTAAAATGTTGGAAGCAGTGATTGAACCTTAGGTTTTCTACTTGTAACTACTTCGATGCCATGCCATGTCCAAACCGTTTGGCGACTCCTTCAAACCAAATATTTCAAGGAACTCAGGTTCCACACAAAAAAGAGCAATTCTAAAGAACAAAGTCATCACAAATTCATTGGAAACAACGTCAAATTTTTTGTTGAAAAAAACATTTTCGAGGAACAAAGTCCTCATTGCGAGGTGTTTTTTGTTTTTAAGGGCTTCTTCCGAACAACTTTGATTTTATTGCTTATTAATTTACAAGAAAAATATTATTTTTATTCAAATTAATTTGATTAAAAATATATTTGTTTGCAGACATTGTTTCTTGAAAACGTTTAAGTAGGAATTTTAATTTTAATTTTAATTTCAAAATTACCGAAGACTTTGTTCCTTGAAAAACAATTGAGTGAGACTTTGAATTTCAAATTTTTTGAAGATAATATTCTTCGGAAATTCTAATTTTAGTGGAAATTTTAATTTAAAATTCAAAGTTTCAAGAACTTTGTTACTTAGAAAAGTTGAGCGGAACTTTTTATTTTGAATCTCAAAATTTTAAATTTTTTTCCCTATATAACTACACATTTTCTTCCCATCTTTCATTTCTCCTTCTTCGTTCTTTTATTTCTACTTCTCTTTAATATTTTATTTTTTCATTTCTCCTTCTTTTAATCACTATCTTCCATAATCTCTTCACCATTTCATTCTTCCTTCTACTCTTCACTTTTTCATCTCTCATTCTTTTCTTCATTCTTTCATTTCTCGTTTTTTTTTTTTTA
>JBBPBQ010020321.1:19396781-19546008 GCA_037974755.1 Cicer yamashitae | reverse complement strand
TTTTTTAATCACTATCTTCCATAATCTTTTCATGATTTCATTCCTCCTTCTATCTTTCAATCTTTCATTATTTTCTTTATTCTTTCATTATTTTCTTTATTCTTTCATTTTTCCTTCTTCTTTTAGTTACCACTCCCTCCAAAATAAAATATAAGAAAAAAATAATATCTAAAAAGTTAATGTATTTGATTAAAAATTAAAACTAGATCTATCAACTTTTCAATTACTGTTTTTACTTATAATTCATTCACGAGTATATCTTCCATAATTCTTTGCATTTCTCCATTTTCCTTACATTCTTTAATATTTTAATCTTTTTTCATTCTTCCATATTTCTTTCTCTTTATTTTCTTCATTCTTCCATTACACACCATCTTCCTTCATTTCTTAATTATTTCATTTTTGTCTTCCTTCATTCATTTCTAATTATTACTATTTCATTCTTTCATTTTTTTCTTTTTCCAAAACAAAAACTGAAGGTGCAAACACGAGAAGGGAGAGTTGAATTGTGTTTAACAAAATTGATAACTTTTTGCTAATTTGATGAAGACTGGTTGATTTTTATGAATTACTTAGATAAGAAGCAATCGGATTTAGAAACAGCAAACAATGAAAGCGTAAATAATTTGACACATAGATTTACCCTGGTTCACCATTAACTTGGCTACATTCAGTCCCCTCATTCAGAAGGCTATAATTCACTAATTCAAATACCTTGAATTACAAAGCATCTGACCCTACAAACCAAGTCTTCTACAAACAACTTGAGGACCCCAGATTGAAGAAGGAACTAAACCACTATCGTGTTGGATACTAAAGATTGGAACTTTAAGTGTTTGCTTCTAACAAAGCTGATAATAATAATAACTCTCACACTCTAAGAAAAAAAACACTTAGAAGATAATTCTCATTCGAACAAGTGTTTCTCTCTTTGAACTCTAAGATGAATTTGGAATTTGAGCTTGAGTTCTTCTACTTTTTTTTTTCTTCTGATTTTCGATGATATTCTTCTTCAGTCTTGAGTATCTATTTATAGTTAAAATTAGGGCTTCAATTTAGTCCTTGTTTAATTATGAATTGTATCTTGTTCAGATTGAGTTTGTAAATTCTTTAGTTTGATTATGTTCCTATTTTGTTTAGATTGAGTTTATAAATTCTTCAGATTAATTCTATTTGTATTTTGTTCAAATTGTATTTGTAAACTCTTTAGATTGATTCTGTTCATATTTTGTTGTAGATAAATCTTGATCAAATCTTTTTCAAATCTTGACCATATATTATTTTCAACTTGGTCAAAGTTTTTCTTCAATTATAAATATGAATCAAATCTTATTTTATATTTTCATCAATTATAAATTTGAATCAAATCTTATTTTAGATTTTTTTCAATTATAAATCTGAATCAAATCTTATTTTATATTTTCTTCAATTATAAATTTGAATCAAATTTTATTTTAGATTTTTTTCGATTATAAATTTGAATCAAATCTTATTTTGGATTTTCTTCAAAAATATGAATCTTCTTTCATACTCTTTGAAGTCAAATATATTGTTCTCATAAAATACTTTTGTTATCATCAAAACTCTAAGTATAAAATCAATTTGGTTCCAACAAAAACACTATTCCATTTGTAGTTTTATTTTTTTTTATATAAATTATTTTTTTAAATTTTTTACCAATGAAGATATGAATTTTATTATCTTTGATCAGCATTGTTCCGACGTAACTTAGTTTCTTGGGAAGTTCCGTGGAAAACCTTACGTTTGAGAACTTCGGTGCATTTATGAAGATATTTGTTTCTCAAAAAAAATTGTTGTTCTTGTAGTGTATGTTTGGTTCAACTTTTAGAGAGAGCTAAATTGATTGCAGATATGTGAAATTGATTTTGGTATAGCCAGATGTTCTTTAGTAAAATTGGTTTTACCTCTAAAAATGATTCAAATTTGAAACTAAAATTTGGAGGTTTGTCTACATGATTAGTTTTTAGTCTCAAATTTGTTGTTCAAATAACTATTACATAAATTATTTTATATTTAACTAACTTTTAGCCAAAATAAATTTTATATAATTAATTTAATCAAAATTAATTTTTGTCACTGCAAAACTAAATATACAATAAAACTTATTAAAAGATAAACAATTTAAGTTTTTCTTTTTTCATGTTTTTTTAATATAAGTTTAACAATGTTTCTTAATGGATAATTTATAAGATCAAATAAATGGAGACACTGTTATCCCCCTAGATTAGTGAGGTAAGAGACACTAAATAAATTTTAAAAAAGATTTTGAATTCATAATTTAAAAAACTGACGTACATTTTTCGAAATAAAATAAAACAAAATTAATAACCCAAACATTGATGTATTTAATTTTAATTTAAAATTAAATAAATTGATTTTTAATTATTAATTTTGTTTATATTGTATTACATAGCAGTTTCTACTAGTTTATTAATTTTTATTTCTAAAAAGAAACACTATTTATTGAGACACATTTATAAAACACCGGTAATGGAAAAATTGAGTGTTTATTTTGTTTACTGGTTAGAATAAAATAATGAAGAGGAGGATTTAGTGATTCTCCATTGTCACCGACGAGTTGTTGTGGATTACGTGGATGCACGATAGTGTGATGATGTTAAAGGTGGATCTTTAATGTGGGTGACCTCCACGTTAGACTAGCCCTTTGTGGACCCAACTAACCTCAATTATTATAAACAAAATAAATTATACTAAAAAAAAGGAAAAGAAAAACAAAATAAATTAACAGACAAAAGAGAAAATAGAGATTTTTATTTGACCAATGCTCTGTTTGTTTGCTTGGGTTTTTTTTTTTGGTATGGCATTTGACCATTTTCTTGTGTTTGTTCTTGGGATCATACGCCCAGTCTGAGAATCTACAAGTTGGCAAGGATATGCTGTGTTCCAAAATAAGGAATTAGGAAATAATAAGTTGTCGCTTGCCTGTTAGACTTACACATTTTTTTAATATATAAGGACTGTTTGAATGAGATTTTTTTTTTTTTAGTTTTTAAATTTTATTTTCACAATCAATTTTAACATACTTTTTTTTTAAAAATAAACTAAAAAATAAAACTATTTCGTAATATCAATTTTAAAAACTGTTTTGGAGAAGAGAAAATGAAAAAACTTATTTGATAAGTTGTTTTTTCAAGATATATTTTAAAAAGATAAAAATAAACAATTTTGTTTGACATATATTTCATTTATTTTTTTAATTATTCTAATTTAATCTTAATTAATACTCCAAACAATTACATTTGTTAATCTTAATACAATATATATAACTACGTCAAATGGTGTTTTTTATTTTTATTTTTATCTTAAAATTGATTTAAATTGGATTGTAATCACTCCTAAGTTATATCACAAAATTCACAAAAAACCCAAGTAGGAAATTAAGTAGAGCTTTGAAAGATAATTTTTTCACGCCTCTTGCCAAAGATAATTTCTCCAAATTTCTTTTTCCTTTTCCCCCCAATTTTTTCTACTGTTGTCTCAAAATTTATTCATTGATTTCTCCAATTTCTCTAATTTTCTCCCTCAAACTGAGGCTCAAGAGGGACAAAGTCAAACCCAAACTAAGACACAAGAGAGACAAAGCCAAATTGAAATACCACTATCACAATTTAGACCCACTCATGGAGATCAGGTGTTTCCCCAAGAGATACCTGTCCAAGGAGATGCATCAGGAACTAGAAAAAATGTAGGGACTAAAGTGCTAGTAAGTGAACAATTTTAGAGGTTGGTTTGTGTATATTGATTCTGATTTTTGCAAGTTGAAACATATGGATTTAGAGGACCAATTATATACTCTGATGGATTTGGTAAAAGGTCATCTCCCATTAGAAGACCTACACCACCACTCATGAATGCACCACCACTCATCAGGAGACCTACACCACCACCTCCACCCATGAGAGCACTGACACCTATGACACAACTAGCTCCTGGACTACCAGCCATCAAAGAGCTATTTCCTACGTCTGACCAAGAAAAAATAAACTAGATTTCATGTATTTCATTCTTAATCTAGGGATGCGACTTTTAAGTCAAGGGTAGTAAACATATGAGTGAACATTTGAAGAATGAAGTAGTTGAAGAATGAAGCATTTGGAATCATGTTTTTATTTTTTATCTTGTTGATGTTTTCTTATATTTTGGATGATGTATTCAAACTTATTACTTATCAATCTCTCTTTTTGAATCATTTTGACGATGTAATTGACACTTAATTGGATGATGTTACGATATATTTTGGATGATGTAATTGACAGTTATTATTTATACTTATTAATTGAAACTTATTTAGAGTTAAACGAGCTTCGTTAATGTGTTTTGGTATTTAGTTTATTTTGAAAAAGTATGTCTTAAGAGCTAATTTGCTTGTAATTGTAATTCTTTTGGGACCTATTTGCTTATAAGTTTTAAATTTAAGGTAACAAATTGAATACATTATATTTTCGAGCAACAATGTTACATAAACACATTTAAACTAATGACTCCAGTAACAATAGTTCAAAATACAAAAATATAAATATTATTACCAAAATATACTTTAACATTTTGACTTCATTCTCTAATGGCTCAAATTTGTCTCACATCTCTTCATGGTCTTTAGATAATGAGACTAGTTTGTCCGTCATTCTTGCTTTCCAAACATCATCAACTCCATTCTCCTTAGTTGAGAATTTTTTCCAAACATTCTTGCTTTCCACATCTTTTTCTTTCACAATGACATTTGAGTATCACCGGGTTCAAGTTTTGATCCATGAGGGAAGAAGAATAAATGGTTCTTCATTCTTTCATTTTCTATGATTTGAACACCATGAAAGATGAAGAAGAATGAATTATATAAATTAAGGTTTTTGGAAGAAGAAGAAGATATGAAACCATTGAAGAAGAACAAGAGTGAATTATAAAAATGAAGATGTTATCATTGGAATGATGACAAAGTTTCAGTTTTAAAAAATAAATTGAGTTTTAATTTTGTTTTCAAAATCAGACAAATTAGCCCTTCGTGTTTCCAAAATCAGGAAAATTAACCTATTTCTTGCGTGACAATGGAGGGAGGGAGGGAGGGAGGGAGGGAGAGAGAGAGAGAGAGAGAGAGAGAGAGAGAGAAATCATGAGGGTGTTTTTAATCTTGAAGTTGAAGTAGGCAAGAGGGCAGAGTTTTCATGAAGAATGTACATTTTTGAGTCAAGCTAAATGAGGTTCACCATCTCTTAATTTGAGAAATATGAAAGGTAACATATAATTTTTTCATTAAAGGCTCTCATAGGTGTGCTTAAGTTTTAAAAAAAATTGAATTTTTGAATAAAATGAGTTCTATCACATTTTCCTCTTTTTCATGTAATCTTTATTCTCTTTATTCATTGTTGTAATTGAGGTTTTAAGTGTGTTTCTTTCTATTATTGTTATTGATATGTTTTAGATGATGTTCTTGTCCTTGTTGGTATAATTAGGTGATTTGATTGAGTTTTGGTTGCAATATACTCTAAATTTGTATGGACATAAGTGTAGTGTTTTAGTCATAATTTTTTTTTTTATTATACATCCTTTATGAATGATTGTTTATTTTCAGAAAGCTAGACTCATTTACCTTCAATTTGAGCAAAAACTTCATTTATATTTGATGAAATATTGATGCTAAAAAATGTATTACAATAGTTGGACAAAAGTTGTTGTCATGCTTTGTGACCTTTGTCTATTGTTTTAATAAATTGTACTTATTGGAGACTTGAAAAATAAAAGAGTCATGCTAACAAGTGCTTTAAAGGCTATATTAACTAATCTCCAAGGGCTGTAACGCCCTCACTAAGACACTCAGTAAAAGTTGGTTTTCTTGTAGTGTTCTCAAAATATATTTCTATCTACACACTTAGAGAAATTTATCAAATAACAAAGATAACTTATTCACTTAAATATGTGAATTATCATCAAAGTTAAATAGGGTTTAGTATTCCAAATTTAACAATTTTTTTTTATGATGACAAATTTTTATTTTCGTTTGAAAAATATAAGTCTAAAAAATACTATAAAATTTGGGGTTGTCTAGTATGGCGCCGACCCAAAAGTAAATCTCCCTAATTTTAGTAAATTTTAATAAAATATTATATTTATTCTTTATTTTATTATAAAATTCTTTTTTTGCTAAAAATACTAAACGTCAACATTTGGACATTTTTTAGACACCCTCAAAACCTCTCCCTAAATCTAAGACATGAATTGTGCAAGTATTCTTAATTAATTATAATAACATTTAATAATTTGTCCAAGAAATATGATGAGAGCATTGAAAATGATATGAATTTGAAATTATCAAATTTATTTATGTATTCTTCCCCCTTGACATTTGACAAAAAGATAAATGAAATATAAGGACATCATTAACATGACGAAAAATAAAATTTATTTTATTAAAAAAATAGATAAACACAATATTACTCAAGAGCATTTAGATGGATGATAAATGTCTCTTTCAATGTAACTAGAGGTTCTAGATTTAAATTAAATTATAAGAATGCATCATTGTTAAATATTTTGAGAAATAATTTTGACGTTCATTATAGTTCTACTCAACTCAAAAAATAATATAAATAAAATAAAATAAATAAATGCAATATTTTCAAAAAAGAAGATACAAATATTTTGTCTAAAACACCCATCAAGAGATTTCCTTCATTTATCTGCCTCTAATTTTGTGCAGTTCATATGCAAGTGCATAAATCTTGACCACATTGTTTTTTTTGAGTCACCCGCTCACCATACCACAATCTTATACACTATGAGATTCAGATGGAGCAACCACTATTATATTATCCTTTTAAACATATTTAGGGCCTTTTGAGAAGATGCTTGTGCTTGCTTCCAAATTAAGTTTTTCTTTTTCTTTTCTCATATTCAATGTTTTTAAATACACAATAATATACATTCGAATGAATCAATTCGAATGTGTAAAATACACATTTAAATTGATCAATTTAAGCAAAATTTGAAAACTTTTGAAAAGTACCATAGTTGAAAAAAAAATAAAATAAACCAAATCAAGTTCTTTAGCAGACTAGTCTTTGTACCAGTATGCCTAGACAGCCCAATCCAAAATCTATCTCATGCAGTCCAATCCAAAATCTATCTCATGCAGTCCAATCCAAAATCTATCTCATGCAGTCCAATCATAACAATAAGCCCTAACGCTCGAAGTCTCGTAAGATAGAGTCACATGTGATATTGGATATGCGAAAGACATCAAGAAACAAATTGACAAGTCTACATTTTTTTACTCAAAAATTAGAATGTAAATGTATCACGTGATATAATAACATAACTGTACCACCCTAATAAATATATATATAAAATGAATTGAGATCCATCGACTCCAAATTATGTGATGAACTATTAATAATTTCGTAATAAGTTATTCTGTTTAATAACTTAATATCAATGATAAATTTTACTTATCCAATCGTTGATTATTTATATAATATATTAACGATCAAACACACAAAGTTTTATATAAATCTGAAGTCCGTAGCTATGTAATCTAAATATCAATAATTATTTATATTTTTTAAAAATTTATTATATGTTCATATGAAATTATTTAATAAAATATCAAATAGTTTTAAAATTTTATTAATATTTGTGAAATTGATCTACTCAATAAAAAAATTTGATTTAATGGTTGAATTAGTAAAATTCATAATTTATATTAAGTTATTAAATAGAGTAATTCATCATTTAGTTACTCCTGTAGTTGGATCCCCACTTATAAAAAATATATAAAAAGCTTGAGGATTTGGCCAAAACCCAAGGAAACAGCGATAAACATCACTTCCTCATTAAAAACCTTAACTACAAAACCTAAAGGGACAAAACCAAAGTTATAGAAAAAGAGTGCAATGTAACAAAACAAACATCATGATGAATAGGAACAACCCTAAGAGAAACATTAACTAAAACAATAAAAGGGACGGTTATATCGATTGCGGTTAAAGTCATTCCAAATACATCAAGGAGACAAATTCCATCAAGTAAAACAACTAGTGTAAAAATCTACATTACCTAGTATGTCAACACACATGTTGCCTTCCCTATAAATATGAGAGAAGTAGATCTGATAAGTCTATATCATATACTACCTCAATCCCTAATTATAAAATATTATTGAGTTTTTTCTTCTCTTTTTTATAAGAATCATTTCAAATTTTCAATTGCATTAATTTTTTTTCCAGAATTACTCTTAATTATGTTACATTCTTGTCTGTAATGTATAATAAATACTTTAGTATAACATCAACTATTTCTCGCTCATGAAGGATAAACTTGTAAAATTATATATACCAATTATCAACAAATTTAATACCACAATAAACTCTCTCATTCTCGTGATTTACTCAAAGGAGTTGTATATTTAGGAATCAAGGTACTAGCTATTATCGAAGGATAGTTCAAGTTCAATAAATAACAATAAGTGGTCTTATCGAGGGAGTCAAAGGTTGTTCGTTGCTTATCAAGATCAAGAGTGAAGCATTGCAAATGAACAATCAGAAAACAAATCCTTACACTGAAACCATGTGATAGATACTCATTTTTTTAAATTATTTTAGTTTAAAGTGGCCGTACATAGAATAGACAGAATACAAAATTTAGATTCTCTCATGTGTAAATCTAATATAAGAGGATTATGTTGATGATGTCACCATTAATATGTATCGAGATCTACAACTTAATTATAAAATATATAAATAGGATCTAATGTATTTTAATGGTGAAATCATCAACATAATCTTGTCATGTAAGATACAAACATGGATCTAAAAGTATATCTGTCCTCTTGTATAGTCTTGTCAATTTTCTCAATACGCTTGCGGCTTGCACCTTTTTCATAGCCTTTTACCTCAATCACTCACTTATTTTGTTTTTTCATATTATCTTCCAATGAAGGAAATTGTATTCGAAATGGGTTAGACTTTAAATGTGAGTACCTCTTCTAGCCACAATTCGAATTTTATTATTATTATTATTATTATTATTATTATTATTTTGAACTTTATTTTGTTAAATGTTTATTTATCTATAAAACTTAGATCTTTTATTTTTTTTTCTCGTATAAATCATTTATCTAGGAACAAAGGATTTAATGATGGTACCGGTGTTTATTTAACAATTGCAAAGTTGTCGGAAATCAGAATACTCATGAAGATGAATAATGATTTTTTTGGCTTGAAGATGAATAGAGAAGAAGTAAGAATATGAAGATTGTTAGGGTTCACAATTATTTTAGAAAACTCATAATTGCATTTTCTAAAAATAGGTGGAAAAAATAAATTAAAAATAAAATAAAATTGCTGACAATGTCACATGGATCTCAACATTTTTAATAAAAAATAAAAGAAAAAGATTAATTTGTGTACATTTTAAAAGTGAGAAACTCTTGTATGGTCATAAGATTTTGGACCCAAGATTTGGACCCATTTACAAAAATAAATAAAGAATAGAAAGAGAAAAAAATTAAATAATATAATTTTTCAAATAATAAAATGATATATTTTTCTGAGTGTATATCTAAATCTTTATGTACAAAATCTTATGATCATTCAAGTATTTTTCTTAAAAAATTAAGGATTTATATGAAAAAGAAAGATAAAAAATTGGACTAAATAAGATAAAACATCTTTAATGATTTTTGCCTATCTTTTTCTATGCTTATTTTTTGTAATGAACGTATAGGCTTTAGTAACAATATACTATATTTAATATATAAAGTATTCTTATTTTCGTCCATGACATAACCAAAAATCTAAATTAATTTTGATATAATTAAAACTTTGGTGAGTTTAGTCATTAATTTATGTTATAATAGTCAGAAATTATTTTGAAAATAAGTTGTATATTTTAAAAAATTTTAAAATAATAAGTTGTATTTTTTAGAGACTATTTTTATATTTTAAATATTGATCTGAATTTTTGATTGAACCAAAAACCAAAGTGAGAATCTTACATTTTTAGAACTAAAATAATAGTTTAATTTTATTGTTATTTTATTAATTGTTGACATGCACTATCGTATTTATCCAATTCAATACTTCAATGTTTTCAAAATAAAAATACTTCAATGTTATATAGAGGCTTTTTCAATAAACTATCAAACAACTTTTATAAGTTTTTTAAACCATGATACACACTCTTCTGGAGTGGACAAAATGTTGGACCAAACTCAATTCTATCCCTTTTTGGTTATACAAGACCCACTTTATCATCTACTAATATTTTTTTATTCTAAATCTTTCGTCCACTTAAAGAATATATAAACTTGAACACAAGAGTGTTTGCAGGTGCACCCACTATCTCTTACCAGAATTCCGTCAAAAACCTTTGTTTACATAGCAATTCTTCCATCGACCCTAATCAACATGAGATCCTTTATTTTTCTTGATAAATATGTGTTACAACCGAAACATTAACACCGTTTGTGGGAATCAAATAACTTCGCAACGGAGAATTCAAGCCATTTAGAGCAAAGCCGCAAAGGCAACAAAATGCACAAAGATGTAATACTGTGTCCAAAGGAAGCCATCAAGGCCTCTGAAGTCAGTTTCAACAAGTCTATTGAAATAGAAAATCAAGGCTACAATGGATTGTAGAAGGAGATACAAACACCAGATTTTTTCATGCATGATTAAAATATAGAAGACAATAGAATCAAATTGTGCTGCTCATGAATATTGATGTAGGCCCATCAAAACTGTTGAGGCAATTAAGAATGAAATAAAAAAAACATTTTGAGTGCAGATTCAAAGAACCTGCAAATAAAATACCTCTCTTTGATGATATGGAGTTCAATACTCTTTCGTCTACTGCTTGTGCATCTTTAGAAGATCCTTTCTTGGAGCATGACATCAAAGAGGTGATTTGGACTTGCGATGGGAATGCTAGAATATTATCAAGATGGATGTGGTTGCTTTTGTCAATGAGCTTCACAATATTGCAATTTTATCAAAGGTCGTGACTGCTGCATTTCTTGCATCCATTCCTAAAATAGATCATCCAGAGGAGGTTAGTGAGTTCAGACCTATTTGTTTGATAGGTTGTCTCTATAAAATAATTGCAAAGCTCTCAGCAGGGATATTAAAATCAACATTTGGCCCTTTAATCTCAAGCAATCAAACAATGTTTCTCACGGGGCAACAAATGCTTGATGGTATTGTTATTGTGAATGAGATTATTGATCTTGCAAAAAAAAAAAAAAAGAAATGGTCGATGTTTTTTACTAAAAGTTGATTTTTAAAAAGCATATGACTGTGTGGTGGGGATATCTAAAATACATGATGGTCAGGTTGGGGTTCGATAGTAAGTGGATTTCTTGGATTAAGGCATGCATTTTTCCAGAAGTATATCTGTTTTAGTCAATGGAAGCCCGAATGTAGAATTTTCTGTGGGAAGAGGCCTCAGGAAAGGTGATCCCCTTACCCCATTTTTGTTCTTGATTGCTTTAGAAGGTCTAGCTAAACTGGTTCGATCAGCAGTTTAGAAAGAACTCTATGTGGGATTCAAAGTAAATAACTATAGAAGTTTGACATACTTCAATATGCTGACAATACAATTCTTTTGGGTTAAAGCTCTTTGAAAAAAATTTAGTGCACAAAAATTATTCTTAGAAGCTTTGAAATGGTAATCGGGTTAAAGTAAACTTATATAAAAGTAAACTTATATAAAATTATTCTTAGAAGCTTTGGATGTTGCCTCATCGTTTCTCTCATGCTGTTCTGATTCAATTCCCTTTAAAATCCTTGGTTTGCCGGTGGGAGCCAATCTGGGACGATATACAACTTGGTTACCCGTTATCGATAATATAAGGAAACGACTTAGTTCTTAGAAGGGGAGACATCTATCTAGTGGAGGTCAGGTCACTTTGATCAATTTAGTTTTGAGCAGTATTCCTTTATTCTATCTCTCATTTTATAAAACACCGAAAAAAGTTATTAATAAGTTGATTAGCATACAACGAAACTTCCTTTGGGGAGAGATTGAGGCAAAAATAAAAATTTGTTGGGTTAGCTGGAGTAATGTATGCAGGCTAATAGTGGAAGGAGAACCTGATGTTAAGAATTTTGAAACTCTTCAATATGGCTTTGTTAAATAAAGGAAGTGGTGCATTCTTAATGATAGAGAAGCTATTTAGCACGATCTTATTGCTTTCATGTACGGTCCATTACCATATAAAATTTTATATCATAAAGTATGTGATTTGCATCCAAAAGACTCTATTTGGTGGCGTGATTTGTTGTTATCTGGTTATACGTTTTTTTGAGGAAACAAATCGGTTTACTTTGAAGATTTGCTGTAATCTTATGAATGAGGATGATATTGAATTTTGGAGAGATAAATGGTGTGACAATGGATCTTTGCATAATTTATTTCCTAAATTATTTGATTTGTGTGGTAATCGTTCTATAAAAATTAAAGAGATGGAAATATGAAATGTGTCAAGCTGAAAATGACAATTTAACTGCCTTAGTTCGGTAGTTAGTGGAGAAATATTTGGAAAGATTTTATGATCTAATTAGTGGAGAAATATTTGTTGATGAAATGTCTATTCATAAGCTTCTAATGCTCATAATTTCATTTCAATATTACCACAAGGATATGATACTCGTGTTAATGCTATAATTAAAATGCTAGAAATGCAAGTAACATGCATTTAATGGAATTAGTAAAATTAAATTATATTTGATTGTAAGTTTCAATGGAAATAGTTAATAAAAATAAATTAAAAATTTTAATTTAATTTAATTGTATTAATAATTTAGAATTACAATTAGCAATGAGATAAAACAAATTTAATTTAATAAATAACAATAAGTTTTAGTGATAGAGAATACCGCAGAAATAGATCAATTCTTTATTTATATATATCTAGTTTTTAGTGACAATCATTATAGTAGGTAGAAATCAAAAACATGTAGTGACAGTTCTCAAAACATGTAGTGACAATCCTCACAACATAGTAAGATGCCCCTTAAAGTTGACTGTGGATCCGGGTGTCACTCAAAATTATTGACCTTTACCTATAGTTTTTGACCTTTAGTGACAAACTTTGTCTGTCACTAGAAGTCAATTTTCTTGAAGTGTCACCACTATATACCGTGCATTTTTATTTATATATTTTAGAACTTATGAGAAGTTATTCATAGTATACCCCAACTACAATTTTATATATTTTATCTATTTATAGTTACAAACATTAAATATTTTGGTCATTTTCGTCAATGTTCCATTTGAGTCGGTCAAATGTTTCCTATGATATTCTTTTGGTTTAATTGCAATTTTGTTCCCTCTATTTTCGCCAATTCATGAAATTATTCTCCATATTTTAAAAATCGACAGTTTTGGTCTCTCAATTAGATTTTAGAAGTAAAAAACAATGATTTGACATATTTTAAATGATGTGACATACAATTTCATGATATAGAACTATCTAAATGCATTAACTATTCATATGTCATTAAATAAATTACGAAAATGAAAAGTTTCTGAAGTTGAAAGTTAAATTTTTAGATAATTTTATTGTAATTTCATCGGTGTTAATCATTATATATCATCATATCATATACCACATTATTTAAAACATGTCACATCGTCATTTTTTAGTAAAAAAATCAGAATGAGGAACTAAAACAATCAGATGTTAAAATAGAGAGTTTGATTTCATGAATTGGTAAAAATAGGGGATTAAAGATGCAATTAAACATATTTTTTTGTGTGATTAGGAATCCATTCAACAACAAGGAAAAAACATAAGAAACATTTGACAAACTCAATGTAAAACTGACAGAAGTAAAAACCAAAGTGTTTAATGTTTATAATTTAAGGGATTAAATTGAAAAAATATTAAAGAACCAAAATAAAACTTAAAAATAACTTAAGTGAGAGCAAAAAATAATTTAGGTTTTTTTTTATAGAAAAATGTTAGTAGCATAATTTTTTTTTTGGATAACGAATGTTAGTGGTTAATTTATGAGTGGAGAGAAGAAAATACTGCTAGAGATATCAAATTTTAGACCTTCTTCTCAATATTTATTTAGTGTCACTTAACTCATCGAACAAACTACCTCAGTGGAGCTTATTTGTTTTGCTCCTGGCTCCTCTATTTTTGTTGTTGAGTTGGGGAAGGGACGTGAGACAATTAATTTAGCTTATTATTTACCACGTTTTTAATACATTATTATTTATTTATATATATATTATTAAATATAAATTAGTCTTAGTTGATTTCTACTGATAACTGAATATTAGATTAGTTATAATTCAGTTTATGTTGTTTTGTAAGGTTTGTTAGTTTTGGTTCCATTTCTATATATATAAGACTTGGGTCATCTTTCCAAAGTGTGTTTTTAAGAATCACTATTTTTTTCATGTAATTCTTCTTATCTTAATTCAATATGGTATCAAGCATTTTCTGGTCTTGAATACCTCCTTGTTTTTCCCTTTGACTTGTTTTTCCTTCCTCAATGGTTGAAAATCCTTTTTCTGATTTTTCCCCAAATCCCTCAAATTCCGACCATCTTCATCCCAAAAAGAATCCATCTTTGGTTCTCGTTACACCATTATTGGACATCAAGAATTACAATTCATGGGCACGCGCAATGAAGATCGCATTAATCTCCAAGAACAAATTAAAATTTGTCGATGGAACCTTTGTTCAATTGGCATCAACGCATGCTCTTCACGATCCATGGGTTCACTGCAACAATATGGTGCTCTCTTGGTTGCAACGCTCAATTTCCGATAGTGTCGCTCAATCAATTCTTTGGATCGACAACGCACACACCGTTTGGAAAAATTTGGAAAATCGATTCTCTCAAGGTGATATTTTCAAATTTTCAGATATCCAAGATGATCTCACAAGACTTTAGCAAGGTAATCTTGATATTACACACTATTTCACCAAATTAACCTCTTTATGGGAAAAAATCGTTTTGTTTCAACTCACTCGTGACTGCACCTGTGCAATTCAATGCACTTGTGGGGCTGCTACTGACCTTAGAAAATATAAGAATCAAGATCGGGTCATAAAATTTCTCAAAGGTTTGAACGAACAATTTTCCAATGTTCGTTCCCAAATCATGCTTCTTGAGCCCCTCCCTTCCCTGGATCAAACTTTTTCTTTAGTTCTTTGTTAAGAACGACAACTCAATGTTCAACCATCCTCTGATTCTGCTCTTGAAAATCAAGCTATGACCACGCAAGTTCAAAATAATCATTATAATGGAAAAGGAAGGGGCAACAACAATTCTAATAATCGAGGTAAAGGACGCAATAATTTTGGGTTTGGTCGTGGTCAATATCAGAATTCTAATCGGATTTGTACTCATTGTGGTAGAACAAACCCCACAGTGGAAACATGTTTTCTAAAACATGGTTATCCACCTGGATTTCAACAACGACATTCTTGAGAAGCCCTTAATAATGCAACTGCTTCAGATTCTCAAGATTATTCCCTTGCTGATCAAGAGAGTGCCGATGCATCTCTTACTATTATTCAAGATCAGTATAATCAAATTCTTCAACTTCTCCAAAATAATCTTGTCGTTTCTTCATCTTCAACATCGATTCAGCCTTCAACTAATACTATTGTGTTCAAAATGATCCTCTCAATTCAGTTTCCTCTCCATTACTAGGTAAGCAAGTTGTCTATTGGGTAATGGATACAAGTGGTACTCATCACATAACTCATGATTTTTCTACTCATGCTATTGTTCAACCCATTACTATGAAATTACCTAATGGACAAACCACTACTACTAATATCTATGGTTCTATACAAATATATGAACATATTACTCTGTAAGAAAATTGATTGACTCATCTAAATGTTACCTCACCTTTACTACTGATAAATGCTTCATTTTGCAGAATTACCCTAAGAAAGTGATTGGTACATCTGATAGACATGGAGATCTCTATGTCTTCCTAGCTCAGGCCATCATATCTCTCCCTATATCTAGTAATTCTTGTAATAATACTCTTTCTGTTTCAGATTTTGTCATTTTATGGCACCATAGATTAGGTCACATTTCTGATTCTATACATAAATGTATTGCTTCACATTTTCCTTTCGTTTCTTACAAGTTTAATAAAAATTTGCCTTGTGATACATTTCAATTTGCTAAACAAAGAAAGTTACCTTATCCTATTAGAACTAGTCAATCCTCTATGATTTTTGATATTTTGCACACTAACATTTGGGGTCCATATTCTATTTCCTCTATTTCTGGTCATAAATACTTTCTTACTCTTGTGGATGACTATAGTAGATTTACTTGGATAATTTTGATGAATTTAAAAGACATCACCTCATCAACTTTATTTCTTACATTGGAACACAATTTTTTACTAAAATTAAAGTGTTTACACACTAATAATGGACCTGAATTTTCAATGAATGAGATTTTCAAATCTAAAGGGATCCTACCCCAAAGGTCTTGTGTTGAGTGTCCTCAAAACAAATGGAATTGTTGAAAGGAAACATCAACACATTGTAACACCCCAGCTTGCCTTCCGTGAGATTCGAGCCAGGTACCTGGGGCATAAGTACCGCCTCCACACAGTCCCACTACCAATTGAGCTAGTAGCAAGCTATCTAAATGATTATTATTGTGAACTTCTTAGGAAACCTACCCACAAACCAACTCAGTCTTCTAACTGTCTATTTCCTTTATGTTTTGTTTTATCATATGATAATTGCAATACCTCTTATAAAAACTTTTGTTTAGCGGTTTCTTCTATAATTGAACCTAAGACTTATACTCAAGCATATAAACAAGATTGTTGGCAAATTGTTATGAATAATGAATTGTACCCCCTTGATTCTGCTCACACTTGGTCTATTGTTGATCTACCAAATGATAGGACTCTTATTGGTTGTAAATGGGTCTACAAAGTTAAATATCGTGCCGATGGCTCGATAGAGAGATATAAGGCCAAATTAGTGGCCAAGGGCTACACCCAACTTGAAGGTGTGGATTTCTTTGACACCTTTTCATTTGTTGCCAAATTAACAACTGTAAGAACACTTCTTGCCTTTGCTTCTATTAAAAATTGGTTTTTAGAACAACTTGATGTAAACAATGCTTTTTTACATGGTAACTTGCATGAGGAAATTTATATGACTATACCTCCGGTTTATAAAATTCCTCATGATAGTAATAGAACTACCAAGGTCTGCAAGCTTCATAAATCAATTTATGGCCTTAAACAAGCTAGCAGACAATGATACTCCAAACTCTCTGACTCCCTTACCTCTCTTGGTTGTACTCACTCCACTGCTGATTTTTCTTTATTTACGTAACATTTTAATGATCATTTCACTACATTGATTATATACGTTGATGACATAGTGCTCACAGGTATGACTACACTGAAATTCAGCAGGTAAAATTGTTTTTAAATGAAAAATTCAAGATAAAGGATCTAGGTTGTCTTAGATATCTCCTTGGCATTGAGGTTGCTTGATCACCAAATGGTATTATTCTTAACCAACACAAATATACACTAGAATTATTAGATGAAACTGGCCATCTAGCTACCAAACCATCTAATACTCCTTATGATTCTTCTTTGAAATTACATTGTATTGATTCTCATTTCTATGAAGATATTACTCAATATAGGAGACTCATTGGGAGACTTATTTATCTTACCACAACTCAGCCTGACATAGCATTTACTGTTCAACAACTGAGTCAACATGTCTCTCAACCTCGACATGTCCATTATAAGGCTGCAACTCACATCCTACAGTATTTAAAACCGTGTCTTGCAAAACTTGGGTCATATAGTTTTGGTTCCATTTGTATATATATAAAACTTGGGTCATCTTTCCAAAGTGTGTTTTTAGGAATCACTATTTTTTTCATGTAATTCTTCTTCTCTTAATTCAATATGTATGAAGCCAAGTTGATCTCTAATAATTCTCTCACTAAATTTAGTGATGCAAAAACTACAAATTTAATTTTTTTCTAGTAATGTATATGTGTATGTTGTTCCAACTTTAGTTGGCTTCTCGATTTGCAGCGATGTTCTCGATGAAAAAGATAGGAGCAATAGATTGTTCGGGTGCTTGTTCGCCTTTTCAGTGGAAACCATGCGGCTCTAGAAGCTATCGTTGTATTCCTATTGTAAAAGGTGCAAGTGTCGTCTCAATATTTTTGAAGGTCCAGTTTGAATTTAAAAAATTGGGCCTCTAAAATTACAAAACCCTAACATCAAGATCAAGATCCTAACATTTAGTGGTGGTGGTGAGAGTTGCAACCGCTGTCACAGAGTCACAATGATGGGAAACTGAAGTTTATTCTAGACATAAGGAGTAAATGTAAAATTTGAGAATGTTTAGCATACAAAATTAAGATATCAATGCAATTTTTCAAAAAAGTTGGATATACTAAAAATTGGGGCCCTCCTTAATTGGAGATTCTGTACCAATGTTGTGGTTGCACGGGTTGATAGACAGTCCTAATATTACTGCAAATATCCATCTTTGCCAGATGTTATGAAGATGGTTGAAGAACATCCTAACTTATGTCAATCTCATGCGGATTGCACCAAGAAAGGAAGTGGAAGCTTTTGCGCTCATTAGCCTAATCTTGAAATCGAATATGGATGGTGTTTTGCATCTAACCATGAAGCACAAGACTTTTTCTCCAAGATTTCCTCAAACTCTAAATACGCAAAAGACTTCTTGAAATGTCTGCAACTGCTTAATATTTGATATGTCCAACCAAAATATCAGACCGACTACGCATGCATGATATGCATGTACTACTAATTTAAATGAACAATCTACCTTTGTAACCACTTCAAGAAAAAAATTGATTTGTGCCAGTTATAAAAGACATATGCGACGGTTATAACTGCTTTAAATGGATGTTTGCAATAGTTCTCAAATTGTCGTAGATTCGTGCATCGTTAGGTTAGTTTGCGATGGTTCCGAAAATTGTCATTCTAACTGTCGACAATATTTGCGACGGTTTCGAACCGCCTATATGTTTTGTGATAGTTAGAATCGTCGTTAAACACGCTCTATTTTACGACAATTATCAATCGTCGTTATATACATTTTGAGACAGTTTGAACCGTCGTAAGCTTATTAATTAAATTAAAATAAAAAATATCCATAAATATCATCCATATAATTAAAATACTCAAATATATAACATAGTGACTAAATCCAATTTATATAATCTTTTTCAAAAATAATAACACAAATTCATACATCGAACTACAATAAATAAAGTAGTTTAAATATTCAAAATTCAAAACATTAGTGGAGTGGTTAAACATACAAAATAACTGAATCAAACTTAGAAGTTAATCAAAATATCTAAATAATCCTTAATGATGTTACTCCATGATCATTAGGTTTGTAGCTAGACTTAGAGGAACGTCTAACATCTATTGGCGATTCGAAGTCTGTTGCTTGGAAAAAAATATATATTAACCTCAATTAATCTTGATAAATATTTCCAAATACAAATTAACTAAACTTCTCATATAGCTAGAAACAATCATTACACAATTGATGTTTTTAATCATGAAGAAACAATTCCCACATGATTTTTTAAACAAGTTCGCTAAGAAAACAATTTTACCTATTTTTCTCTGGAGTTTTGCATTTGCAATAAGAAAGCAATTTGCTCCTTCAGCATATCAAATTTTGATTTCCTTTTCTTAAGACTATTAATTCCAACTTGCATTTTCTCCATCTTTTCATTAGCTTCGGAGGAAGACATTGATCTTGTAGAGTGAGAAGTAGATCTAGTGATTTCAAACGGTGTTATTCTAAGTCCCATACAACGAACATATATAGGATGTGTTCTTTTTCAAACACATTCACAATTGATTCATTTGGAAAATGATTCTTCCTAATTTCAGCTTGCAATTGTTCTTGCATAGGAAAATGAAGCAAACTAAATTCTTATTTGTAATGGAAGGGTCTAAAATAATCCCACCATTTCAACAGAAAAAATCATGTAGTACGTTCAAGTATGTGTTGCAAAAGCACAATCTATTTGGTATTATCTAAGACACATAGATGAACTATAGCTTATAATTAATCAAGAGAGAAGCCATAATGTACATAGCTTATAATAGATGAACTATATTGGTACAAGCACCAAACTAACTACATCCGACCATAATGCACCAAACCAAGCCTCTGTAACATTGGAACAAATACACCAATAAGCCAATGAGTTCAGTGATAAAATTGGAGCTAAACTAACTACCTCTATTCCCATATAAATAATGTTATAGTTTATAGCTTTGCAACTTACTATAACCAACCAAATAAGTAGTTTTATAGCTTTGCAAGTCAATATTACCAAAACTAACAATTGCATATTTGATTTATAAAGTGGTCAACAAGAAATACTTACAATCACATAACACTTTTATTCTTTACAGTTACATATTTTTCCTTGGCCTCTTCATTTACAAATGACCCATGAGACTTTTTTATGACAAATTAAATACATTTCACCCATACGGTATTTTTGACCATATCTCAGTTCCTACAAATAAACACATATAATAAGAACTTGTGCAATTAAGTATACAATCAATAGTAGATTGAGTGAATCGTACCAACTCATTCCTCTTCCTTGCAAGTGTCTTAGAGCCTAATGTATGATGAATCATTAGCTTTTCTCTATTTGCAACATTTTTATCAGCCTTTTCTTGTAGTGATAACAAATGACATCAGAAAATAGAATAGTAGAAAACAAATGACAACACAACAAAAAAATGATTACCATTGTGTCTATCGTACGCCTATATTGGACAAAAATAGTCCAATGATCTTGGTTAATAGAACGTGGATAATTTTGTAGGTTTTCCTCCAAAGAAATATCTCATTTATAAAATTTCTTAACCAACATACATCGTGCATCTCACCATTTCTTTCCAAGGCTAGTAAGGATATATTTTTTGCTGTCTCCATCGTCAACAACAAATTTTGACTAACATAATCATAAAAAAAAAGTTAGTTAACAATGCAAACAATAAATAAAAAATATTTCGTTGTTTTATCCTTAAAAATTTCATTTTTTCTTTTGGATGGAAGTAGTTTCCTATTGTTGTACATTATAGGAAAATCCTTAAATTCCTTGCAATTTCACCCAAAAAACCAGCTAACAAACCAACAACTGATCCTACCAGGTTACCATCTGAATTCTATCTAGTTATTATCCTGCTAACATTAGGAGGAGCTTCAAGCATGTTTGATACCCTTAAGTGTGTCTTTGAAATATGTCCCGCCTCATCTAACACATAATTCAACAAAATATGTCATAACTCAACCATGTAAAATAATTAAATTATATAAATATAATTAGACATTAGATTACATGCTAACAACTTCTACATCCCAATATGTAGAATTCCTTTTTTGAGCAATTTCTAGCTCATCTTCAGACTGAGAGGATGTCTTCTAGGAAGGTGCTAGTTCACATGTCAGATAACCAAAGACCTATTTGAGAGTACCCTACAAAGTGAGGGACGAATTTGGTGGTTTACTCAAAATACAATATAGTAAATCAGTTCTATCATTTATTAAAAAAGAAAAATTAAATTCTATCTAAAGACAATTAGTGCAGGAGCCGAAGTCTTCCATTGAAGTTAGACAAGCTTAGGAATACAATAACAACTATCTTTTTTTCCACCAAGTAAAGTTAACTACATGAAGCATTAAAGTTGTACAACTTAAAAGCGAGTAATGGATGGTATTAAAGTTGTACAACTTAAAAATTTCACAGTACTGTCAACGATATTAGAGTTGTACAACTTAAAAGTGAGTAATGGATGATCTGATAAAACCTTCAAAGAATTATTAACACTCTTAAAAGATGTGTTGCCAGATGATAATGAACTTCTCAGTCGAACCTACGAGGCTAAACGAATTTTGTGCTTGATTGACATGAATTATTTTGATTTGACATTGTTACTTTATATAAAAAGTTTTTCTTTTAATTTGACATTGTTATTTCAAAACACTTTTAATTTGATTCCTCATTAGAAATTTTGTTCACATGAACAAAATTTAATGATGGAGCATGTGTTATTAGTAGGGTTGTGCAAAAAATCCGGTTATGTGACCAAAATCCATAACCGGATCCAAATCCATTTTAAATAACCGGTTAAAATAATATAGTTATAATCCAATTCATTTACCAACTGGTTGGATATCCACTCATGTTTTATTTTTGAATTTGGATTTAATTCGGTTATTATCCACTCATATTTTATTTTTGGATTTGAACCTTAAATCCTTTCTTGGAATTCTAATTTCTTTTTCTAAATTGTAATTTACAAACAATTTAAATTGAATTAGCAAGATGTTCTCTTTCTCTCATTAACACAGTAAAATTTTTTTGCTGCTTCTTCTCCGATTTTGACGACAACGAGGTAGCCATTCTTGAACTCCACTCCATTCTTCCATTTATCTCTTCCTTTTCTTATCTATTCTTTTTCTACATTTCAATCCTTTTCTAACTTAAGAGTACTTCCTTTTTTCCCCCATTTCTATGGGTATTAAGTTTTGTATTATTCTTCCCGTAGCACTGATTTTTAGTAGAAATTTCACCATTTTCATGACCTTAATAAACTCTTATCTTTTCGCAACAAAAAACCTATTTCCTAAAAACATATTTGCCTTTTTTTTATAAACTAAAGTTCATACCTTCAATTTTAAAATAATGCATAAAAACATGACTCATTTTTAATTACTTAATTTTGTATGAATTAGTCTTTTTGTTCATCTTAGGTTTTTCTTTTCTGTTTTACTTTTGATATCTTATATAAGTTTAACCATATTTTTTCTTTCATATTTATATAAATGTTATATATTATATTTTTTTTTCAATATTTCATCGTGTTGTAAATCATTTATTGATTTCTCATCTTTTTTTTGTCTTCCATTTTATCTGAGCATGAATGTCAAATTTGGAAAGTGCTGCTGATTGTGGTATAATACGGTGTACAAATTGTAATTTACATACACTCATTATTGATTGGATTATATAGTGAGGATTTGTTTAAGGTAATGAAGAAAAAAATATGTTCAAGCTTGCTCGTAGTTTTGTCATCATAGTTTCATAATGCATTTGAAATTAACAAGTTATATCAAGTTTTTCGTATATAATGTCAAATTTTTAAATTAATTAAAAGTACACAAATCAATTAAAAATAACCAGATTTTAACCGATTTTGGAAAAAAAATTGGTTTTAAAATTGAATTTAACGAAACCAGTTGCATAATTAAAAACCGGTTATTTAACCATAACCAATTTTACAACCGGTTCTATAACCGGTTTTAAACCAAAAAATGGATTTGGTTATAAATCTTAATCTATATAATGGTTTTAAAATGGATATGGTTTGGTTTTAAAAAAAAACAAACCATGCACAGCCCTAGTTATTAGACTTCTTTTTTGTTGACTCACCATTCTCCAATACTAATAAAAATAAAAGTTGAACATTTTTAATCAATTTTAATAATTTCTTTAAAATGAACTCTTTAAAGAATTTGAGGATTTAGGTCAGAACATTAATTAGGTTCATGGTAGGTTGAAAGAACAAGGTGAACTTGGTTGAGCTTGAAGACAAAATTGTACTTTCCCGAGAGAGAAGAAGGCAAGAAGAAGTTTTATTTGTTGCCATTGTATCTTTCGAAGAATGGCAATACACTAATATTGACACTGTATCTTTTGGAACTTAAATAGGGGTTGCAGATTGTTGACCGAAACAGTTGCGTTGGTTGGAGGACAAATTTTGTGATCATTGCAAGCAATGAAATGTCACCTAAACCAGACGTGAATACGTAACCAACACAACAACACCACACGACAAGAAGTTGTAACAGTGATGTGAAGCACAATACAAGAACCATGAACACACAAAACGTGAAGAACAATAAACACGATTGTGAAAAATGAAGTAGTAGAGCAAAGACGCGACACACGAAACGTGAAACAACAATAACACAAAGTAGAAGACGTGAACCCGAAGATTGAACCTAAAAACTACAAACACGATTTGGAATAGAGATTAAGCATGAAGCAAAGTGCATGCAAGCCCGAACTCATACGACAAATGAAAACCCTAGAAGGGTTGAATTGTTGTTTTTCTTCTCATCTCATATCCAATTAAGAATCCTTTGTTTCCAATTATAAGCAAAAAACTCTTTTTTTTTTTTTGTCCCAAATTATAAGTAAAAAAATTCACTTTTACTCTAATTAATTATGTTGTTCCAAAAATACCTTTATATGATTTATTGAGTTTATGTTTTCGATATGGCTATTTACTTCAACAAGAACAAAAGTCATAAAATATTTATTTGACAAAATTATATTTTTAATCCTTTATCTTATTTAATTGTAACAATTAGATTATTTATCTTTGTTTTCTTATATAAGTCTTTTACCTCTTAAAACATTCACAAGATCATTCATTTAGTTCATTTATCTCTTATAAAAAATGGTGACATGTCTTAAAAACGTCCATATGACAAGTCTTCGCGAGATTTTTTTTTACAAGGATTTTTTATATTAATTTTATTTTAAAAAAAATATTTTTTAATAAAAAAAAACCAACCATAACATCTTTAGAAAATTCAAACCTCCAATCTTATCTTCCAACAATCAACATCATCATCTCCAACAATCATCATTATCATCTTCATCTTCCAACAACACTCACTTCCAATAATCACCATCATTATAATTGAAAACCCATATACCAAATTTAAATCCCCATATGTTCTAACACACACTACGCCCAAAATGAAATTTTATAGCGCGTCTTTTACAGCGCTTATTAAATACAAGCGCTGTTGTATAATATTTTAAAAACAACGGAGGATACAACAACGCTTTTTTGACAAGCACTGTAGAAAAAGCGCTGTTGTAGGGTCATATAGGGTCACATAGCGCTTGCACATAATGTTTACAACTCTTTTACTGCGCTTTTTAAAAAAACGCTGTAAATTGAAGCGCTCTCACATAATGTTTACATCGCTTTTTGAGCGCTTTAAACACAAGCGCTGTAAAATGTAGCGCTCCCACCTTATGTTACATAGCTTTTAAAGCGCTTTTTGTAAAAGCGCTATAAATTACATGCGCTTTCATATAATTAAATGACCGATTATAGCGCTTTTTATACAAGCGCTGCAAAAGGCTTGTGTTTTCACATAATTAAAAGACCTATTAGAGCGCTGTAAAATCATTCACTTTAAATAAAAGCATTCACTTTAAATAAATAAAAACAAGTTTAAAACAAATTTAATACGTTGTCCTAACCCTACGAACCCTCATCTCCTCTACTCTGCGAACCCTCCTCTCCTCTACTGTGCGCCCATCTACTGCTCCTCCTTTAAAACAAATTGGATACGTTGTCTCAGGTACTGTATTTATTAATATTTTGTTGTCACTAAAACCGATAAATTGTTACATAATAAATTATATAAAATCTATTCTTTTTTGAAATTTGTTGATCTGTTCTGTTTTGAAATCAGACTTGGACCTTGGTTTCCATTTTCCAATATTAGATATGTGTACTATAGATTGGTATAATGTTATCAGTAGCTTATTATTTGTGTAACTGCATTTATATAGGTCATATAAAATGGACCGGAGATGGATGTCTGCCAATCAATTGTCAAAAGAGTATGAAAATGGAGTGAAGGAGTTTATTGAGTTTGCAGTGAAGAATGCAAAAGATCCAAATAGAGTTGTTTGTCCTTGTTTAAAGTGTTGTTTTGGAAAACGTGTTAGAGCAGATGAATTGGAAGGACATTTAGTATGGCATGGAATTGATGAAAGCTATACATGTTGGATAATACATGGTTAGAAAAAAAAAGGAAAAATTAATTTTGAGAATGGTTCGACATATGCTTCAACTGATTTTGACACAGATACATATGAGCCAGACCGAGTTGGGGAGATTGCAAAAGCAGTTGAAGAAGATCTTCGGGATTGTCCTAAAATGTTTGAGAGCTTGTTGAGTGATGCACAGAAACCATTATATAATGGTTGTACTAAATTCAGAAGACTGTCGGCGATATTAAAGTTGTACAGCTTAAAAGCGAGTAATGGATGGTCTGATAAAAGCTTCACAGAATTATTAACACTCTTAAAAGATATGTTGCCAGATGATAATGAACTTCCCAGTCGAACCTATGAGCTATAAGAATTTTGTGCTCTATTGGCATGAGTTACAAAAGGATTCATGCGTGTCCTAACGTTTGCATTTTATTTCGAAACGAATATGAATTACTAAAGGCGTGTCCGAAATGCAATGTCTCTCGATATAAGAAGAAAGAATCTACTCCAGCAAAAGTTGGTGGTATTTTCCTATAATACCAAGATTTAGGTGCATGTATCGCAGTGAAGAAGATTCAAAACACTTGACATGGCATGTAGATGAAAGAATTAGACATGAAAAGTTTTGACACCCTGCAGATTCTTCACAATGGGCAAAAATTGATCACGAGTATCCTGAATTCGGGATAGAGTCAAGAAATCTACGACTTGCACTTTCTACTGATTGAATGAATCCACATGGTCTTCAAAGCATCTCACACAGCACGTGGCCTGTGATCTTGTTGATTTATAACCTACCTCCATGGTTATGTAAGAAACGTAAGTTTATGATGTTGTTTCTGTTAATTTCAGGACCCAAACAACCGGGGAATGATATCGACGTATACTTGGCTCCTTTAATTGAAGATTTAAAAATTATGTGGGAGACATGTGTGGAAATTTATGATGGGTATAAGAAAGAATGTTTCAATTTGAGGGCTATGTTGTTCGGCACAATTAATGATTTTCCAGCATACAGTAATTTATCAAGATATAGCATTAAAGGCCAGTGTGCATGTCCTATATGTGAAGAGAGTACAAATTGGATGCGGTTGAAACATTGTAAGAAGAATGTATTTCTTGGACATCGTAGATTTTTACCTTATAGTCATCAGTATTGTGGGTGGAGAAATGCATTCAATGGAAATTTAGAGGAAGATAGAGCTCCTTTAGCACTGACTGGATATCAAATACTTGAAAAAGTACAAGGTTTGACCAATAAATTTGGCAAACCTTTTGCGGGAGAGCTGGTCAAAACTGGGTGGAAGAAAAAGTCAATTTTCTTTGAATTTCCATATTGGAAGTCATTGTATGTAAGACATTTCCTTGATGTGATGTATATTGAGAAAAATGTTTTTGATAGTGTTATTGGTACGTTACTCAATGTTCCAAGAAAGTCTAAGGATGGCATCAATGCAAGATTGGACTTGGTCGATATGGGAATAAGAAATGAATTGGGTCCCATAAAGAAAGGAAATCGTACATATCTACCTCTAGCCGCTCATACTCTATCTAGAAAGGAAAAAATTGTTTTGTGTAAATTTCTACACGAAGTTAAAGTTCCAGAAGGATACTCTTCAAACATTAAAAATTTAGTTTGTATGAAAGACCTCAAGTTAAAAGGTTTGAAAACCTATGATTGCCATATTCTAATGGAGCATTTGCTACCAATAGGTATACGTTCAATTTTACCTGAAATAGTTCGCCGAGCCATAACTAAATTATGTTTCTTCTTCAGGGAAATTTGTAGTAAAGTGATCGATCCTCAGAAATTACCGACATTGCAGAGGGAAATTGTTGTTACTTTGTGTGAGCGTGAAATGTATTTCCCACCCTCCTTTTTGGATATAATGGTTCACCTTACTGTTCATCTTGTTAAGGAGACAACTTTATGGGCCGATAGAACGATATATGAAAATATTAAAAGGGTACGTAAAAAGTAGAAGTCAACCAGAATGTTGTATTGCTGAACGTTACATTGTCGAAGAAGCTGCTGAATTTTGTACTGAATATCTGTCCAATGTTGAATCCATAGGTCTTCCCATGTCTCTTCATTCGGAAAGAATATCAGGAGAAGGGATAACTGGAAAGAGACTAATGACTATATCACAGACAGAATGGGAGCAGGCACAATTGTATGTTCTACACAATGATGATGAGGTTCAACCGTATGTTACAATACACATGGATCAATTATCTAGTTTGAACATGAATAGGAATCCAAATTGGATAACTCAAGAGCATAATCGAAGTTTTATAACATGGTTAAAAAGTCACATAAAGTTAAAGTTTGATGTAGACCCCTAATCAATTTCACAGAGATTGAGGTGGCTAGCAAATGGTCTGAGTTTACATGTCTTTTCTTACAGCGGTTATGTAATTAACGAGTACACATTTTATACCAAAGAACAAGATGATCAAACCACTATGCAAAATAGCAGAGTCACTCTCGTAGCTGAAGCGATGCATATCTCAAGTGCAAAAGACAAAAACCCAATATATGCAAATCTATCATATTTTGGGGTTATCAAGCGCATATGGGAGTTAGACTACACAATGTTTCGTGTTCCCATATTTGGTTGCAAGTGGGTCGATAATAATAATGGCGTTCGGATTGATGAGTCATGGTTCTTGCTTGTCGATTTTAATAGGGTGGGATACAAAGATGAGCCTTTTATATTAACGTCGCAAGCTCAACAAGTGTTTTATGTCACTGATCCTGCTGATGATAAATGGTCTGTTGTCCTATCGACCAATAAAATAAGTGATGATAACAATAATGATGAAGATGTTGGTAATGATCTTTTCTTTGCAACATCACAACCACATGAAATTGATTCAACTGATGATGGTTTATATCTTAGAGATGATCATGATGAGGGAATTTGGATTAATCCATCGTTTCGTATCGTTAATGGACAATCAAATGTGAATCCCACCAGGAAAAGAAGAAGGGCATCTTAATGTGTTTAATTGTTTTATATAAGCCATGTAATCTGAACTGAGTTCATGTAATTTAATTGTTTGATCTGTCAGAATTGAACATTTTAGTATTTAGCTTGAACTGTATTTGATTTTATACTAAGTTCATGTAATTTAAGTGTTTGACCTGCTAGAACTGATTTTCTGCTTATATTGAACTTGAAAAAGCTTTGTTTGAGTATGGGGAATTTTTCTTGAACTTGAACTGATCATCCCAATATGAGCTGATCATGTAATTTAGCATTGATATATATATATATATATAGGTATTTAACTAATTATTTGGAAGAAAAAAAAACCCAAATATAGGTATTTTACTAATTATTTAGAATTTTACAGAAACTGAACTTATATTGTAATTTAACATATTTAACTTGAATTGAACTGAACATAAACTTTGTAATTTTACAGCGCTTTTGTCAATAAGTGCTATAAAAAGCCTTTAAAAAAAATAAGGAGGTCACATAGCGCTTACACATAATAAAACAAAGAAGTCTTTTAAAGCGCTTTTTGAAAAAGCGCTGTAAAAGGGTCACATAGCACATAAAACAAAGAAGTCTTTTAAAGCGCTTGTTGGAAAAGCGCTGTAAAAGGGTCACATAGCGCTTGCACATAATAAAAGAAAGAAGCCTTTTAAAGCGATTTGTGGAAAATCGCTCTAAAAGGGTCACATAGCGCATAAAACAAAGAAGCCTATTAAAGCGCTTTGTGGAAAAGCGCTGTAAAAGGGTCACATAGCACTTGCACATAATAAAACAAAGAAGCCTTTTAAAGCGCTTATTGGAAAAGCACTGTAAAAGGGTCACATAGCACTTGCACATAATAAAACAAAGAAGCCTTTTAAAGCACTTTGTGGAAAAGCGCTATAAAAGACTTTAAAAAAAATAAAATAAGGAGGTCTTTTACAGCGCTTTTGCACAAGCGCTTTAAAAGGCTTCTAAAAAAGCGCTGTAATAGGCTTTTAAAAAATAAAATAAGGAGGTCTTTTACAGCACTTTTTCAAAAGAGTGTTGTAATAGGGTTTTATATATAACAGTAAACCGCTTCAGTTTCCTCTTCATTACGTAAACTTCATACACTTGTCCTCCTCCTCTTCATTCTCCTTCTCTATGCGAACCCTACGAACCATATTGCCAACCATCTTTGTTACTAACCCTCATTACGTAAACTTCATACGCTTGTTTCCTCCTCCTCCTCCTCCTCCTCTTCATTCTCCTTCTCATTGCGAACCATCTTTGTTACTAACCCTCATTACATATTTCTGCGAACCCTACGAACCGTTCATATTTCTGCGCTGTTCTTCTTTGTTACTAACCCTCTTAAACGAAGTCGTAACCCTACGAACCCTACGTATTTCTTCGCACTTTTCAGGTATTGTATTTATTAATTTTTTTGTTTCACTAAAATGCATGTTGAACTTATACTGCTACGTACTTAGACTATTGCATGTTGAACTTGTTGAAGTTATACTGAACTGCATGTTGAACTTTTTGTAGATAAATGGATTCCAACAAGGAGTTAGATTGTCAAAATGAAGAAGTTGTCAACACCAAGACTTATGAAAATGAAGTTAAACGTGGTGCAACCATCATGCAAAATGTCATAAAAGCAAGAAGTAATGGCATAAAATTTGAGGTATACTATACTTTGATTGCTGTTTATTTTTTATCTTTTTTGAAAGCATGTACTTACTATATGAGTTTATTAGGTGGGATGGAATGAAAGTGGTCAGCCAATTGACCCCAACAGTTCCATGTTTGTAAGTTATATTGGTGCTGTTGTTCGTCAGAATATCCCCATTACAATTGACGATTGGAGAGATAAGGTGTTGAAAGATGCTTAAGATATATTATGGACTGATATACAAGTAACTTTTTTACTCCACTTATTTGTTACTTATAATTTTTTATATTGAAATACTTTACTAAAACTATATCTTTATTTGGTTTGTAGACTGCTTTTGATGTTGACGAGGTGAGAAAGACTTACGTGCTTAGAGTTGTCGGAAAAATACACCAGGGTTTAAGATCTCATCTCTCAAACAGCTATCTAAGAGATCGTGATGGAAATACGAATGTTGAAGCTCCAAAAATATATAAACACTATATATCAAATGACGAATAGAGCGCATTTGTAGCAAAATGTTCAGACCCCGCATTTGTTGTAAGTGATTAATTTATTAGCATTTGTGTATTATTATTCATATTCATAGCGTATTTTAAATATTTACACGATTGTTATTTTTTTTATATAGAGTATAAGTACGGAAAATCGCGAGAGGGCAAAAAATCCGACGCATCCATACCAAAAATCTCGTATGGGATATGTACGTCTAGAGCAAAAACTTGTAAGTAATTAAAATCACTTTTATATAATGTGGTACATTATAAACTATAGTTTCTAACTAATATTTTGTTTATGATCTTAACGAATAACTACAAGACACCCAATCCGATCAACCATTTGGTCGTCATATTTTGTGGAAGGAGGCTCGTGTAAATAAAGATGGAGTTGTTGATAATCAAAATATTCAAAAAGTGATAGAACTTTGTGTAAGTATATTATCACTTTAATATTTTTTAATATTGTATTTTAAAAATGATATTGAACTTATCTTTTTAATCCTACGTGTATTTTAGGAGAATCTCGAACAAAGTTCGGAAAATCAAGAGGACAACAAAGCTAGTTGCAGGGACATACTCGGTAAAGTGTTTAATGTTCCTGAATATTCCGGCCGCGTGAGGGGGAAAGGATTTGACGTAACTCCTAAAAGCTATTTTTCACAAGAGAAGCGCCAAAATCCATCTAATGAGGAAATATTAGAGAAGCGCAAAGTCCTAACAGAGCAAGTGGCACTCTTGGTGAAGACGAATAAAGACAAGCAACTTCCGGATCAGCTCCAATGTGAAATACAAATGGAGAGTGAAAACGCGAGTTGCAACATTGGCCTCAAAAGTCTTCCCGAGGTAATTAATTACTTAATAAAATAAGAAATTCATTCAACCTAATTGTTTCACATACTTATGTATGAACCATTGATTTAGGGTGTCTCTCCTTGCGTGCTGTATTTATCGTCCCTTACTCATCGCAAGGTCGGAAAAGGAACATTGTACAATACTTTGGGAGAAGTATTGCACAACACACTGATCCCTGCCCGCCATGTCAAAGTATCACCCGTGATTGCTTTGGAACCAAATGCACCGTTGCCTATACCGGATAGCGATGCAAATATGAAGTATTTGGGCAAAGCAATAGGTAGTTACGTGGCATGGCCCAAACATCTTGTTGCCCTTGATAAGGTATGTTTAATTAATTGAAATGTATGTTTAATTGATATGTATATTTAATTGCACGGTATATGATTATGATTGATTATATTTAATTGATGATTATATTTAATCACATTTATTTATTTGATAGTGCTTTACAAGTTTTCCGAGTTCAAAGGGGTGCAATAGTGTCGAAGCAAAAGTCAAATAACATCACATGGATTCCAATAAAGGTTTGAAATATATGCCTTTGAAATTTCATTTACAATCAATGTACAAATATTTATTGACTTATATGTTTTATTTTATAGTGCCCTCGTCAAACTAACAACATAGACTATGGGTACTATATATTGCGATTCATAAGGAGATTGTTGATATGAATCAAACTATAATCCCAGAAACGGTACGGTATTTTTATTATTTGATTTTCATATATAAACTATGTATATATTTGATTCTAACTTATTTATGTTCAATTTTTATATTGCACAGTACTTTGACAATTCCAGTCAAACATACTCTGAAAGAGATCTAACTGAAATAAAGGAAGACTGGTGTCAGTATGTGATTGAAATGAAGATTATTTGATTTGCTGGGAAATGGCATGCTGCAAGGTTGTGAATATATAAATGTATATACTTCTGATATGTTGTGAATATGTATATGTATATAGTTCTGAAGGTTGTGAATATGAATAGGGCACATTTGATTTGTTGTGAATATGTAGATATATGAATAGGGCACATTTGATTTGTTATGAATATGTATATAGTTCTGTGTTGTTGTCAATATGTAAAGTTACAAGTTTGTTGTGAACTGATTGTGTAAATATGTAAAGTTATAAAGTTATATTATAAAGTTATATAATTCTGTTGTTGTGTACTGATTGTGAACTGATTCTGGATGAAAATGATTTTGGAAAAAATTTAAAAGACAACGCTTTCTTAAAAAAAAATGCCATAAAAAACCTCAAACAAGCGTTATTTTAAAATTCCATTTACAGCGTTTTTTAATAAAACTAGAATAAGAATGCACATATTACAGCGCTTTTTTGAAAAAGTGCTGTAAAACGTGCATAAGAATGCACCTATTACAGCGTTTTTTTGAAAAAGCGCAGTAAAATGTGCATAATAATGCATCTATTGAATGCACCTATTACAGCGCTTTTTTGAAAAAGCGCTGTAAAACGTGCATAAGAACAAGCAGCGTGTTTGTGGCAGAGATTTACAGTGCTTTTTCAAAAAAGCGCTATAAAACGAGTATAACAAGCGCGCAATATATCTACCTATTTTACAGCGCTTTTTTATTTTAAAAAGCGTTGTTGTATCTTTTTACAACGCTAGATACTACAACGTTTATTTTTTTTGAAAAAGCGCTGTAAATGACTTAAAAAAATGCATTTTTTCGCATAGTGACAGATAGCCAAGTCTCAAATTTGTACATAATTTTTATGAGTTGTCTTCCAAAGCCGTGTTGCAACCTGAACAAGATGGGAGATACTTATACAGTGTCGTGAACCACATTTTTATTTTCCCACGCACTTTGTTAAATCGTTTTCTTTGTTCACCACAGCGACTTATTTTCTCATCTTTCCACTTCTTTTTGTTGTTATGACTATAAACTTCTACGTTTTGTTTTATTTTATTTTATTAGAACAATTGATAAATTTGAATTTGAATTTCATCTTCTTCACCCCACTGTAGTATCTACATGACCCACTTCTCTCCCATTTAATTTGGGTTTATGGGTTTTAATTTTGGAACTTTTTGATTTTCCATTTAGAAATTTTTAGGTTTTGGTGATGATGGTGTTGATTAATGAAAGTGTCTTGTTGGAAATGAGATTGGTGGTTTGAATTTTTTAGGTTATAAATGAAGATGATGAACATCAAAATGTTAAGAACCATAAAAATTTAATTTTAGATTTTTCCTTTTTAGTAAAAAATAATAAAATTAATAACAAAAATCCTTGTGGTAAAAAAAAAATAAAGGCTTAATTGCAGTTTTAGTCCCTCTATTATTATCAATTCACAGAAGTTGTCCCTCTATTTTAAAAGTCGACAGTTTTGGTCCCTCCCTCAGATTCTTGAACTAAGAAGTGCGGAATTGACATATTTTTAATGGCGTAACATACAATTATATGATATAATCTAGATGCATTAATTATTCATATGTCATTAATTAAATTAAAAATATGAAAAATTTATGAAGTTGAAAGTTAAATTTTTACTGCGTTTTATTCTAATTTCATAGGTGTTAATCATTTTACATTATCATATCATATGTCACGTTATTTAAAACATCCCACATCATCATTTTTTAGTTAAAAAATTAGAATGAGAGACCAAAAATGTCAACTTTTAAAATAGGGGGACCAATTTCGTGAATCAGTAAAAATAGAGGGACTCAAATTGCAATTAAGTCAAAAATAAACGATCTAAAGGAAAATCTTGTGTGGGTGTCAAGTAAATCATTTATATGAAAAATAATAAAGGACTAAAGCTCTATTTGGTAATACCCAAAAAAGAGCTTATAGTTTATGGTTTATAAGTAATCAAACTAATTCAAATAGTTTATAGTTTATAATTTTTTCATTTTTTCTTCCAATACGACTTGTATTGTTTAACAAAAGTTCTTTTTTTTAATCTTTTTTAATTTATTTATTATAATTTAAAATAATTAATTATAAAAATTTAAAATAATTTATTTAGAAATAATTTATATAATTTAAATTCTTTTAAAAAATTAGTAAATAAAAATTAAAGTAAATAATTTAAGATGATTTATTTATTATAATCTAAAATAATTTATTTATTATAATTTAAAATAAATAAAATAGATAAATAAATAAAAAATATATCAGATCAACAAATTAAAAAATAAATTTTAAATTACTATTTTTAAAATACCTTAAACAATAATTGATAAAATTTATTTTTAATTAAGAATGTCCTTTTATGTTATTATATATTATCAAACACTCAATTAATTCAACAACTATCAACTAATTTTACCAAACAGACCTTAAATAAAAGACTAAAAAGAATAATTTCTTTATATGTTTTGGTAAATAATTTCTTTATAAAAATATGTTTTGGTTTTCAACAATTCAATTTCTTTATATTAAATACCATTAATAAGGGTGATTTGGGAAACATAATTTTGTTTTGGTAAATATTTAAATACTATTATTACCTTTATCCGTTTGTAAATATTTTTTCTCTTTTCTAAGACTTTTTTACGTTACAAAATATATTAATTATTTTTTCACAAAAATATTCTTAATTAAATGAATGAATTAAAAGATTATTTCTTTCTCTTAATAATTGAAAGATAATTTTGAAAAGAGAATGGACTTTGTTGATAATTTAATTAAAAAATTACTTTTCTCAATTTTTATTCATTAATAAAAGGTGTCTTATATTAAAAATAAATGTTGAGTCTAATATAATATATTAGACTTCAACATAACTTGAATTCGAATCTCTACTTAATGAAGTATCTATATTTAGTGTTTGACGTACCTTAAATAGATAACATTTATAGGAAACAAAAAATATTGTTACATTTAAGGATGAAATTACTAATTGATTTTCTTAACAATTGTGAATTGATATTTTCTTTCATTGGAAAGGAGGATATTATTGAATTTTTCACATATGTATATAATTTTGATATCTCACTTATTAAACATTTTTTTTTGTCAATCCCGGGGGCTACGATGACTAGTTTTTATTGGTACCCAGGGGTCGATTAATTACCTGTTCTTTCAATAACCAAAGGAGGTACTAAGAATTTTCAAGCTACAATTCTCATAGGTACAATTCTCATCTCTCATGTGATGATTTACTTGATAAGTGATTTGAAAGTTTAAATCATAGTGTCTGTTTTAACTATGATGAATCCTTAAAATTCAATTCATTTAAACTTTATTTAATAATTATAATTAAACAAAAAAAAACAAAAATAGATTGTCCACGAATGTTCACCCCATGCATATGTTTTGCTTTTAAAAAATACTTTATTTATCTCATAATTAAGAGTAGAGCTGTGAATTTCACAGGCCCACTAATTATTGGCCCCAGTCCACATATTGGAGGGACTAAAAATTTCATAGTTTAAAAAGCTCCAAACAAAGAAAGCCCTAAAAATTAAAAAGCCCCTAAAATTTTGTGGGCTTAGATAGGTCTATAGGCCTACTTTCTCCAAAAAAAAAACTCGATGTTTTTTGAAAAAAAAATTCGAAAATATTTTTTTTCTCAAAATTTTTCAATAAAAAATTTCGATTTTTTTTTATAAAAAAAGATTTACAAATTTTTTTTTAATTTTTTCTTGAAATTTTTTTTATTCGAGATTTTTTCAAGAAAAATAATTTTTTGATTTTGCTCACAAAATTTTTCGAAAAAAAAAATGATTTAAAAATTTTTACGAGAAAAAAATATTTTAGATTTTCTTGAGAAATTTTTTCGAGAAAAATAAATATAAAAAATTTTACAAAACAAAATATCTCAATTAATAAAACGTTGGGTCTATTCGCCGCCTGAGCCCCCTCACTTAAAGCCCACAAAAAATAATGAAATAATTGGACGGATCCTTAAAAAATTTATTTCAATAGGGGACCTTATATTAGGGGCTTAGAATGAGATTTTTTAGAGGGGACTTGAAACTTTGAGACTTTACTAACAACTCTAATTAAGAGCAGTGTACATTCATAATTTCTAAATATACATCTAGGCACGGCAACAGGGCGAGGTGGATGCGGATATTTCCTCCTCCATCCCCGCACCCTAATAATCGGAAAAACCCGCACCCGTCCCATTTCATAGCGGATGTAAAATTTAAGTCCCCATCTTCGCCCGTAACGTTAACGGGGTTCAGGTTTCCTGCCCACACCCGCACCCCTTCATATATATAAAATTATAAATTTAAAAATCATATCTATTATAATTAATATAATAAAATAATAATTATTAGACAATAATAAAATTAAAAAATATTTTCTATAGTAATAATTTTTAATATTTAAAAAAATATAAAGTATATTCAACATGTATATATATATATAAAATTTAAAGACATCTAGGTGGGTTCAATATGTACATCTAGGCGGATTCAGACGTAGGTGTGGGGTGGATATCACCACCCCCAAACCCGTCTCCGCACCCAAATTTTAATTTCGGGAAAAGTCCGCACTCGCACCTAATTAAAGCGGGTTTTTTCTGCCCAAATCAAGACGAGTTCAAGTAGATATCCGTGGGTGCGGGTTATGTTGTTATCCCTATATGCATCATAACAATTTATTTTTTTTTCTATCATATATAGCACAACATGTATAAGGTATATCATATATAGGTGCACTTCAGTTTTTCATAATTAATGTCACTTTTGCTAATTTCAAGTAAAATGAAAATTGACAATAAATAAAACAGATAATAATATCATTTTATTAAATTATCCTTGTTAATTATTATTGTGATTTTTTAGTCAAAAGAAAACTACTACTGTATTTTTCACTATCATAAATGAAAAAAAACAACTATAGTACTTTGGAATAAAGTACATAGTATTAGTTAGAGGATACAACTGAAAAAAAAAAAAAAAAAACTCCTTCGACCCCTTCTAATTATAAAACAAATTTTTGCTTTTCCTGTGTCCTTTAATATAAAACTCTTTACAAAGTTCAATATACATTAATAATTTCTTTACAAAAATACCCTTATAGAATAACCAACTATTCTCTGGTGAATGAGATTCTTAAAACATCGCAAAGCATAGAAGAAGCAAATTTCATCGGACGAGATGAAATAATCTTTAGAGAGTCGAGTTAATTAAAATGATCCTTTTTTGGAAAAAAAATCAGTACACTAATTTCCTTCTCTAAGAATGTATCGCAACTCCACACTCAAGTTCTTACCCAGTTCTAGCTTAATGTCATATAAAATAGCAACAAACTCAATGAAAGGTTGAATCATATCATTGATTAACTGTATAGCAATGAGAGAGTCTGAATAACAGATAAAATTAAAGGTTCCCAATCTCCGACTAATTTGAAGGCCATGCAAAATAGCTAATAATTGTGCATGAAGGTTATTACTTTAGCATATGTGACCATGAAAACCAATGATCAAATCATCATTATCAGATCTTACCAAGCCAAGAAAACCAATCAAGGGTTCCCAATAGCGTTGTCATTGACATTAAGAATCGTAACATCTTCTATAGAATCATACTAAGATACCATAACAGGCTCTATCTCTAATGAGTATGAGATAGGTAATAACTTCTAATTAATGAGTTTAGAGAATGAGCAGTTGAAGTGAGCTTAAAAATCGAAAAAAAATTCTTTAATAATACAAAGAGAATTCCTAACTCTCCATGTCTACCAAATTCCAGCAAGAAAAGGGGAGCTAGAATCTCTTGAGCCACTTGTCTTCAGAAAATTAAAATTATTATTAATATTATTGAAAAACTCAAATTCATAGAAACTAAGAGAATGTCATATTTGACGAGAAAAAGTGCAATATTTTATCGAATGCAGGAAAGACTCGTTGTCATTCATACATCGAGTACATGTACTAGACTATAAGAGACGAAGATGATGCAGGATGTCACAAGTCAGAGTCGAATTGTGACAATTCAACCAAATAAAAAACTTTTTTTTCTCAAGAGCCTTCAGATGTCGAATCCAACGCTAAGAATCTATAGGGGACTAAGAGAATTTCTGAGACAAAAGCCAAGTATATTCAGACTTAGCCATATAGCAACAATTAGCCTCCATTTTCCAAGTAAAAGTATCAACCACACTATCATTAAGATGAACACGAATAGAGTTAAGAAATATCACCATATTAGGGTTGAAAGTTCTAAGAAGCTACAAATTGTCAACATAAACATCCTTGAATTGGAGTTAAGTATCATGAATTGCCACGTAATCTATAGTTTACACAAGGGTTCCAAACTAGACCAATATGTATACCAAAAAGGAAAAATCTTCAGCCTCTATTCTAATGTTATACCTATCATGAAGAAAGCAGGTAGTATTCCGGACAGAGTTCCAACTGTAAGAGCCTATAGATTTACTTTGGCTCCAAAAATCAAAAGAAATTACATATTTATGACTCATAATTTGAACCCAAAGCTTATTCTGATGATGTTGCATGCTTCGTACATGTTTACCAACAAAGAAATATTAGCCTATCTAGCACGCCTGACATTAAGACCACCCTTGTGTTTTGACAATAATTTTATCCCAACCAACAAGATGAAGCCCATGATTACTAGTAGCTTTCCAAATGAAAATCTCTAGTAAATTTGTCGATGAGAATACAAGTTTCTTGAGGAAACCAAAACAATTGCATGTAATAAGTACGTAATTGAAATTGCCAAGACCAACCTACCCGACTTATTCAGGAATTTGTTTTTCCACGTTGACAACCTAGTCTGTAGCTTTTCTATCAAAAAAAAAAAAAAATCAAAATCTGCGGCTTTTCTCTTATTATATCATTAATTGTAAGGGTAAATTTGTGAAAATAACACCTTGCAAACAAATTTATTACTCCAAATTTATTACTCCAACAACTTTTTTTAATAGCAGTAATTTTTGCTAGGGATTCTTATATTAAAAGATGGAGATAGTAATTAATATTACATTAATAACATTTATTCTATGACATACTTTTCTTGTTACAATGACACTCATTATCGTTATGAAACAGTAAGAGTATATAAAAACAGAAACAAAACTATTGAAACACGTGCGAGAACTATTATATAGACTTACTATGGTGATTGGTGAAACAAGTTTAACTTCAATTCATAGTATTAAACAATAAGGGAGCATTATTGTCGCTAGTTTAAGAATGCCTCTATAAATTGTTGCACGCAAGAATGAACTAATGCAACAACAATCGAAACTCATAAATAAACAAACAAAATATTGTAGTTGATTATCAAACAATGGCTTATGTTAAGCTCGCTCCACTAGCTGTCTTTTTGCTTGCCACATTTTGTATGTATTTTGACCATCTTTCTCACCAATATATACCTACCATGTATTTCTATTTATATTTTAGAACTCGTGAGAAGTTCATTAGAATGAATCTACCCCCAATTAAGATAATGGACTAACATTTAACATACTAAATTATTATCATTAAATACTCATGTCCTAAATATATTATTATTAATAATATTATTAAGCCATTGATGATATGTTGCATGCATGAATGTGTTCCAACTTTAACTAACTAGCTTTTCCTTTTAAAGTAACATTTCCAATGGAGAAGGTAGAAGCAGGTTGTTCTGGTGTTTGTTCACCATTTGAGAAACCACCAGTATGCGGGTCGAGAGATTGCCGTTGTATCCCATGGGGATTATCCATTGGCCAATGCATATATCACACTGGATCTGAACTCGTTATGAAGATGGCCGAGGACCATACAAACTTATGTAAGTCTCATGTTGATTGCATCAAGAAAGGAAGTGGAAGCTTCTGTGCTCGTTATCCTAATACTGATCTCGAATATGGATGGTGTTTTGTCTCTAATACTGAAGCAGAGCGCTTCTTTGAGATTGGTTTAAACTCTTCAGTACAAGATATCCTTAATATTGGCTCTAACTCCAAACCAACAGACTGCTTGAAGACGGCAATAGAAATGGCAACTTAATATTGAGAAGTAAAAATAAACCTACCATGTGTGATATCATGCATCAACTACTTTAAATAATCAATCTTTGTTTTCAACTCATCAGTTGGATTTCTTAGATATCCTAATAGATTTTAATAAATGATGCATGTGAATGATTTGGGTACTATATTTTACTTTTCAAATAAAGTTATGGCTTGTGAATAATTTGGGTACTCTAAATCGTCAAACACACATTTATATATTGTGGTTTTAATTCTTCGATTGAATATGGTGAAAAACATAAAATAGTGTTATGTACCCACAATCCATGCTACAAAACATGATAGAGGTCCTTGAAGAGATAAAATGCAAAGAATGATGATAGAAAAATTGTTAGAAAAATTACTAGATATTACAAGAGTGATTATATAGAGCTAGTGACGCCTAAACGTTGTAACTTACTAGATATTATTTTAATAATAAAATATCAAGTCAAATGACTTATACAAGGGTATATCAAGTCAAAATAAAAAATAATAATAATAATAATGAGCAATGCTTAACCACCACTAAAGTAGAAAGCAAATTTTATCAAAGCTATAAGGCAAAAGTTTAACCATAATCAATAAATACAAATTTAATTTCATTAAAAAAAAACTACAAATTTAATTTAACCATTATTGAAAAAAAAACGCATATGTTTTTTTTTTCTTATCACAAACGCATATGTTTAAACACATAAGAAAGGCATAAGCTAAAACCATTTTTTGAATGCTTAATAATGAATGGCAGAGGCTTAAGTCAATGCTTAACTACAAGTAACAAAATCTTAGAAAAAGAAATTTTTGTACACCAAAATAAATTCTTCGGCTCATTAATATTGTGATCAATTTTTGTAATGGATTTTGGACACTTAATTCTATTCAAAGGGTACAATTAAGGCCGGTTAAGTGCATGGGTATCCCTCCCAAGTGCATCGGACCTCTAATTGGTGAGGGGAACCAACTTTATTTTATTTTTATAATATGTAGATTTAGTTAATGAATTTGTTTCAAAAAGTATTAGAAATATTATTTTTTTTTAAATAGTTAGAAGTTGATATTATATTTAAGTTGTATTGAGATATTATTTAAAATTTAAATGAAGTAGTATGAGTTTTTTTTACATCATTTAGTAAAAATATAATATTTTAAAATAGTTTTTAATTATTAAAATTTGAATAAAGTTCTCAAAATATTTAAAACAGCCGTCAGTGACTCAGTGTAATAGTTTAAACCGTAATCTTAGGCCCATGGTAATTAGTCTCGTTTGCTCCTTATTTTCTTAAGCTATTATTGATTAGGAAAAGGGAGAATTAGCCCATGCACAACACAAAGCTGAGTTTTCGATTAACTATTAACATGTCTTCAGCAAGTAAGTGATATATCACTGCTTTGTATTCATATAATTGATCTACTTAAGCTTATATATTATTTTAGTGCCTGAATTATATGACTTGGGACCCTTTTTTTTTTAATCAAATGTAATTATCCTGCCATCTTTTTTCTTTTTTTTGGGTTTGATTTTTTCTAGATATATATATATTTTTTCTTTTAACCATTAAATCAAAGTTTGAAAGCATATTGATTTTACAAAACATGTTCGGATGAAGCATAAATTGTTTTATGATTGTATGCACAGTGAAAATTACTTTTTTTTTTTAAAAAATAATTTTTTTAATAAACTACCAAAAATAACTTCTCATTTAAACAATTTTTAGAATACTCATTTTTTTTTAAAATGTAATAAAAAAGTAAAAACTAAAAAAATAATTATTTTACGAAGAAAAAACTATACGCTCTCATAAAAAGACTAATATATTGTTTTATATAAATAATTCAACCTATATTTTATCCGATTCATCTTCTATTTTGCCACCCTAATACTAACGTACATGGTGAAGAATGATAATGTGTCTTTGTGATGAAATGGAGTGCATCATACAGAATGTGTTGCCATCAAACTAGAAGGAAAGTGGGAGGCTAGTGGAGAACAAAAGACAACTGAAGAAATAAAGGCAACATTATTACTAGTATATATAAATTACTTTTTCAGAAAAACAATTCTAGTATAACAAAGTATAGTGCCAAAAGACTAATTAAGAACCGGCTTGTTAAGTTTAAAAAATGGATTTTATATTTTAAAATAGGATTTTTATGAGAATCTATTCAAAAATAATAGATATTATATTTTGGATTCATTTGTTATAAATTAGAAAATAATTTTAAAATTTAATAACTTAGATATTAATTGTTGGATATTTTAAAATAATAAAAGTCATATTTTTTAACAAAAAATATACCTCTTAAAAATGATTTTAATTGGAAGCTACTCAAAAACAACTTCTCATTTTAAGTATTTTATTTTATTTTTTAAAAATATACCTCTAGATGTTATTGAGAAAGTTGGTATTTGAGGGATGGTCATCAAAATCGTGTATGGGAGGATAATTGGTTTTTTTTATCAAAATGGTCACAAGATTTGATCTCCTAAACCTTCTAATTGTGATATTATCTCTGTCTCGGATCTCATACATCATGATATTCAGTGTTGAAATTCCCCCTCAATTAATGAATTTTTCTTCCCTTTGAAGCTCAACAAATTCTTCAATTGCCACTTTATTTCTCTCAACTACAAGATGAGTTTGTGTGGGATGCTTCACAATCTTCTATATTTTCAGTGAAGAATTCGTATCATTTCTTAAAGGCAAGACACGAGGTATATGCCCCTCATAATTCAACGCAAGATATTGATCAGCAAGTTTAGAAAAAGTTGTGAAAAATAAAAAATATTCCAAGATATATTCAGTTTGCTTGGAGGATTCTACATGTAAAAATACAAGTAAAAAATGATCGTTTTAAAAGAGGAATCAGTTGTGATGTTTGTTTTTTGTGGGCAACATAATGACATAATTTTAGATATCTTTATGGAGTGTCACTAGTCAAAGTAGGTCTCATTTTCATCTCCTTTATGTCTGGTATTTAATTCACATGATTCCAAATACGTACCATTTCACGTGTGGTTGGAAAGAAATACTATTAATATGCAATATTTAGTGGTGTTATAAGCTTAAGGTTGATGCAATATGTTCGATATATGGAGATAAATGAGGTATCGGTGTTGAAGTGAGATATATTGATGGCGTAGTAGTTACTGCTAGCTGCTGACAAGTCATTTCATAACCAGATTTAGAGGTGGCATAAGCTTTAGCTATGCAGAAGAGTTTGAAATTTGCTAAAAAATATGTCTTTTTTGAATTTTATAACGGAATCAAATGCTTCAAATGTGGTCATGGCATTGAACGCTCATCAACAATCTCCCACCTATATTGGTTCTATTATTGGAGATTGTATTATGTTTAAGGTTTGCTTTCATAATTTAGATTTGTTGCCAGATTTTCTTTAATAAAATTATCATTACTGTAAAAAAATAAAAACATTTTGGATTTAGGGGAAAGATATTCATACAAATTTACTCTCATTTATTAGTGTGTAATATGATATTTAAAAATAGATATTAAAATATAAAAAATTAGCATTATTTACTATAAAAACGTTATCTAAAATTACAAACATTTGGTCAGCATCAAACATATATTATAATTGATGTATTATAATTTTCTTCAAAATCTTATCTTGAAGATATTAAAGATATATACTACAAGTGAAATGTACATTTGTTCAATGTATAGTATATACATTAAAGGAAAATTATTATATTATAATTTTCTTCAACTTTTTATTTAAAAGATAATTAAGAGACATGGAACTAATAAAATACAAATTTTTCTATTAATCAATTGATTCATGACAAATATTTATCTTGTGTAGAATTTATACAATCAAAAAAATCAAGAGATATTCAAGATACACACAACTAATAAAATACATATTTCTCTTTTAACTATTTTTTTACAAATCTCTTTTAACTAATTGATTCGTGATAAAAAATATTTTAATACATATTATCATTGACTATTTTTATTTATCATGTGTGAATTAATGACACAGTACTAATGAAGTATAAATTTGAAATAGTCTGTGTTAGTAATTAATTGTTAATTTTGTTAGAGGGAGAAATTGAACTATGACCTCAAAACCACTCCAACTCAACCAAAGCACCTTATGACTCCCTTCTTTTACTTAATTAATTAATAATTAATAAAAGACCATTTTTTAACTAATTGACCAATTATAAATGTTTATCTCGTGTATAGTTTATATATATATATAAATTATAATTATTTTTTTATGGGAAGTAAATTATAACTGTTGTATTATATTTGATTCATGAAAGACCATCATTTAACTAACATATCAATAAAAATTTTGTTTCAAGTATAATTTATATATATATAATATACTTCATCCGTTACATAATAATTGAGTCATTTGATTGTTTTATACATATTAAGAAAAATATATAAATGAAATAGAGATATTATTATTTTTTATCAAATTATCTTTATTAGGTATTGATGTATTATTAATTTCATAAATGTATATTGAAAGATACTGCATTGGTAATTATGCAAGTAATATTAATTAAATGGTAGAATTGAAAATAAAAAATGCATCAAAAATTGAAATGTTCGTTTATTTTGGGAATTTTTTCTTCCAAATGAGTCAATTATTGTGGGATGGAAGGAGTACTATAATTATAATAAGTGTATTATATTTTTATTCAAAATTTTATCTTTAAGATATTCATGAGACACAATACTAATGAAATCATAATTTTTTTTTTTTGCATAAAATCATATTTCTCTTTCAACTAATTGACTCACAACAATATATGTTCGGTGTATGAGTTTTATAGGAAACTATTTTATAAAAATCTATTGTTTTTTAAATTTGTATCTAGAAGATATTTAAAGACACAATACTAATAAAATACATATTTCTCTTTTAATTAGTTCCTCTAATCCAAAATATATAATAAAATTAAGTCAATAAAATTTAACATATTAAGTCTAAAATTTAGATCAAATATATCAACTGTATTTAAATTAATTATTTCTTAAATATAAGACCGAAATAATTATTTAATTTGTAAAAAATAAACTTTAACTAATTAGTCGTTGACCTTATGTCATTATTATTATTATTATTATCAATAAATAAATAAAGTTTGACCAAAGTTTATCATTGTATTATTTTTTAGAAGAAAAAAAACATACTGTACTAATTGTTTTTTGACTAGTTATTAATTGTACGATTTGGTAAAACACTAAACCGCTCCTTCAAAAAGAAACGCCAAGGGATCGCATGGCTTCTATTTGATGAAATAATTTTGTCAAAGGTATTGGAATTGGCAGTGTTAAGTATTCAATTTTCAACACTCAATCAAACAACAACGTCTCCATCATGAATCTCCCTCCATCACAGTCCCCGCATCCGCCCATCCCGTCACCATCGCCGTCACACATCTCGGACCATCTTTCAATCGAAGTGCTTTCATTCCTTCCCGTAAAATCTGTTATGCGAATGAGCTGCTTGAGTAAGTTCTTCAACGCCCTCTTCACCGATCCTTTATTCGTCAAATTGTACCTTCGTCGATTTGCACGAAAACCTCACCTCGCACTAGTCACTTTCAATACAGAGACTGTTGTACCCTTCCCAGTACCTCAATTACTTTCCAATCCTCCGATAACCCTTACCGATGATCCTTGCTACCTTACCGCAGATCGTGTCTTTATACCAGAGGATTTCATTATCCGCCAGGTTGTTGGTTCATGCAACAGATTGATCTACTTGCTCAGTATTGCAACTGAGTATCGATACTTATGGCTCCATTTCTGGAACCCTTCCACAAGGACAATTTCAAAACAATTAGGGAGTATACGCTTTTCTCACCATGTGCTTTATAGATTGAGACCTTACAAGTTCTCTTTTGGTTATGATAATTCAACCGCCACTTATAAAGTAGTGTCGTTAATTGCTCTCCCTTGTAGTAAAATTGGAGTGCAAATTTTCACTTTGGGTGATAATGTTTGGAGAGACATTCCAAATTTTCCAGGGTATCCTCTTCAATTGCTCAACCATCGTCACAAGCTGAATGGCGGCGTGTATTTGAGTGGCACTATTAATTGGTTATCTGCTTCTTACTACCCAGTTAAGTCTGTTGATCAATATATGATTATTTCGCTTGATTTGGGAACGGAGATATATACGCAGATGCAACTGCCTTCTGGTTTTGATGTAATACCTTGTGTCGATCCAACTATTGGTGTGTTGATGGACTGTCTTTGTTTGTCTTATGATTTTAAGCAAACTCATTTTGTTATATGGTGGATGAAGGAATTTGGAGTTCAAGAGTCTTGGACTCAATTCCTTAGAGTTAGTTATGAGAATCTTCAAATTAATTATAACTTAGAAGTTCAGAGATTATATTTGGTGCCATTGCATCTTTCAGATAATGGTGATACATTGATACTAGCGAGCAACTTAGAAGACCAAACAATTCTCTATAATATTAGAGAAAATAGTGTAAAGAGAACTAGAATTACCAATAGAATGTGTTGGTTCTCTACTAAGGATTATGTTGAAAGCTTGGTTTCGCCTTCTTGAAAGTAGTAAGTTCTTCTTTCATTAAATCAAGTATGTTGTATAATGCATGCACAATTATTTCCTTTACTTCAATACTTTATCACAAATATGCTGAATAAACTGATTGATCCTATTGCCATGTTTAGAACTTGGTTATTTATGTTTCTTTTAAGAATAAAAATGTTTTGTAAATTAATATATTTGATATCCTTCTTGTTTTGATTACACCAATTCAATTACATTTGCTTATTTTGTGTTGATACTTGATAATGATATTGCTATAGAATCTAATTTTTAGTAGCACATCACTTGTGTAAATTGTGGTGCAGATTTGTATTCATGGTATTATGGTTGAAGCTTAGTTTTTTATTTTTCACCATTATGGCTTCACTTTTGAACTTGAGCATTCATTTTCCTTTGAGTTTTTGTTCTATTATTTGTTTAGTTGTTTCACTCTCCTACTTAACTGAAGTCCTTTTTGAATTATAGATCAAAACTCCAACCTCTAGCAGATCAGCGTTATTCATGGTACATGGCAATATGGTGGGAAGAAACAGGCTTGCTGAAGATTCATTATCTTCAATTATAGTACTTGTTTTGTATAAGAAATTTATGACCCAATTGTTGTCTTTATAATTTTTTAGGAAATATTTGTAGAAACTTAACGTTGTTTGTGCAAATTAAGGTAGATGAAAATCTCCAACTATTTGAATAATTTAGGTACACTTTTTTTATGAACCATTTGAGTATGATATGAACATCGTTATTTTAAATTTTTAATCGAATTTATACAAACCTTTGTATATTTAATATAAATATTACATAACATATGAATGATATGTTTCATCACAAATATACATGCACCATAATATATGTAATTTAATAAGAGATTTTAAATTTGGTTAAACTATATTATATAATTTTTTTATGCATGTAAGTAACTAATTTAATTCATATATCCTACGTCAAATTCAAAAATTCAATGTTAAGTTGTGGGAGTGATGACTTTTTCATTACACCTTCACTTTTTAGGATTATTCATTTGTTGGATTTATTTTATGATAGTCCTCGGTGATCTTTTTGTGATTTTCTTCCTTGATCATTGTGAATGTTGTATCCAAGAACAAACTTCCCTCCAAAACTCTCACTCTGTCATCCTCAAATTGGATTCCTCTTCTGTAACTCTCTTTCTTGTTCAAATTCAAATTACATTTCCTAAATCCTGAATTCATATGCAAGCAAGACTTTAATTGTTTCAAATGTTGAAGTTTCAAAAACATCAGCTGTTGCAGTTCTCAAGCAAGCTATAGAGGCGTCTTTTAGTCACATACCTCTAAAAGGACCTGAGAAAATATCATGGTGTTTATTAATTTTACCGATTATGATTTTGCAATGTTTATTGGTTGCACTACAAGAAAACATGAAAATATAGAGGGCCAAAAGCTCTCTAGGAAGGACCAAACATCCCTAGGAAATGTAATTCACTGGTCAGAATAGGTTTTATAGGACTAAAACCCTCAAAATAGTATTTAAGTAAATAATCTTATCATGGTAAATTATTTTAATTAAATTTATAGTTAAGTAAATGTTCAAATTATAGTAAATTATTAAAAATAAAAATTTATATAAATTAAAATAATAAATTATATATATAAATGATTTTTATTATAATAAATTATTTTAAAGTTAATATAATAATTGAATAAAATTCCTTTAAAATTTATATTTAATTGTATTTAAATTATAAATAAAATTGAAATTAAATTAATAAAATTGAATTTTAATATAATTGAATTTAAATTAAAATTTATATTTATTTTGGATTTTGTCTTCTCCACCCTCGCATCCGACTAGTCGAAGAAAATCCACATCCACCCTCTTTTCTTGTCGGGTGTGAAATTTGAATCTCTATCCCCGTGTTAAACGAAGTTTGGTTCCATACTCCGCACCTATATATATAAAATAATAAATTTAAAAATCATATTTATTATAACTAATATAATAATAATAAATTAAAAAAAATATTAAAAAAATATTTTTCTAGAGAAAATATTATAATTTATAATATATAAAAATATTAAATATATTGATATATATATATATATATATATATATATATATATATATAATTTAAAAAGTCAATAACTTTACAAGCAGAGCGGGTCCGGGATCTGGGTGGATATCACACCTCTAAATGCCGCCGCCAACTCGCACCCGATTAAAGTGAGATTTTCCCACTCAAATCGGAACGACTTCGAATGCGTAACTACAAATGTGAATTGTGTTGTTATCTTTACATGTCACTCACCTAAAAAATCCTTATATCGATAGCTGAAATTGAAATCACAACTTTGTGAGAAACCAAATCCACTACGCCAAAAATTACATTTTATAGCGCGTCTTTTATAGCGCTTTTGTGACATACTAACATACATTTATTATTATCATTATCATTGTTATAAAGTTTGACCAAAGTTTATTGTTGTAATATTTTTGAGTCAAAAAGAATTTATTTTACAATCTTTTTACTAATTTTATTAGTTGTACTATTTTGTAAAGCACAAAAACGCTCTTTTCTTCATATAAATGAAACACCAAACGATCTCAACGCTCCTGTTTCGTGATGAAATAGATTTTTATCAAGGTGTTAGACTTGGCAGTGTTGAGGCTTCAATTTTTCAGCACTCAAACAACAACGTCCTATCATGAGTCTCCCTCCATCTCAGCCACCATCACCGGCATTCATCCCGGACCATCTTTCAACCGAAGTGCTTTCTTTCCTTCCTGTAAAATCTGTTATGCGAATGAGATGCTTAAGTAAGTTCTTTAATATTTAGTTCTTGCACTATTAATATAACCGAAGCGCAAATTTTGAGTTTGGGTGATAATGTTTGGAGAGACATTCACAATTTTCCTGGGTATCCTCTTCAGTTGTTCAACCATCACCACAAGGTGAATGGCGGGGTGTATTTGAGTGGCACTATTAAAATAGAGGAGTCAGTCTTTTAGCTGAAGCGATGCATATCTCAAGTGCAAAAGACAAAAACCCAATATATGCAAATCTATCATATTTTGGGGTTATCGAGCACATATGGGAGTTAGACTACACAATGTTTCGTGTTCCCATATTTGGTTGCAAGTGGGTCGATAATAATACTGGCGTTCGGATTGATGAGTCAGAGTTCTTGCTTGTCGATTTTAATAGGGTGGGATACAAAGATGAGCCTTTTATTTTAGCGTCGCAAGCTTAACAAGTGTTTTATGTCACTGATCCTGCTGATGATAAATGGTCCATTGTCCTATCGACCAATAAAATAAGTGATGATAACAACAACGATAAAGATGTTGGTAATGATCTTTTCTTTGCGACATCACAACCACATGAAATTGATTCAACTGATGATGGTTTATATCTTAGAGATGATCATGATGAGGGAATTTGGATTAATCCATCATTTCGTATCGTAAAGGGACAAACAAATGTGAATCCCACCAGGAAAAGAAGAAGGGAATCTTAAGGTGTTTAAGTGTTTTATATACACCATGTAATCTAAACTGAGTTCATGTAATTTAAGTGTTTAACCTGCTAGAACTGAGCATTGTAGTATTTAGCTTGAACTGTATTTGATTTTCTGCTTATATTTAGCTTGAACTTAGTGTTTTATACTAAGTTCATGTAATTTAAGTATATGACCTGCCAGAACTGATTTTCTGCTTATATTGAACTTGAACTTGAACTTGAAAAAGCTTTGTTTGAATGGGCATTTTCCTAGAACTTGAATTAATCCCAATATGAGTTGATCATGTTATTTAGCATTGATATATAGGTATTTAACTAATTATTTGGAAAAAAAAATCCAAATATAGGTATTTGAACTGAACTGAACATAAACTTGTAATTTTACAGTGCTTTTGTCCATAAGCGCCGTAAAAGGCTTTTAAAAAATAAAACAAGGAGGTCTTTTACAACGCTTTTTGGACAAGCTCCGTAAACGGCTTTTAAAAAATAAAATAAGGAGGTCTTTTACAGCGCTCTTTGGAAAAGCGCTGTAAAAGGCTTTTAAAAAATAAAATAAGGAGGTTGTTTACAGCGCTCTTTAGACAAGCGCTGTAAAAGGCTTTTAAAAAAAATAAAATAAGGAGGTCTTTTATAGCGTTTTTTCAAAAAAGCGCTGTAATAGGATTTTATAACTAACCTGATAATAAGAAACCGCTTTAGTTTCCTCTTAATGACGTACTCTTTCCTACGAACTTTTGGCATTGCGAAACTTCCTCTTCTTCATTTTCCTCCTCATTACGTACTCCATACGAACCCTACTGTCCCTACGAACCCTATTGCGAACCATCTCCATCTTCGTTACTATCCCTACGGACCCTCATTACGAACTCCATATGAACCCTGCTGTCCCTACGAACCCTCTCCATACGTATTTCTGCGCACTCTTCTCGCTGTTCCTACTTAAGCGAAGTCGTAACCCTACGAACCATACGTATTTCTGCGCACTCTTCAGGTATTGTATTTATTAATTTGTTGTTGTCACTAAACTGCATGTTGAACTTATACTATTACTTAGACTACTGCATGTTGAACTTAAGCGAAGTCATAACCCTACGAACCCTACGTATTTCAGCGCACTCTTTAGGTATTGTATTTATTAATTTGTTGTTGCCACTAAACTGCATGTTGAACTTATACTGCTACTTAGACTACTGCATGTTGAACTTGTTGAAGTTATATTGAACTTATAATTATAATGTGTGAAATGTGTAGATAAATGAATTCCAACAATGATTTAGATAATCAAAATGAGGAAGTTGTCAATACTAAGAGTTACGAAAATGAAGTTAAACGTGGTACAACTATTATGCAAAAGTTCATCAAAGCAAGAAGTAAAGGAATTAAGTTTGAGGTATACTATACATTGTTTAGAATTTATTTTTTTATCTTTTTTGAAAGCATGTACTTACTCTATGAGTTTATTAGGTGGGATGGAATGAAATGGCCAGCCAATTGAGCCCAACACTTCAATGATGGTAAGTTATGTTGGTGCAGTTGTTCGTCAAAATATCCCAATAACAATTGATGATTGGAGAGATAAAGTTTTGAAGGATGCTAAAGATATATTATGGACTCCTGATATATAAGTGCAGAAAAGGGTAATAACCCGAGTCGTTTCGCAAGGACTCCTGATATATTGATATTAACCGAGTTGAAATTCGAAATTGGGGGGTTATATAATGATTTGGTTTGGACAGATAAGCAAAACGATTAATCCACTTATTTGAGTTTCGGACCTATCATAGATTATATCAATGAATTTTAATTAATTTCTAATTCGTGATTCTATTCTTATTTGACTACAGAATTGATCAAACAAGCGTACAATCAATCCTACGTTCGGTTTCATTGACTGGATTAAGCATCACAATCATTAAAATATTACAATTAACGATCAAGCGTCGCAGAATTATAATTCAATTAAATTATAGATTGAAACCGAATTCTGTCAAATAAAAGTAATCGATCTTATTGAAATTCAGTTTAAGCAATCGAAAAATCAATATAATCAGATGAACGAAAATAGAATCATGAATCAAAAATCGACAGTATAACCTGAACCTCCAGGTGTGATGAAACTCTGAATTCGTGGATTAATCTGATGAAATTTTCCTTCCATGGGATTGAAAATAAAAATACGTGTATATTAATATTCTGTCCGAAAATAATCTGATGATAGAAAGGAAAGAAATCCCAAAATATATAGTGCTCGAGCTTTTGGGCTTTAAAAGCCCACTATTTAAATTATTACAAAGGTCCAGATTACGAAATCTGTAATTTAGGCTCAGTAGAATTCGGAATTCAGATTTTTTTCCAACACAAAAGTTGTAGCTCTGATTTTTAGCTTTCCAACGACTGCTCGCATGCCTCAATCGGATATCCAGAGTTCAAGTTATGGCCTACAGAGCGAGCATGGGTTAAAATGCAAATAATAAAATTGTAATTCAATTTCAACCCAAAGTTTAGAAACAAGCTAAAAAATTATTCTAAGCTATAAAGTGATTTTAAAAATACCAAAACAAAAGGATAGAAACATGTGCCCAAGTGCTATGATCAAATTCCCCCACACTTAAGCTTTTGCACTCCGTGCAAAGCAATGCATGCGATTCCAAATATTCTCAGGAATGCAAAGTGGTGAGCAAAAGAAAAAATTCAAACTTCAAGGAATATGAAATTCATGAATAATTTCACAACCAAGGCAAACAAGAGGATAAATTAACCAAAGAATGCATCACAAGTGATAGAGTCCTCACAAGATATAAAATTCTCTCAATCACTCAAGTGTTTGGGCTACTGTTTACCCTCAAAGCACATCATGAAAGCTAGCACTACCATAGGCTTGACAAGCCTCTAACATCTATAATTGAAACACATGCACATAATGATCATAAGGTCTTTATTGAGGTTGTAACGTGGCCAAGGTAAGGGTGAGATAATCTTAAGGAGACTATGGCTAAAAATCAAAGAGGATAAAGGAGTAATGATCAAGAGAGAAAAATAACATTGAGAAGTAACTCAACAAAATATCATTGACTTTTATTATCAACTCTCTTTACTCACAACATAACCATTTTCCTCATTTTATTTCTTATTTCAAATTTTTTTTTTCTTATTTTCCTCATCTTTTTTTTTTCATTCTTTTTCTTCCTTTTTTTTTCTCTTTTTATTTTTATTATTATTTTTATTTTTTTTTATAAACCTCAAATTTAAACAACCTCAAATTCAAACAAACAAGTTGAGTTGAGCACCCCCATACTTATTTAAGGAAAGACTCCTTTATCCCCAAAGATTGGGTCAATTCATTGTTTTTCACTTTTAGGCTTGTAATGAGCTATATAACAAAGAATGAGATAATTAGGCTCAAAGGGGCTTAAACAAATGGATAATTGAAGGGTAGGCTTATTTGGCTAGTAGCTTAACAAGAAACAAATGCCTAGATCATTTCAATATATGCATGCGGACAAGAGTCAAGTCAAGTTCTAGCGCAACTAGCAATCATGAGTGAGATATCACACAAAAAAGGAAGATGGAAAAATGTATTCCATTCATAATAGGCTCAAAATCTCACAAGGGTTAATGACCTATCACAAATGATACACAATTTAGCATTTTAATCCAACTTATTTTACCAAGAATGCAAAGATAATATCCAATCATGCCAGTCCAAACAAACTCACAACATTTGCTCACAACATTTACAACCACAAAATTTGATGAAAAAGCATGCAATGCAATGCACATTTTTATTATTACTTTTTTATTTATTTATTTATTTATTTTTATTTTTTTTAAATCCTATAACAAATAAAATCCTCAATACTACCCCCCCACACTTAAATTACACATTGTCCTCAATGAAAGTAACAAGTATGAATTAAGAGTAAGGAAAGGGAGCTCCCTGTTCAATCTTCAGTGTAGGTGGGCTTTTCAAAGGAGAGTTCTTCTAGGGTAGTATCTTCAAGCACAGAGCTCTCATGAAATAGCTTGAGGTGTTGTCCATTTACTTTGAACACTTTGTCGGTGTTTTCACTTTTTATTTCCACTGCACCATGAGGAAAAGTGTTAGTAACAACAAAAGGACCAATCCACTTGGAACGAAGTTTACCTGCCATAATTTTCAGACGGGAATTAAACAGTAAAACATTTTGGCCAATGGAAAATTCCTTCCTAGAAATCATCTTATCATGATAAGACTTAGTTTTCTCTTTATAGATCCAGGAGTTCTCATAGGCTTATAGTCTAAGCTCTTCAAGTTGCTGCAATTGAAGCTTTCTTTCCAAACCTGCTTTCTCCATTTCAAGCTTGCAGCTTTTGACAGCCCAATAAGCACGGTGCTCTATTTCCACTGGGAGGTGGCATGCCTTACCAAATACAAGTCGATAAGGGGACATTCCTATTGGTGTTTTGTAAGCTGTTCTATGAGCCCAAAGAGCATCTTCCAGCTGATGGCTCCAGTCCTTCCTGTTTGGCTGCACCATCTTTTCTAAGATCTGTTTGATTTCCCTGTTTGAGATTTTAGCTTGCCCATTAGTCTGGGGATGATAAAGTGTAGAGACTCTGTGCACAACCCCATACTTCCGAAGCAAAGCGTCCATGGTGCGGTTGCAAAAATGAGTGCCTTGATCACTTATGATGGCCCGGGGTATTCCAAACCTGCAAAAAATATTTGATCTGATAAAACCTGCAACAACTTTACAATCATTAGTCCTAGTGGGTATTGCTTCCACCCACTTCGAAACATAATCAACAGCAAGTAAAATGTAGACAAAACCAAAAGATACAGGAAAAGGGCCCATAAAGTCAATGCCCCACACATCAAATACTTCACAGAAAAGCATAGGCTGTTGAGGCATCTCACTTCTACGAGTGATTGTTGATCCTGCTATTTGACACGGTTCACAAGTTTTGTAAGTCTCTAAAGCATCTTTAAACAAAGTGGGCCAAAAGAAACCCGAGTCTAAGACTTTTCTGGCGGTCCGTTGAGGACCAAAATGTCCCCCAGCTTGAGAGGCATGACAGAAATGAAGAATGGATTGAGCATCATGGTGGGGAACACATCGCCTAATCACCTGGTCGCTATAGAATTTCCACAGATATGGATCATCCCACACATAGTATTTGGCATCACTTTTAAGTTTGTGTATTTGTGTTCTGGATGCATCTGCAGGAAAGACTCCAGCAACTAGATAATTAACTAAATCAGCAAACCAAGGAATTACCTCACGCAACTGTAGCAGTTGCTCATCAGGGAAGTCATCTTGAATGGGGATGGGGTCCTCATCCAGTTCTATTATGCTCAAATGGTCTGCCACCAGATTTTCAGCTCCACTCTTATCTTTAATCTCTAAATCGAATTCTTGGAGTAACAACATCCACTGGATCAATCTCGGTTTTGCTTCTGGTTTCTTCAGTAAGAACTTCAAAGTTGCATGGTCAGTAAAAACAACTACCTTCGAACCTAGCAAATATGATCTAAACTTATCAAGAGCAAAAACAATAGCCAAGAGTTCCTTTTCAGTGGTAGTGTAATTAGCCTGTGCAGAATCTAAAGTCCTAGAAGCATAATAAATAACATGGGCAGCCCTGCCAACCCTTTGTGCAAGGACCGCTCCCACTGCATAGTTAGATGCATCACACATAATTTCAAAAGGGAGGGTCCAATTGGGTGGCTGCATGATGGGAGTAGAGGTCAGTGCTGCCTTCAAGCAATCAAAAGCCTTCCTGCATTTGTCATCAAAGGTAAAACTAACATCTTTTTGCAGCAAATTTGACAGCGGAAGAGCTATCTTGCTGAAATCCTTGATAAAGCGCCTATAAAAACCTGCATGGCCAAGAAAAGAACGAATCTCGCGGATGCAAGATGGGTAAGGCAAATTAGAAATCACATCAATTTTGGTAGGATCGACTGCCATCCCGTTCTTAGAGATCACATGTCCCAAAACTATGCCCTGTTCAACCATAAAATGACATTTTTCATAATTCAACACAAGGTTAGTTTCAATACATCTATGCAAAACTTCTATCTAAATTGTTCAAGCATACATCAAATGAGGAACCATACACAGTAAAATCATCCATGAAAACTTCTATACAACTTTCTATCAAATCAGCAAAAATACTAATCATGCAGCGTTGGAAAGTTCCAAGAGCATTGCATAGGCCAAAGGGCATCCTCCTATAGGCAAATGTGCCGAAAGGGCAAGTGAATGTGGTCTTTTCTTGGTCCTCCGGTGCAATATGGATCTGAAAATAACCAGAAAAACCATCAAGAAAACAATAATGTGACTTACCAGCCAACCGTTCAAGCATCTGATCAATGAATGGTAAAGGAAAATGATCCTTTCTGGTTGCCTGGTTTAGTCTCCTGTAATCGATGCATACCCTCCATCTGTTCTGCACTCGTGTGGGGATAAGTTCATTATTTTCATTTTTAACCACTGTGAGTCCAGTTTTCTTAGGGACTACCTGCACCGGACTCACCCATTGACTATCAGAGATGGGGTATATAATGCCTGCTTGCAAGAGCTTGGTCACTTCCTTTTTCACAACATCCAGAATTAATGGGTTAAGTCGCCTTTGGGGATGCCTCACTGATTTTGCTCTGTCTTCTAATAGTATCCTATGCATGCACATGGATGGGCTAATACCAAGAATATCAGCCAAGGTCCATCCGATTGCCTTCCTGTGTTTTCTCAAAATCTGCAACAGCTTCTCTTCCTGTTCATCTTCAAGTTTTGCTGAAATAATCACAGGTAATTTGCCACTTCCATCTAAATATGCATATTTCAAATTTTCAGGAAGTGGTTTAAGCTCTATAGTCGGTTGTTAGAACCAAGTTGGTTTTACATATAGAGTTTTGATGTTAACAAAAGTATTTTGTGAAAACAATATATTTGACTTCAAAGAGTATGAAAGAAGATTCATGTTTTTGAAGAAAATCTAAAATAAGATTTGATTCCAATTTATAATTGAAGAAAATCTAAAACAAAGATTTGATTTAAATTTATAATTGAAGAAAATCTAAAATAAGATTTGATTCAAATTTATAATTGATAAGATTTGATTCAAATTTATAATTGAAGAAAATCTTTGACCAAGTTGAAAAGAAGATATGGTCAAGATTTGAAGAATATTTGAAGAAGATTTGATTAAGATTTAAAGAAGATTTAATGAAGGCTGAGCACTTTACAGTGTTTGAGAAAAGATCCAAGGGTTCAATATGTCTAGATTCAGTGAAGAAGCTGCTGGAGGAAATATCAACAGACCACCTTTTTTTGATGGAGAACGTTTTGAGTATTGGAAAGACAGGCTGAGAAGTTTCTATATTTCACAAGATCCTGAACTTTGGGACTTGGTGGAAGATGGTTATATTGCTCCGAAGAATAAAGATGGTATTGAAATTCCAAGAAAGGAGATGAATGCTGATCAAAGAGTTTTGATGTTAACAAAAGTATTTTGTGAAAATAATATATTTGACTTCAAAGAGTATGAAAGAAGATTCATGTTTTTGAAGAAAATCTAAAATAAGATTTGATTCCAATTTATAATTGAAGAAAATCTAAAATAAAGATTTGATTCAAATTTATAATTGAAGAAAATCTTTGACCAAGTTGAAAAGAAGATATGGTCAAGATTTGAAGAATATTTGAAGAAGATTTGATTAAGATTTAATGAAGATTTAGTGAAGATTTGAAGAATATTTGATCAACATTTAATGAAGATTTGAAGAATATTTGATCTACATTTAATGAAGATTTGAAGAAGATTTGAAGAATATTTGATCAACATTTTAATGAAGATTTGAAGAATATTTGATCAACATTTAATGAAGATTTGAAGAATATTTGATATGAAGAATTTACAAAGTCAATCTACACAAAATTGGAACAAAATCATTCTGAAGAATTTACAAAGTCAATCTACACAAAATAGGAACAGAATCATCATGAAGAATTTACAAAGTCAATCTACACAAAATAGGAACAAAATCAATTTGAAGAATTTACAAACTCAATCTAAACAAGATACAATTCGGAATTAAATGAGGACTAAATTGAAGCCTAAATTTTCACTATAAATAGACACTCAATGCTGAAGGAGAAAAGCATCGAAAAGCAGAAAAGAGTAACTCAAGCTCAAAGTTCTCAATTCATCTTAGAGTTACAAAGAGAGAAACACTTGTTCAGGTTAGAAATATTTTTTGAGTGTTCTTTTCTTAAAGTGTGAGAGTTATTATTATTATCAGCTTTGTTAGAAGCAACTACTCAAGTTTCAATCTCTTGTATCCAACCCAATAGTGGTTTAGTTCCTTCTTCAATCTGGGTTCGTCAGGTTGTTAGGAGAAGACTTGGCTTGTAGGGTCAAGGTGGTTAGTTCCTCAAAAGTCTGGGGTGTCAGGCTGTTTGGGAAGACTGGCTTGGAGGGTCAGGTGCTTTGTAATTCAAGGTTTTTGAATTAGTGGATTAAAGCCTTCTGAATGAGGGGACTGGATGTAGCCAAGTTAGTGGTGAACCAGGATAATTCTACGCGTCAAATTATTTATGCTTTCATTGATTGCTGCTTCTAAATTCGATTGCTTCTACTCCAAGTAAGTCACCAAAACCAAACTAATTTTTAATTATTTATAAATTGTCATAAAGGTATCAACTTTGTGCAAACACAATTCAACCCCCCTTCTCGTGTTCGCACCTTCATCGGTGGCTGCTCAATGGAGGGTATGATACCAGTGGCTGAAGCTAAGTCTGCAAAATCAATTATGTTAGTAGAAGTATGAACATCAGCATAATGATCAACCTGTAAAGCAGCTTCAATCTCAGCACACACATAGCTCAACTGATTATCTATGCAAAATTCACAAATATAAGTATCATCAAAATCAGACAGTAAAGGAAAATCAGCAGCAAACATATCAGGGTAAGTGTCATCAACCAAATCAGCAAGTAACTCAATTTGAAAAACAGAATGCTCTACCATGGGGTGTTTCATAGCATCAAAGATGTTAAATTTTACAATGCTATCACCAAATTCCATGGATAGAGTTCCAGCATGTACATCAATTTTTGTTCGAGCAGTTTTCAAAAATGGTCTGCCTAAAATGATAGGCGCCCAATTGGAATTATTCTCTCCCTCCATGTCCAGAATGTAAAAATCTGCAGGAAATATTAATTCATTTACTCGAACAAGTACATCCTCCACAAGTCCAGCAGGGCGAACATTGCTTCTGTTCGCCAGTTGAATGGTAACACCTGTACTCTGTAAAGGTCCAAGAGCAAGAGAGTTAAAAATAGATGTAGGCATAACATTAATAGAAGCTCCTAAATCTAACATGGCATTTTCAAATTGACTACTGCCTATGGTACATGGAATGGAAAAAGTTAATGGATCTTTGCATTTCTGGGGCATGGGCTGAATGAGGGCTGAAACATTACGCCCCATGTTTACTCTTTCATTACCTTTTAACCTTCTATTGTGTGTGCACAACTCTTTTAGAAATTTGGCATATCTCGGAATCTGTTTAATTGCTTCAAGGAGGGGAATGTTCACTTCCACCTTCCTAAATGTATCCAAGATTTCCCTGTCCCTGTCTTCCTCGTCCATTTTCTTAGTCTTCACTGCCCTTTGAGGAAAAGGAAGTGGTATATTTTGCTCAACATCAACAGTTTCAGGTATCAAAATTTCTTCGGCAGCCTTGTTATTTTTCACAACAGTTTCAGGTACCTTTGGTGTTTCAACAGCTTTCCCAGACCTCAATGTAATTGCACTGACATTAGGGGCATTTGGATTTACTACTGACTGGGCAGGTAGTTGGTTTGATCCCTGAGTCTGCATCTGATTTATTGAAGTAGCCAGTTGGCCAATCTTTGTCTCCAAATTCTGTATTGTGGAATCTGTTCTTTGTTGAAATTGAAGATTTTGGACAGCCATTTGCTTGACAAGATCCTCTAATGAAGGTGTATTGCTTTGCTGCTGATGTGGAATGTTTTTTTGCCTAGGTTGCTGTTGTGCAGATGAATTCCCCCATCTCGAGTTGGGATGGTTTCTCCAACCGGGATTGTACCTGTTAGATGACAAATCATAATTGGCTTGAGGGTTGAATATGTTTGCTGCATATGCTTGAGGATTATCAGCAACTGGATCATCTTGCAAAGTAGGACATGAATCTGTAGGATGTTCCAGAGAAGTGCAAATACCACATACCACTGCTTGGGCTTTACCTACTGCCAATTTCTTCACTAAAGATGTAAGCGCATCAAGTCTGCTTTCTAGATTCTTGTGGGAAGAAGCTTGAATCTCATTTACTCCCTTTGTCAAAACGGCTGAATTGCTTCTAGTTGTAAACTGTTGGGAATTAATGGACATGTTCTCAATCAAAGCTTTTGCCGCTTCTGGGGTCTTATCGACAAATGCTCCCCCACTAGCAGCATCCAAAATACTTCTATCCATAGGTAGCAAGCCTTCATAAAAATACTGGATGAGCAATTGTTCAGAAATCTGGTGGTAAGGACAGTTAGACACCAATTTCTTGAATCTCTCCCAATACTCATGTAGTGATTCCCTGTCAATCTGTCTAATGCCACATATTTCTTTTCTGATTGAAGCAGCTCTTGAGGCAGGGAAGAATTTTTCTAGAAACAATTTCTTCAATTCATTCCAACTTGTAACAGAACCTGGCTGAAGGTAGTATAACCAATCTTTAGCAGCATCTTGAAGTGAGAATGGAAAGGCTCTCAGCTTGATATGATCTTCTGTGACTCCTTGAGGTTTCATGGTGGAACACACCACATGGGAACTCCTTCAAGTGTTTGTGGGGATCCTCACCTGCAAGACCATTAAACTTTGGAAGCAAGTGTATTAAACCAGATTTAAGTTCAAATGGTACAGTAACTTCAGATTATTCAATACACAAAGCATTATAGGTAACATTAGGTGCAGCAAGTTGTCTCAAAGTTCTATTATTCATATCAGCCATATTGTGTAGCAAAATGTCACTTTTTTCACTATCACTATCACTATCTGACTCTCTATCTGACACGTTAGCACTAGCAGCAGCTCTATTAAGTCTACGCCGTAAATGGAAGGTCCTATCTATTTTAGGGTCAAGGGGGTGCAGATTTACAGAACTAGCCCTAGTCATGCATCCTTATAACAATACAATGCAAAATCACAATTCTGAAAATTCCAACAATGTCCCTATTGCTAAAATTGAAATGAAAAATCGAAAACACTATCAAATAAAATCCAAAAAATATAAAAATACCACCAAAAATCTCTAAAAATCAAATCAAGGTCACGCAAATTTTTTTGGATTTTTTTAAAAATATCGAAAATTAAAAAAATTAAAAAAGTGGTCCAGATGAAGGAATTTGGGAATTTGAGCGTCAAATCCTAAATAAGTCCCTTATAAGGGTAATAACTCGAGTCGTTTCGCAAGGACTCCTGATATATTGATATTAACCGAGTTGAAATTCGAAATTGGGGGGTTTTATAATGATTTGGTTTGGACAGATAAGCAAAACGATTAATCCACTTATTCGAGTTTCGGACCTATCATAGATTCTATCAATGAATTTTAATTAATTTCTAATTCGTGATTCTATTCTTATTTGACTACAGAATTGATTAAACAAGCGTACAATCAATCCTACGTTCGGTTTCATTGACTGGATTAAGCATCACAATCATTAAAATATTACAATTAACGATCAAGCGTCGCAGAATTATAATTCAATTAAATTATAGATTGAAACCGAATTCTGTCAAATAAAAGTAATCGATCTTATTGAAATTCAGTTTAAGCAATTGGAAAATCAATATAATCGTGGATTAATCTGATGAAATTATCCTTTCATGGGATTGAAAATAAAAATACGTGTATATTAATATTTTGTCCGAAAATAAAAATACGTGTATATTAATATTCTGTCCGAAAATAAACTGATGATAGAAAGGAAAGAAATCCCAAAATATATAGTGCTCGGGCTTTTGGGCTTTAAAACAAGTAGCCCACAATTTAAATTATTACAAAGGTCCAGATTACAAAATCTGTAATTTAGGCTCAGTAGACTTCGGAATTCAGATTTTTTTCCAACACAAAAGTTGTAGCTTTGAGTTTTAGCTTTCCAACGACTGCTCGCATGCTTCAATCGGATATCCAGAGCTCAAGTTATGGCCTACAGAGCGAGTATGGGTTAAAATGCAAATAATAAAATTGTAATTCAATTTCAACCCAAAGTTTAGAAACAAGCTAAAAAATTATTCTAAGCTATAAAGTGATTTTAAAAATACCAAAACAAAAGGATAGAAACATGTGCCCAAGTGCTATGATCAATAAACATCACTTTTATATAATGTGGTACATTATAAACTATAGTTTCTAACTAATATTTTGTTTATGATCTTAACGAATAGCTTTTGTTTATGCCTTAACGAATAGCTTCAAGAGACACAATCCGATCAACCATTAGGTCGTCATATTTTGTGGAAGGAGGCTCGTTTGAATAAAGATGGAATAGTTGATAATGAAAATGTTCAACAAGTGGTAGAACAATGTGTAAGTATATTATCACTTTAATATTTTTTAATATTGTATTTTAAAAATGATATTGAACTTATCTTTTTAATCCTACATGTATTTTAGGAGAATCTAGAACAATGTTCTGAAAATCAAGAAGAGAATAAACAAGTTAGTTGTAGGGACATAGTTGGTAAAGTATTTAATGTTCCTGAATATTCTGGCCGTGTGAGGGGTAAAGGATTTGGCGTAAATCCAAAAAGTTATTTTTCACATGAGAAACGCACAAATCCATCTAATGAGGAAGTACTAGATAAGCTGAAAATCCTAACAGAGCAAGTGGCATTTTTGGTGAAAACAAATAAGGAAAAGCAACTTCTGGAGTGTCAACGTGAAATACAACTAGAGAGTGAAAACGCTAGTTGCAACATTGGTCGTAAAAGTCTTCCAGAGGTAATCAATTACTTAATAAAATAAGAAATTCATTCAACCTAATTGTTTCACATACTTATGTATTAACCATTGATTAAGGCGGTCTCATCTTGCGTGCTGTATTTATCCTCCCCTACTCATCGCATAGTTGGAAAAGGAACATTGTACAATACCTTGGGAGAAGTATTACACCATACTCTGATCCCTGCCGGCCATGTTAAAGTTTCACCCGTGATTGCTTTTGAACCAAATGCACCATTGCCTATACCCGACAACGATGGAGATATGAAGTTTTTGGAAGAAGCAATAGGTAGTTACGTGGCATGGCCCAAACATCTTGTTGGCCTAGATAAGGTATGTTTAATTGATATGTATATTTAATTAAATGATATATGATTATGATTGATTGTATTTAATTGCTGATTTTTTCCGCTATTAAGTTTAATTTCACATTTATTTAGATTCTTACCAATTCTAAAGGGAATGATAAGAAGATTCCTCACAACGAGTCAGTCACTTCACTAGAAAAGGTTTGACATATACATCAATGTGTATACATCAATGATTAGCTTACTATAATAACTAACAAACTAATTAACCTCATTTTTTTAGATTCAATCAAAACCCGCCGCACCGCAAATCTGCCAGAAATCAGCCGCACCACAAATGCATGGATCATGGAAAATCAATTGATGCTCCTAAAATAAGTCATCCATGCCTTTCTCGATTTGGGTCGTGTCTTGACATACAAGCAAAAATGAATATGGACAGCAATGATTCACGTAGCATACAAATGGAGAAAGGTATTTTCGGAAATGAGTATGAAGAATTACTTGGTAAAGAGCACATATATGAACTTCTCAATCATAAGGAGTTGAGTGCTACTGTCATCAGCATATACATTAGGTAATGTAAAATACTTTATTTAAGATAAAAATTACTTTCAATTGCAGCACTGCCACATTTATTGGTAATTAATCTAATTTGACATTTTCATTAAAGGTTTTTGTATGAAAAGTTGGTGTGCATGCGTAAATTGTTAGATAGATTTTCATTCTTATCTCCCTATAAGCTGTCCATGTTTAAACTCGGTCTAGTTAACATAAAGAAATATGTGTTGATATACTTTTGGGAAATAAAGAGAAGGATAAGCTGTTTCTTGCGCCATATAATTCAGGGTAATTATATATTCTTTATCTATATCTTTTTTAATTTATGATACTTAATTTATCAGTTGTGTAAACAAAGTTGCCAACCAAATTTTTGTTGTTGTAGGCAACATTGGATGTTGTTTGCCATCAATGCCACCTCTGAAATTATATACTATTTAGATCCACTGCACGATCATTATAACAATCACTCGGATATAAAGAATATCTTCGATACGTAAGTAATATTCATTTATTTCTTACATATATAAATAATGTGTTTGGTAATTGAATAATAATCACATTTATTTGATAGTGCTTTACAAGTTTTCCGTGCTCAAATGGGTGCTTCAGTGTCGAAGCATAAGTCAAACAACATCACATGGATTCCATTTGTTATAGAACTTAATTATATGCCTTTAAAATTTCTTTTACAATCAATGCACAAATATTTATTGGCGTATATGTTTTATTTTATAGTGCCCTCGTCAAACAAATTAACAGGTTAGACTGCAGATACTATATATTGCGATTTATGAAGGAGATTGTTGATATGAATCAAAATATAATTCCAGAAACGGTACGCTGTTTTCATTATATTTTGATTTTCATATATAAACTATGTATATATTTGATTCTAACTTATTTATGTTCAAATATTATATCGCACAATACTTTGACAATTCAACATACTCTGAAAGTGATCTAACTGAAATAAAGGAAGACTGGTGTCAGTATATGATCGAACTGAAAGTTATTTAATTTGCTGGGAAATTGGCATGCTGCAGGTTGTGAAATTGACATTATTGCTGGGAAATCGGCATTATTGTAAAGCTGACATATAATTCATAGTTAATTCAAAGTGTGTGTGAGGTTGAGAAAAGAAACTATTATATATTGTACATTGGGTGTTGTGAACTGATAGTTGCTGTGCATATGTAATTGATATTGTGAATATTTAATTGTTGTGAATATGTAATAAATATAGTACTTGATGTGAATATGAAATTGCTGTTTAAAGGAAATTGTTGTTGCTATGAAATATATGTAATTTGGTGTTATGAACTGATTGTTGCTGTTGTAGTTTAAATGAAATTGTTGTTGCTATGAAAAATATAGTAATTGTGTCAATATGTGCTTGATGAATATGATTTTGGAAAAAAAATTAAAAGACAACGCTTTCTTAAAAAAATGTCATAAAAGACCTGTTTATACAAACCAGCTTTATTTTAAAAATGCCATTAAAAAATGTCAATATGGTTTACAACGCTTTTTATTAAAACTAATATAAAAATGTACCTATTACAGCGTTTTTTTGAAAAAAGCGTTGTAAAACTAGTATAACAATTCACCTATTACAGCACTTTCTTGAAAAAAGCGCTGTAAAACTAGTACAACAAGCAACACTTTTTAGAATAGAAAACTAGTATAAGAATGCACCTATTACAGTGCTTTTTGGAAAAGTGCTGTAAAACTTGTATAAGAATGCACCTATTACAACACTTTTTTTGAAAAAGTGCTATAAAACTAGTACAACTAGCAACGCTTTTTAGAATATATTTACAGCGCTTTTTGAAAAAAATGCTGTAAAACTAGTACAACAAGCAGCGCACTTTAGAATAGATTTACAGCGCTTTTTTGAAAAAAGCGTTGTAAAACTAGTATAACAAGCGCGCTATATATGCACCTATTATATCGTTTTTTATGAAAAGCGCTGTAAAACTACTCTAAGAGAAGTGTTGAGCGCTATATATTATAGCGCTTTTTTATTTTAAATAGCGCTAGCGCTATTTAAAATAAAAAAGCGTTATATATTAATTTACAACAATGTTGTATCTTTTAACAGCGCTAGATACTACATCGCTTAAAAAAGCTGTAAATGGCTTAAAAAAACTGCTGTAAAATGCTATTTTTGGCTTAGTGCATATACAAAAATGCAGCTGCCTTCTTGGTTTGATGAAATGCCTCGTGTTGCCCCAACTATCAGTGTGTTGATGGACTGTCTTTGTTTTTCTTATGATTTTCATAAAACACATTTTGTTATATGGCGGATGACGGAATTTGGAGTTCAAGAGTCTTGGACTCAATTCCTTAGAGTTGGTTATGAAATTTTTTGAGTTCGGAAATTTTATTTGGTACCATTGTATCTTTCGGAGAATGGTGATACATTGCTCTTGGCAAGTGGCTTAGAAGACCGAGCAATTCTCTATAATATTAGAGAAAGTAGTGTAGAGAGAACTAGAGTTACCAATAGAATGTGTTGGTACTCTACTAAGGATTATGTTGAAAGTTTGGTTTCGCCTTCTTGAAAGTAGTATGTTCTTCTTTCATTAAATCAAGTATGTTGTATAACGCATGTGTGATTATTTCCTTTACTTCAATATGCTGAATAAAATGATTGATCTTATTGCCATGTTTAGAACTCAGTTATAAATGTTTATTTTAAACATAAAATGTTTTGTAAATTAATATATTGGATATCCTTCTTGTTTTGATTACACTAGCTCAATTACATTTGCAAGCTAAAAATTATTTTGTTTTGATACTTGATAATGATATTGCTATATAATCTAATTTTAATAACACATCACTTGTGTAAAATGTGGTGCAGACTTGTATGATCATGGCACCATGGTTGAAGCTAATTTTCTTTTTTTTTTTCTCACAATTATGGCTTCACTTTTGAAAATTATGCATTCATTTTCTTTTGAGTTATTCTTTTATTTGTTTAGTTGTTTCATTCTTCTGCCTAACTTGTTCTTTTTGAATTATAGATCAAAATTGCAACTTCTAGCTGATTAGTGTTATTCATGGTACCTAATAGGATGGTAGGAAGAAACATGCTTGTCGAAGCTACATTTTCTTCGGTTATAGTAATTACTTGTTTTGTATAAGACATTTATGGCCCAAATGTTGTTGTCTTTAGTGTTTCTTCGGAAAATATTTGTAGAAACTTACTGTTGTTTGTGTATAGGCAGATGAAAATATCCAACTCTTTGAATTAATTAAGTACTTTTTTTATGAACCATTTAGATATTATATGAAATATTGTTGTAGTTGATGCACTAAATATTAATGATATGTCAATAATCTATTGTAATTGTTCCAACTTTCAAAGATTTTAGGTCTGCTTTTCAACAGTTGATTTCGTAAGTTTTTCTAGATATCGTTTTATGTTCTCTTTCATTAAAAAACTATGAGGCCTTTAGGAAATACAATGTTAAGCAATTTTCATGCTATTTTAATTACTTGTCTGTTATAACTTCGTCTATTTTGGTCTTTAGGAATTTTCCAATTACTAATTTTCGACATGTAGCACTGATTATCATTAGAGTAATTGAGGCACCATCCTTCAAGAGAAAAATTCGTATCTACCCAACCATCTGTCAAAAATTTGGTGTCCTAATATTTCAATTTTGTCCGGCTAATTAAAAATAATTAAAAAAAAAGTAATAACATGTTTAATAAATATTTTGCACTTAATATTATTAAGTACAAAATTGTCATTTTAAATCTGGTCCAATTTTGAGTTTATTTGGGTTTCCGTTACATTAAATTTAACACCAAAATTAAAATTAGTAAATAAAAAAAAATTAAAGAAATGCTTTTGCAGCAGCCCCTCCCCTATTTTTTTTTTTTATTTTGTTATTTTTGTTTTCAACTTATTAAGATTATTATTTCACCATTTGAAGATTAGCTACTTATTTCCTTAATTATACGAGATTTCTTAATTTTTACTGCAAAAAAATTGAAAAATTCAGAACTCAATTTTATCTCATTGACACACATATTCATCATTTAAGTCTATAAATTGAGAACAAAAATCACCAGAATAGAAGGGTTTATAGAGTGTAAGAAGTAGAAGAGAAAAAACACATTAAAGGAAGAAAAATCAAGATACAAGCAAGACATTCTAAATCTCTTTAATATTAATATTCTATATATATAATTTCTTATATAATTTCTTTTTGCTATTACATACAGTATAAATGCAAATAAAAAATTATGTTTATGGTCTTCAAACTCTATGTTGTCATGCATGTTTTTTTTTTTTTTATTTCTCTCCTTCAATTCTTAACATTAGAAATTGTTAACACAAACAAATGAATAACATTGAAAATATCAAAGAAAAATTAACAATAAATTAAAAGGAAAACAAACAAAAAGTCAATCAAACCAAAGAGAGAATTTGGGACTTAAACTGCCGTTTTTATCGGAACCACTACCAGTAGTCGCGAGCAGGCTTCTTCTTTTTCCTTTCCTTTTCTTCTTCTCTTTCTTCTTTCTTCTTCCTTTCCTCTTTCTTCTTCCCTTTCTTCTTTCTTCTTTCTTCTTTCTTCTTCCTTTCCTCTTTCTTCTTCCCTTTCTTGTTTTTTTTCCTTCTATGTTGCTGCCTCCCCCCTCCCTCTTTTTTTTTTCTCATTTGTTTTCTTTTCTTTCTAAAATTATGTTTACCTTGCTTTTATGTATATCTTTTTTATTTTGTTATACTAAAAGGAAGTTTGGGCTCCAATCCCAACTTCTTTTGTTTATTTAACTATGTAGTCCAATTTTATTTGTTTTTTATAGGTCCACTCTTTTTTATTATTATTATTATTATTATTCTTTGACTAAAATTTGTTTTTGAAGTTCAATTTCATTTTACTTTCTTAAAATTGGATGTTTAGCTTTTTAATTTCTCCTATAAGAGCCGAGAGACACAAGAGCGACATACAACAGAGAAGACAGTTGAGGAGCGAGCGACTAACGGGTTGGAGACGAGCGAGCGTGCGAGGGCAACTGTTGATGGGCTTAAGAGGGACGAGGGGCTTGAGGAAGAAGATGAAATGAGCTAAGGAAGAAGAGAAGCAATAAGATGAGACGGGTTGAGGAATAAGATGAGAGGTCTGACGAAGAAGAGAAGGAAGAAACGGCTAAGGAAGAAGAGAAGAGGAAGGAGAAAGGGTTTTTGAAAATAACAAAACAAAAATAGAAAAATGACTAAATTGCCCCTTAGTCAAAGTCAATGAAGAGTATGTATGTACAATATACAACATACATTATTTATGTCCAAAAATGTGTTTAAATATTATTTCTCTATTCATTATAATAAATAGCTTTATGAAGGTGCCCACGATGCATAGTCAAAGATGTCATTGCCCCAACCATAACAAGTTTTTGGGCTAAGGTTATGTGCCCAACCATAACAAGTTTTGATAGAAATCTTAGCTCTCTGAAATTAATATATTTATCTTTTCTTTCTTAATCCTAAAACTAATGCACACAATTTTTTCTAGCCCACTTTGCACAACTAATGTAATATAAGTAATCGACCACAACCATAACCTAATGAACATATCATAAATGAATACAGCTCACAACATTCATCCCAATGCAAATGTAACCCATTCAAATATAAACCATTCAACCAAATTGATAAAAATAAATGAACATTCAACTAAAAATATTTATTACATTCTAGTTATTCCATAATTACAATTTAATTTATTAATTTCGAAAATTACATTTACCGCCTAAGTCTTTAAGTGTACTCGTCTAAATAATATTGCTCATGAATTTTCAATAAAGAATGTTCATTTTCTCACTCCAAAAATCAACTATGTCGTCCAAGACTTTAGTTGCAATTCTCCTTACAATTAATGTTATCAATGCAACACAATTAATGTCATTATTGCCACTCAATTATCCAAAATAATGACGATAAATGCACATTCAAATAATATTGTTTATGAATTAGTTTTTCTCCCTCGAAAAATCAACTATGTCACTCAAGACTTTAGGTGCAATTCTCCATACAATTAATGTCATTAGTGTCACACAATTATCCAAATTGATGGCAATAAATGTGCATTCAACTAAAAAAACATGTGGCTCAATAGTTGTTAACCTAAAAAACATGTGGCTCAATAGTTGTTAGTTTAATAAATAAAAATAATTAAAAAAATTATATTAATAAAATCAAATAAAATACCTTTAATAGAAAAAAAAAATACATCAAAGTTAATGCAGTTGAGTAGACGTGCCAAAACAAATAACGTGATATATTATTTTAACAAAATTAAAATAACGTTGTTAATTTATGTGCAGGGGGAGTTGTTAAAATAATGTTATTTGTTTTGGCACATCTACTCAACTGCATTAACTTTGATGTATTTTTTTTAATTAATTGTATTTTACTTGATTTTATTAATATAATTTTGTTTTTTTTAATTATTTTTTATTTATTAAATTAACAATTATTCGTTTGTTAAAACAAAAAATATAAAAAGTTATAAATAGTCGCATCCAAGGGATGCGACCTATCCTTCAGGTGGTTGTAGGACGGGGATGCGACCTCTTGAAGGTCAATAAAAAGTAAAATATTTTGGTATATAAATTTTAATATAGGATATAATAGAAAATTTTAAATAAAAATGGGATATAAAAACAAAATATCATCTTTAATTTAAAAAAAAAAAAAAAAAAATTCTCTACTCCTTTCGCCACAAAATCTAACTTCCAATATTCTATTTCATTTTTCTTTTGTATATATTTTAATTTTCTCATATTTTAAGTCTTCCATATTTTATCATTTCACTTTTTTCCTTTCTTCCACTTTTCCTTTCCATTTATTAATTATTGCTTGGAATATTTCTTTGTCTATAACATTCCCGGATCAAGCTGGACCACCCTAAGGTTTTATGAGCTTAGTGACAATTTATCCTAAGGTTTTATGAGCTTAGTGACAATTTATAGGAGGTAACCACCTCAACATCAATCTTTAGAGTGACTATATTTTTGAGTCTCATCATTTTTTTTTAATTAGTGACACTACGCAAAAAATGACATTTTATACAAGCGCGTCTTTTACATCGCTTATTAAATACAAGCGCTGTTGTATAATTTTTTAAAAATTACGGAGGATACAACAGCGCTGTGAAAAAAGCGCTATTGTAGGGTCATATAGGGTCACATACGCTTGCACATAATGTTTACAACTCTTTTACAGCGCTTTTACAACTCTCACCTTATGTTACATAGCTTTTAAAGCGCTTTTTGTTAAAGCGCTGTAAAAGCCTTGCGCTTTCACATAAGCAAATGATCTATTACAGCGTTGTAAAAGGTTTGCGCTTTCACATTATTAAAAGACCTATTAGAGCGCTTTTTGTACAAGCGCTGTAAAATCATTTATTTTAAATAAAAATCATTCACTTTAAATAAATAAAAACAAATTTAATACGTTGTCCTAACCCTACGAACTCTCATCTCATCTACTTTGCGAACCCTCCTCTCCTCTACTGTGCGCCCATCTACAAATTGAATACGTTGCTCCTCCTTTAAAACAAATTGATCAACGTTGTCTCAGGTACTGTATTTATTTATTTATTTATTTGTTATTGTCTCTAAAACTGATAAATTGTTACATATTAGATATGTTCTGTTTTGACATTGTTACATGATATTAGATATATTCTCATGATATGTTCTGTTTTGAAATTAGAGATGGGAACGGAGTTAGACTTACCTGACCACTGTTGTGTCAGAAGGATTTCTGCGGGGCGCGTGGAGATCACTTGGGTTATATTTTTTTTTTGTAGCATGATTAGATTAGATGGCTGTATAGGGGCTAGATGTCTATTTGTTGTGGTTGTATTTATTTCATTCTGGAATACTGTACCTATACCATATATTGCAAGCTTGACTTTTATTTTGATGGGTCCTTGTACCACTTTTTGATGTGACGTGGGGAAGTTAAAATTCTTGGGGCAGTGCTTTTGTACAGGTGTATGCCGAGAATACCCCAGGGGTATGAGCTACGTTGGATAGGTCTCACAGCCCCGATGTATTTTTCTGTTTTAAATATTTTGGATTTTCATTTCAAAACCGTTCCCGTTGTTTGTAATTATTGTTGACTTTTGTCGTTGTGATATGACTTAAATATTTTATCCAAAGATATTTCCCTCTTTATTATGAATTTTGAATTTGTTTTAAAAAAAAAATCGAGCTGTTACAATTGTGGTATCAGAGCTTTGGTTATAGGTTGTAGGTTAACCTGTAGGTTGGGGGTTGTCATCTGATCATGCGTCGGGGTGATTTGTCCGAGGGTCGGGTTCGGTGTAGTGTTGAGTTGTTGAAGTCGAAAGATGTCTTTTGGAATTCTTCTAAAGGGTGTTAAAATTTCTTATTGATGTTGGTTTTATAGGAAACAAGGCTCCAAGAAGGAACGACGCTGCAAGAGTCAACGTCAACAGGGATGATCAAATGGCTGAAGCAATGAATAACATGGCTGCTTCTGTTGTTGCGCAGACAACTGCAAAGACTCAGCGGGATCTAGAGAAGAGGGAAAGAGAGATCCGTGTTGTTGAGTCAAGGGGATTAGAGGACTTTTGTCGTTACAATCCTCCCAAGTTTAGGGGTGATGAGAATTCAGAGAAAGCGGATCAGTGGATCCAAGAAGTGGAAAAGATCTTTGAGATGATTAACTGTCAGGCGGGAGTGAAGGTCAACTATGCCACTTTTCTGTTGTTAGGGGATGCTGAGTATTGGTGGAGGAGTACAAGATTGTTGATGGGACCAGCTCATGAGGAGGTGAACTGGGAGTCGTTCAAAAGGAAGTTTTTAGACAAATACTTCCCGATGAGTACCAGGACTAAGCTGGGTGATGATTTTCTAAAACTTCGTCAGGGTAATATGACCGTGGGCGAATATGCCGCTAAGTTTGAATCGTTGTCGAGGCATTTCAAGTTTTTCCGTGAAGAGGTTCATGAACCATTCATGTGTCATCGTTTCCAAGCCGGATTGAAGTATGAGATTCAGGATTCTGTCTTACCCTTGGGAATTCAACGTTTCGAAGTTCTGGTGGAAAAATATAGAGAAGTGGAAGATATGAAGAATAAGAGAGCTAGCCGAGGAGGGAACTTTAGTTCAGGGGGGCCTAGTCGGGTGAGTTATCAGGGCAACAAAGGGAAACAAGTTGATAAGCCTTATAACTGACCGCAGAACAACAACAGGGGTCAGAATCACCCAGGGAATCAGAACCTTGGAAGACAAGTGGGGCAAGTGACTCGATGTTTCCGATGTGGGGAAGAGGGGCATTATGCTAATGCTTGTACTTCTAAGAGTCTTACTTGCTACAATTTCCAGAAACCGGGGCACATTACAAGGGATTGCAAAGCTCTGAAGGCGGAACCAGTTGTGAATGCAACTAGGGCTACTCGTCCTACTGCTAGAGGACGCGTTTATTGCGTGAGTGCTGAAGCTGGAAATCCATCTAGCAATCTGATTCAACGTGACTGTGAGATTGCAGGTAACACTCTAAATGCACTTTTTGATTCGGGGGCAACCCATTCCTTCATTGCTATGGATTGTGTGAATCGTTTGAAGTTATTTGTGTCGCCTCTACCTTTTGATTTGGTTGTTTCCACACCTGCTAATACGTTGACAATAAATACTGCATGTTTATAGTGTCAAGTGACTATTTAGAATAGGGATTTCTTGATTAATTTGATTTTTTTACCTCTACAATCATTCGAGGTCATTCTCGGTATGGATTGGATGTCGTATCATTATGTGATCTTGGATTGTGCTCGCAAACTGGTTCTTTTTCCCGAACCAGAAGTTGTTAAGTATCTAGTTGCTAACAAACTCGGAGTGTCACTAAGAGAAGGAACTCATGAGTTTTTGTCTTTTGCTAACGTGGGGGAAAAGATAAATATGAAAATAGAAGACGTGGTGCTTGTCCAGGAGTACCCGGACGTATTTCCAACAGAAATTACAGGATTACCACCGGTAAGAGAAGTGGAGTTTTTCATTGATTTACATCTAGGAACTGGACCAATTTCGATTGCACTGTATCGAATGTCTCCATTGGAATTAAATGAGCTCAAAGGCCAAATTGAAGATTTGTTGGAGAAGAAATTTATTAGACCAAGTGTATCACCATGGGGAGCTCTTGTATTGCTAGTTAAGAAGAAGGACGGAAGTTCATGCTTATGTGTGGATTATCGGCAACTTAATAAGGCGACTATTAAGAATCGTTATCCTTTGCCGCGTATTGATGATTTGATGGATCAGTTGAGAGGAGCCGCAGTGTTTTCAAAGATTGACTTGAAGTCGGGTTACCATCTGATCCGGGTAAGAGAAGGAGATATTCAGAAATCTGCCTTCAAAACTCGTTATGGACATTATGAATATCTTGTGATGCCATTTGAAGTTACCAATGCACCAACAATTTTTATGGATTACACGAACATAATCTTTAGTCCATTTCTGGATAAATTTGTTGTGGTGTTCATTGATGATATTTTGATTTATTCAAGGGCTGAGGAAGAACATGAAGAGCATTTGCGCCAAGTTCTTGAGATCTTACGCAAGAAGCAATTGTATGCCAATTTGTCGAAGTGTGAGTTTTGGCTGGAAGAAGTGAATTTCTTAGGTCATGTGATAACTAAGGAAGGAATCGCTGTGGATCCAGCAAAGATTGAGTCAGTTCTTGCTTGGAAACAGCCTTAGACTGTCACTGACATACGAAGTTTTGTAGGGCTAGCAGGTTACTACAGGAGGTTTATTGAAGGTTTCGCGAAGATTGTAGCTCCATTAACGCAACTTACTAGAAAAGATCAACCGTTTGCATGGACGGAGAAGTGTGAGGAGAATTTTTAGTTACTAAAGAAGCAGTTGACAACCTCACCAGTTTTGATCTTACCGCAACCAGAAGAACCGTATGAAGTTTATTGTGATGCGTCTCACCAAGGCTTGGGATGTGTTCTGATGCAACACAAGAAAGCTGTAGCTTACGCCTCAAGGCAATTGAAGATTCATGAAAGGAACTATCCTACCCATGATTTAGAGCTTCCTGCTATAGTTTTTGCATTGAAGATCTGGAGGCACTATTTTTATGGATGCACGTTCACAGTGTTCAGTGACCATAAAAGTTTGAAATATTTGTTTGATTCGAAGGAATTGAACATGCGTCAGAGGAGATGGATGGAGACTCTCAAGGATTTTGATTTCACATTGCAGTACCACCCTAGGAAGGCCAATGTAGTGGCGGATGTGTTGAGTAGAAGAAGTGTATCAGTGTCTTTAGTAGTGATGGCAAGACAACAAGAGTTGTGGGAAGCATTCAGAGACTTACACTTGAACGTAGAGTTTGCATCGGGAATTTTGAAATTCGGAATGATTAAGATTTCGAGTGGACTACTTGAAGACATTGCCAATTTTCAAAATGACACTTTAATTCAAGAGAAGAGGAACCTAATAGTGCAAGGGAAAACGACTGAGTTCAAGATTGGGCAAGATAATATTTTGAGATGTAATGGGAGAATTTGTGTACCAGAAGTTGCAAATTTGAGGAAAACAATTTTAGATGAGGCTCATAAGAGTAAATTGAATATTCATCCTGGAGCGACAAAGATGTATCAGGATTTGAGGCATAATTATTGGTGGCCAGGAATGAAGAGGCATGTCGTGGAGTATGTATCAACTTGTCTAACTTGCCAAAAAGCGAAGGTGGAACATCAGCGGCCTGCTGGAATGTTGCAACCTTTAGATATACCTGAGTGGAAGTGGGACAGCATTTCCATGGATTTTATAACTGGATTGCCGAGAACAAGGAGGAAGAATGATTCTATATGGGTGATAGTGGATCGATTGACTAAATCCGCACACTTTTTACCAGTAAAGACCACCTATAAGGTAGATAAGCTAACTGAGATCTACATTGCTGAGATTGTGAGGTTTCACGGAGTACCGTCGAGTATTGTATCAGACCGTGATCCGAAATTCACGTCACACTTTTGGGGAGCATTGCATGATGCGTTGGGAATGAAACTAAGGTTGAGTTTAGCTTTCCATCCGCAAACTGACGGACAGACCGAGAGAATAAATCAGTCCTTGGAAGATCTTTTGAGAGCTTGTGTACTAGATGATAGAGGAAGCTGGGATGATGTACTACTGTTGGTTGAGTTTACCTACAACAATAGTTTTCACGCAAGTATTGGAATGGCACCATATGAGGCTTTATATGGGCGCAAGTGTCAGATGCCTTTGTGTTGGTATAAGGACGGTGAAAGTATGATTGTAGGACCTGAGATGGTGCAACAGACTATAGATAAGTTAAAGAAGATAAAGGAGAAAATGAAGATTTCACAAGATCATCAGAAGAGTTATGCGGAAAAGCGTTGCAGACTTCTAGAATTCTAGCAGGGTGACCATGTGTTTCTAAGAGTCACGCCTACGACTGGAGTTGGTAGAGCATTGAAATCGAAGAAATTGACTCCTAAATTTATTGGACCATATCAGATTTCTGCACGAATTGGACCGATAGCTTATCGGATTGCTTTGCCTCCGATACTGTCCAATATTCACGACGTGATTCATGTGTCGCAATTAAGGAAATACCTTACAGATCTGTCGCATGTGATTGAACCAGACACAATACAACTAAAGGAGAATTTGTCATTCGAAGTACTACCTGTGAGAACTGATGACAGGAAGATTAAGCGATTAAGGAACAAGGATGTTTCGTTGGTCAAAGTGATTTGGAACCCAACTACCGGAGATGCGACTTGGGAATTGGAGAGCAAGATGAGGGAACAACACCCAGAGTTGTTTATCGACACGTAGTTTCGAGGACGAAACTAATTTTAGGGGGGTAGAATGTAAGACCCGTAATTTTAATTTGTACTTTTTGTTTTTGATGTGATTTTATGTTGAATTTTGAGGCTTTTTAGCCAATTTTATTGGTATTTCGAATGTTAAATGCCAATGATATTTTTGTGAGACCCGTTTAAAATTATTTGGCGAGAAATAATATAATTACCTTGCGCAAAATTCATTACCAGACTATTTTGTTAAAAATATCTTTAATTGCTAAAAAATTTACTTGTCAATTGAGTTGCAATGAGAATAGATATTTTTATCAAAATAGTTGAGGTGTGTGTAAGAATATTTAGATGTTTATTGATTTGATTTAATTATAATATATATATATATATATAATATTATTATTAAAAGTAATAATATATATATTAGTTAGCATAGTATATATACATATATGTTAGTAAGTAGTTTAAGTAATAATATATATATTATATTAGTTAGCAGGTTATTAGTTAGTATATAATATATATGTTAGTATATATACACATATATAGTACAAGTTACATATATATATAGTTATTATATATAGATAGGTGAGAGAAAGGAAAACAGAACCAACGCCTGTTTCTGCTTCTCGCGCTGCTTCCTTTTCTTTTTCTTTCTCCAGCTTTCAAAACAAAAACATAAAAACCAAAACCCAAAAACACAAAACTTCCATTTTCACCTAGATCTAAGCTCCATCTCGTGAAGTGGCAGAAGGTAAAGTTGCTCCTTGCCAAGCTACGGTGCTAATGAGCTAACTTTGGAAGCGACGTTGCAAACGAAGTTTTTATCAGAATTAATCGCGATGCCGTAATCGGTTGTTTAAGCTATCGTTAAGCTAAGGGCTCCTTCCAAACTTTTAGTTTGCATTTAGGACCTTATATGTGATTTTGTGGAGAATAAATTTGATGTGTTTGAGGTGTAGATTTGTGGAGTTTTGAATTAATGTTGATTATTTGGTTGTAAAAGTTTGGTGTGTGAAAAAGATATAATTTTGGGAATTTTGTTGTGGTTGGATAATTTTAGTTGTGAACAAATTGTTACAAATATTTATGTTTATGTAGTTAGCTCCTTGAGTCTCGAAAAGGAATCGAGGCTGTTTGCACCGAGTTAGCGGTGGGGAGAACTCTGAGATATTAATGTTGTTGTGGTGATTCAAGTTTGGTGTGGTTTATGTGTTCATAATTAATATTATGAATTTTTGAGATGTGATTTATGTGTGGATTATGGTTTAAGGTTTAGGGTTTAAATTTGGTGATTTATGATTGAAAATTTTGGAGATTAAATTTGGTGATTTATGGTTGAAAATTTTGGAGATTAAATTTGGTGGTTTATGTTTGAAAATGTGGAGTTGTGAATACGGGTGATTCATGATTAAATTTGGTGTGAACTTTTGGAATTCGAATTGATTGAAATTGTTGTGTTTGAGATAGGGATGTGTGGTGAATGTGCGATTGATGTATCCATAATTGATGGCGTATGCGTTATGAATTTCATAGATGAATATATGTTTGAGTATGCTCTATGAAAAGATTGAAAAATCATTAGTGTTAAATGAGTATTAAAAAAGGGGAATCTTTTAATAGCTGCATTTACTTAATGGTTGTGGTGAAAAGAGTCAGAGTATGCTAATGCATTTCATAGTACATGGTGACTGCGATGGGCCATGGTGATAGTGGTGACCGGATGGGCCACGAGATGATGCCATGTGAATAGTTGGTTCATCTTGTCCTTGCGGGGATTTTCGCGTCGTGCTGATCTATGAGAGATTGCACTCTTGTGAGTCGTGCTGATCTATGAGCGATTGCACGCTTAGAAAATTGTGCTGGTCTGTGAGAGGCTGTACAATAGTAAATCGTGCTGATCCGTGAGAGATTGCACCTTGATAATTAGTACTGGTCTATGAGAGGCTGTACAATTATGATTTACGCCCTTTCGAGGAGGGTTTTGGTTTCGAATTCCGGAATCATGTGCATTGGCACATACGCATTACATTAGGGTGCTTGGCACGCGAGTCATGTTTGATATACTGTGATGGTTGTATATACATACTCGGTTGTTGTTTGTAATTGTGTCGTAATTGATGAGTGTGATTGATTGATTTTGTGTGGTAAGTGTTGAATGATTGCGAAACGTTTTCAAAACTGAAATCAGCAAATTTTAGCAGTTGTATTCGGCTACAAGCAGTGTGTAGTCGAATACAAATATTCAATTTTGCTACTGACTTGTGAAATAGCATTGTATTCGAATACAAGGATGCTGTATTCGAATACGACAGTGCAATTTTGTCCAAAACTTCATTTTGCAACTTTGATTATGCATGTTTGGCATATGAAAACCCTTTCTAGATGTATGCTAAGTTGAAATGTTATTTTGTGCATTTAAAATTTAAATGCTATGTGATATTTATTAATTTTGGTTGGTGACCTTTACAATTATTGTGGAAACCTGGGCTTTGCCCTCAGATGAGAATCAGGATCGTCCTACCAGTTAGTACTCTGGAGATGGGAACGGAGTTAGACTTACCTGACCACTACTGTGTCAGAAGGATTTCTGCGGGGCGCGTGGAGATCACTTTGGTTATAGTTTTTTTTTTTTGTAGCATGATCAGATTAGATGGTTGTACAGGGGCTAGATGTCTATCTGTTGTGGTTGTATTTATTTCATTTTGGAAGACTGTACCTATACCATATATTGTCAGCTTGACTTTTATTTTGATGGGTCCATGTACCACTTTTTGATGTGACGTGGGGAAGTTAAAATTCTTGGGGCAATGCTTTTGTACAGGTGTTTGCCGAGAATACCCCAGGGGTATGAGCTACGTTGGATAGGTCTCACAGCCCTAGTGTATTTTTCAGTTTTAAATATTTTGGATTTTCATTTCAAAACCGTTTCCGCTGTTTGTAATTATTGTTGACTTTTGTTGTTGTGATACGACTTAAATATTTTATCCAAAGGTATTTCTCTCTTTATTATGAATTTTGAATTTGTTTTAAAAAAAAAAAAAATCGGGCTGTTACACTGTAAAAGGGTCACATAGCGTTTGCATATAATAAAACAAAGAAGTCTTTTATATATAAAACCCTATTACAGCGCTCTTTTGCAAAAGCGCTGTAAAAGGCTTTTAAAAAAATAAAATAAGGAGGTCTTTTAAAGCGCTTTCTGCATAAGCGCTGTAAAAGGGTCACATAGCGTTTGCATATAATAAAACAAAGAAGCCTTTTAAAGCTCTTTGTATAAAAGCGCTGTGAAAGGCTTTTAAAAAAATAAAAATAAGGAGGTCTTTTACAGCGCTTTTTCACAAGTGCTTTAAAAGGCTTCTAAAAAAGCGCTCTAGTAGGCTTTTAAAAAATAAAATAATGAGGTCTTTTACAGCGCTTTTTCAAAAAAGTGTTGTAATAGGGTTTTATATATAACAGTAAACCTCTTTAGTTTCCTCTTCATTACGTAAACTTTATACACTTGTTTCAGTTTCCTCTTCATTCTCCTTCTCATTGTGAACCCTACGAACCCTACCCTTGTTTCCTCCTCATTACTAACCCTCATTACGTAAACTTCATACACTTGTTTCCTCCTCATCTTCATTCTCCTTCTCATTACATAACCATATATTTTTGGTAACCCTTATTACGTATTTCTGCGAACCCTGTAACCCTACGATCGTTTCGTTTTTGTTCGTCTTCTGCACTGTTCTTGTTCTTCTTTGTTACTAACCGAACCCTACGAACCCGTAACCCTAAGTATTTCTTCGCACTTTTCAGGTATTGTATTTATTAGTTTTTTGTTTCACTAAAATGCATATTGAACTTATACTGCTACGTACTTAGACTACTGCATGTTGAACTTGTTGAAGTTATACTGAACTGCATGTTGAACTTGTTGTAGATAAATGGATACCAACAAAGAGTTAGAATGTCAAAATGAAGAAGTTGGCAACACCAAGACTTACGAAAACGAAGTCAAACGTGGTGCCACCATAATGCAAAATGTTATAAAAGCAAGAAGTACTGGGCAAAAATTTGAGGTATACTATACTTCAAAATGTCATACTATACTTTGTTTACTGTTTATTTTTTATCTTTTTTGAAAAAATTTGAGGTATACTTTGTTCGCTGTTTATAATTTGAGGTACTTACTATATGAGTTTATTGTGTTTTATTATTCATATTCATAGCGTATTTTAAATTTTTACAAGATTGTTATTTTTTTTATATAGAATATTAGTAAGGCAAATCGCGAGAGGGCAAAAAGTATTCCCCACCCATACAAGAAATCTCGTATGGGATATGCACGTCTAGAGCAAAAACTTGTAAGTAATTAAACATCACTTTTATATAATGTGGTACATTATAAACTATACTTTCTAACTAATATTTTGTTTATGATCTTAACGAGAATAGCTACAAGACACCCAATCCGATCAACCGTTGGGTCATCATATATTGTGGAAGGAAGCTCGCGTAAATAAAGATGGAGTGTAAGTATATTTATCACTTTAATATTTTTTAATATTGTATTTTAAAAATGATATTGAACTTATCTTTTTAATCCTACGCGTACTTTAGGCGAATCTCGAACAAAGTTCGGAAAATCAACGTGAAACTCAAACGTGAAACTCAAATGGAGAGTGAAAACGCGAGTTGCAACGTTGGTCTCAAAAGTCTTCCTGAGGTAATTAATTACTTAATAAAATAAGAAATTCATTCAACCTAATTGTTTCACATACTTATGTATTAACCATTGATTTAGGGTGTCACTCCTTGCGTGCTATACTTATCCTCCCCTACTCATCGCAAGGTCGGAAAAGGAACATTGTACAATACTCTGGGCGAAGTATTGCACAACACACCGATCCCTGCGGGCCATGTCAAAGAATCACCAGTTATTGCTTTGTAACCAAATGCACCGTTGCCTATGCCGGACAACGATGCAGATATGAAGTATTTGGGCGAAGCAATTGGTAGTTACGTGGCATGGCCCAAACATCTTGTTGCCCTTGATAAGGTATGTTTAATTAATTGAAATGTATGTTTAATTGATATGTATATTTAATTGCTAATTTTTTTCCGATGTTAACTTTAATTTCACATTTATTTAGATTCAAACAAAGTCTAAAGGGAATGATAAGAAGATTCCCAGAAACGAGTCAGTCACATCGTCCGAAAAGGTTTGTCACATTTATTCTGTAAGGTTTGTCATTTTTTCAGATTCAATAAACTAACAAACTGATTAACCTCATTTTTTCAGATTCAATCCAATAAAGCACCCGCACAGCAAGCCAGCAAGCCAACTGCCGCACCACAACTGGATGTTCGTGGTAAAAATAAAGTCAGCAAACTTAAAAAATTGGAATGTAATAAAGCTGGCAAACTGCAAAAGCTAGAGGGTAATAAAGTGGCCAAAGTTGTTGCTCCAAAACTGGATCGTGGAAAATCAGTTGATGCTCTTGCTCCTAAAATAAGTCAGCCACAACTTGCTCGATATGGGTCGTGTCTTGACATACAGGCAAAAACAAATATGGGCAGCAACAACGATTCACGAATAATAAGCATGCGTAAAGCTATATTCGGAGGTGAGTATCAAGAATTTCTAGAAAAAGAGCACATACGAACTTCTCAACCATAAGGAGCTGAGTGCTATTGTCATCAGCTTATACATTAGGTGAAAATTACTTTTAATTGCATTTATTGGAAATTAATTTAATTTATTAGTAATTAATCTAATTTGAAATTTTCATTGAAGGTTTTTGTATGAGAAGTTCGTGTGCACGCGCAGCTTGTCAAATAGATTTTCATTCTTGTCTCCGCATAAGATTTCGATGCTTAAACATGATCCAGTGAATGTAAAGAAATACGTTGTAGATATACTATTAGTAAATAAAGAGAAGGATAAGCTGTTCCTTGCACCATATAATTCAGGGTACATAATTATATATTTTTTATTTATATCTTTTTTAATTTATCAGTTGTGAAAACCAAATTTTTGTTGTTGTAGGGCACATTGGGTGCTATTTGCAATCAATGCGACCTCTGAAGTTATATACTATTTAGATCCCTTGCACGGCCATTACAACAATCACTCCGATATAAAGACTATGTTCGACACGTAAGTAATATTCATTTGTTTCTTACATATATATATATAAATAATGTGTTTATTTATTCGATAGTGCTTTACAAGTTTTTCGAGCTCAAAGAGGTGCTACAGTGTCGAAGCAAAAGTCAAATAACATCACATGGATTCCAATAAAGGTTTGAAATATATGCCTTTAAAATTTCATTTACAATCAATGCGCAAATATTTATTGACTTATATGTTTTATTTTATAGTGCCCTCCTCAAACTAACAACATCGACTGTGGGTACTATGTATTGTGATTCAGGAAGGAGATTGTTGATAAGAATTAAACTATAATCCCATAAACGGTACGATATTTTCATTATTTGATTTTCATATATAAACTATGAATATATTTGATTCTAACTTATTTTTGTTCAATTTTTATATCGCACAGTACTTTGACAATTCCAGTCCAACATACTCTGAAAGAGATCTAATTGAAATAAAGGAAGGCTGGTGTCAGTATGTGATTGAAATGAAGATTATTTGATTTGCTGGGAATTGGCATGCTGCAAGGGATAGTTATATGCTGCAAGGGGTAGTTCTGTTCTGAATGGTACTTCTGATAGTTATATGTATATGAATATGTAGTTATATGAATAAGGCACATTTGAAAAGCTGTGAATATATAGTATATATGTGAATATGTATATGAATCTGTAATTTGTTCTGATATGAATATGTAGTATATATGTGAAAAGCTGTGAATATGTATTCTGATATGTTGTAATTTGTTATGTGCTGTTATGTAATTTGTTGTGATCTGATTGTGTAAATATGTATAGTTATAAAGTTAATTTGATTGTGAAATGATTGTGTTAACTAATTGTGAACTAATTCTGGATGAAAATGATTTTGGAATAAAAATTTAAAGAAAACGCTTTCTAAAAAAATGCCATAAAAACCAAAAAGCGCTTTTTAATAAAACTAAAATAAGAAAAAAAAAAAAAAAAGCACCTTTTACAGCGCTTTCTCAAAAAAGCGCTGTAAAACGTGCATTAGAATGTACCTACTACAGCGCTTTGTTGAAAAAGCGCTATAAAAGGTGCATAACAATGCATCTATTTGAATGCACCTACTACAGTGCTTTTTTGCAAAAGCGCTGTAAAAGGTGCATAACAATGCATCTATATGAATGCACCTAGTACAACGCTTTTTTGAAAAAGCGCTGTAAAAGGTGCATAACAATGCATCTATTTGAATGCACCTAGTACAGCGCTTTTTGAAAAAAGCGCTGTAATAGGTGCATAATAATGCATCTATTGAATGCACCTACTACAGCGTTTTTTTGCAAAAGCACTGTAATAGGTGCATAATAATGCATCTATTGAGACACCTTACAGCGCTTTTCCAAATAAGCGCTGTAATAGGTGCATGCATAATAAGCGCTATTGCAGGGATTTAAAAAGCGCTATTACAAGGATTTACAGCGCTTTTTCAAAAAAGCGCTGTAAAACGAGTATAACAAGCGCGCAATATATCCACCTATTTTACAGCGCAATATGTGTAAAATACTTTTTTTAGACACAAAGTCATCACCTTGAATAACCACCGAATATCAATCAAAATACGCAAATTGCTTAATCTCATAATATCACTCATAAACATATAATTCATATAACACATATATTTTGAAGATAACACACAAACAGAACCAATACATAACATCACAGTACATTTATATCACATATAAGTCAAGTAGGAAAGATTAATTTATCACACTACGTGAAAAAAACGCATTTTACAGCGCTTTTTTTAAGTCATTTACAGCGCTTTTTCAAAAAAATAAGCGCTGTAGTATCTAGCGCTGTAAAAAGATACAACAGCACTTTTTAAAATAAAAAAGCGCTGTAAAATAGGTGGATATAGGTGCATTCTTACTAGTTTTACAGCGCTTTTTAAAAAAAGCGCTGTAATAGGTGTCGTCTTATACATGTTTTACAGCGCTTTTTCAAAAAAGCGCTGTAATAGGTGCATTCTAACTAGTTTTACAGTGCTTTTTAAAAAAAGCGCTGTAATAGGTGCAGTCTTATACATGTTTTACAGCGCTTTTTCAAAAAAGCGTGTTAATAGGTGCATTCTTACTAGTTTTACAGCGCTTTTTCAAAAAAGCGCTATAATAGGTGCATTTAGTATGGTTACTTCTTCATGTCCAAATCCTTTAAATCTTCCTTCTTCATCCATAGCAAGACGAACATCAGCAACCTCTCTGCAATCTTGGAAGAAATTTTCTCTGATAATTTTCAAAATTAGTTAAAATACATAGTGAATCAAGTAAAATAACAAAACTTCACGAGTAAGAAAAATTATTACATGTCAACTTGGGACACATTAAATGGCAGGTTTCCAAATAAATAGTGTCTTTGAAGTGCCACTCTGTTCATTTGGTGTAGCTGGGGTAATAGGCTGCAGAGTAACAAAAATGTATATCAATTATCTTAAAATTATCATAAATACTACTATTTAAAATATTAATTGAAAGAAAAAAAAGTGTATATCAATTACTTACAGCTTTCTTTGCAGATTTGCTAGCGTCAATTATCTCCACATCCTTAATCTGTTTCACATTTGTAATACACATTATTACAACATAACACATTGATAGCCAAATTTAACATTAAAGAAGAATAAACATAAATAGAGATCTATAAACATACCAACCTTTTTTTAAGGAGTTTTGGCTGGTTTCTCCTCACTATCCTCGTCACTGTCGTGAGAACTATCGCTGCTTTCTTTTGAATCTTTCACGGGATATATTACAATATAAATAGTGAAATGTTAAATGAAAAACTATACTCACAACCATAACAAATGACTGAATAAAAAATAACAACTAGGAAAAATATTCATCTTTAGAAGTCAAGGCATTTTACCTTTTTCTTTGGTGGCTCTTCATCACTTTCAGAGCTATCATCATCCTTGTCAACTTTCATTTTATCCTGTTATTGAAACATTAGTAGATTAACATCTTATAAATCCATTAATGGATTGTAAAACAATATAGCCAGACTAAGGTACATGTTTAAAGATTTGCAACTCTAACATGTTCATCAATTACCTCATCGTCAAAAGAATCACTCTCTGAGTCACTAGACTCTTTCTTAACAGTCTTGGGAACAAATGCAGGTTTATTGGTTCCATTAGAAACTTTTTCAGTTTTCTGCAACATTTGAAAGCCAATTGCATCATAAAAACACTACACAATAATTCATATACAGTATAAAAACGAATAAAACTTCATGAAACCTGTTCAAGGAGTAAGTATCTAACTATCAAGATTAGTTTTAATACTTTTAATTTTCAATATAGACACAAAGGAATTCCTGCAAAAGTAACCAACAATAATGCATGTTATTAAAAATAGAAGGCAAAAGATAGAAGTTTTACGGTATCTTCATCAAAGCTGCTATCATCATCAGAATCTGAGCTTTCCTCATTCTTTTTGGCAACATCAATAGGTTTCGACACAGCAGTAAAATTTCACATACAAGGTTGCTGATGTTCGTCTTGCTGATGTTTCCACCACTAGATTCAAAATTAACAAAGAATAAAATTTCACAAACAAGAAATATTCAAGAAACAATAAAAAAAAAGCGTTTTCTTTTAATGGAACCCTAAAATAAAAAGATTGAAACTTTACCTCCAAAACTCTTCAATAGTGGCGAAAGTGTAGATGGGTCGAATAGAACTACTCCAAACAGCTTGTTTGGATTTGGCGGAAGGGTTATCAAACCAGAAGGTCCGAGAATTCTCGAGGGGGTGAGGTTGATGGACGATGGCGGTGGTGTGGGGTTTGGAAGTGGCGAAAGAATTGTCTTCGTCGTGGCGGAAGAATCTTCTTCAAGGTCGTCGTTGTCGTCTTCAATAACCCTATTCGTCGTGATGGAAGAATCTTCTTCAAATTTGTTGTTGTTGTTGGAGATGGAAGAGAAATGAGGGAGGGAGTGATGGAATTGGTGGTGGAGAAGAAGAGGTTGTCAAATTTAGAAAACCCTAGAGAGAAAGGAAAATTTCTGTTTGGAAATAATGATTTAGAAAATCCTAAGTTTTAAAAGAAAAAGAAAACGAAGAAAACCACTAACATATATATATACTTAAAAAATTAGAAATACCCTATGACAGCGCTTTTTTAAGAAGCGCTTTAAAAGGCCCTAAATTTTTTAGACTCTATGACAGCGCTTTTATAAAAAGTGCTTTAAAAGACCCTATGTAATAGTGATTTTACAGCGCTTGTTTAAAAAGCACTCTAATAGGTCCTTTTATTATGTGAAAGCGCTTGTATTTTACAGTGTTTGTATAAAAAGCGCTATAATAGGTCCTTTAATTATGTGAAAGCGCAAGCCTTTTACAGCGCTTGCATAAAAAGCGTTTCAATAAGTCATTTAATTATGTGAAAGCGCAAGCCTTTTACAACGCTTTTACAAGAAGCACTTTAAAGCGCTCAAAAGGCGCTGTAAAAGCTATGTGAGAGCGCTTCAATTTACAACACTTTTTAAAAAAGCGCTGTAAAAGAGTTGTAAACATTATGTGCAAGCGCAATGTGACCCTATATGACCCTACAACAGCGCTTGTCAAAAAAGCGCTGTTGTATCCGCCGTTATTTTAAAAAAATTATACAACAACGCTTGTATTTAATAAGCGCTGTAAAAGACGCGCTATAAAATGTCATTTTTGGCGTAGTGTATATGTGATATAAATGTACTGTGATGTTATGTATTGGTTCTGTTTGTGTGCTATCTTCAAAATATGTGTGTTATATGAATTATATGTTTATGAGTGATATTATGAGATTAAACAATTTGCGTATTTTGATTGGTATTCGGTGGTTATTCAAGGTGATGACTTTGTGTCTAAACTAGGTTGGTTTAGGACAAGGTTGAAGAGCATTTGTCCAACGGTGGGACATTGTCCAATGGTGGGACTCTTTGCTCTACAAGGTGGTGATATTCCAGAATCATGCATTGACATATAGTCTAAGAAATATAATTTGTGCATTTTGGTAAATTTGTATCTTTGGTGCTTTGTGATTTTAACGGTTAAATGAAGTATATGATTTATTTATATTTTTGCTATAACAACTATATATGCATGTTTATTTGCTCTGTGTTTATTATTTGGAGATGACTCTTACATTTGACAGGACGTCACATATAGTGTTACTTGAACGAATAAATGTTGCGGCCAACCTAGTAGGAGAAATGTAAGGAAACACAATAGCATGCAGTTGGAGGCTCCGAAATACTTTTGTACTAGTGTTAGACTTGTTGGGAGAGTTTTCCACAAACGTCCAAAGTTATGACCAACTAGAATTTATTTTTGGGTAGTAAAACGCCAAGATTTTTGCGTTTAGGAGTTTCTTTTGGTTAACGTATTAAATTTACTATTTTGTAATTGCAAATAGTATGATTCATTATTTCTGAAAATACAATTGAAAAAGTTATTAATTGGTTTTAAAGTAAATGACTATTTAAGATAATCTTATAAATAAATAAAAACGAATTTATATCTTTACGTTTAGAATTTCATTAGTTAATGTCTTGCAAAAGCGGAATGTTACAATTGTTAAAATTTACTTAAAATAACCGAAGTCTATCTTTGAAACAAAACCATATTAGGTTGTTCTTTTATATTGGAAAATAATTGATGTGCACTCTCGTACATTCAATTGATTACTTGAAAGAGAAAAAATAGAAATAATAATATGATAGATGTGATAGATTGATGATATAATTAGAAGAGATAAATAAAAAAAATAAAGTGTTAAAATGATATGTGAAATATTGAAGTGTCCAAATTAATATTATTGTTGAGTAAGAATCTTTTTTCAGGAGCTAGCTGCATATATTGGAATAAATTAAGAATAATGTTAGCAATCTTTAACACACGTTCTAACACTCTCTTTTTATTGGTAAAAATTCATATGAGTTCTAATAAATTTAAATAGAACCCATACAATTTGGTGAAGTCTTCCTGAATTATAATCAATAAAAAAATAAATTATAATATGTATATTAAAAAATGTGCTAGCACTATTCATAAATTAAATATTTATTCATCTTCACAAGAAATCATGCACGGATGTGTTGCTTTGGTATAACGCCACACTAGCAAAAAATCATGACGTTGATTTGGTATACTGCCACACTAGCAAGTCCACAAAAAATCATGCATGCATGCATTAAAATTTAATTAATTGGGTTATAAACTTTGTTCACAAATGTTCACACATGCATATATATTATTGTCTGTAGCTGAGGATTTCTTTATAAATTGCTGCACACAAGTATGAACTAATGCAACATATGAAGACTAAGCCTCTTTCAATCAAACAATGGCTTATATTAAGCTCAGTACTCTTTTAGCTAGCTGTCTTTTTGTTTGCCACATTTTGTAAGTGTATTTTGACCATCTTTCTTAGGAATATATACCATGCATTTCTAATTATATTTTTGAACTCGTGAGAAATTAATCAATATCTAACCCTTGTTAATGGACTAATATTTTACAAACTAAATTATTAAATACTCATTGTCCTAAATATATATATATATTATTAAGCCATTGATGATATGTTACATGTATGAATATGTTCCAACTTTAATTAACTAGCTTTTCATTTTATACATAGTAACATTTCCGATGGAGAAGGTGGAAGCAGTAGATTGTAATGGTGCTTGTTCATATGATGATGAACTACCATGCGGGTCGAGAGATTGCTCTTGTCTCTCATCGACACCATATTTAAGCATATGCGTACCCAGAGATGAGTTATGTATGTCTCATGTTGATTGCATCAAGAAAGGAAGTGGAAGCTTCTGTGCACGTTATCCTAATTCTGATATCGAATATGGACGGTGTTTTGTCTCTAATACTGAAGCACAATGCTTCTTTGAGATTGGTTTAAACTCTGCAGTACAAGACATCCTCAAGATTGGCTCTAACTCTAAACCAACAGACTGCTTGAAAACCACAGTTATATATTTTGTGGTTTTAATTCTTCGATTGAATCTGGTGCAAAACATAAAATAGTGTTATGTACTCACAATCCATGCTATAAAACATGATAGAGGTATACAAAGAATGATGATAGAAAAATTGTTAGAAAAAAATTACAAGAGTGATTATATAGAGTCTGATATTATTTTAATAATAAAATATCAAGTCAAATGACTTATACAAGGGTATATCAAGTCAAAATAAAAAATAATAATGATGAGCAATGCGTAACCACCATTAAAGTAGAAAGCAAATTTCAACAAATACAAATTTTAGAAAAAAACTACAAATTTAATTTAACCATTTGAAAAAAAAAAACGCATATGTTTTTTCTTCTTATCACAAAAACGCGTATGTTTAAACACCTAAGAAAGGCATAAGCTAAAACCATTTTTTAAATGCTTAATAATGAATGGCAGATGCTTAAATCAATGCTTAACTACAAGTAACAAATCTTAGAAAAATAAACTTTTGTACACCAAAATAAATTCTTAGGCTCATTAATATTGTGATCATTTTTTTAATGGATTTTGGATACTTAATTCTAGTCAAAGGGTACAATTAGGGCTAGTGAAGTGCATGGGCATCCGGCCCAACTGCACCGGACCTCTAATTGGTAAGAGATTCCAACTTTATTTTTTTTAATAATATGTAGATTTAGATGATGAATTTTTTTTCAAAAAATGTTAGAAAGATGACCCTTTTAGTAAAAATATAATATTTTAAAATAATTTTTAATTATTAAAATTATATTTTCTTTTTTATTAAGATCTAATTTTTAAATTTAGAATAAAGTCTTAAAAGATTTAAAAGAGCTGTCAGGGTAATAGTTTAAACCGTAATATTAGGCCCGTAGTAATTAGTTTCGTTTGCTCCTTATAATATTTTAAAATAATATGACTTGGGGCCCTTTTCTTTTTATCAAATGTAATTATCCTGTCATTATTTTTTTGGGTTTATTTTTTCCAGATATATTTTGTTTCTTTTAACCATTAAATCAAAGTCTGAAAGCATATTGATTTAGCAAACCATGTTCGGATGAAGCATAAATTATTTTATGTTTGTATGTCACAGTGAAAATTACTTTCAAAAAAAAATAGTTATATAAAAAATATTTTTGTTAATAAACTACCAAAAATAACTTTTCATTAAACAGTTTTTAGATTATTTTTGGAATTTTCATTTTTTTAAAAAACTGTAATAAAAAACTAAAAACTAAAAAGATAACTATTTTACGAAAAAACTATACGCACTCATAAAAAGACTAATAATTGTTTTCATCAACCATTATAAATAATTCAACCTATATTTTATCCGATTCATCTATTTTGCCACCCTAATACTAACGTACATGGTGAAGAATGATAACGTGTCTTTGTGGAGAAATGGAGTGCATCATACAGAATGTGTTGCCATCAAAATACAAGGAAAGTGGGAGGCTAGTGGAGAACAAAAGACAGCTGAAGAAATGAAGGCAACATTATTACTAGAATATATAAATTACCTTTTCAAAATACAAAATACTAGTATTAATCAACGCAAGATATTGATCAGCAAGTTTAGAAAAAAGTTGTGAAAAATAAAAAATATTTCAAGATACATTCAGTTTGCTTGAAGGATTCTACATATAAAAATACAAGTAAAAAATGATCTTTTTAAAAGAGGAATCAATTTTTATTTATTGTCTGTTTTTTGTGGGCAACATAATGAGATAATTTTAGATATTTTTATGGAGTGTCACCGGTCAAAGTAGGTCTCGTTTCCAAATATGTACCATTTCACGTGTGGTTGGAAAGAAATACTATTGATATACAATTGAGACACTACAAAAAAATTGACCTATCGTGACACTCAACTTTTAGTGATATCTCTTTATTTGTCACTATAATTACTTTTAGCTACAGACTGGGTGTCACCTATTCTTATATATCACTATAATTACTTTTAACTACAGACTGAGTGTCACCTATTCTTATATATCACTATAATTACTTTTAGCTACAGATTGAGTGTCACCTATTCTTATTTCATGTAACTACATTATCTTAATTTAACAAAAAATCAAATATTCACAAAAAAGATAACACACAAAAAAAGAGTGTCACTTATAGTGATATTCAACAATGACACTCAACTTTTAGTGATATCTTTTTATTTGTCACTATAATTACTTTTAGCTACAGACAGAGTGTCACTTATTCTCATTTAATATAATAAGTTATGTTAACTTAGAAAAAAACTAAAATATTGGCATCAAAATTAATTTATATATAATAACTAAAAAAACTGAAATATTCTTATTCAATAATTGAAAATCATTCACGCACCACACTCAACTCCATCCTCACGCAGCAACATTCACGCAGCAACATTCACGTAGCAACATTTCACGCAGCAACATTCACGCAGCAACATTTCACTCATCCCTTCAAAAATCGCAACAACAAATTCAGATTCAGATTTGTTCAATCATTCGATTTCGTCTTCAGATTCAGATTCAGATTTCTTCATCATTTTTTCGATTGCGTCTTCAGATTCAGATTTCTTCATCATTTTCCGATTTCGTCTTCAGATTCAGGTTTCTTCATCATTGGATTTCATCTTCAGATTTAGATTTCTTCATCATTTTTTCGATTTCGATTTCGTCTTCAGATTCCCGTTGAAGAAGCTTTTCCCGATTTCTTCAGATTCAGATTCAGCACGAGTAAGTGGAAATTGTTTTTCCTCAATTAGCAATTTGCATTGGTTGAATGATTTGATTGATTTTAGTATTTTATATTTTAAAATGTGTTTAGGTTAACAAAATGTGTTTAGGTTAACATTGTATCAGATAAAGGGAAAATAGTTTGAAATCAATCACTAGAGACAAATAAACTCAAAATATAATAATAATTGACTACTTGATGGTAGTGAAAAGTAATTAGCAAGCAATAGTAAACACGCATAGAAATAAGGGGCCTGTTTTCAGCAACACAATAAATAATAAGGTCATACCAGTAAAAGAAAGGTAACCTACTCAAAGAACAATTGTACCTCATCTATCAAAGGTTCACTTTCTAAAATAGCATGCACAGGTGACCATTTTATAGCTTGTAAGTTTTAATTTGTTTTAATATTTTTTAGCATTAACATTTAATGTTATATTTACTTACTGTATGTATATTAGTATAGCAGTCTCGTGTATGAATTGCAGGGAAGTTTATTTTTATATGGTTTCCCATTTGGGTATTGGGAAAGGGGGATTGTGCTTTGTAATCTTACATCTCTTCGCCCTAAGTTTCAGGATTGTTCCATACTTAGTCATTGATCATAGCTGAATTTTTGGGCTACTCGACTTTGATTGAATTTGATTGTTGATTGCTTTTGTCGTATAGTATCAATTGCTTGTTGATTACTATGTTTAAATTACTGGACCAAGATTCTAACTAGTTATAGAATTTGGTGATTTAACTTATGTTCTTGAACTTGAAGAATGGATGCTTATAGAATTGGGTTGTTACAATTGCGAATAGCTGAAAATAGTGTTCTGCTGAAATTCCACAATGCTAAAGTGATATCGTGCTGCAATAGTGGTTATTTGTCAATACTTTGTACTAAATAGCTATCACAGATCAATAGTGATTTGTTCAAATTATGCTATAATGTAACGGAGCATCCAACTACACATCTTTATGAAGTTTGATAACTTTCAGAATAGGCGTGATCTTTTAAAATTAGTTTCTCTTTTTTTATTTCAAACATTATTACCTCCTTTTTAACACAAAGATCTTTAACATAACAGATATTATGTTTGAAGGAGATAGAGGACAAAAACAAGTATATGAATAGCATTGTCTTTATTGATGAATAATACACAAGTGACGAGTTATATATCATTAATCTGTTTATAGTTGTATCTTTTGTTCGTGTGGACAATTTATGGCTGCATTGTACTGGAAAATTCTTAATTTTGATGAAGTTTTAGGGTTTCTTATCGAATTGCTTATAATCTGAATAGCAGTGCATTGAATTGCTTATAATTTCGAAATTTTATTTTATGTATGGCAGTTACGGAGGGAAAGAATTGCTGAGAGGATGAAAGCCTTACAGGAACTTGTTCCTAATGCTAACAAGGTAACGCACCACACTCAACTCCATCCTCAGTTATGCCTTTTCTTGATTAATCAGTAATTGTGTATTCAATTTCAATCTTCATGTTTTTTTTATTAATACATGACCAACGTTCATTACGTAGATATTTTTTCTTGTTAAATTCTTATTGAGTTGAAATTACTATTTGAAATGTGAAGCCAGAAAACACACAGGTTTGATCCCATAACCTATAGTATTAGTTGTTGAGGAATATGGAGTAGAAGTCTGGTAATAACATAACACACATCACCATTGATAGTCACATAAAATATTAATCCCTTAAGGTTATTTATAAATTACAATAACGTACCAATAAGGTTATTTTATTATTCTAACAGTAATTATTCAAAGTAAACTATTGCCAACAAACACTTGTCTCCTACTGAGTTTCCTTATTTCTTATAAGAGAGAAATCCTTTATCCCAATTGAAAGAACTAAGAAACATTGTCTTCCTATGAAGTGATAGACTGAGGAAGAACTTTATATGGGTTGAGTATGTGATTGGGATCCATCAAATTCTTGATTGAAATCATCATTTGCACCTGTTCAATTTGACACAAGTTTAGACATTCAATTCACAAGTTTACATTGCAATTTGAGTCAATAATATACATACAGAAGGCTCAATTCGTTAGCTTTCATTAGTCCCACGCCATGCTCAGCGCTAATACTTCCGCGTTGCTTGGACGTCCATTCATATACAAAAGGCTCAATTTGTGATAAAATCTGCAAATTTTAATGCTGATTGTCTTATATAAAATGAAAAAAATAATTTCATAAACAAAAGTTCTTCTGAACTTGTTTCAGCTACCTTGTCGTCATACTGTGAAACAGAAACGTTTAAATGCAGATTACCATCTCCAAGGTGACCATATCCAATTACATTAGCTGCATCACCTACAATCCACCAAAGTGAAGAAAGATAGAAAGAAGAGACTTGAGAAACAAGGTGTCATCAGTTCATCCACCTAAGAAAAAGGTTTGATAATCCTGCAAATATTATATTTTTATTTTTATGTGCATTATTGATTTGTCCTATTATGTGTTTCTAGAAATATATGAAATTCATTTTCATGTTAATTCCTTAAATTTAATGATTAGCATACCTGAAACTTCTAGTGTTAGGTGTCTGTGTTTCAGACTAGCATACCTGAAACTCTGTCATGAGATCCCTGAACTTTTTAGTCAAGGCACTACGATTTCAAGGAAAAGTAGATTTTTCAGCTTACCATGTTGTTTTATCAAGTATATGTTAATAAAGATATTACTATAAATTTACTTTGTCATATTCATCCTTGTTCTGTCAATACCAGTTCCCTTCTCACAGCCAGGTTTTCGTCTATTGCTTAGATTCTGCATAAAACATGTTCCAATTAAATAGTTTTTATTCGCATTTGAAATTTATATAAGAAACTAATATACATAATAACTTATAGATTTATAAAAAAAATAAAAAGTCTCAAAAACTGCAAAGCTTGGCTTCTTGTTCTATTGATTTTTCACCAGGATATTTTATAGGTCTAATTTTAATGCATTATTAGCGTAATAACTTTTAGTATCATCTGATTTTGTATTGAATCTCATTTGCTATATACTTACCTCTATAAAAATTTGAAATCAATGAATATTTAATCAAAATGTTGCAGAGCAACACTTCAATGAATTCTATCAGTAGATGTTTCAGATTATAGTGGCCCATTTCTTATGGATCTCAAATGAACAATAACTCCATCCATGCTGCTGAACTGATATATTGTTCTTTTCCTTTCTTTATACTTAAGTTATATTTATTAACTTTTTGTGTTATTTCATTCAATTTTTCAGTTTATTGTATTGAGTTGAATGGATAAGAGTTGGATATCCTACAACCCTAACAACTCTCTTAATAAAGAGAAGTACATTAGAGGAGTTATTAATTTTCTTGATTTTGCATTTGCAAAATCAAATGATGGAAAAATTTTATGTCCTTGCACCAATTGTGTCAATTGCAAGCGGCGTTCTCGGGTGGATATTTATGAGCATCTAGTCCATTTTGGGTTTCTAAAAGGTTATGTTACTTGGGTCTTCCATGGTGAACAAGTTAGCTCGTCTAGTTCTCAGAGTGTATCTCAAGTAGAAGGAGAGTTTGACCATGACATAGATACATTGATTCATGATGCCTTTGGAATACATCCAACTAATGAGAGTGATGGTGCAAATTTAAATGTGGAGGACGAGGATCCCAAAGCATTTATAGATGAACCCAATACTCAACAATCTAAAGAGGATAGTAATTTGGATAAGTTCTATCAGTTGTTAAATGAGGCGGAGCAAAATCTTTATCCTGGTTGTAAGAAGTTCACAAAACTATCATTTATTGTCCATTTGTATCACTTAAAGTGTCTAAATGGGTGGACTGACAAAATTTTTTCCATGTTGTTAGAGCTATTAAGGGATGCATTCCCAGAAGAAAATACATTGCCAAAATCTTTTTATGATACAAAAAAGATTATTTGTGGATTAGGTCTCTCATATGAAAAAATCCATGCTTGTCCTAATGATTGCATATTATATTGGAGAGATTTTGCTAATGCTCAAATTTGCTCAAAATGTGGTATGTCACGATGGAAACTAAACTCTAATGATAATGAAGGTAGAAAAAGAATCCCTGCAAAGGTTCTTCGTTGGTTTCCTCTTAAACCTAGATTACAAAGACTCTTTCTATCATCAAAAGTAGCTTCTTCTATGACATGGCATGAGGATGGTAGAACAAAAGATGGACTCATAAGATATCCAACTGATTCTTTTGCTTGGAAAGATTTTGATCGTCAACATCCTGATTTTTCGTGCGACCCTCGTAATGTTCGACTAGGTTTAGCTTCTGATGGTTTTAACCCTTTCAAAACCATGTCAATTTCTCATAGCACTTGGCCTGTTGTTTTGATTCCTTATAATCTTCCTCCATGGATGTGTATGAAGCAACCTAATTTTATACTTTCATTGCTTATTCCCGGTCCAAAAGGTCCAGGAAATAAACTTGATGTCTATATGCAACCTCTTGTGGAAGAACTAAAAGAATTATGGGAAATTGGGGTGAAAACATTTGATGCATGCAAAAAAGAGTCATTCCAAATGCGTGCTGCTATCATGTGGACAATCAATGATTTCCCGGCATATGCAAATTTGTCAGGCTGGAGCACTAAAGGTCGATATGCTTGTCCATGTTGTGGTTTAAAAACTGCATCTCATTGGTTGCGTTATAGTCGGAAGTTTTGCTACATGTGTCATCATCGTTGGTTAGAGCCTAACAATAAGTGGAGATACAATAGAGGAGAATTTGATGGAACCCAAGAGTTTAGAGCACCACCAGAGCTACCTAATGGTGCAAGTGTCTTGAGACAATTGGAAGATCATGGAATAGGTAATGGGTCACCATGGAAAAAGAAAAGCATTTTGTTCACATTACCTTATTAGCAACATAATGTTCTTCGTCATAATCTTGATGTAATGCACATTGAAAAAAATGTATGTGATAACATTATTGGAACGTTGTTGCATTTAGAAGGAAAATCAAAGGATAACGATAAGGCACGTTATGACCTTGTAGACATGAACATTAGAAGTCAACTACATCCAACGATGCATCCAAGTAAAGGTAAAAAATATTTGCCTAGAGCTTGTTACCAAATGACATCGAATGAGAAAGAAATATTTTTGGAAGTTCTCAAAAACTTAAAAACCTCAGATGAATATTTTTCTAATATATCTAGATGTGTGCAAGTGAAGCAACACAAGATATTTGGTCTCAAAAGCTATGATTGTCACCTTTTAATGCAAGAGTTTCTTCCTATAGCTATAAAAGGTTGTTTGCCTGACAAAGTGAGTTTAGCTATATGTGATCTTTGTCATTTCTTCAAAGAATTGTGTGGCAAGGTTCTTAATGAGCATAATTTGGAGCACTTGGAGAATCGAATTGCCAAAACATTGTGCTAGTTAGAAAAGATTTTCCCTCCATCTTTTTTCACTATAATGGTACATTTGTTAATTCATTTGGCATATGAGGCAAAAGTTGCAGGTCCTGTTCATTATCGATGGATGTATCCCATTGAAAGGTATTACACATTTTTTCATTCATTTAATTTCATTCTTGAATTATTAAGTAAAATTATGTTATCTTATTTGGTGACCTAAAATCTCTTTTTTAGGTTCCTTTTTACTCTAAAGTCATTTGTTCGTAATCGAGCACATCCAGAGGGATCTATTGCAGAGGGTTATTTAGCTCATGAATGCTTGATATTTTGTTCCCGATATCTCTCTTCAGTGGAAACCTATTTTAATCGACCTAGTCGAAATGATGATTCGGATTTTGTGGAAAGTACAAGTATTTTAAATCCTAGAGGGAGACCATTAGAGAGAAAGTGTAAAGTTGGATTCAATGTGAAGAAAAGAAAAAGGGGTTCACGAATCTCCTTTGACAAGAAAACGTTGTTGCAAGCACATAGATACGTGCTTTTTAATAGCCATAATGTCGACCCCTTCCAAAAGTAAGTCAATTTATTTATGTTTATATTTAATTACTAAAATTTGGTTTGATACCTTTATACTAATTATAATGTCTAATCTCTCTCAACTTTACACAGAGAACACATTGATCTTATTAGGAGACAAAATCGTCGACTATCTTCTTATGAAGTTGACAAAATTCATGGTCGATCATTTTCTGATTGGTTCTGCGAACGAGTATGTGTTAGAAATCATTTTCATCCCTAATATAGAATTTATAATCATTTTAAATTTTAACAATTTGCAATTGTGGTAGGTTTCACGGTTGGAAGAGCAAGGTAGTGCTCTAGTGACAGATGATATCAAATGGCTTGCACGTGGTCCACTAGAAATTGTGAGAAAATATGGTGGTTATATTATTAACGGAGTTAGATTCCATACAAAGAAGCGTGAAAGAGGCTTAAAGACTCAAAACAGTGGCATCGTCGTTACTGTTAAGACAAAAAGTTATGCTAGTTCAAGAGATAAGCACCCGAAAGAAGGGCAGATCAACTATTATGGTGCACTCACAGATATAATTCAATTAGATTATTCGGGAAAATATAAGGCATTATTGTTCAAGTGTGATTGGGTTGACATAAATAAAGGTTGTAGAATTGATAATTTAGGCATGACATTAGTCAATTTCAATTATTTGCAACATACAGGGAATGATGTATGTGATGACCCATTTATTTTGCCCTCTCAAGCCAAAAAGGTATTCTATGTGGAGAATAAAACCCAAAATGATTGGTCTGTTGTTATACATGCTAAAGTTAGAGATGTGTATGATTTGGGTGATGAGTTGTCCAATGATGTAGATCAAAGAAATGAACAAGTCTTGCAAGATATAAATGACAACGACTTGATTAGACCAGAAGTTGATGATAATCATGATATCATTGAAGTTTCAATATCCATGGAGAACATTCTCCAAAATGATGAGGGTGGTGATGATACAGAGGATGAGAGTGAGGGAGACTTCTTCTAATATATAGAGCAAATTATTTATCAATCAATTTATTTGACTTCTAATTTATTGAAGTTACAAAGGTGTGTAGTTATTTTTGCTCCCTACCATTTTATGTGTTTCATTTGAGGTAGATTATTACTGTCATCAGTTATTTTTTTTTTTACAACAATTAAAAACTAATTTGGCTTTGGCATATGTAGAAAGTACCATGGGAAAGCGCAGAAGGAAGTTGAATACTACTCTTTCAAATTAGAATTAGAGAAATTATAAATGCTGCAAAATGCTATAAAAACGCTGCACTGAATATGAAAACCTTGCAACAATAACATTATTTGCTTGAGATATTGGAAATGCAAAGTTGCTTGCTACTACTAGCTGGTCACTCGTTGTTATGCAGCAGAATTTAGAAATATATAAATGATATAATAATGGTCATTTTATAACAAAATAAACTCTAATTAAAAACCTTTCAAAATTTCAGCAGGGGCCTAAACCCCTATAATGTGCCCATGTCCCTTTCCTTCCACAATTTCCATAAAATAAAGAACTAAACATTTGATCATTCAGTGAAATACTAACATATTATATTGCTAGTTATTACTTTATTAAATAACATCGCTATTTCTATTATTGGTTGGGAAGACAATTGATATTGAGTGTTTTATAGTTTGCTAATATGAATACATGATTTAGGTGAAAAGATAACAAGAGGTTATACACACATGCTAGATGTGTGGGACATGCCAGATGGAGAGTTTATATTGGTAGATGTAGATTCTTTTGGTCATCCTATTGGTTGGGAAGGAAAAACTCTATTAAATGCAATAGGAAGTTTGGTAAGGAGATCTCAATGTGCTCCAATCAATTATATATTTGCTGGAGTGATATGCCTGAGTCCTATATTACTGATATGATTGAACTTATTCAGGTGTTGTATAAGTTTTTAAAAGTTCTATTTCATTTCAAGCTTTGTAAATATTTTTTTTGCAATAATGTCTAACGAAATTTGTGTTTTGTTAATTATTCATATGATAGACAAAGTTTAGATTTGTTCCTGAATTCACCGAGCAAACTGAGAAGATACTAAAGGATAACATGAGGGTTAGGTGGAGGTAATTCAAGTATCATTTGAAATCAAAGGGATATGACAGTAGTAAGACAGAAGCAGAAATGGCTGCCTACATCCCGGACACAAGGATTGATCCTTCTCAGTATAGTGCTTTAGTACATCAATGGTGTTCCAAGAATGGACAGGTATAACAATATTTTGTTCATATAACAATATTTATCATGTGCGATTGTTGACTTTACTTATTAATTGGATATAGAAAATAAGCAACATGAACAAAAAGCATCGCACAAAATATGAGGACATCCATTGCATGGGAACCAAGAGTCTTCCGCAACTGATTCATGAGATGGTTTGTCTACATCACGTTTTTTAATTATTTTCTCAATACAATTTCTTCTAGTTGACATTTTTGTTACTAATGTTAGACAACAAAAGCTGGAGGAAAGCAACCATCACGAGCACAAATTTATATTAATAATCGAACTAGAAAAGATGGAAGTATTGTTAATGAAAAGGCAGCTGATGTAATTGTAAGAAAAGTCTTATTATGACAAACATGCATGATCTTTCTTTTTTTATTCCTAAGTTTTCCATTAAAGAATGCAAAGTTTCATGTTGTTAAATGTTGTAATTGACTATGACACTTTGTGTTAAATGTAGGAAGAACTAAAAAAACATATGGTAGAGGAGGCAGAAAGCTCAAATAATCCTCAAACCACTCAAGATTCTACAAATTGGGAGAATGATATTTACTCAAAAGTTAAAGGGCCTGAAAAAGGAGGACGTGTGCGTTGTCTTGGAAAGATTGCTCGACACGCAAGTTCTAGCTCTAACTCTCATGCTAACCATAGAGTTAAAACATTGGAGAATTTGCTTGGAAATCTTGTTTCCGTTCTCCAAGTACGATTTTCTGAAGATCCACAAATTAATGAGGTTTTACAAGCTGTAGCTGAATAGGTATAATTTATGTCAAATGATAATTGATAACTCATGACTATTAACATTATGTCACAAACATTTTGATTTTTGGTGGTTCTATTGAACAGGTGAATGGAGATAACATTGGGTAGGGTTTTATGATCTAATTAGTGGAGATACTCATAAGTGGAGAAATATATCACTTTTCAATTAAAAAAAAAAAAAAAAGAAACGGGTGAAGAAAATGGTGGAGAGAATAAAGCCACTAGTTCTATGTTCCACCAAAAATGTCATCAATTCCTTATTACATTCTTCCACTTCTTCAGTCAACGACTTCCCCAAATTCCATTTACCCGTTGGAACTCTCAGATTCTCCGACAAATCCCCTTCTTTTGATCACTCTGCACTCCTCGCTCTCTCTACTTCTCTTCTCAAAAGACTTTCCATCACTTCCAGTTCACCGGTAATTCATTCCGACCACACCCTCTTTTGTTAATTCAAATTGTAGTGATTGGACAATTTGGCCCCAAAATTTGTTAAATGACAAATTAGTTTCTAATATTGTTGGTCATCAATTAATTTAGTCTCTCTGTTATTTAATAGGTCCCAAAAATACTTGTGTTAGGTTAAAATATTTATACTGAATTTTATAAAAACTTTGTTTTAGAGCAAAAACATCCAAATATAAGTCACTTCTGTCCCAATATCATTTTAACCAAATCAATTTTGCAAAATTAAATTTATTTAGAAGCATGTTTGACAAATATTCAACCAAAATACATTCTTTATTGCTTTTTTTTCTTTATTTGATTTTAAGTATACATATATGTATATAGAGAGGGAATGATGAATATAGTTTAAAAACACTTGAGTTAGGACTTATTTTTTGATCACCTTGATTTGCAGAGCTAGCAATCAATCAGCATATTAATTCTTGACAGATAAATGAAACTCAGAAGGAGGTGATTAGGAAGGTTATAGTCTTTCTCTTTCAACATCGTCATTGATATGGTTTCCGTTATTTATTACCCATTTGTGTGATGAATAATTGTCTAAACATACCTACAATGCAGAAATAATGTCTTCGGTCAACAATACATTGGGCCAATGAATGTCTTGAAGCTCTCCACCGAAACAAGGTTCATCCTATAACCTTTGAATAATTATTCCATTTAGGTTGTTTTCACATTTAGTTTCCTGAAACTGAAATTTCGATTAGAGTCATCTTACAACATTAGCCTTCAAGTGATTTTTGCCATCAATTTAATTTCTTAAATGATATTTAGATAATCAATTTAGAAGTTTACTCCTTTTTTTGAAAGTACCCAATTTTATTTCCATTAAAATCTTGTAAAATTAAAAACATATCTCAGATTATCTGTAAAATTGAGTTAACACATTGTTTATGGTATACTTAGTTGGAGCATGTTTTATTAATTTTGTTTAGTGCTTTCGTTTATCTTTATCTTACGATATATATTCATCTGAATTAATTGATTGATGGAGGTACTAAAGTGATTGATATTCTTCAATTTTAAGGACTTATTTGCGATTTTGTAAATTCAGAGACTTGCAATTTTTAGAACAGCATGATGACTCACTCTTGACAATAATGTTAAAAAGTATCCGGTTTTGAATTTTGTCAGGTTCTGGTCAAGAATGCTGAAATGAACACACAGAGAATTGCAGTGGCCATTGCTCTGGACCCTCCTAGCAGTGACACCACTACCCTTGATATAGTTCACTCACCACCCTCTACTTCTAGAATAATGCTTGTTTTTCCTTCTTGCTTATTCATAATTGGGAAATATATCACTTTTGTAAAGATTTTATGATCTAATTAGTGGAGATACTCATAAGTGGAGAAATATATCACTTTTGTAAAGGTTTTATGATCTAACTAGTGGAGAAATATATTTTTTTATGATCTAATTTCATTTCAATATTACCACAAGAATATGATACTCATGTTAGGATATAATTAAAATGCTAGGAATGCAAGTAACATGCATTTAATAGAATTAGTAAAATTAAATTATATTTTATTGTATGTTTCAATGACATTAGTTAATAAAAATAAATTAGAAATTTAAATTTAATTTACTGGTATTAATAATTTAGAATTACAATTAGAAGGGAGATAAAATAAATTTAATTTAATAGGAATAGATGAATTCTTTATTTATATTTTTTAGGTTTTAGTGACGGACAATACCGTAGGCATAGATTAATTTTTTATTTATATTTTTCTAGGTTTTAGTGACAGACAATACCGTAGGCATAGATTAATTTTTTATTTATATTTTTCTAGGTTTTAGTGACAGAAAATATCGTAGGAATAGATAAATTCTTTACTTGTATTTATGTAGTTTTTAGTGACAGTCATTATTGTAGGTAGAAATAAAAAACATGTAGTGACAATCGTCAAAACATGGAGTGACACTCCTCAAAGTGTAGCAGGACGCCCCCTTACCTACAGTTTTTAACATTTAGTGACACACTTTGTGTGTCACGATAAGTCAATTTTTTTGTAGTGAGAATGTGATTGTTCATGTGTTATGAAATATAAGGGGCTAGAAATAAAAAATGTTTTGAAGGGACTGATGTTGATGTGACTACCATTGTTCAAAGGACACACTTATCTATTGTTAATTTTAATAGTGTTAGTGCCGTGTTGTTGGAGGCGCTAAGTGAAGGACCCAGTTTGCCTATATTCGATGTCCGTTGGACACCCATATTTAGTGGTGTTATAAGCTTAAGCTTGATGCAATATGTTCGATATATGGAGATAAATGAGGTATCAATGTTGAAGTGAGATATATTGATGGTGTAGTAGTTACTGCTAGCTGCTGATAAGTCATTTCATAACCAGATTTAGCGGTGGCAGAAGCTTTAGCTATGCAGAAGAGTTTGAAATTTGCTAAAAATATGTCTTTTATGAATTTTATAACGGAATCAAATGCTTCAAATGTGGTCGTGAGATTGAACGTTCATCAACAATCTCCCACCTATATTGGTTCTATTATTGGAGATTGTTTATGTTTAACATTTGCTTTCATAATTTAAATTTTTACATGTTAAGCGTGAGGCCAATCAAATTGCTCATTATTTAACTAAATAAATTTTTTGTAATTCTGATTGTATGTGGATTGAAGAGACTTTGTCTTATATTTTTGTTGTCTTAACTTTTGATTTGTTGCCAGATTTTCTTTAATAAAATTATCATTACTGTAAAAAAAGTAAAAACATTTTGGATTTAGGGGAATGATATTCATACAAATCTACTCTCATTTATTTGTGTGTAATATAATATTTAAAAATAGATATTAGAGTATAAAAAATCAGCATTATTTACTATAAAAACGTTATCTACATCAAACATATATTATAATACTAGTGAAATACATTTGTTCAATGTATAGTTTATACATTAAATGAAAATTATTATATTATAATTTTCTTCAACTTTTTATTTAAAAGATACTTAAGAGACATGGAACTTATGAAACACAAATTTCTCTATTAATCAATTGATTCATGACAAATATTTGTCTTGTGAATAATTTACACAATAAAAAAAATCAAGAGATATTCAAGGTACACACAACTAATAAAATACATATTTCTCTCTTAACTATTTTTTTTACAAATCTCTTTTAACTAATTGATTTGTGATAAAAAATATTTTAATACATATTAATTGTTAATTTTGTTAGAGAGAGAAATTGAACTATGACCTCAAAACCACTCCAACTCCACCAAACCACCTTATGACTCCCTTCTTTTACTTAATTAATTAATAATTAAATAAAAGACAATTTTTTAACTAATTGACCAATTATAAATGTTTATCTCGTGTATAGTTTATATATATAAATTATAATTATTTTTTTATGGGAAGTAAATTATAACTGTTGTATTATACTTGATTCATGAAAGACCATCATTTAACTAACATATCAATAAAAAATTTGTTTCAAGTATAATTTATATATATATATATATATATAGATAGATAAAATATACTTCATCCGTTACATAATAATTGAGTCATTTGATTATGTTATACATATTAAGAAACATGTATAAATAAGATAGAGATATTATTATTTTTACCAAATTATCTTTGTTAGGTATTGATGCATTATTAATTTCATAAATATATATTAAAAGATACTGCATTAGTAATTATGGAAGTAATATTAATTAAATGGTAGAATTGAAAATGAAAAATGCATCGAAAATTGAAATGTTCGTTTATTTTGGGAATTTTTTCTTCCAAATGAATCCATTATTGTGGGATTGAAGGAGTACTATAATTATAATAAGTGTATTATATTTTTATTCAAAATTTTATCTTTAAGATATTCATGAGATGCAATACTAATGAAATCATAATTTTTTTGTGTGCATGAAATCATATTTCTCTTTCAACTAATTGACTCACGACAATATATGTTCGGTGTATGAGTTTTATAGGAAACTATTTTATAAAAAACTATTGTTTTTTAAATTTGTATCTAGAAGATATTTAAAGACACAATACTAATAAAATACATATTTCTCTTTTAATTAGTTCCTCTAATCCAAAATATATAATAAAATTAAGTCAATAAAATTTAACATATTAAGTCCTAAATTTAGATCAAATATATTAATTGTATTTAAATTAATTATTTCTTAAATATAAGACCGAAAATATTATTTAATTTGTAAAAAATAAACTTTAACTAATTAGTGGTTGACCTTGTATCATTATTATTATTATTATTATTATTATTATTATTATTATTATTATTATTATTATTATTATTATTATCAATAAATAAAGTTTGACCGAAGTTTATTATTGTACTATTTTTTAATCCAAAATATAATATATAAAATAACATTGAGTCAATAAAATTTAATATATTAATTCTAAAATTTAGATTAATTACACATCCATTTTATTTGACTTAACTATTTCACCGAAAGTATTATTTGATTTTTAAAAAGTAAACTTTAACTAATTAACCGTTGACCTTGTATTATTATTATTATTATTAAATAAAGTTTGACCAAAGTTTATTATTGTACTATTTTTTAGAAGAAAAAAAAATATTGTACTAATTGTTTTTTGACTAGTTATTAATTGTAGGATTTGGTAAAACACTAAACCGCTCGGTTTTTCATTCAAAAAGAAACGCCAAGGGATCGCATGGCTCCTATTTGATGAAATAATTTTGTCAAAGGTATTGGAATTGGCAGTGTTAAGTATTCAATTTCAACACTCAATCAAACAACAACGTCTCTATCAGCGTTCCTATCATGAATCTCCCTCCATCACAGTCCCCGCATCCGCCCATCCCGTCACCATCGCCGTCACACATCCCGGACCATCTTTCAATCGAAGTGCTTTCATTCCTTCCCGTAAAATCTGTTATGCGAATGAGCTGCTTGAGTAAGTTCTTCAACTCCCTCTTCACCGATCCTTTATTCGTCAAATTGCACCTTCGTCGATCTGCACAAAAACCTCACCTCGCACTAGTCACTTTCAATACAGAGACTGTTGTACCCTTCCCGGTACCTCAATTACTTTCCAATCCTCCGATCACCCTTACCGATGATCCTTGCTACCTTACCGCAGATCGTGTCTTTATACCAGAGGATTTCATTATCCGCCAGGTTGTTGGTTCATGCAACGGATTGATCTGCTTGCTCAGTATTGCAACTGAGTATCGATACTTATGGCTCCGTTTCTGGAACCCTTCCACAAGGACAATTTCAAAACAATTAGGGAGTATACGCTTTTCTCACCATGTGCTTTATAGATTGAGGCCTTACAAGTTCTCTTTTGGTTATGATAATTCAACCGCCACTTATAAAGTAGTGTCGTTAATTGCTCTCCCTTGTAGTAAAATTGGAGTGCAAATTTTCACTTTGGGTGATAACGTTTGGAGAGACATTCCAAATTTTCCTGGGTATCCTCTTCAATTGCTCAACCATCGTCACAAGCTGAATGGCGACGTGTATTTGAGTGGCACTATTAATTGGTTATCTGCTTCTTACTACCCGGTTAAGTCTGTTGATCAATATATGATTATTTCGCTTGATTTGGGAACAGAAATATATACGCAGATGCAACTGCCTTCTGGTTTTCATAAAATACCTTGTGTCGATCCAACTATTGGTGTGTTGATGGACTGTCTTTGTTTGTATTATGATTTTAAGCAAACACATTTTGTTATATGGTGGATGAAGGAATTTGGAGTTCAAGAGTCTTGGACTCAATTCCTTAGAATTAGTTATGTGAATCTTCAAGTTAATTATAACTTAGAAGTTCAGAGATTATATTTGGTGCCATTGCATCTTTCAGAGAATGGTGATACATTGATACTAGCGAGCAACTTAGAAGACCAAACAATTCTCTATAATATTAGAGAAAATAGTGTAAAGAGAACTAGAATTACCAATAGAATGTGTTGGTACTCTACTAAGGATTATGTTGAAAGCTTGGTTTCGCCTTCTTGAAAGTAGAAGTTCTTCTTTTATTAAATCAAGTATGTTGTATAATGCATGCATAATTATTTCCTTTACTTCAATACTTTATTACAAATATCCTATTGCCATGTTTAGAACTTGGTTATCTATGTTTCTTTTAAGCATAAAAATGTTCAGTAAATTAATATATTTGATATCCTTCTTGTTTTGATTACACCAATTCAATTACATTTGCTTATTTTGTGTTGATACTTGATAATGATATTGCTATAGAATCTAATTTTTAGTAGCACATCCCTTGTGTTAATTGTGGTGCAGACTTGTATTCATGGTATTATGGTTGAAGCTTAGTTTTTTATTTTTCACCATTATGGCTTCACTGTTGAACTTGAGCATTCATTTTCCTTTGAGTTTTTGTTCTATTATTTGTTTAGTTGTTTCACTCTCCTGCTTAACTGAAGTCCTGTTTGAATTATAGATCAAAACTCCAACCTCTAAAAGATCAGCGTTATTCGTGGTACATGGCAATATGGTGGGAAGAAACAGGCTTGTTGAAGCTTCATGATCTTCAATTATATTACTTGTTTTGTATAAGAAATTTATGACCCAATTGTTGTCTTTATAATTTTTTAGGAAATATTTGTTGAAACTTAACGTTGTTTGTCTAAAGGTAGATGAAAATCTCCAACTATTTGAATAATTTAGGTACACTTTTTTTATGAACCATTTGGGTATGATATGAATATCGTTATTTTAAATTTGGAATCGGATTTATACAGACCTTTGTATATTTAATATAAATATTACATAACATATGAATGATGTTTCATCACAAATATACATGCACAATAATATGTAATTTAATAAGAGATTTTAAATTTGGTTAAACTATGTTATATAATTTTTTTATGCATGTAAGTAACTAATTTAATTCATATATCCTACGTCGGATTCGAAAATTCAATGTTAGGTTGTTGAAGCGATTACTTTTTCATTACATCTTCACTTTTTAGGATTATTCATTTGTTGGGTTTATTCTATGATAGTCCTCAGTGATCTTTTTGTGATTTTCTTCCTTGATTATTGTCAATGTCGTATCCGACGACAAACTTCCCTCCAAAACTCTCTCTCTATCATCCTCAAATTGGATTCCTCTTCTTTAACTCTCTTTCTTGTTCAAATTCAAATTACATTTCTTAAATCTTGAATTCATATGAAAGCAAGACTTTAATTGTTTCAAATGTTGAAGTTTCAAAAACATCAACTGTTGCAGTTCTCAAGCAAGCTATACATGCGTCTTTTAGTCACATACCTCTAAAAGGACCTGAGAAAATATCACGGTGTTTATTAATTTTATCGATTATGATTTTGAAATGTTTATTGGTTGCACTACAACAAAACATGAAAATATAGAAGGCCAAAGCTCTCTAGGAAGGACCGAACATCCCTAGGAAATGTAATTCACTGGTCAGAATAGGTTTTTAGGACTAAAACCCTCGGAATAGTATTTAAGTAAATAATCTTATCATGGTAAATTATTTTATAAGAAATTATTTTTATTCAATTTATAGTTAAGTAAATGTTCATATTATAGTAAATTATTAAAAATAAAATATTTCTATAAATTAAAATAATAAATTATTTATATAAATGATTTTATTATAATAAATTATTTTAAAATTAATGTAATTGAATAAAATTCCTTTAAAATTTATATTTAATTGAATTTAAATTATTAATAAACTCGAATTTTTTATTATATTATAATTAATTATTAATACAACCATGATAAAAATTTAAATCACAATTTTAAAACAAAACAAAAGAGTAAAGTCATATAGCAAAAAAATTAATCTATATAATGATCTCTATTTGATCCATCCTCGTTCTGATAGTTGCCAAAAGTCAACATATTAGTAAATAATATTCAAGATTTAGGAATTGATACCACTAGAAGGGGGCAAAGGCGGTGCAGATGTTTGGATATAAGGTTGAACAAGTTGAATTGGTAGTGTCTGAAGAGGCCGCGTTTAAAGAGGCGATGTCTCAAGAAGTTGTTGTATAGAAATATTTTGATGTAAATTTAAATCTAGCGGATTATCTAAATTTAATAGATAGATATTGGAGTATAAAAAATCAATATTTTTTAGTATAAAATGTTATCAAAATTTTAAATTTTTTTAACGGTAACAAATATTTGTTGCTTGTATGATTTATATTATAATTATAATTTTTTTCAAAATTTTATCTAGAAAATAATCAAGAGATGCAATATTAATGAAATATATCTCTATTTTTTAATTTATTCGTGAAAGACAATTTTATAATTTATTGATCAGTGACAAATATTTATCTCATGTATAATTTATACAGTAAATTATATTTTTTGTATTATAATTGTCTTCAAAATAAAATTAAGAGATATCCAAGATACACGCACATAATGAAATACATATTTATTTTTTAACTAATTGATTTATGATAAATAATTTTTTAACAAATTTATTGGTGACTGATATTTATCCTTTGTGTATGATATATTCATAAAATTGTAATTAATGTGTTATAATGCTCAAATATTTAACTAGTAGGCATTCAAGAGACACACTACTAAAATATACATATTTATCTTTTACCTAATTGATTAATGAAAAATAATCATTTAACTAATTGAACAATGACATATTTTTATCTCGTAAATAGTCTATATATATAGTAAACTGTAATTGTTGAATTATATTTGTTTTATGAAAGACCGTCATTTATCTAACATATCAATAAAAAAATATGTGTCTCGTGTATAGTTTATATGATATATTATAATTATAGTTAATGTACTGTATTATTCTTTCAAATTTTATCTAAAAGATATTCAAAACACACAATACAAATGAAGTTTATATTTCTTTTTTAACTAATTGGCTTGTGATAAATATTTGTTCAATCTATTATTTATTCAATAAATTATAATTATTTTATGACTGAATAAATAAATAATTGAAGTAATTTAATAAAATATATATGTCACTCAAACAACAACGACTTATCATGAGTCTCCCTCCATCTCAGCCACCATCACTGGTATTCATCTCGGACCATCTTTCAACCGAAGTGCTTTCTTTCCTTCCCGTAAAATCTGTTATGCGAATGAGCTGCTTAAGTAAGTTCTTTAACTCCCTCTTCACCGATCCTTTATTCATCAAATTGCACCTTCACCGATCTGCACGAAAACATCACCTCGCACCCTCACTAGTCCCCCAATTACTTTCCAACCCTCCGACCACCCTCACTGACGATACTCACTACCTTGCCGTAGATTGTGTCTTTATACAAGAGGAATTCATCATCCACCAGGTTGTTGGTTCATGCAATGGATTGATCTGCTTGCTTAGTTCTTCAACTGCGTTTCGATACTTATGGCTTCGTTTCTGGAACCCTTCCACAAGGGCAATGTCAAGAGAATTAGGGGATATGCACTTTTTTAGGCGTAGGTTTTATAGATCAAAGCCATACAAATTCTCATTTGGTTATGATAATTCAACTGATTTATAAGGTAGTATCGTTAATATTTAGTTCTTGCACTATTAATATAACCGAAGCGCAAATTTTGAGTTTGGGTGATAATGTTTGGAGAGACATTCACAATTTTTCTGGGTATCCTCTTCAGTTGCTCAACCATCACCACAAGGTGAATGGCGGGGTGTATGCGAGTGGCACTATTAAAATAGAGGAGTCACTCTGGTAGCTGAAGCGATGCATATCTCAAGTGCAAAAGACAAAAACTCAATATATGCAAATCTATCATATTTTGGGGTTATCGAGCACATATGGGAGTTAGACTACACAATGTTTCGTGTTCCCATATTTGGTTGCAAGTGGGTCGATAATAATAATGGCGTTCGAATTGATGAGTTAGGGTTCTTGCTTGTCGATTTTAATAGGGTGGGATACAAAGATGAGCCTTTTATTTTAGTGTCGCAAGCTTAACAAGTGTTTTATGTCACTGATCCTGCTAATGATAAATGGTCCATTGTCCTATTGACCAATAAAATAAGTGATGATAACAACAACGACGAAGATGTTGGTAATGATCTTTTCTTTGCGACATCACAACCACATGAATTTGATTCAACTGATGATGGTTTTGTTGGAACCAAGTTGGTTTTACATATAGAGTTTTGATGTTAACAAAAGTATTTTATGAAAACAATATATTTGACTTCAAAGAGTATGAAAGAAGATTCATGTTTTTGAAGAAAATCTAAAATAAGATTTGATTCAAATTTATAATTGAAGAAAATCTTAAATAAGATTTGATTCAAAATTACAATTGATGAAAATCTAAAATAAGATTTGATTCAAATTTATAATTGAAGAAAATCTTTGAGCAAGTTGAAAAGAAAATATGGTCAAGATTTGAAGAAGATTTGAAGAATATTTGAAGAATATTTGAAGAATATTTGAAGAAGATTTGAAGAATATTTGAAGAAGATTTGAAGAATATTTGAAGAATATTTGATCTACATTTAGTGAATATTTGAAGAATATTTGATCAACAATTTAATGAAGATTTGAAGAATATTTGATCAACATTTAATGAAGATTTGAAGAATATTTGATTTGAAGAATTTACAAAGTCAATCTACACAAAATAGGAACAGAATCATTTTGAAGAATTTACAAAGTCAATCTACACAAAATAGGAACAAAATCAATATGAAGAATTTACAAACTCAATCTAAACAAGATACAATTCAGAATTAAATAAGGACTAAATTGAAGCCCAAATTCTACTATAAATAGACACTCAAGGCTGAAGGAGAAAAACATCGAAAAGCAGAAAAGAGTAACTCAAGCTCAAAGTTCTCAATTCATCTTAGAGTTCAAAGAGAGAAACACTTGTTCGAATGAGAAATATCTTTTGAGTGTTCTTTTCTTAAAGTGTGAGAGTTATTGTTATTATCAGCTTTGTTAGAAGCAACTACTCAAGTTTCAATCTCTTGTATCCAACCCGATAGTGGTTTAGTTCCTTCTTCAATCTGGGGTCGTCAGGTTGTTAGAAGAAGACTTGGCTTGTAGGGTCAAGGTGGTGTTGTTCCTCAAAAGTCTGGGGTTGTCAGGCTGTTTGGGAAGACTGGCTTGGAGGGTCAGGTGCTTTGTAATTCAAGGTTTTTGAATTAGTGGATCAAAGCCTTCTGAATGAGGGGACTGGATGTAGCCAAGTTAGTGGTGAACCAGGATAATTCTACGGGTCAAATTATTTATGCTTTCATTGCTTGCTGCCTCTAAATTCGATTGCTTCTACTCCAAGTAAGTCACCAAAACCAAACTAATTTTTAATTATTTATAAATTATTATAAAGGTATCAACTTTGTGCAAACACAATTCAACCTCCCCCCTTCTCGTGTTCGCACCTTCAATTGGTATCAGAGCTTGGTCTCAAGGCTGAGCACTTTACAGTGTTTGAGAAAAGATCCAAGGGTTTAATATGTCTGGATTCAGTGAAGAAGCTGTTGGAGGAAATATCAACAGACCACCTCTGTTTGATGGAGAACGTTTTGAGTATTGGAAAGACAGGCTGAGAAGTTTCTATATTTCACAAGATCCTGAACTTTGGGACTTGGTGGAAGATGGTTATATTGCTCCGAAGAATACTAATGGTATTGAATTTCCAAGAAAGGAGATGAATGCTGATCAGAAGAAGATGTACAAGATGCATCATAAGTTCAGAACATTCATTATAAATGCAATCACCTTCAAGGTGTTTGACAAGTGCATCAACAAAGAGACAGCAAAAAGTATTTATGATTGTCTGATTCTAACCTATGAAGGAAACAAGCAACTTCAAGAAGCAAAGGCCAACCTCCTAGTCAAAAAGTATGAGTTGTTCAAGATGGAAGAAGATGAAGATATTGAAACAATGTTTTCCAGATTCCAGACCCTAGTCTCAGGATTAAAGGTACTTGAGAAGAGTTATACTACTGCTTATCATGTGAAGAAAATTCTTAGGAGTCTGACAAGCAAGTGGAGACCCAAGATCACTGCCATTCAAGAAGCAAAGGATCTGAATACTCTTAAGCTGGAAGAATTAATCAGCTCTCTCAGATCACATGAAATTGAGCTTGCAGAGGATGAGCCCAAGAAGAAGCAACCAACCGTGGCTTTGAAATCCAAGCAGAAGAAAATTTTGAACGCAACAGCAGAATCAGAGGATGATGATTCAGATGATCAGAATGAAGACATAGAGGAAGAGGAACTGGAGTTTATATGCAGAAAAGTTCAGAAGATGTGGCACAACAGAAAGAAGAAATTTCCCCAAAGATATTCCAAGCAATCCAACAAAGGAAATGATGATAAATATGATAAGAAAAACATAATTTGCTATGGTTGCAATGAACTTGGACATATCAAGTCAGAATGTTCAAATATGGAGAAAGAGAAACACCAGAGGAAAGATTTCAGACCCAGGAAGAAGAGTATGATGGCTACATGGGATAATTCTGAGGAATCCTCTGACGATGAACAAGAAGATTTGGGTATGATGGCTCATACCAACTCTACCTCTAGATCCAACACAGATTCTGACTATGGAAGTGAATCAACAGATGAAGAAACTGAGGTATTTTCTGAATTTACTCGATCTGATTTAATTATTGCTATAAACGATTTTTTAAATATTAATCACAAATTGTCTTTAAAACTAAAAACACTTAGGAAAGAAAATACAAATCTAATTGAAAATGTTAATGTTTTAAAGAGTGAAAGTACTGAATTTAAATCAGAAAATACAAATCTGAAAACTGATATTACTGAACTTAAAATAGAGAATGCAAATCTGAAAACTGATATTACTGAACTTAAGACAGATAATGCAACTCTGAAAACTCATATTATTGAACTTAAAACAGAAAATGCAAATCTGAAAACTGATATTGCTGAACATAAGGCTGAAAATCTAACTATGAAAAGTAATTATAGTTCAACATCCATTGAAAATACCACATGTAACTTTGATAAGCATGAAGAAGTATTTCAAGATTTTATTGATAATGGTATAGAAATAAGAAAGTATGCATCTATGATTTATGGGGTTAGTAGGAATCGTAAAAGAGGAATAGGATTTCAAGAAAAAGTAATTGAATCTAAGTTTATTCCCTCTGATGATTCATGTATTATTTGCTATAAGAAAGGTCACACTAAAACATCTTGTCCTATGCTAACCACATGGAAAGACAAGAAATCTTTAAGATCTAACAAACCAGGACCCAACCAAATTTGGGTACCAAAAGATAAAATTGTTTATGTTGCAGATGTTCTAAGCAATCAAATTGAAACACCAGTCATGGTGCCTGGTCAATGGATGCTTGCAATATATGAAGGCAAAAAGGTCTATGTTCCAAGCTCTACCAAACAGAAGCCAACTGACTCTGTTGGAAGAAGGACTGGTCAACACAATACTTATCAGAACTAGAACCATATGATGAATCAGAAATATCAGAAATATCTGGAGTATCAACAGACTCAAAACTGGCAGAGAAATCACACATATCAACAGAACTAGAACTACCATAAGAATCAGAATTACCATCAAAGAAAACCGATGCATCAGCAGAAACAGAAGTGGCAGATTAAAAGTCAGAATCAGGAGACTTCTTTGAACACTCCAATCAAATTCATGAAGACTACAAACCTGGATGGGAATTCATATCCCTTCATCCAGACTCTCTAATCAGAAAATATACAAACTCAAAATCTGAAAACTAGTGGATTAAAGCCTTCTGAATGAGGGGACTGGATATAGCCAAGTTAGTGGTGAACCAGGATAATTCTACGCGTCAAATTATTTATGCTTTCATTGCTTGCTGCCTCTAAATTCGATTGCTTCTACTCCAAGTAAGTCACCAAAACCAAACTAATTTTTAATTATTTATAAATTATTATAAAGGTATCAACTTTGTGCAAACACAATTCAACTCTCCCCTTCTCATGTTCGCACCTTCAAGTTTATATATCTTAGAGATGATCATGATGAGGGAATTTGGATTAGTCCATCATTTCGTATCGTAAAGGGACAAACAAATGTGAATCCCACCAGGATAAGAAGAAGGGCGTCTTAAGGTGTTTAAGTGTTTTATATACACAATGTAATCTGAACTGAGTTCATGTAATTTAAGTGTTTGACCTGCCAGAACTGAGCATTTTAGTATTTAGCTTGAACTGTATTTGATTTTATGCTTATACTGATTTTCTGCTTATATTTAGCTTGAACATAGTGTTTTATACTAAGTTCATGTAATTTAAGTGTTTGACCTGCCAGAACTGATTTTCTGCTTATATTGAACTTGAACTTGAAAAAGCTTTGTTTGACTGGGCATTTTCCTTGAACTTGAATTAATCCCAATATGAGTTGATCATGTTATTTAGCATTGATATATAGGTATTTAACTAATTATTTGGAAGAAAAAAAATCAAAATATATGTATTTGAACTAAATTGAAAATAAACTTGTAATTTTACAACGCTTTTGTCCATAAACGCTGTAAAAGGCTTTTAAAAAATAAAATTAGGAGGTCTTTTAAAGCGCTTGTTCTATAAGTGCTGTAAAAGGCTTTTAAAAAATAAATTAAGGAGGTCTTTTAAAGCGCTTTTTGGACAAGCGCCGTAAAAGGCTTTTAAAAAATAAAACAAGGAGGCCTTTTACAACGCTTTTTGGACAAGCGCCGTAAACGGCTTTTAAAAAATTAAATAAGGAGGTCTTTTACAGCGCTCTTTGGAAAAGCGCTGTAAAAGGCTTTTAAAAAATAAAATAAGGAGGTCGTTTACAACGCTCTTTAGACAAGCGCTGTAAAAGACTTTTAAAAAAAATGAAATAAGGATGTCTTTTACAGCGCTTTTTCAAAAAAGCGCTGTAATAGGGTTTTATAACTAACCTGATAATAAGAAACCGCTTTAGTTTCCTCTTCATTACAAACTCTTCCCTACAAACTTTTGGCATTGCGAAACTTCCTCCTCTTCATTTTCCTCCTCATTACGTACTCCATACGAACCCTACTGTCCCTACGAACCCTATTGTGAACCATCTCCATCTTCGTTACTATCCCTACGGACCCTCATTACGAACTCCATATGAACCCTACTGACCCTACGAACCCTATCCTTACGTATTTATGCGAACCCTTCTTGCTGTTCCTACTTAAGCGAAGTCGTAACCCTACAAACCCTACGTATTTCTTTGCACTCTTCAGGTATTGTATTTATTAATTTGTTGTTGTCACTAAACTGCATGTTGAACTTATACTGCTACTTAGACTACTGCGTGTTGAACTTTTTGAAGTTATACTGAGCTTATAATTATAATGTGTGAAATGTGTAGATAAATGAATTCCAACAATGATTTAGATCGTCAAAATGAGGAAGTTGTCAATAATAAGAGTGACGAAAACGAAGTTAAACGTGGTACAACTATTATGCAAAAGTTCATCAAAGCAAGAAGTAATGGAATTAAATTTGAGGTATACTATATATTGTTTAGAATTTATTTTTTAATCTTTTTTGAAAGCATGTACTTACTGTATGAGTTTATTAGGTGGGATGGAATGAAGTGGCCAGCCAATTGAGCCCAACACTTCAATGATGGTAAGTTATGTTGGTGCAATTGTTCGTCAAAATATCCCAATAACAATTGATGATTGGAGAGATAAAGCTTTGAAGGATGCTAAAGATATATTGTGGAATGATATACAAGTAACTTTTTTACTCCACTTTTTTGTTACTTATAATTTTTTCCATTGAAATACTTTTACTCAAACTTTATCTTTATGTGGTTTGCAGTCGACTTTTAATGTTGATGAGGTGAGAAAAGATTATGTGCTTAGAGTTGCCGGAAAAATACACAGGGGATTTAGATCTCATTTGTCAAATTGCTACTTAAGAGATTGCGATGGAAATGCAAATGTTGAAGCTCCAAAAATATTTAAACACTGCATATCAAATGAAGAATGGAGCGCTTTTGTATCTAAACGTGCAAACCCCGCTTTTGTGGTAATATTAATTTATTAGCATTTGTTTTTTATTATTCATATTCATAGCGTATTTTTTTACACGATCGTTATTTTTTTTATATAGAGTATAAGTACGGCAAATCACAAGAGGGCAAAAAATCCAATGCATCCATACAAAAAATCGCGTATGGGATATGCACGTTTAGAGCAAAAAATTGTAAGTAAACATCACTTTTATATAATGTGGTACATTATAAACTATAGTTTCTAACTAATATTTTGTTTATGATCTTAACGAATAGCTTTTGTTTATGTCTTAACGAATAGCTTCAAGAGATGCAATCCGATCAACCATTAGGTCGTCATATTTTGTGGAAGGAGGCTCGTTTGAATAAAGATGGAATAGTTGATAATGAAAAAGTTCAACAAGTGGTAGAACAATGTGTAAGTATATTATCACTTTAATATTTTTTAATATTGTATTTTAAAAATGATATTGAATTTATCTTTTTAATCCTACATGTATTTTAGGAGAATCTAGAACAATGTTCTGAAAATCAAGAAAAGAATAAACAAGTTAGTTGTAGGGACATACTTGGTAAAGTATTTAATGTTCCTGAATATTCTGGCTGTGTGAGGGGTAAAGAATTTGGCATAACTCCAAAAAGTTATTTCTCACATGAGAAATGCACAAATCCATCTAATGAGGAAGTACTAGATAAGGTGAAAATCCTAACAGAGCAAGTGGCATTTTTGGTGAAAACGAATAAAGAAAAGCAACTTCCGGAGTGTCAACGTGAAATACAACTAGAGAGTGAAAACGCTAGTTGCAACATTGGTCGTAAAAGTCTTCCAGAGGTAATCAATTACTTAATAAAATAAGAAATTCATTCAACCTAATTGTTTCACATACTGATGTATTAAGCAATGATTAAGGGTGTCTCATCTTGCGTGCTGTATTTATCCTCCCCTACTCATCGCATGGTTGGAAAAGGAACATTGTACAATACCTTGGGAGAAGTATTACACCATACTCCGATCCCTGCCGGCCATGTTAAAGTTTCACCCGTGATTGCTTTTGAACCAAATGCACCATTGCCTATACCTGACAACGATGGAGATATGAAGTTTTTGGGAGAAGCAATAGGTAGTTACGTGGCATGGCCCAAAAATCTTGTTGGCCAAGATAAGGTATGTTTAATTGATATGTATATTTAATTAAATGATATATGATTATATGATTGATTATATTTAATTGCTGATTTTTTCCGCTATTAAGTTTAATTTCACATTTATTTAGATTCTTACAAAGTCTAAAGGGAATGATAAGAAGATTCCTCGCAACGAGTCAGTCACTTCACTAGAAAAGGTTTGACATATACATCAATGTGTATACATCAATGATTAGCTTACTATAATAACTAACAAACTGATTAACCTCATTTTATTAGATTCAATCAAAACCCGCCGCAACGCAAATTTGCCAGAAATCAGCCGCACCACAAATGCATGTTCGTGGTAAAACTAAATCTAGCAAAATTCAAAAACTGGATCGTGGAAAATCTGGCAAAATTCAAAAACTGGATCATGGAAAATCAGTTGCTGCTCCTAAAATAAGTCATCCACGCTTTTCTCGATTTGGGTCGTGTCTTGACATACAACCAAAAATGAATATGGACAACAATGATTCACGTATCATACAAATGGAGAAAGGTATTTTCGGAGATGAGTATGAAGAATTACTTGGTAAAGAGCACATATATGAACTTCTCAATCATAAGGAGTTGAGTGCTACTGCCATCAGCATATGCATTAGGTAATGTAAAATACTTTATTGAAGATAAAAATTACTTTTAATTGCATCACTGCCACATTTATTGGTAATTAATCTAATTTGACATTTTCATTGAAGGTTTTTGTATGAAAAGTTGGTGTGCATGCGTAAGTTGTTAGATAGATTTTCATTCTTATCTCCCCATAAGCTGTCCATGTTTAAACTCGATCTAGTTAACGTAAAGAAATATATGTTGATATACTTTTGGGAAATAAAGAGAAGGATAAGTTGTTTATTGCGCCATATAATTCAGGGTAATTCTTTATTCTTTATCTATATCTTTTTTAATTTATGATACTTAATTTATCACTTGTGTAAACAAAGTTGCCAACCAAATTTTTTTTATTGTAGGCAACATTGGATGTTGTTTGCCATCAATGCCACCTCTGAAATTATATACTATTTAGATCCACTGCACGATCATTATAACAATCACTCGGATATAAAGAATATCTTCGATACGTAAGTAATATTCATTTATTTCTTACATCTATAAATAATGTGTTTGGTAATTGAATAATAATCACATTTATTTGATAATGCTTTACAAGTTTTTCGTGCTCAAATGGGTGCTACAGTGTCGAAGCATAAGTCAAACAACATCACATGGATTCCAATAAAAGTTTGAAATTTTTGTTGTAAAACTTAATTATATGCCTTTAAAATTTCATTTACAATCAATGCACAAATATTTATTTGCGTATATGTTTTATTTTATAGTGCCCTCATCAAACAAACAACATAAACTGCAGATACTATATATTGCGATTCATGAAGGAGATTGTTGATATGAATCAAAATATAATTCCAGAAACGGTATGCTATTTTCATTATATTTTGATTTTCATATATAAACTATGTATATATTTGATTCTAACTTATTTATGTTCAAATATTATATCGCACAGTACTTTGACAATTCAAATTCAACATACTTTGAAAGTGATCTAACTGAAATAAAGGAAGACTGGTGTCAGTATGTGATCGAACTGAAAGTTATTTAATTTGCTGGGAAATTGGCATGTTGCAGGTTGTGAAATTGGCATTATTGCTGGGAAATTGACATTATTGTAAAGCTGACATATAATTCATAGTTACATTGCTACTGGCAAGTGGCTTAGAAGACCGAGAAATTCTCTATAATATTAGAGAAAATAGTGTAGAGAGAACTCGAGTTACCAATAGAATGTGTTGGTACTCTACTAAGGATTATGTTGAAAGTTTGGTTTCGCCTTCTTGAAAGTAGTATGTTCTTCTTTCATTAAATCAAGTATGTTGTATAACGCATGTGTGATTACTTTTACTTCAATATGTTGAATAAAATGATTGATCTTATTGCCATGTTTAGAACTCAGTTATAAATGTTTATTTTAAACATAAAATGTTTTGTAAATTAATATATTGGATATCCTTCTTGTTTTGATTACACTAGGTCAATTACATTTGCAAGCTAAAAAGTATTTTGTTTAGATACCTGATAATGATATTGCTATATAATCTAATTTTAATAACACATCACTTATGTAAATTGTGGTGCAGACTTGTATGATCATGGCACCATGGTTGAAGCTAATTTCCTTTTTTTTCTCACAATTATGGCTTCACTTTTGAAAATTATGCATTCATTTTCTTTTGAGTTATTCTTTTATTTGTTTAGTTGTTTCATTCTTCTGCCTAACTTGTTCTTTTTGAATTATAGATCAAAATTGCAACTTCTAGCTGATTAGTGTTATTCATGGTACCTAACAGGATGGTAGGAAGAAACATGCTTGTCGAAGCTACATTTTCTTCAGTTATAGTAATTACTTGTTTTGTATAAGACATTTATGGCCCAAATGTTGTTGTCTTTAGTGTTTCTTCGGAAAATATTTGAAGAAACTTACTGTTGTTTGTGTATAGGCAAATGAAAATCTCCAACTCTTTGAATTAATTAAGTATTTTTTTTTATGAACCATTTAGATATGATATGAAATATTGTTGTAGTTGATGCACTAAATATTAATAATATGTCAATCATCTATTGTTTGCGACTACATTTTAACTTTTTGGAACTACCTAACAGCTAAATAGATTTTTTTTTTTTTTTTATCTCAAATTGATTATTAATTCTTTTATTCACTTATGTCATTCCATTTTTGGTATATTTGTGCAATGAAACATGCATTCTTTGTCTAAGTTCGCTCTTCGCAATTATATATACCTCATCATTTCTAAACATTTATTTTTCTGAATATAGTTGTTATAGGTTTCTTATTTGTTTCCAATTCTATTAAGACCCCTATACTTTTAACTGAATGTTATTGTTTAATAATCAATTAGTTGTGTAGGTTTGAAAATTTTCACCAATAGATAAGTAGATATGTACCCCGATTTCATTGATATTGGCTTATTGCTGCTTTCCATGATGTATTTAGTAGTTTGTGATTATTCCAAAGGTTGTTTCATGCTTTTTTTTTTAATAGAACATATTAAAAATGGAACAAGAAGTAGAAGAAGAAACCACTAGGATGAGCAACCAAAATGGAAGCATTGACGAGCCAAGCATAGAATTATCCGTATACAACATTGAGTTTGTGACTATCCATATACATTGCAATTGTTCCAACTTTCAAAGATTTTAGGTCTGCTTTTCAACAGTTGATTTCGTAAGTTTTTCTAGATATCGTTTTATGTTCCCATTCATTAAAAAACTATGAGGCCTTTAGGAAATACAATGTTAAGCAATTTTCATGCTATTTTAATTACTTGTCTGTTGTAACTTCCTCTATTTTGGACTTTAGGAATTTCCCAATTACTAACTTTCGACATGTAGCACTGACTATCATTAGAGTAATTGAGGCACCATCCTTCAAGAGAAAAATTCTTATCTACCCAACCATCTGTAAAAAATTTGGTGTCCTAATATTTCAATTTTGTCCGGCTAATTAAAAATAATTAAAAAAAAAGTAACAACATGTTTAATAAACATTTTGCACTTATTATTATTAAGTACAAAATTGTCATTTTAAATCTGATACAATTTTGAGTCTATTTGGATTTCCGTTACATTAAATTGAACACCAAAATTAAAATTAGTAAATTAAAAAAAATTAAAGAAATGCTTTTGTAGCAGCCCCTCCCCTATTTTTATTTTTATTTTGTTATTTTTGTTTTCAACTTAATAAGATTATTATTTTTACCATTTGAAGATTAGCTACTTATTTCCTTAATTATATGAGATTTCTTAATTTTTACTCCAAAAAAATTGAAAAATTCATAATTCAATTTTATCTCATTGACACACATATTCATCATTTAAGTCTATAAATTGAGAAGAAAAATCACCTGAATAGAAGGGTTTATAGAGTGTAAGAAGTAGAAGAGAAAAAAAACATTAAAGGAAGAAACATACAAGATACAAGCAAGACATTCTAAATCTCTTTAATATTAATATTCTATATATATAATTTCTTATATAATTTCTTTTTGCTATTACATAGAGTATAAATGCAAATAAAAAATTATGTTCATGGTCTTCAAACTCTATGTTATCATGCATGTTTTTTTTTTATTTCTCTCCTTCAATTCTTAACATTAGAAACTGTTAACACAAACAAATGAATAACATTGAAAATATCATAGAAAAATTAACAATAAATTAAAAGGAAAAAAACAAAAAGTCAATCAAACCAAAGAGAGAACTTGGGACTTAAACTGCCGTTTTTGTCGGAACCACGATCAGTCGTCGCTAGCAGGCTTCTTCTTTTTTCTTTCCTTTTCTTCTTCTCTTTCTTGTTTTTTTCCTTCTATGTTGCTGCCTCCCCCTCCCTATTTTTTTTTCTCATTTGTTTTTTTTTTCTAAAATTATGTTTACCTTGCTTTGAAGTATATCTTTTTTATTTTGTTATACTAAAAGGAAGTTTGGGCTCCAAGCCCAACTTCTTTTGTTTATTTAACTATGTAGTCCAATTTTATTTGTTTTTGATAGGTCCACTCTTTTTTTATTATTACTATTATTCTTTGACTAAAATTTGTTTTTGAAGTTCAATTTCATTTTACTTTCTTAAAATTGGATGTTTAGCTTTTTAATTTCTCCTATAAACAAGACAAAAATATTAACAATAAATATTGAAATTAATTGAGATAGGACATCTTATTAATCTTAGATATTTATAACATCTGAGTTGTGCCAACTTGACGATTTTAAACTCCAAAATAATAATAATCTTTTATAAATTGGAGTGATCAATATATGACATTTTGTCAGTTCTAGTTTAAAACGCATGAGTTATGACAACTCTATCTTAAACATTTTCAACTAAATTCAAACAAACAACCAAACATACTCATCAAAATCAATTTCTCAAACTTGGGGTCTTTTCCTTCATCAAATCAATAACCTTTTTTCAACCAATCCGTATTTTGTACCCAAGAACTACGTAGCTTTGATTTCTCCATCGTATCGGGAGATAATAGGAGTGAGATCACACTCTTTTCATGCACATTAATAAAAATTTATTTTTTTTCTCTCTCTTTTTTAAGCACACATTTATTTCAAAATCACATTCAATAAACAATTGATATTCATATTTAATAATAATGAGAAATAAATATTTAAGTTAATATTAATTTTACGGGTAACCGTATTTTAACAGATATCGTAAGGTGTTAATACCTTCCCTACGCATAATCGACTCCCGAACTCAAAATTTGGATTCAAATACCATTTTTTTTAAGGGTTTTCCAATATTTTCACTATTTTAAAATAAATTTTGGTAGTGACTCCATTGAATTCGAGAAAAGATAAAAAAAATTGGCCGCGACACCTATTCATTCCACATTTCAATATTGATATTATAAGTAATATGTTGCCACAGTTTCAGAATGTTGTGCAAAATATAAATTTGAGTCTCTTTGTTTGCTTGCTGCTAGTAGTATGCTTTGAATCATCCTTTCGGCCATACTTGCTTTTCATCACCTTGGTCCATAGAGCTTTGGGATTAGACATAACTGTCCACCCAAGCTTCATGAAAAATGAAAAAAAAAGTCGTTACATAATTTAGTGGGATTTGAATTTCGATCAACAAAAGAGAATGTGTTGAAATATGTGTGTTAGAGAGTATGTTACAAGTATTATTCATTAGAGGAATGATATTTAAACGCACTTTTGTACACAAATATACATATGTGGCCCCCACCTAATCTTTCTCTTCTTTTACTTTCCCTCTCTTTTTTATCTCTCTTCTTTCATTTTCTTATCTATTGTCTTCCTCTATAAAAATAAACCTCACACATTCATCATTCTTTTCTTCCATAATTCCTCCTTCTTCCTTATATTTATTTATTTATTTATTTGATTTTGATTTTGGGTAAACCTTGGATTAGAGAGAAACATCATGATTTCGAAGGAAGATGAAGAAGAATAGGAAAAAAAATAAATAAATTTTTGATGAATTATCTTTAACAACCTTATCTCCTCCACTGTAAGGTAACTTCTCATTTCCTTCTTTTCCCACAATGTTGAGTTTCAAATTTTGTCTTTCATTTATTAATGGAGTTGTTTGCTTATTTTGATTACTTTAAGAAGGTTTTGTTCTTTTAGACACTAGTATTGGGAAAAATTGCAATTGTTTTTGGTGTATTTTGATTTGATTAATGCTTTACTACATTGTTTTGCTTATGGATGGATTTTGGTTTTTTTTGTTCATACACATATTTTTGGTTCATACACGGTTTTCTGGGTCTTTCTAGATTTTTATTCTTCTAGTTAATAGTATAAACATTATTGGTTAATAAAGTATAATATGTGGTTAATGAATTATTTTTGTCTAGAAATTAGGGATGTGAACTGTTAATCAATCATGTTAATTATTTATGTCTAAATATTAAGTTTCATCACTATTAATCATTGATGTTAATCACATTTTAATTGTTAAGTTTCATCATTGTCTATATCGTTGGTAGGTCTAACACATTTCATATTATGTAATTAATGGTGTGCTAATTATGGATCTTTGTGAGTTTTTGTTTCTGGTTAATAGTGTAAATATTAATTGTTAATGAAGTACAATATGTGGTTAATGAATTATTTCTGTCTAAATGTGGTAGGGCTAACACATTTCATATTATGTAGTTAATGGTGTGCTAATTGTTGGTTACTAAAGTGCATATGGTGGTTAATGATTGTATTGAGTTATTTTTTGTAGTTTTTGTGGGACACTTGCACCATCAATTGGAACTTCATAGATTGTGGTACTATAAAGGATGAAGGTATCTGAAAACCTTTATGATGATGACAACAAATGTTGTTGGGAGCCTGCAACGGCGATGTGGTTTTCTTGCTTAGATGAACTCAAATCATTTATGGCCGAGTGTGTGGTTGCATTATTATGTGTAAGATTGTGCTAACTTATTATATGTTGTTGTTCAGGTTGGAAGTAATACTTCATTCTTGGATCTTTTGTCACAATTTGGCACAACTTTTTGATAAAATATAAATGCTTTAATACTTTTGTCACTTTTTTGTATGACATTTTTTTGCAACAAACAGTCATGTAAATGGATTGTTTGATAGCCATGTACATGTTTTATCACTTTTGTCACTTTTTTTGTATGACAGTTTGGTTAATGGATTTGAACTAAAAACTTGTTCATTCTTATCAAGCAAAATATAAACAAGGTTAATGGCTTAAAAATATATGGTTAATTCTATGCACAACTTGGTTAATGGATTTGAACCAAAAACATGGTCATTCTTACCAGACAAGATATAAACATGGTTAATTCCGTGCACAACTAGGTTAATGGATTCAAACTGAAAACTTGTTAATTCTTATCGGACAAAATATAAATTCGGTTAATGGCTTAAAAAAATATGGTTAATTCCGTGCACAACTTGGTTAATGGATTCAAACTGATTTTTAACCATAAAAAGCAACAACTAATGCATACTAGTTTTTAACCACACATATTTGGAGATTAAAAACAACATCTAACGCACACTAATTTTTTAACCATACATATTTGTTCATAAAAACAAAAACAAAAAAGAGGCCAAAAAGTGTGGTTCAAATGCCACCAACTACATCCTTATAAATAACCTTCCAAAAACTCAAAATATGCCAATAACACACCTTTTTTTTTCTTCTTCTTTTCATCCAGGTTCACAAACGGACTTCGATTAACTACACTTATAACTCGCTTCCTTGGTTTATCTTTCATTCTCGTAGTTGTGTTTGATGTTGGTTTTGTTGAACTGTTCACATTAGGTTCACCTATTGATAAATGTATTAAAATTATATCATAGCAAAACTACAACAACAACACAACATAAAAAATTTATTACTTACTAACAACATTTTTTCGACTCCATCCGCAACATTCTCAAAAGGGGTACTAACTTCCACATCACATGCAGATAAATAGTATGTTATTAACAAGTCTAATTACATAATTATTTGATTGACAAAAAATTTCAATATCCATACCATCAAAATCAACATATGAAGTTGAGGGGAATCCATTACAAGATCTTGTTGGAGAACCTCTCATACCATCTAATATTGATAAATAAATTGCAACAATACAAATACAATTAGTTTATAAGTTCCTTACATTTTTATCATTTGGCGGTGCCATGTCTTAAAGCATAAGAACTGTAGGAAAAAAATATATCACATGAAAGTTGCTTAACAAAGTAAAATGAAAACAATAAACACCAAAATATTAACATTGAAATAAAAAGGCTCACTAAAATAACTTGTAACGCCCCGGATTTTTAATCCGAAACGTTACTTAAAAAAATACTTATTGTTTAGAAAAGTTTACAATTTTTTTTTGAATACTTAGCATTTATTAATTTAAATAATTAGTAACAACCACGTTATTTAGTATCATTAAGAAAACATTTATTCAAAATTTAAAACAAAGTAAAGGCAATTATTCTTAACGGAAGGGAACCACTTCCGCATTTCTACAATTCTAGTACATATTAAAAGTTTGTGACAAACGATTAAAAAGAACTTAGAAATATTGGACAATTCTATTATTACAAAATTGTCTTGAAAAACACATGTTTACCCACGTTCGTCACACGTCAATACTCATTAACTAATCTTGAATCTCCTTGAACTCATTAGTACCTAAAATGTTGTTGTAAGGGTCAGTTTTTTCCATCATCCACATCAAACCAAAGCTAAACATATAGAAGAATAACACAAAACATATAAAAGTAAAAACTTCCAATTTAAAAGAAAAAATGCGCACACCGGTAAATTGTATATCAAAACATATGCATAATGCATGCCCCTAAAACTATATGATCCGGATATAAACCTGCCACTAAGGCAACTTTCACACAGAAAGGTCACCCATACCAATGCAGAAAACAAACCTGCCACTAAGGCAACTCCCTCGAAGATTCATATGCCATGACATTATGATATAGTATCAAGAGATATATTCCCACACAGCCCACTAAGAATCATGTCATATGCATTCAAAATTACTTTTTAAAATCATCACTTATTCACATATCACTAAGAACACATACCACACATCCTTATCATGATTATCACATATTCATAGACAAATAATCATAAAAATTATGACTTTCACCACATACACATAAAAAATAGAAACTTTATATCATATAGGCCATAAAAATTACACTTTCACATATATAACAAGAAAATTCAAACTCTAACTCATATACATAATAAAAGTTAAAACTTTATCACATATAAGGTAAAAATTCAAACTTTATTTCATATTCATCGTAAAACTACAATTTTATCACACATAGCATAAAATTTCCTACTTTACTCCATAGAAGTCATATATTACAATTCAATGTCAACAAAAATTGGGGTTTTATTATGTTAATCCATTAGTCTACATTTATTCATTTTAAAATAGAAGTAATTCACAATTATTTATTTCATGTCATCCAACCAACGGCCTAACTCTAATTTGTGTGGGAAAAAGCCCTTACCTTGGCCGCTTTTCTTCCTAGTAAAAAGCTTTAAGCCCCACGGAGTTGTTCACAAGGAAAAGAAGTTCCAAGCTTGGATACACGAAGAAAATGAGGTGTGAAGGTGATGGTGGCTAGGGTTTCGGAATTCTTTTTTGTTTGTTATTAGTGAGTATACATAAATTGTGGGCTTAGGGAAATTTAAAGTGGAAATTGTTGGTTAGATAATGTTGGGCCTAAATGAAGAATAAGAGGGATAAAATGTCTTTTTTTTTTAACCTTGATCATAAAAACCAAGCCACAAACACATAGCCCAAATTTATACTCATTCAAGTGGGTTGGGTCACACTAAGCCTCAATCCCTTAGCCCAAATTCTTCTTGCACTAGGAAAATACATCTACATATAATACATCTCTACTTATATATATATATATATATATATATATTATATTTAAACTCCCCATTGATTAAATAATTCTTACTAATAACTTTATCAACTACAAAAATCAAACAAGGCAAATAATTATCACACAAAATTTAATATTGAATAATATTGATAGGTTCTAATTATTTTTAAATAATAATTTAGAGGATGTTACATAACTCATTTATGATACTAAACTTGTCTAAATTGAAATAATAGAAGCAAATGAACTTGAATCAGAAATATACCAATAATCACAAAAAGTATAAGCAACAATCACCAAAAGTAAAAAAAAAAACCCTAAACTAAAGAAGAAAAAACACTAAATTGAATAACCAAAAACCCTAAACGGATAAGAAAAAAAAAAAAGAAACCCTAAATCAATAACTAATGACCCTAACTTGAAGAAAACAACAATCACACAAAGAAGCAACAACAATGATAGAGATAAATAAATTTACAATAAAAACACTAAACAACATGTATCTATCGCACAACAAGAGAGAGAAGACTGAGAGCCGAGAGACACAAGAGCGACAAACAACAGAGAAGACAATTGAGGAGTGAGCGACTAACTGGTTGGAGACGAGCGAGCGTGCGAGGGCAACTGTTGGCAGGCTTGAGAGGGACGAGGAGCTTGAGGAAGAAGAGGAAACGAGCTAAGGAAGAAGAGAAGCAATAAGATGAGACAGGTTGAGGAAAAAGATGAGAGGTCTGACGAAGAAGAGAAGGAAGAAACGACTAAGGAAGAAGAGAAGAGGAAGGTGAAAGGGTTTTTGAAAATAACAAAATAAAAATAGAATTACAAAGGAAAGGTTCTCCTTCAACTGGATATCATCTGGCGTGATAATATGGGAAAGATCAGCCATGTACTTCCTTAGCTATGACACATGGAATATGTCGTGCAGTTTGGCCAGACTCGGAGGCAAGGCAATCTGATAAGCTACGAGACCCACACGTCGGAGGAGTTGATATGGGCCAATGAATTTAGGAGTGAGCTTCTTTGACTTCAGTGCCCTACCAACTCCAGTAGTGGGCGTCACTCTCAAAAACACATGTTCACCCTCTTGAAACTCCAGCGGTTTCCTCCGTTGGTTAGCATAACTCTTTTGTCTGCTTTGTGTTGTCTTCAATCCTTCTTGGATCAGACGAACTTTATTTGTGGTCTGTTGTACCAATTTTGGCCCCACCATTAGGTTCTCACCATCCTGATACCAACACAAGGGAGTTTGGCACTTACGCCCATATAGAGCCTCGTATGGTGCCATCCCAATGCTCGCATGATAGCTGTTGTTATAGGTGAACTCAACGAGAGGCAACATATTATCCCAACTTCCTCGCTCATCCAACACACACGCTCTTAGTAAATCCTCCAAGGTCTGAATAGTCCTTTCTGTTTGTCCATCAGTTTGAGGGTTATAAGCTGAACTCAATCTCAACTTAGTACTTAGCGCCTCATGTAATGCTCCCCACAAACGAGAAATGAACTTCGGGTCTCTATCTGACGCAATGCTGGAGGGTACCCCATGTAGTCTAACAATCTCGGCAATGTAGATCTCTGCAAGCTTAGTCACATCATAAGTAGTCCTCACGGGTATGAAATGGGCAGATTTGGTCAACCTGTCGACAATCACCCAAATGGAGTCAAACTTCCGTTGAGTCTTCGGCAATGCTACCACGAAATCCATAGATATAATATCCCATTTCCATACTGGTATATCTAATGACCTTAGTAGTCCCCCTGGTTTCTGATGATCTACCTTGGCTTTCTGACAAGTCAAACAGGAAGCCACATATTCTGCTACCTGTTTCTTCATTCCCGGCCACCAGAATTTTTGCTTAAGGTCTTTATACATTTTGTTGGTACCAGGGTGAATACTCAACTTGCTTTTATGGGCCTCATCCAAGATAGTCTTCCTCAATTCTGTATTGTCGGGTATACAAACACGTCCATTACATATCAAAACATCGTCTGGGCCCACCTCAAATTCAGGTGCCTTCCCGACCTCGATCAACTTCCTTTTCTCTTGAGTCAACACGTCTGTATCTTGGAGAACTTTAATTTCATTCATCAATTCACTATCTATAATGATCATTCCACATTGCACTTTCCCCAATGGGAATCCAACTTAAGATCCAAGTCACGGAACTTCTCTAACAACTCCAACCCCTTCATTTTTACAAACGAGAGATGAACTCGCTTCCTGCTTAGGGCATCAGCCACCACGTTTGCTTTCCCTGGATGGTAACGCAACGTGAAATCATAATCTTTAATGAACTCCATCCATCTCCTCTGCCTAATGTTAAGTTCCTTTTGATCAAACAAGTATTTCAAACTCTTATGGTCACTAAATACATCAAAACTACACCTATATAGATAATGTCTCCAAATTTTCAATGCGAAGACAATTGCTGCTAACTCCAAGTCATGAGTGGGATAATTCTTTTCATGCACCTTCAATTGCCTTGAGGCATAGGCCACTACTCGTTTGTTCTGCATCAACACACAACCCAAACCCTGGTAGGAAGCATCACAATAAACTTCATAAGGCTCTTCTGGTTGTGGCAACACTAACACTGGGGACGTAGTTAGCTTCTCCTTCATCAGTTGGAAACTTTTCTCACACACCTCAGTCCACGCATAAATCTGGTTCTTCTTCATAAGGTGTGTCAATGGAGCAGCAATCTTGGCAAATCCCTCAATAAACCTCCTATAGTACCCGGCCAAACCCAGAAAACTTCTAATCTCTGTGACTGTCTGCGGTTGTTTCCACACCATCACTGCTTCTACCTTGGATGGGTCGACAGAAATCCCTTCCTTAGAAATTACATGTCCCAAGAACTTCACTTCTTCCAACCAAAATTCACATTTTCCTAGATTGGCATATAGTTGTTGCTCCTTCAATACTTGTAGAGCGCAAATGTTCCTCATGTTCTTCTCGGGTCTTGGAATAGACCAATATGTCATCAATAAAGATCACCACGAACTTGTCTAAGAATGGACGGAAGATACGATTCATATAATCCATGAAGATAGCTAGCGCATTGGTCACTCCGAAGGGCATCACCAAGTACTCATAATGCCCATAATGCGTTCTGAAGGCCGTTTTGGATATATCATCTTCTTTCACCCGAATCTGATGGTACCCTAACTTTAGATCAATCTTAGAAAACACCTCTGCCCCTCTGAGTTGGTCCATTAAATCATCAATGCGGGGTAAGGGGTATCTGTTTTTTATTGTGACCTTGTTGAGTTGTTGGTAATCAACACACAGTCTCGACTTTCCATCCTTCTTCTTGACCAATAATACGGGGGTTCCCCATGGTTACACACTAGGCCGAATGAACTTCTTAGACAGAAGGTCTTCCAATTGGTTCTTTAGTTCTGATAGCTCTAAGGGGGCCATTCTGTAAGGAGCGATAGAGATGGGTCCAGTACCTGGAATGACATCGATAGAAAATTCGACGTCGTAGACTAGGGGTAATCCAGGTACGTCTGGTGGGAAAACTTCAGAGAAATCCTTCACCACTGGGATCTCATCGACAACAACCTTTGGAGTCATACTAATGGAGTTGAGAAACGCATATTTTTGAACTTCTCCCTTCAGAGAAAACTTCAGTCTGTTAGCCGAAAGGAACTTCGAAATGTCAAGATCTGGAAGTATCACATTCCATCGGGCGCAATCTAACATGACGTAGTTGCTAGACAACCAATCCATTCCCAAAATTACTCCAAGATGTTTTAGAGGAATAGAAATTAATTCGACCTTAAAATTCATTTTAAACACAGTCAGTGGGTACTGCAAGCACGCCGAATTACATTTTACTGGTTCATCAGAGGGGAGGGTAACCAGTAAATCGAAGGGTAAAGTAGTGACAGCAAGTTGGAGCAAGTCCAGCCAATCTAACGAAATGAACGAGTGTGTCGCTCCAAAATCATATATCATAGAAAGTATCTTTCCAGCAATTAAACACTCACCCTGAATAAGTTCTAAGGAAGATGGTGCTTCTTCTCCACTAATATGATAAACACGTCCTCGAGCAGTAGGGCGTGCAACATCCTTGTTGTTGACAACATCCTTATTGTCGGCAGTGTCCTTCTCCCGACAATCTTTTGCAAGATGGTCTGGTTTCTGACAGGCATAACATATCTTGGTTCTTCCGTGACACTCAGTTATCCTATGTCCCTCCTGTCCACAATGATAGCATCGAACAGTATGCATTGGGTTCTGTGTTGGATTATGAGGCCTCTGATCTCCCATGTTTTGGGGGCCTGGTCGATCTCTAGCAATCCCTTGTGGGCGGGCATAAGGCTTTTGCTGTTGAAACTGTCTACCTCTATTTTGTTGGTCACCAATTCCCTGAGGTTTCGCCGGTCCACCAATAGCACCTTTGTTCAGGCGGCCCCGTTTCATGATCTCCACCTTTTTGCATTTCTCCACCAGCACCTGATAGTGACGTATCTCTAAGGGTCCCACAGACTCCTTAATCTCATACCTGAGCCCGCTTTCAAACCTCTCGCACATGTACTCTTCATCCACTTGGTTACGGAAGTAGCGAAAATGTTTTGCTAGGGACTCAAACTCTGTCGCATACTCGGATAACGTGAGACTTCCCTGATATAGTCTCAGGAATTGGGCTTCTTTCTCAGCCCTAGCACTCTTCGGAAAATATTTGTCCAAGAACTTTCTCTTGAAGACTTCCCAAGTCACTTCTTCGTGGTTTTCTTCCATCATTTGTCTCGCCCCCCGCCATCAGTATTTAGCTTCACCAATCAGTAAGTAGGCAGCATACTCCACTTTCGTATCATCGGGGCAGTGGAGGATGTCAAATATCTTCTCAATCTCCTACAGCCAGAGGTCAGCCTTGTCAGGGTCGTGTTCCCCTTTAAATTTTGGCGGATCTTGTCGACGGAATTCAGATAGTCCCCTCTTTGCAACAGCTGCTTTCTCCCTCAGGTCCCTCTGTGCATTACGTTGAGCTTGGATTGCAGCTTGTTGAGCCTGAACTGCAGCTTGTTTGGCCATTGCAGCGGCCATTGCATTCATGGCTTGGATTGCTTCAGTCATGTCACTTCCTCCTTGGGGAACTGATCAGTTTGCGCGACGATCTAATTAGGATAACACTATGATCTAATTATAACCTTACAGTTGTAAGGAAATATTTTATTCACGTCTATATAGTAGGTTTAGGTCACACAGTAAGTCGTGCACAAGAGGGGTTCCCAGGAAAGAGAGGTGGATCAACGGACCACTTAATAACCAAGTTTTTCCTTAGCCAGTATCCCACTAGTACAACTTTTTACGGTATTACCTTTCCCTTCTATTATGGGGACAGTAGGTTTGGGTCACACAGTAAGTCGTGTACTAGAAGGGTTCCCAAGAAAGAGAGGTGGGTCAATGAACCACTTAATAACCAAGTCTTTCCTTAGCCAGAATCCCGCTAATACAACTTTTTACGATATTACCCTTCCTTTCAATTATGGGGATCCTAAAATTCTATAAGGTTAAAGGTTTAAAACACTGTCTTTATTATAAAAATTTAAATTATCACACAAAAATTAAATAATTAAGGAATATTCATATCATTATAATTCAATTGGTCTAATTAATAACGTCATTAAAGTGGAGACCAATTAATTATTGTATATTTTCAAAACAAGTCAATCCAAATCAATACACGATAATTCCACATTATAGCAAAATAAAACTAATCATTTTACGATTAATTGATAATGTCATAAATGTACAAACAATTATTACCTAACGTCAAATTAAATCACGTTATTTAATATCATTAAGAAAACATTTATTCAAAATTTAAAACAAAGTAAAGGCAATTATTCCTAACGGAAGGGAACCACTTCCGCATTTCTACAATTCTAATACATATTAAAAGTTTGTGACAAACGATTAAAAAGAACTTAGAAATATTGGACAATTCTATTATTACAAAATTGTCTTGAAAAACCCATGTTTACCCACGTTCGTCACACGTCAATACTCATTAACTAATCTTGAATCTCCTTGAACTCATTAGTACCTAAAATGTTGTTGTAAGGGTCAGTTTTTTCCATCATCCACATCAAACCAATGCTAAACATATAGAAGAATAACACAAAACATATAAAAGTAAAAACTTCCAATTTAAAAGAAAAAATGCGCACACCGGTAAATTGTATATCAAAACATATGCATAATGCATGCCCCTAAAACTATATGATCCGGATATAAACCTGCCATTAAGGCAACTTCCACACAGAAAGGTCACCCATACCAATGGGGAAAACAAACTTGCCACTAAGGCAACTCCCACGAAGATGCATATGCCATGACATTATGATATAGTATCAAGAGATATATTCCCACACAGCCCACTAAGAATCATGTCATATGCATTCAAAATTACTTTTTAAAATCATCACTTATTCACATATCACTAAGAACATAGACAAATAATCATAAAAATTATGACTTTCACCACATACACATAAAAAATAGAAACTTTATATCATATAGGCCATAAAAATTACACTTTCACATATATAACAAGAAAATTCAAACTCCAACTCATATACATAATAAAAGTTAAAACTTTATCACATATAAGGTAATTATTCAAACTTTATTTCATATTCATAGTAAAACTACAATTTTATCACACTTAGCATAAAATTTCCTACTTTACTCCATAGAAGTCATATATTACAATTCAATGTCAACAAAAATTGGTGTTTTATTATTTTAATCCATTAGTCTACATTTATTCATTTTAAAATAGAAGTAATTCACGATTATTTATTTCATGTCATCCAACCAACGGCCTAACTCTAATTTGTGTGGGAAAAAGCCCTTACCATGGCCGCTTTTCTTCCTAGTACAAAGCTTTAAGCCCCATGGAGTTGTTCACAAGGAAAAGAAGTTCCAAGCTTGGATACACGAAGAAAATGAGGTGTGAAGGTGATGGTGGCTAGGGTTTCGGAATTCTTTTTTGTTTGTTATTAGTGAGTATACATAAATTGTGGACTTAGGGAAATTTAAAGTGGAAATTGATGGTTAGATAATGTTTGGCCTAAATGAAGAATAAGAGGGATAAAATGTCATTTATTTTTTAACCTTGATCATAAAAACCAAGCCACAAACACATAGCCCAAATTTATACTCATTCAAGTGGGTTGGGTCACACTAAGCCTCAAACCCTTAGTCCAAATTCTTCTTGCACTAGGAAAACACATCTACATATAATATATCTCTACTTATATATATATATATATATATTATATTTAAACTCCCCATTGATTAAATAATTCTTACTAATAACTTTATCAACTACAAAAATCAAACAAGGCAAATAATTATCACACAAAATTTAATATTGAATAATATTGATAGGTTCTAATTATTTTTAAATAATAATTTAGAGGATGTTACATAACTCATTTATGATACTAAACTTGTCTAAATTGAAATAATAGAAGCAAATGTACTTGAATCAGAAATATACCAATAATCACCAAAAGTATAAGCAACAATCACCAAAAGTAAAAAAAAACCCTAAACTAAAGAAGAAAAAACACTAAATTGAATAACCAAAAACCCTAAACGAATAAGAAAAAAAAAGAAACCCTAAATCAATAACTAAAGACCCTAACTTGATGAAAACAACAATCACACAAAGAAGCAACAACAATGATAGAGATAAATAAATATACATCAAAAACACTCAACAACATGTATCTATCGCACAACAAGAGAGAAAAGACTAAGAGCCGAGAGACACAAGAGCGACAAACAACAGAGAAGACAATTGAGGAGTGAGCGACTAACGGGTTGGAGACGAGCGAGCGTGCGAGGGCAAACTGTTTACGGGCTTGAGAGGGACGAGGAGCTTGAGGAAGAAAATGAAACGAGCTAAGGAAGAAGAGAAGCAATAAGATGAGACGGGTTGAGGAAAAAGATGAGAGGTCTGACGAAGAAGAGAAGGAAGAAATGGATAAGGAAAAAGAGAAGAGGAAGGTCAAAGGGTTTTTGAAAATAACAAAATAAAAATAGAAAAATGACTAAATTGCCCCTTAGTCAAAGTCAATGAAGAATATGTATGTACAATATACAACATACATTATTTGTGTCCAAAAGTGTGTGTAAATATCATTTCTCTATTCATTATAATAAATAGCTTTATGAAGGTGCCCACGATGCATAGTCAAAGATGTCATTGCCCAGTAATCGACGATAACCATATCATAATGAACATATCATAAATGAATACAGCTCACAACATTCATCCCCGATGCAAATGTAACCCATTCAACCAAATTGATAAAAATAAATGAACATTCAACTAAAAATATTTATTACATTCTAGTTATTCCATAATTACAATTTAATTTTCTAATTTCGAAAAATACATTTACCGCCTAAGTCTTTAAGTGTACTCGTCTAAATAATATTGCTCATGAATTTTCAATAAAGAATGTTCATTTTCTCACTCCAAAAATCAACTATGTCGTCCAAGACTTTAGTTGCAATTCTCCTTACAATTAATGTTGTCAATGCAACACAATTAATGTCATTATTGCCACTCAATTATCCAAATCAATGACGATAAATGCACATTCAAATAATATTGTTTATGAATTAGTTTTTCTCCCTCGAAAAATCAACTATGTCACTCAAGATTTTAGATGCAATTCTCCCTACAATTAATGTCACTAGTGTCACACAATTATCCAAATTGATGATAATAAATTTGCATTCAACTTAAAAAAAACATGTGGCTCAATAGTTGTTAGTTTAATAAATAAAAATAATTAAAAAAAATTATATTAATATAATCAAATAAAATACCTTTAATAGAAAAAAAAATAGATCAAAGTTAATGCAGTTGAGTAGACGTGCCAAAACAAATAACGTGATATATCATGTTAACAAAATTAAAATAACATTGTTAATTTATGTGCAAGGGGAGTTGTTAAAATAACGTTATTTGTTTTGGCACATCTACTCAACTGCATTAACTTTGATGTATTTTTTTCTATTAAATGTATTTTGCTTGATTTTATTAATATAAATTTGTTTTTTTAATTATTTTAATTATTTTTAATTTTTTAAATTAACAATTATTCGTTTGTTAAAACAAAAAATATAAAATATAAAATGTTATAAATAGTCGCATCCCAGGGATGCGACCTATCCTTCAGGTGGTCGTAGGACGGGGATGCGATCTCCTGAAGGTCAATAAAAAGTAAGATATTTTAGTATATAAATTTTAATATAGGATATAATAGAAAATTTTAAATAAAAATGGGATATAAAAACAAAATATCATCTTTAATTTAAAAAAAATAAATAAATTCTCTACTCCTTTCGCCACAAAATCTAACTTCCAATAATCTATTTCATTTTTCTTTTGTTTATATTTTAATTTTCTCATATTTTAAGTCTTCCATATTTTATCATTTCACTTTTCCATATTTTTCTTCCACTTTTCCTTTCCTTTTATTAATTATTGCTTGGAATATTTCTTTGTCTATAACATTCCCGGATCAAGCTGGACCACCCTAAGGTTTTATGAGCTTAGTGACAATTCATAGGAGGTAACCGCCTCAACATCAATCTTTTGAGTGACTATATTTTTGAGTCTCATCATTTTTATTTGTGTATAAAATGGTATAAAGTTTTATAGTCTGTCATTTTTTTAATTAGTGATAAATTAATCTTTTCTATTTGACTTATATGTGATATATATGTACTGTGATGTTTTGTATTGGTTCTGTTTGTGTGCTATCTTCAAAATATGTGTATTATATGAATTATATGTTTATGAGTGATATTATGAGATTAAGCAATTTGCGTATTTTGATTGGTATTCTGTGGTTATTCAAGGTGATGACTTTATGTCAAAACTAAGTTGCTTTAGGACAAGGTTGAAGAGCATTTGTCCAACGATGGGACATTTAGCAATTTTGATTGGTAGGACTCTTTGTGTAAGATCCTTAATTTTAAACTCTAAATTATGCAATTTTAGTATATTTGGTGTTGAATTGCTGAGGCATTTAGCCCAATTTTAATTCATTTTGCGAATTAAAAACCAAAAGCATATTTTATTAGAGTTTGTTATATGTTTATTATATATATATATATATATATATATATATATATATATATATATATAAATATATATATATATATATAAATATATATATATTTAGATCTAGTTAAAATTATTTGGCGAGAAATAATTTATTTACGTTACGAAAAATTTAATACCGGACAATTTGGTTAAAAATATCACTTGTTGCTGAAAATTTTACCTGTCAATTGAGCTGCAACGAGAGTAGATATTTTTGTCAAAATAATTTGAGATGTGTGTGGGAGTTTTAAATATTTGTTGGTTTGGTTTAATATATATATTTATATTTTTGGAGAGTTAGTTATAAATATTGTAAAATACGTGTTTCTGATGATACAAAAGACCCATGATGATCATGCTCAAAGCGACAAGCTCAAAAAGAAGAAATCTCCAAGACGCTTCCAAACATCCTTTGATGTATTGAAATAGATGTTTTATGTAAAGGTAAATGATACAATCCATAGTTCAAATACAAGAGAACCTTACATCCTTACATATGCATAAACAACATTTTCGAAAGTCAAAAATTTTGTTTTCAAAGTATTAGAATTTATATTTTTGACAATATGCAAAAGTGTATTCGAATACAACCTCGTGTATTCGAATACAGATGAAAAGTTGCTAAGTCAGTAGCTAAAACCCTTCATCTGTATTCGACTACATCCTATTGTATTCGAATACACCCAGCAAGTCAGTGGCCAAATTAACCAATCTGTACTCGACTACATCAAAGTGTATTCGGCTACACAGTGTTAAATTTGAATAAATTTGAACGTTGCAAAGAGGCGTATTCGAATACACATATCTTGTATTCGAATACAACTGGAAGCAATGCAATTTTTCAGTTCTGAATCGAATCTAAAACAATGCAATTCTTCCTCAAACCTCTTGGATCAATGGCCACGAATCTGAAGAGATGTTTATGGACTATAAATATGTCATAACTTCATATTCAAAAACAACAATCCTACTACACAACTTTAAAGACTTTGAACAAACTTTTCTGAATTTTTCTCAAAGTCATTTTCATAAATTCAAGTATTTGCATATCATTTTCATATCCTTAAGGTTCTCAACGTACTTGAATCAATCTTGGATTGTTATCATTCTACCTCTTTCTTACTCCTATACTCTAATCAAATCACAAGTGTTTGTAAAAGAAAGTTGTACTTTCTTTAAAGTGTTTTATCTAAGATAGTAGTGTTCTATCATAGAAGGTTTGTTAAAAGATTGTAGCAAAGGTCCTAGGGTGAGGACTTGTACATATTCTGACAATAGTGAAGGAAATCTCTTGTGGTGAGCAAGAGGACTGGATGTACCCTTGGTTATAAGGGGAACTAGGATAAATCTGCTGTGTTCATTTACTTATTGTTATTTGCTCTTTCACCTACCATCATTAAACACAAAAATCGATCACTAAATTTCTGAAAACAACTAAAATTTCCAGACACCTAATTCACCCCCCCCCCCTCTTAGGTGCTCATCTGATCTTACAATTGGCATCAGAGCAGGTTCAAGGTAACTTACTCCTAGATCAATAACTCATGGCTTCCGCACAACCAGTTTTCAGAGACGGTGGCAGTAGTAACAAACCACCATGTTTCGTCGGTGAACATTATGATTTTTGGAAGATACGCATGCAAGCATATCTTGAGGCACAGGGAGACAAATTATGGGATGCTGTCGAAAATGGTCCCTACATCCCAACAACAGTTATAAATGACAAAGAAGAAATCAAGATAAAGAATTCCTGGACCGATGACGATAAAAGGAAAGTGCTATTTGACAAAAAGGCTAAAAACATTTTACAATCAGCATTAGGTATGGATGAATTTTTCCGCGTATCTCATTGTAAAACAGCCAAGGAGATATGGGACACATTGGAAGTAACCCATGAAGGCACCGTAGAGGTAAAAAGATCCAAACTTAATACACTTTCCCAAGAGTATGAATTATTTCGTATGGAACCTGGAGAATCTATATTAGACATGCAGAAAAGATTCTCCCACTTAACAAATCACTTAACAGCCCTTGGAAAGATTTTCTCCAACGATGAACTGAATTTGAAAGTATAAAGGTCACTAACTAGGGCGTGGCAACCGAAGGTGACAGCGATATCAGAAAAGAAGAGTTTATCCAAAATGTCACTTTCTGCATTATTTGGCAAACTCCAAGAACATGAAATAGAACTTGGAAGATTAGAGCAAAATGAAACCCAAGAAAAGAAGAGCAAAAACATTGCTCTAAAGACCGAATCAAAGGAAGTAGTCAAGGACGAAATTTCTGATGAAGACGAAAACATTAACTTCCTTGTCAAGAAATTCGGTAAATTTCTTAAAAATGACAGAAGTTTCAAAAAGAAGAACTTCAGAAAGAAAGATAGCTCTACTTCCAACCAAAATTTCACGTGCTTTGAATGCGGGAAACAAGGACATATCAAAGCAGATTGCCCAAATCTTATCAAGAAGAATGCCGGTAAAAGAAAAGACTTCAAGAAAGCATATATAGCATGGGAAGATAACGATATAAGTTCATCATCAGAAACTGAAAGTGATGAATGTGCTAATGTTGCACTAATGGCTTCACATCATTCAGATGACGAAGAGGTTTGCACACAAAGTACTTCAAATTTGTGGTACTTAGATAGTGGGTGCTCCAAACACATGACGAGTGACATAACAAAATTTTCAGCCTTGACCCTTGAATCAAAAGGATATGTAGTATATGGAGATAATAATAAAGGAAAAATCTTAGGTATTGGAAAAGTTGGAACAGCACCTTCTCCATCAATTGAAGATGTTCTGTATGTTGAAGGACTAAAGCATAATCTCATAAGCATCAGCCAGCTATGTGACAAAGGACACAAGATAGTCTTCAACAAAGAAGAGTGCATCATTCAAAATGCAGCAACCAGTGAAATTCAATTTATCGGTAAATGTTTCAAGAATATTTTTATACTTAATCTTGACGATTTATCCTTGAAAATGAAATGTCTTTTGGTAAGCGACAACAATGATGCATGGCTATGGCATAAAAGAATTGCACATATCCACATGGATCATTTAAACAAACTAGTCAAGCATGATCTTGTTGTTGGATTACCAACAATGAAATTTGTCAAGGATAAATTATGTGACGCTTGTCAAAAAGGTAATTAAACAAAAACTTCTTTCAAAGCTATAAATGTTATATCAACTACAAGACCACTTCAATTAATACACATGGATTTGTTTGGTCCATCAAGAACTAAAAGTCTTGGTGGAAATTCATATGGACTAGTGATAGTTGATGTCTTTTCAAGGTACACATGGACCTTGTTTTTGGCAAGTAAAAATGAAGCTTTTAAAGCATTTAAAAATTATGTCAAGCTAGTCCAAAATGAACAATCATCCAAAATTGTATCAATTAGAAGTGATCATGGAAGAGAATTTCAAAATACCTTATTTGAAGAATTCTGTGAAGAAAATGGAATTTTCCACAATTTTTCTGCACCTAGAACACCTCAACAAAATGGGGTTGTTGAGAGAAAGAACATATCCTTGGTAGAACTTGCAAGAACTATGTTAAGTGATTCAAATCTACCAAAGTACTTTTGGGCAGATGCCGTAAACACGGCATGCTATGTTACTAACAGAGTAAACATTCGGCCAATTCTTAAGAAGACTCCTTATGAACTCTACAAAGGCAGAAAGCCCAATATCTCTCACTTCCACATCTTTGGATGCAAGTGTTTTGTGCTAAATAACGGAAAAGACAATCTTGGAAAATTCGATGAAAAAGCAGATGAAGGTATCTTTATTGGTTATGCATTATCTAGTAAAGCATTTAGAATTTTCAATAAAAGAACTTTAATTGTAGAAGAATCAATACATGTAACTTTTGATGAAACTAACCCCTTGAAAGAGGACAAAGCTATTTCTTATGATGATGATGACATTGAAAGTAGTGATCCAAGTAAAGAAGATCAAATTGATCAATCGAGTCAAGAACATGAAGTCAACATTGAAAAGGAAAATGATAAACTCCCAAAGGAATGGAGAACCCATCGAGATCATCCAATTGATAACATTATTGGTGATATCAACAAAGGAGTTACAACTAGACTTAAACTACAAGATGCATGCTTAAACATGGCATTTGTCTCTCAAATCGAACCTTCCAATATTAGTGAAGCACTCAAAGATGATCAATGGATACTTTCTATGCAAGAAGAACTTAACCAATTCGAAAGAAATGAAGTTTGGGAACTTGTTCCTAATCCAGGAAATAAACACATAATTGGTACAAAATGGGTGTTTAAAAATAAACTTGACGAAAACGGTATAGTTGTTCGCAACAAAGCAAGATTGGTTGCCCAAGGATATAATCAAGAAGAAGGAATTGATTTTGACGAAACATTTGCCCCGGTCGCAAGGTTAGAAGCAATACGTTTACTACTTGCTTATGCTTGTTCTATGAACTTTGAATTATTTCAGATGGATGTGAAAAGTGCCTTTCTAAATGGATACATCAATGAAGAAGTATATGTCAAACAGCCACCCGGCTTTGAGGACTTTAAGAATCCTACACATGTATTCAAACTAAGGAAAGCTCTCTATGGTCTAAAACAAGCACCAAGAGCTTGGTACGACAGATTGAGTGCCTTCCTGTGTGAACGAGGTTTTGAAAAAGGAAAGGTTGACAAGACATTATTTATTAAGCGAAATAATGGTCACACTTTGCTGGTCCAAATCTATGTTGACGATATCATATTCGGTTCAACAAACAATGAAATATGTGAAGAATTCTCATTGATGATGCAAGGTGAATTTGAAATGTCCATGATGGGAAAATTAAACTATTTTCTTGGTCTTCACATCAAACAACTCAAGCATGGCATCTTCATTAATCAAGCAAAATATTGCAAAGAATTGCTAAAAAGATTTGAAATGGAAAATTGCAAAGAAAGTGCTACTCCAATGGGTTCCGGAACATATGTTGATAAAGATGAATCTGGTATATCAATAGACATTTCAAAATATCGAGGTATGATTGGCTCTCTATTATATCTAACGGCCAGCCGGCCAGATATTATGTTTAGTGTTTGTTTGTGTGCAAGATTTCAGGCGGATCCTAAAGAATCACATCTTGTAGCAGTCAAACGAATCATGAAATATTTGAAAGGAACAATCAACGTAGGACTATGGTATCCGAAAGGTAGTATCTGTAGTCTCGTTGGATATTCTGATTCAGATTATGCAGGATGTAAAACCGACCGTAAAAGCACAAGCGGCACTTGTCATGTCTTGGGAAATGCACTCGTATCATGGTCATGTAAAAAGCAAGCATGTGTTGCACTCAATACTGCTGAAGCCGAATATATAGCAGCAGGAAGTTGTTGTGCCCAAATTCTGTGGCTCAAGCAACAATTATGTGACTATGGACTTGACCTCGGATGCATTCCGTTACGATGCGACAACACTAGCGCAATCAACATTTCCAAGAATCCAATCATGCACTCTCGGACCAAACATATTGATATACGACATCATTTTCTACGCGATCATGTGCTTAAAGGAAATGTTGAAGTAACCTTTGTGGATACTCATAATCAACTAGCAGACATCTTTACTAAACCACTTCCTAAGGACTCATTTTACAAAATACGACGAGAACTCGGCATCCTAAGTGAAAATGATCTTTAAATATAAGGTACTCTGTCATCATTATTCAAAAGGTATTAGTTTGTCTCTTGATAGCATGTTAGAATTCAGTCATCTATGTTTACAAATGTCTATCTTACCTTATATTTGTGATTATCTTCAGTATTTGGTCTGTTCTATATGCTGTATTCCTTCTATTTTCACTTAACTAGCAGATGTAGCCGAATACAAAGTCGGAGTCTCAGAGTGTAATCGAATACACTTTTACCCAGAACCAGAATATTTTCCATTTGTATTCGAATACACTCAAGTGTATTCGACTACATCTTCAGGATTTTCTGTCATATTTAAACCTGCGTCGTTTTTCATTTCTTCATTCCCAACTAGGTATTCGAATACATTCTCACATGCTCGCCTCCTTTTTCAATCTTTGATCCTTCTTCCCTTAGAACTCATTACCCCACTATTATTAACTTCAAAGCACAACCCCATTTTTGTCATCTCTCTTCTTCCTTCAGATTTCAGAAATCAAATCCCTAAATTCCCAAATTTTTCTCCAATCAAAATGTCTAAACTCTCCTCCACTGTTTAGGACGCACGCAAACGAGGGCCCAAAACTAAGCATGCATGCGTGGGTCCCTCCAAGAAACGAACCAAGAACACAAGCATCACGGATTTGTCCCGGCTTTTACACACACCGGAAGAAATTGCTCAGTTTCGCACACTCTACTCCGACAAACGGCTTATTATTCCAAAATTCAGTACTTTAGACTCTTTTTCTGCATTTCAATTTCCTGCTTTACTTAAAGCTCAACGTATGGAAGACTTTATCAGTTACAAAGGTCCTATCTATCCCGATTTAGTTAGGGTCTTTTACTGCAATTTAACTAGGGATGGAAAAATGCTGAAATCTCGTGTCAAAGGGAAAAGTATTGTGCTCGATTCACACATTATTGGTGACATTTTTAAAATTCCCTGTGAAGGACAGAGAGTTAGTCCCACTAACCTCTGTAAATGGGCTGGTGTTCCCAAATATGATGCTTATGTGACTCTTTGTCGGTTTAATAAACAAACTATGGAACAGAAGCGTAGTCAAGCAGGTTCCAAATTTGCTAAGCAACGATATGGCGTTGGTCATCTCACTGTTGATTATCGTTTGCTTCATTATTTCTTAAGTTATATTTTGGTCCCCAAAGCTGGTAACTATTCACAAATTTCCGAGTTTGAACTCCAGATTATGTACTTTATGTTCAAAGGTCTTCCTCTCAATTGGGCATATATCGTTAAATCAGTTATGTTTACATCCAAAGAGGCTGTTGGTTTGCCTTACGCCAAGGAAGTCACTCGTATTCTCGAACACTTCGAAGTGGACTTCTCTGAGGAGGTTTTGTATACTGTCACGAAGGACAATCTGCTGGATTTAAGTGTCCTTCCTAGTATGAAAATTGTTTGGCACGAACCGCTTCGAAAGTACATCCATATGAGTGATCTTGGTCAAACCTCTGCTACTTCTGATGGCGCTACGACTGATGCTGCCCCTGACGATGATGACGCCGAAGATACAGCATCTGATGATGATTATATCTCCAATCGCATGGTTATGAACAAACTTGATTCTCTTCAGACCTGCCTCTCTGATTTCACCGCTTCGGTTGCTACTCGCTTTCAGACTATCGAATCCACCATCCCAACCAACCAGAGCAGTCTGATTCATGAGATGTGTATTTTGTCCGACAAAATTGATCATCTTCATCTCCCGCCTGGCCATCACTAATTTGCATTTAGTTTCCTAGGACTAGTTGGCATTTTGTTTTCTAGGTTATGCTTCCTTTCATGTTTTGGTATGCTGAAATCTCTTCTACTTTCTGTTTCGTTTTGGCGTTGTCTTATGAATCTTCTGTGACTTTATCTGCTTTCTTGTTTCTTATATTATTGGCCTATTATGATTCTATTTTGTTTTATTCCTTCGTGTATTATTGCTAGTTTTTCTTCTTTTTGATCATGTCAAAAGGGGGAGAAAATATGGTTTTTTGTTGTCCTTTAAACTATCACTGTAGGTACTCAACACACATATTCCCTTGATCATCCAACACGGATGTATGCTTACTTTACGGGGGAGTATGATACGCATACATTACGGGGGAGTCATCAATAAACAACAAATGATTTTGTCATAATCAAAAAGGGGGAGAATGTAAAATACGTGTTTTTGATGATACAAAAGACCCATGATGATCATGCTCAAAGCGACAAGCTCAAAAAGAAGAAATCTCCAAGACGCTTCCGAACATCCTTTGATGTATTGAAATAGATGTTTTATGTAAAGGTAAATGATACAATCCATAGTTCAAATACAAGTGAACCTTACATCGTTACATATGCATAAACAACATTTTCGAAAGTCAAAAATTTTGTTTTCAAAGTATTAGAATTTATATTTTTGACAATATGCAAAAGTGTATTCGAATACAACCTCGTGTATTCGAATACAGATGAAAAGTTGCTAAGTCAGTAGCTAAAACCCTTCATCTGTATTCGACTACATCCTATTGTATTCGAATACACCCAGCAAGTCAGTGGCCAAATTAACCAATCTGTACTCGACTACATCAAAGTGTATTCGGCTACACAGTGTTAAATTTGAATAAATTTGAACGTTGCAAAGAGGCGTATTCGAATACACATATCTTGTATTCGAATACAACTGGAAGCAATGCAATTTTTCAGTTCTGAATCGAATCTAAAACAATGCAATTCTTCCTCAAACCTCTTGGATCAATGGCCACGAATCTGAAGAGATGTTTATGGACTATAAATATGTCATAACTTCAGATTCAAAAACAACAATCCTACTACACCACTTTAAAGACTTTGAACAAACTTTTCTGAATTTTTCTCAAAGTCATTTTCATAAATTCAAGTACTTGCATATCATTTTCATATCCTTAAGGTTCTCAACGTACTTGAATCAATCTTGGATTGTTATCATTCTACCTCTTTCTTACTCCTATACTCTAATCAAATCACAAGTGTTTGTAAAAGAAAGTTTGTTAGAAGATTGTAGCAAAGGTCCTAGGGTGAGGACTTGTACATATTCTGACAATAGTGAAGGAAATCTCTTGTGGTGAGCAAGAGGACTGGATGTACCCTTGGTTATAAGGGGAACCAGGATAAATCTGCTGTGTTCATTTACTGATTGTTATTTGCTCTTTCACCTACCATCATTAAACACAAAAATCGATCACTAAATTTCTGAAAACAACTAAAATTTCCAGACACCTAATTCACCCCCCCCCCCTCTTAGGTGCACATCTGATCTTACAAATATATATATTATTAAGTTGATAT